>CP136060.1:513835358-515035358 GCA_032464435.1 Aegilops umbellulata | reverse complement strand
AACTTGCAGGTACTTACAGAGAAAAACACCATGCTGTCCCAGGAGCTGGAAATTTGCAAGGCCCAACTAGAGGCCACACTAGCCGCAACAGGGGAGCCCAATGGGACCCCCTCAGGTAAGATCCACTTCGAAAGATTAGTATCGTGCGGCTTGGGTGCAAATCTGACAATTTATGTTGCAGATGGCGCCGGACTTGATCCGGAGAAACAACAACTCTTACGCCGGTTAAAGGCCGGTGAGAGTATGTTGACAAGGGTGAGGCGAGAGAAGAATGATCTTCAGGATGCCAACACCAAGATGGATGTTGAACTGAAGGACGTTCGTGGCCAGCTGTCGGACTCCACGAAGGAGAATCAGCGGCTTCGACGCGGCATATTTAGTAAGTGCTTGAACGAACTTGGAAAAATGAGTTCGGCGAGGAAGTCGAATAACAGAGTATTGTCTCTAGGTATGCTCACAAGTTGTCCTGCAGAGGAGATGCCCGGTTCTACGGGTGACCTAGTTCCCGAACTCCTGCAACTGCACGAGCGAATTCGGCAGACGATGCGAGGCGTTGCCCAAGCCTTATGGCCTGCCCACCCCACACCCGAGGGCCTTGGAGAGCTTGCGGAGAGGCTGAAGGGAGCTCGGCGGCGCTTCCGGTTGTGGAAGATATCAGCCTGCCGACAAGGCGCTAGGGAGGCCTGGGCCATGGTGAAGACCCGCTTTACGAAGTCTGACCCTAATCACATGGCCGAGGTCGGACCGGTGGGGCCTGACGGGAAGGAGATCCCTGTGAGCTTAGTGTATGGCCAGGTAGAATTGGCCGCAAAGTATTCTCAGCAGGACTGTAAATTAGACAGCCTGTTAGATGGTATAAAGGAGGAATACAATCAGTCAGGATGACTATGTAATTTATAAGTGACATGTGAAATGCCTTCTAGCCGGATTGTAGATCGTTTGTCGTTGCCGACCTTTTCACTTCAACCTCGGGACCTGAGGGTCCGGAGTGTGTCCGAATACCATAACGGTTATATAAGAACCGAGGTATGTATGGAGACCAGGTGTGGGGGTCATTAGTGCTTTATCAGACAAGTGCCCAACTAGTTATGTTATATTACATGGTTACTAAGAAACATCTTGCAAAGAGAATAGTTCCGTTAAGGGTTCCTTTCGCTGGGGTGGCGTGCCCTGAAGTGCACGTCCGGACTGCAAATGCAGGAAAACATCTGGGGGCATGTATAAGTAAAAAATGTTCATCTTTAGTTCACCGACCGAATATTCCCTTAAGAACGCTAGCTTTCGGCTTCACCCAGTTTGAGGTACACATCCGGCTTATTCGGCAGTAGCAATCGCACAGGTGCTCCCTTTACCGCCTAGCCGAACAATCGGGAACATAGGGGTAAGCACATGAGCCAGGCAACCCAGGTTGGCCAAAACTTAAGTCATATCGATGCATATAATGGTGAAGAAAAGGTGCATGCGGAAGTCTGACGCATGCGTTGGGTGTGAAACCCATATAAACAAGCTTCTGCTAAAGAAGCCCCCAGGTTTAAGAAGCGCTGGTAGCGCGTCACATGATGAGCCTTTAAGGGCTAGAAAAGGAAAGAGTGGGAGGAGACAAAATAAAAACAGAAATATATATGTAAAAATGGACAGAGGAAGGAGACAAACTCAGAGTTCGGTGCTAGGCATAGAATCTTCGAAGACGTGTGGCGTTCCATGGGTTCGGCTCGAGTCGGTTGTCCGACGCATCTCGCAGGCGGTACGCTCCACCAGTGAGGACTTGGTCAATTATGAAGGGACCTTCCCATTTGGGCTTGAGTTTGTCCTTTTTCTTATCCGGCAGGCGTAGAACTAGTTCGCCAACATTGTAATTTTTGGCCCGTACTTCTCTGCTTTGATATCTTCGAGCCTGCTGTTGATAAAATGTGGAACGGGCTTTAGCCACGTCGCGCTCCTCCTCCAGGGCGTCCAGGTTGTCCTGCTGATCAAGCTCGGCTTCTCTTTCTTCGTACACGCGCACTCGAGGTGAGTCATGAATTATGTCGCAGGGCAGAACTGCCTCAGCGCCATACACCATGAAGAATGGTGTGAATCCGGTGGTAAGATTCGGCGTGGTTCGCAGCCCCCAGAGTACGGAGTCGAGCTCCTCTACCTAGTGTGTATTAGATTCCTTGAGGGACCGCACTAGTCTGGGTTTGATACCGCTCATGATGAGACCATTTGCACGTTCGACCTGACCGTTAGTTTGTGGGTGATAGACGGAAGCATAATCGAGCTTAATGCCCATGTTTTTGCACCACAGCTTTACTTCATCAGAGGTGAAGTTTGTGCCGTTATCAGTGATAATGCTGTGGGGGACACCGTAACGGTGTACGACCCCGGATATGAAGTCTATCACCGGTCCGGATTCGGCCGTCTTAACAGGCTTGGCTTCTATCCATTTGGTGAATTTATCCACCATGACCAATAAGTATTTTTTCTTATGGGTTCCACCTTTAAGGGGTCCTACCATGTCAAGCCCCCATACCGCAAAAGGCCAAGTGATGGGGATAGTTCGGAGGGCGTTGGGCGGCATATGGCTTTGGTTTGCAAAGAGATGGCAACCGACGCATCGTTTGACTAAGTCATGGGCGTCTGCTCGGGCCGTCGGCCAATAAAAGCTTGTACGGTAAGCCTTGCTTACAAGGGATCGAGCTGCAGCGTGGTGGCCGCCGAGTCCGGCATGAATTTCAGCCAACAGACTCCGCCCTTCCTCTTCGGAGATACATCTTTGAAGGATTCCGGTAGTACTTTTCTTATAGAGCTCTCCCTCGTGGACTTTATAGCTTTAGATCGCCGCACTATGCAGCGTGCCTCGTTTTGGTCCTCTGGGAGTTCCTGCCTAGTAAGGTAGGCGAGGAATGGTTCTGTCCACGGGGCAATGACCGCCATTATTATGTGGGCTGAGGGTGTGATTTCGATGGCAGGGCCTCCAATTATGTCAGATTGTTCGGCGTCGGGCTGTGCGGTTGTGCTCGGACTGTGGTCCGAGGGTTCCCCCTCCCATGCTACAGATGGCTTGAATATTCTCTCTAAGAAGATGTTGGGGGGACTGCATCTCGTTTTGCTCCGATACGTGCCAGGACGTCCGCTGCCTGATTATTTTCTCGGGCTATATGGTGAAACTCCAGTCCTTCGAACAGAACTGACATTTTTAGGACGGCATTGCGATAAGCTGCCATTTTTGGGTCTTTGGCGTCGAAGTCGCCATTTATTTGGGATATCGCGAGGTTGGAGTCCCCGCGTACTTCCAGGCGTTGAATGCCCATGGATACTGCCATCCGGAGACCATGTAGAAGGGCCTCATATTCGGCTACATTGTTGGAGTCCGCGTACATGATTTGGAGTACATATTGGACTGTGTCTCCTGTAGGGGACGTCAAAACGACGCCAGCCCCCAGTCCGACCAGCATTTTGGATCCGTCGAAATGCATGATCCAATTGGAATATGTGTCGTACTCTTTAGGGAGTTCGGCCTTTGTCCATTCGGCGACGAAGTCGGCTAGGACTTGTGATTTAATTGCTCGCCGTGGTTTGTAGGTTATGTCGAATGGGAGGAGCTCTATGGCCCATTTAGCTATTCGGCCCGTTGCGTCGTGGTTGTTGATAATATCATTGAGTGGTACTTCCGAGGCTACTGTTATGGAACACTCTTGAAAGTAGTGCCATAGCTTTCAGGATGCCATGAACACCGCGTATGCAATCTTTTGGTAATGCGGGTACCGTGATTTGCATGGTGTAAGGACAGTGGACACGTAGTAGACCGGCCTTTGAAGGGGGAGTTTGTGTCCGTCCGTTGTCCGCTCGACGACGAGTACTGCGCTAACAACTTGATGAGTTGCGGCGATGTACAATAGCATGGGTTCGCCAGTGTTCGACGCGGCCAGGACTGGGTTTGTTGCCAAGATGGCCTTTATTTCCTCGAGTCCGGCCGTGGCAGCTTCCGTCCACTCGAAGTGTTCGGTGCGCCTAAGGAGGCGGTAAAGGGGCAATGCCTTTTCTCCCAAGCGGGAGATAAAGCGGCTTAGAGCCGCCACGCATCCGGTGAGTTTCTGTATTTGTTTGAGGTCTTTTGGGACATCCAATTGTGACAAAGCTCGGATTTTAGCTGGATTTGCTTCAATTCCTCTACCGGATACAATGAAGCCCAGTAGCTTTCCGGCTAGAACGCCGAAAACGCATTTTTCCGGATTGAGCTTAATGTCGTATTTTCGGAGGTTGTCGAATGTAAGCCTCAGGTCGTCTACTAGAGATTCGACATGTCTTGATTTAACGACCACATCATCTACATACGCCTCCACTGTTTTGCCAATCTGGTTCGCCAGACATGTTTGAATCATGCGCTGATATGTCGCGCCAGCGTTTTTTAGTCCAAAGGGCATCGTGTTGAAGCAGAATGGGCCGTATGGTGTGATGAATGCTGTTGCGGCTTGGTCTGTTTCTGCCATCTTGATTTGATGGTAACCGGAGTATGCGTCGTGGAAGCACAGGGAATCGTGTCCTGCAGTGGCATCGATGATTTGATCTATTCGAGGGAGGGGAAAAGGATCCTTTGGGCAAGCCTTATTAAGGTCTTTCAAATCGACACACAGGCGCCAGGATTTGTCCTTCTTTGGTACCATCACCAGGTTTGCTAGCCAGTCCGGGTGTTTTATATCTCTAATGAATCTGGCCTCCAATAACTTGGCTAGCTCCTCTCCCATAGCCTGTCTCTTTGGTTCAGAGAAACACCGAAGGGTTTGTTTGACAGGTTTGAATCCTTTCTGGATATTTAAGCTATGTTCTGCCAGCCTGCGTGGGATTCCTGGCATATCTGAGGGGTGCCAAGCGAAAATGTCCCAGTTCTCTCATAGGAACTCTCGCAGTGCGTCGTCTACATCAGGGTTCAGTCGTGCCCCGATGGAGGCTGTTTTATTGGGGTCCGTTGGATGGACCAGGAATTTGACTATTTCGTCCGCTGGTTTGAAGGATGTGGATTTGGGTCTCTTATTGAGTATCACATCATCCCTATTAACCATGGATCGCAGCGCAGTCAGTTCTTCGGCCGCTAAGGTTTTTTGATAATGCCTCGAGGGCCAATGCGGCTGTCTTGTTTTCGGCGCGGAGTGCTATGTCCGGATCACTAGCGAGAGTGATAATTCCGTTTGGCCCAGGCATCTTAAGCTTCATGTACCCATAATGGGGTATAGCTTGGAAAACTGTAAAAGCCTCCCGTCCTAGTATGGCGTGGTATCCACTTTTGAACGGGGCCACCTGGAACGTGATCTGTTCGGACCTGTAATTATCCGGCGTGCCGAATACCACATCTAGTGTGATCTTTCCAGTGCAGCGCGCTTCCTGACTGGGGATTATTCCTCTAAAAGTTGTGCTGCTTCGCTCAATGCGGTTCCAGTCTATTTCCATCTTTTGGAGGGTTTCCTCGTAGATGAGGTTCAATCCGCTGCCTCCGTCCATGAGTACTTTTGCGAGGCGACAGCCGTCCACTATGGGACTAAGGACCAGTGCGGCTGGTGCTTTGGCTGTTCGAAATTTAGGTTCGTCTCTCGCGTTGAAGGTGATAGCAGTATTACTCCATGGATTTATTGTTGCTACTTGATAGACTTCAGTGAGGCTGCGGAGTGTTCTTTTTCGCATGTTATTTGATGCGAAAGTCTCAAAGACTGTGAGAACGGAACTGAAATTCCCTGGCTGGTTTCCTTCGACCTCTGGAATTAGGAGATCCTTGCCAATTTTGGCCACCTGTCGGAGTATCCAACATGCCCTGAGGCTGTGAGTTGGGGTGGCGTCCGCCGCACTATGAATTTTGCAGGGTCCATCTAGCCACTTTTCCAGTACGGTTCCATGCCCCCTAGAGGGTTTTGATTTTTTGGTGTTTAGTCCGGGCGCCTTACTGTGGTGCGCCCTCTTGATTCGGACGGGATTGCTATTCAAGGCCGGATTATCCCAAAATTTAATTTCGGTTTTCCAAGCGCTTTCCATCGCACAGTATTTTCGTACTATGGACGCCAAGTCAGCGAAGCGTGTAATATTACGACGACTTACGGCGTTGAGTATTCCCTTGTCCGTGCAGTTACTGCAAAATATTGAAATTGCATCTTCCTCTCGGCAGTCCTTTATCCTGTTCATAAGCAGGAGGAATCTGGCCCAGTAATGATGTACTGCTTCTTCGGGCATCTGCCTAATTTGGTTGAGATCGCTTAAGATCGGGTGGGCGGATGTTGTTGAATCGGAGACTTCGCCCGGTTTGCTGTTCGTAAGCCGAAGAACTTCCGGGTTCTGAGATCCGGAGTCTTGGATGTTATCCGATTTGCCTGATTTTAAGCTCAGGTCTTGGATTGTACCCTCCCCTCCGCGGATATCCGGCATGGAGGGTTCAGGAATTCGGACGTGGCTAGTCCTTAAGATAGATGAAGGGTCGCCGCATTGTGACTCCACCACAACAACGTGGTGGGTGACTTGGGGAGAATTAATTTCCCTTATATCGGGTTTAAGCCCAACCTGGTCGTAATTTGTAGTGACCCCCAGGGCGGCGATGCGATCCAAGAGCTCGTTTACGGAAGAGAGCTCCATCGGATCCAGCTGCTCGGCGAGTTCTGAGCTGACGTGGAGGTTGCTTTCGATGACCCGAGAGGTCACCGTCGGTGCAACGGCCTAACAGGCGGCCATGAGAAAATCACCTAGCCGGAGGGTCTGGCCGATAGCCAAGGCTCCCTTAGTAACAGCGCCGTCTTTAAAGAAGGGAAAATGCATCCTTCCTGATCGCGACGGCACAGAGGAACTCTCAATGAAAGCACCAATGTCGGTGTGAAAACCGGCGGATCTCGTGTAGGGGGTCCCCAACTGTGCGTCAAGGTCGGATGGTAACAGGAGACAAGGGACACTTTATTTTACCCAGGTTCGGGCCCTCTCGATGGAGGTAAAACCCTACTCCTGCTAGATTAATATTGATGATATGGGTAGTACAAGAGTGGATCTACCACGAGATCAAGGAGGCTAAACCCTAGAAGCTTGCCTATGGTATGATTGTGTATGATGATGGTTGTCCTACGGACTACAACCCTCCGGTTTATATAGACACCGGATAGGGTTAGGGTTACACAGAGTCAGTTACAATGGTAGGAGATCTTGAATATCCGCACACCTAGCTTGCCTTCCACGCCAAGAAAAGATCCTTCCGGACACGGGACGAAGTCTTCAATCTTGTATCTTCATAGTTCTGGAGTCCGGCTGAAGGTATAGTCCGGCTATCCGGACACCCCCTAATCCAGGACTCCCTCACTTACCTACGCATCAAAACCACAACGATACTTCGTCAAGTATGTGTTGTTTTAACCTTCAACAAGGACCGGCTTAGCCACACTCGATTCAACTAAAGTTGGAGAAGCTGACACCCGCCAGTCACCTGTGTGCGAAGCACGTCGGTAGAACCAGTCTCGCGTAAGCGTACCCATAATGTCGGTCCAGGGCGCTTCATCCAACAATACCGCCGAATCAAAGTATGACATGCTGCTAAGCAGTATGACTATTATCGCCCACTACTGACTTGTGTTCTACTCGTGCATATAACATCTACGCATAAACCTGGTTCTGATACCACTGTTGGGGAACGTAGTAATTTCAAAAAAATTCCTACGCACACGCAAGATCATGGTGATGCATAGCAACGAGAGGGGAGAGTGTTGTCCAAGTACCCTCGTAGACCGTAAGTGGAAGCGTTATGACAACGCGGTTGATGTAGTTGTACGTCTTCACGATCGACCGATCCTAATACGGAAAATACGACACCTCCGCGATCTGCACATGTTCGGCTCGGTGACGTCCCATGAACTCACGATCCAGCAGAGTGTCGAGGGAGAGCTTCGTCAGCACGATGGCGTGATGATGGTGATGATGAAGCTACCGGTGCAGGGTTTCGCCTAAGCACTACGACGATATGACCGAGGTGGATTATGGTGGAAGGGGGCACCGCACACGGCTAAGAGATCAATGATCAACTTGTGTGTTCTAGGGTGCCCCCTGCCCCCGTATATAAAGGAGCAAGTGGGAGGCTGGCCGGTCCTTGGGGCGCACCAAGGAGGGGGAGGAGTCCTCCTCCTAGTAGGAGTAGGACTCCCGCTTTACTAGTCCAACTAGAAGGAGGAAGGGGGAAGGAAGGAGAGGGAGAGAGGGAGGAAAGAGGGGCCGCCCCCCTCCTTGTCCAATTCGGCCTCACAAGGGGGGGGGGCGGCCAGCCCTATGGCCCCTCCTCTCTCTCTCTCACAAGGCCCATGTTGGCCAATTAGTTCCCTCGGGGGTTCCGATAACTCCCCGGCACTCCGATACTTATCCGGTGACCCCCGGAACTCATCCGGTGTCCGAATATAGTCATCCAATATAGCAATCTTTATGTCTCGACCATTTGGAGACTCCTCGTAATGTCCGTGATCACATTCGGGGCTCCGAACTACCTTCGGTACATCAAAACACATAAACTCATAATACCGATCGTCACCGAACGGTAAGCGTGCGGACCCTACGGGTTCGAGAACTATGTAGACAGGACCGAGACACGTCTCCGGTCAATAACCAATAGCGGAACCTGGATGTTTATATTGGCTCCCACTTATTCTACGAAGATCTTTATCGGTCAAACTGCATAACAGCATACGTTGTTCCCTTTGTCATCGGTATGTTGCTTGCCCGAGATTCGATCATCGGTATCTCAATACCTAGTTCAATCTAGTTACCGGCAAGTCCCTACTCTTTCCGTAATGCATCATCTCGCAACTAACTCATTAGTCACATTGCTTGCAAGGCTTATAGTGATGTGCATTACCGAGAGGGCCCAGAGATACCTCCACGACAATCCGAGTGACAAATCCTAATCTCAATCTATGCCAACTCAACAATTTCCATCGGAGACACCTATAGAGCACCTTTATAATCGCCCAGTTACGTTGTGATATTTGGTAGCACACAAAGTGTTCCTCCGGTATTCGGGAGTTGCATAATCTCATAGTCATAGGAACATGCATAAGTCATGAAGAAAGCAATAGCAATATACTAAAATGATCAAATGCTAAGCTAATGGAATGGGTCAAGTCAATCATATCATTCTCTAATGATGTGATCCCGTTAATCAAATGACAACTCATGTCTATGGCTAGGAAACTTTAACCATCTTTGATTCAACGAGCTAGTCAAGTAGAGGCAAACTAGTGACACTATGTTTGTCTACGTATTCACACATGTACTAAGTTTCCGGTTAATACAATTCTAGCATGAATAATAAATATTTATCATGATATAAGGAAATATAAATAACAACTTCATTATTGCCTCTAGGGCATATTTCCTTCAAAAACTATGTGAGTATGGGTGCTATGAGAGCTTTGTTGTTTCCTTTTTTGTTTGGTTCCTCGTGACGAGCTCTTCAAAACTAGATCCCATATGGATATGTATTGATCTTTTTTTTTCAAAAGCAACTTTGATGTTGGATGAGGCAACTTTAGTGTGAAACATGAGCAACTTTGATGCTAGATGAATTGCACTGAATGTATAAGTGAATTCTCCTAGTAGCCTCCTAGTTCATTGTGTGCAGTAGTGTAGTAGGTGATTACCATGGTTGCTAAGTTGCATACATCACAAACTAAGTTGTAGATAGTTTAGTTGCCTACCATGCTTTGAAAGTTGCTTACCACAAAGTGCAAAGTTTTCTAACATGGCTTTTAAGTTGTCTACCTTAGAAACCAAGTTGCATTTATCGCTATGAAGTTGTCTACGAGTGACCCTCAATTGCCTTAAATGCTATGGAAGTTGTCCATAAAGGGACATAAGTTCCATACAATGTTGAAATGTTTTTGTGGGATCTATGTTGTCTATCATGATTCCAAATTTTAAAACTATGTTTGGATGGATGTTATGAGATCCTTGTGCTTTTCTTTTCTGGGGGAGTCTGCCCGCCTACGCTACTGAGCACGGGTGTTGGCTAGCTAGGTCATGACGAGCTCTTCAAAACTAAACCCTACATGGATATGGTTCAATGATTTTTTCAGAAGCAAATTCAAAGCTAGATGAGGTAATTTTAGTGCTAAACAGAAGCAACTCCACTATGTTTAAAGTAACTAATTAGCAATAATAAGCAACTAACCAATAAGAGAGATCAACTTCAAAACATAGGCACCACCTTCATAAGCAAGTTTCCTTATACTAGAGGCAACTTTAGTGCTAAAAATAGGCAACTTCACTACATTTTGTGTCCTAGTTATTTTTGTCTAAAATTCTCCTAACTAACTCACCAGTACTTCGAAGTTGTCTATTATTCATGCTCGTATGTCGTTGTTTCTAAATTTCCTATAATACTATGAAGTCGTCTATCTATGATGCTCTTGTGTCTTTTATTGCTAGTTATGGTAGGCAACTTAGCAGTGAATCTAGGCAACTTCAAAGTATTTGTGGGCAACTTAGAAAAACAATGATAAACAACTTCACAATATTGTAGGCAACTATTTTCACAAAGTTAGGCAATTGAGTAGCAATGGTAGGCAACTAATTACCAATAGCAGGCAACTGGGTATCAATGATAGGAAACTTACTATTTATAAGTAACTGAACATCAACCATAGGAAACTTACCATCAATAATATGCAACTAAGCAACCATGATAGGCAAATGTAGCCATTAAAGGTGAGAAGTTATGTGTGTACAACACTTTTGCGTCGGATCCCTATACGGAATAGATCATGTGGTGTGCTCTGATTTGGATCTGAGTATGAATGGTCCGATGGTGCCGGTCGTACACCCATCCCATCGGACACAGAACATCGTACACATATCAATGCTCAATACTGAAAGCACCATAACTGTAGCATATCTGCCAACGTCTAGATGCATCCTTTTGCCTCAATTGTTGTGCACATAATCGTAGTTTGAGGTCCTTTTCCTTTTTAACAATGGTAAAGACATACGCCCTATCTTCTCCCCGCAATGTCTAAGCCTCATATGATAAAAAAATTTATATTATATTCGGTCAACATGTGGTGGGAAATTCATATCTAACATACTAAATTGTTTACAGAAAACATGGACAATTATTTGTGTGAACACTCTTAGAGTCACCACTAATTATAAATTAGATACGAAAATGAAAATTGACGGGTGCTCTTTATGTTTAGTTGTTTACAATTTAATTAAGATGGCATTGGTATAGTGAACATCACGGGCTTGAATACATATAGTAAATACATTTTAGTTTTTATTACAAGTTTACACATGTAGTGAATATTACAACTTTCGCCGGCGCTTATTTTTCTTCCAAGGTGCTAGCCCGTGCAGGTGCACGGGTTGACGACTAGTCTCTAATAATCCCAAAAGGTGATATGGTGTCTCTATTAGCAAGTTTAATAGCAACATTTATGTCTTCTAACTCAGTGGGTGCTATGTCTTTCATGATTTCTTCATATAAAGTGTAAGGAATAGCACTCACACTAGCACCCATGTCACATAAACCATGATAACAATGATCTCCTATTTTAACTGAAATAACAGGCATGCCAACAACAGGTCTATGTTTATCTTTTCTATCAAGTTTAGCAGTTCTAGTAGCTTCTTCACAGAAGTAAATAACATGCCCATCCATATCTTGTTCCAGGAGATCTTTAACCATAGCAATACTAGGTTCTACTTTAATTTGTTCATCAGGTTTAGGTATTCTAATGTAGCTTTTTTAACCACAGTTGAACCTTTAGCATGTTCCTTTATCCTAGCAGGGAAAGGTGGTTTCTCAATATAAGAAGAAGGGACAACTGGATCAACATTATAAAGTATAGTTTCTTCTTTAACTGGTGTTGGTTCTTTAATATCTTCTTTAGTAGGTGGGTGATATTTAAACCACTTCTCCTTAGGGAGTTCAACATGAGTAGCAAATTATTCACAAAAGCAGGCTACTATCTCAGAGTCAAGTCTATATTTAGTGCTAAACTTTTGAAAAGCATCGGTATCCATAAAAGATTTAACACAATCATATTTAATTTTAATACCTGACCCTTTACCTTCGTCGAGTTCCCAATCTTCAGAGTTGCGTTTAATTATTTCCAAAAGATCCCACAGGAATTCAATAGTCTTCTTCATAAGTGAACCAGCACAAGAAGTATCAAGCATGGTTTGATCATTACGAGAAAGCCGAGCATAAAAATTCTGGATAATAATTTCTCTTAAGAGCTCATGATTGGGGCA
The DNA here is from genome assembly GCA_032464435.1 of Aegilops umbellulata. NCBI lineage: Eukaryota > Viridiplantae > Streptophyta > Magnoliopsida > Poales > Poaceae > Aegilops > Aegilops umbellulata. The sequence continues at coordinate 515,023,121 of CP136060.1, read as the reverse complement.
TGAATATAACATTGACTTAAGCGTCCCCCAAGCTAGAGCAATACTTTCTCCTTCATGAGGCCAAAAATTATATATATAATTCTGATCACGATGAACTAGATGCATAGGATAAATTTTTTGGTGGAACTCCAATTTCAAACGATTCCAATTCCATGATCCAATATCATCACATAGCCTATACCATGCCAATGCTTTTCCCTTCAAAGATATAGAGAAAACCTTTTTCATAACTTGATCCCTGGGTAAACCTGCATGCTCAAACAATCCACAAATTTGTTCCACATATATCAAGTGCATATCAGGATGTTCGGTTCCATCTCCTGCATAATGATTAGCTAGCAATTGTTCTATCATACCCGAATGAATTTCATATTCAATATTTTTAGTAGGTGCAGTAAGTTGAGGGGTAGCTAATTGTGGTTCTGGACGAGCTGAAGATACCCCGAACAAACCCCTCAAAGGATTGTTTTCCATAGTAGCAAGTGACAATAAATTTCAGCACATTATATAAATGTTTCCTTACCAAATTTCACTTACCAAAGGCGCTTCACTCCTTGGAAACGGCGCCAGAAAATAGCCTTGATGACCCACAAGTATAGGGGATCAATTGTAGCTCTTTTCGATAAGTAAGAGTGTCGAACCCAATGAGGAGCAGAAGGAAATGACAAGTAGTTTTCAGTAAGCTAGTCTATGCAAGTGATGAAATTGTAAGTAGCCAAGTAGTTTGATTGGAAGATAATTTGTAACGAGCAAGTAATGATAGTAGTTACAAAAGTGCATCAAGGTAGCCCAATCCTTTTGAGGCAAAGTATAGGACAAAACGGTCTCTTATGATAAGCAAAGCGTTCTTGAGGGTACACGGGAATTTCATCTAGTCACTTTTATCATGTTGGTTTGATTTGTCTTCGCTACTTTGATAATTTGATATGTGGGTGGACCGGTGCTTAGGTGTTGTTCTTACTTGAACAAACCTCCTACTTATGATTAACCCTCCCGCAAGCATCCGCAACTACGAGAAGAGAAGTAAGAATAAATTCTAACCATAGCATTAAACTTTTGGGTCCAATCAGTCCCTTACAAAATAGCGCATAAACTGGGGTTTAAGCTTCTGTCACTCTCGCAACCACCATCTAATTGCTACTCCACAATGCATTCCCTTAGGCCCAAATATGGTGAAGTGTAATGTAGTCGACGTTCACATGACACCACTAAGGGAATCACAACATACATACTATCAAAATATCAAACAAATATCAAGTTCACATGATTACTTGCAACATGATTTCTCCCGTGACCTCAAGAACAAAAGTAACTAATCACAAATGATAAACATGTTCATTATCAGAGGAGTATTAAATAGCATAATGGATCTGAACATATAATCTTCCACCAAATAAACCATATAGTAATGAACTACAAGATGTAATCAACACTACTAGTCCCCCACAAGCACCAATCTATAGTTCCGGTAACAAGATTGAATACAAGAGATGAACTAGGGTTTGAGATGAGATGGTGCTGTTGAAGATGTTGATGGAGATGGCCCTCCCCAAGATGGGAGAGTTGTTGGTGATGATGATGACGATGATTTCCCCCTCCAGGAGGGAAGTTCCCCCGGCGAAATCGCTCCGCCGGAGGGCGGCGTTCCGTACCGAAAGTCTCCTCTTTATTTTTTTCCTAGGTCAAAATCACTTATATACCAGAAGATGGGCACCGGAGGTGGGCCGAGGAGGCCACAACCACCAGGGCGCGCCTGGGGGGGGCCTGGCAGGCCCAAGTGGGTGTGCCCACCTGGTGGCCCCCCTCTGGTGTTCATTGGCTCCAGTATTTATTAAATGTTCCATAAAAATCTTCATGAAGTTTCAGCTCATTTGGAGTTGTGCAGAATAGGTGGCCTGACGTAGCTTTTCCAGGTCCAGATTTCCAGCTGCCAGAATTCTCCCTCTTGGTGTGTTCCTTGCAAATTATGAGAGAAAAGGCATTAGAATTACTCCAAAAAGCATTAATATGGATAAAAACATTATAAATAACAGTAAGAAAGCATGATGCAAAATGGACGTATCACTCACCAAGAAGAAGAATGGCAAGATGGCGGTCACCAAGAAAAGGGAAGGGCAGAAGAACAAGAAAGGGAGGAGGAAGAAGAAGAGGGAGGAGGAGGACAAGAACAAGGAAAAGGAGGAGGAGGAGGAGGAGGCGCTCGAGAACAGCGAACAAGATGCCCAAGACGATGAGGTTGAGATCAAGAAAAAGAACTGGGCGACTAAGAACAAAATGCGCCGAGCCAAGTAGGCCAACAAGACTAAGCGCAGAAAGGAGGATAAGGCGAAGAAAAGGTCCATTGAGAAGAAGCATGAAGACAAGGAGAAGGAGGAGGACAAGATTAAGGAAGAAGAGAAGAAACATGCCAAGAAGGAGGCGCTCCAGGCCGAGAAGAAGAAGGAGGAAGCCATGGATAAGAAGGCGCTCGCGGCCAAGGAGGAGGACGACAAGAAGCACGCCAGGAAGATGATGGACGATGCCATCAAAATGAGGGAGGAGGCCAAGGAGAGGAAGGAGGACAAGGCCGAGGCTTCCTCAGGCATGGACGGAGATAGAGAGGACATAGGTCTACATATGTACACCCATGATTTCTTTTCAAAAAAGAGTATATAGGTACATCTTAAACCATATAGTTTAAAAAATATTTTGTTCAATTTGTACATTGTGTATCCCACACGTATGATTTATTAAAAATATTGTCAAATTTGTACAAGGGTGCTCCAAAATCAAGTATGTTGTACTCTAGAATTTTCTAAAAATATATTCTTCATAATCATATAATGCAACCACTATTACACTATTTGTGAAACTATATATTTTAGAGATATCTAACATACATATGCATAAACTACTTAAATTACACAAGTATCAAAAACATTAAAAAATTGTTACAAAGCAGAAATTATATTTAATGCAACACTTAAGTATTTTTCAGTGATATACATTACAATTATACAATAAATAATTGAATAATATTGTTAAGTATGTCAAATAAGCAATGTAAAAATATACTTCTAACTATAAAAATATATACTCCTTAACACAGTAGTATAGTAAGTATAAAATTTTAATATAAAATATGTAACTCTGGAATTTTTTAAAGATATATTTTCCATAATCATATAATACAACCACTATTATAATATTTGCGAAACTATATATTTTAGAGATATCGAACATACATATGCATAAACTACATAAATTACACAGGTATCGGAAAAATTAAAAAAACGTTACAAAGCAGAAATTATATTCAACGCAACACTTAAGTATTTTTCAATGATATAGATTACAATTACAATAAATAATTAAATAATACTAGTCAACAGCTCGTACACCCGCACGGGCAAGTACACGATTTCCTTACTTATTTTAAGATACTACATAATGTATTTTTAATATAATTTAAATTTCCATGTTATAGAAACTATTCTCAACACTATTGTAAAAGTAATTTAATAACAATAAAGTAAAAAAAATAAAACTGCACCAAAGTTGATTTGGCAATGAAGTTTCTATGAAAAGCTCATGATAATAATATTACTCGTGCCAATACTAGTCAACTCAACATTATACTTTTCAATTGGCCGACTGTTCACGCATTTATTTACTACTTCACAATGTCTTCAAGCTATGGATAAATTTATTGGGTGACTAAAGAGTTATGAGATATCACTGTCTACAATAATTAGGTTTTTTAGGTAAAGAGTGTAGACGGTAGAAACACTTTGTCGAATAATATGAGAGAATTTTTTTTGTTTACATGAGTTACTATGTGTTACTATCATTTTTTATAATTCTGAAACTATGGACTTTCCAAATCCTAGTAGTTCTTGTGAGCTTATGTACTTTTTTTGTATGAATTAAACTTTGGAATACACAGAGATAGAAAGATTCGATAAACTTATCAAATAGCTTTACTTCGAAAATGTATTTTTTTATTTGGATTGCTTTGCCAAGAAAGAATTCTACCATTGTAGATGTAATATTAAACCCACAAACTGAACACTGCTACCCTATTTTACACATGAAATACATCTCAAAATCATACACGATTAAATGCATATTTTGTGAAATATTCTATGAGAACTTACAAATCATGGTAGGTACATCATCAGTCTACAGTATGATTACTGCCACAATATGTCATACACCATAATATTCATCCAAAGGTATACTAATATGATTGCAATGTTAGTCCAAATTATGTCATAGGAAAAAATTAGTAAACATTTAAACAAAGTGGGTATCTCTATCCACCTAGCACTATCCGTGTGATCAATCATACAGAATTTACCAAAAGTACGTGGAAGAAAGCTGGTTGTATATACTAAACGCCAGAAGATTGCAATCTTCATAGATGAATGTTAAGAAATCTATTTTTCTAGAAACACCGGAGATCAATCATTATCATCTCAGAAATTCATTGACTATATGACGTTTTCTAAATATATGATAGCAGTATGGTGGGCTAGTACGTGGGTGGAATCCATAGCAAAAATCCATAATAAATATATGGTAGTGGTACTACCTTTACTTCATGTTGTGCTAATTAATCAAATATAACTATTCTAAAGTTGTATCCTGTGGAACCGATGGCTCATCATTAAAACACATGTCTTAAGTATTGCTTCAAAACAAATGGTTGTACAAATTATTGTGAACATAGTTCCTCCAAGTGTTTTTTTCACTGACTGTAAACAAATAAACTCACATGATACCATAAATCCATGGTAGTAGTTTAACATTTACCGCTTGCTGTGCTAATTAATCAAATATAGCTACCATTAGTTGGAACACGTACATGTTCAAACATATCACCGCTAGTGGAGAGAAAAGGCATGATAACAATATGGCATTACCTCTAATCCTTGGTTCCCCGTTCTATAATGGTCAGACACCAACCCCTCTATTAGAAAAACGGTTACTTAATGTCAACAATAACCTCTGAAATATATGTACAGATTACAGTTCTTCTTTAAGTATTTTCATGTTCAATATAAATAGGCAATGCATTTTATTGGTTCTTCTAGATCAGTACGTACCATTTGATTGATATGTCGCAGACTTGATAATGGCATGTGAACATATTCTCCTCGGACATCAACTTGTCTCTGCTAGTAAAATAAATTGTTTTTGTGGATTTCGTCAGGCATCCAATGAACAAATTAGAAAACGTATAGCCTGAGAACACAGCAACAATTACTTAGCAGATTCTTCTCGAAAATGTTCTACAGGTAACTGATAATAACGCTGCAAGATTATCTAAAAAAACTAAATGTTGCAAGATGGAAACGTGGATCACCAATCCAGCGATAAGGATATCCATGACACAACAAATTAAGACACCGCAATGACCTGGTGTAGAGGCTAAGCTTATGACATAATCTATGATCCGGTTAAAACAAAATTAATGCGGCCACTACCAAAAGAATCAAGTGAGACGGCATGTCACCTTGGTCTGGTGGCAACGTGGATCACCACCACGGTTTTATTAGGCCAGGATCAACTTGTGTTGTTGATTGAGGAAACTATCGACTTGGACATGAGCTGATGCCAACATAGACATGTACAGTGATCCAAGATTTCGTGCATAGAGCAGTTCAGGAGAAAATTTTGGACATTCAAACCGAGGAGGAGCATTTACCTGAGATACATGCAAACAACATCAGTAGACTTGGAAGATAGATGCCATACACACGTGCTTCCGTCCTTCTTCTCTATCCTACAAAATAATACTTGGTCACAATGGCCTGCGGCTAGTGGCGTCCGCACCTGGAAAATTAGAAGAAAGAGGTCAGATGGGAGTCCCATCGAGTTTCTTGCCATGGCCTACCGCAGGACCTCAAGTAGAGCTGCTCGTGGCGGTCCTGGCGAAAGGCTCGATTAGGTGGTCGATCGATGTAATTACACCTTAGGAGATCGGAAGAGAATAGCGACCCCGTGGAAATCTAGGCAGAGGCTTGATTAGATTGTCGATGGATGGAACAGCAACATAGGAGATTGGAAGAGGAACAACGATATGGACTATGTCACTAGTGCAGAGACCTGCTATACAAATGGTTTTTAACCCCTTTCCGCGATGGCGCTTGGAACCGTCGTCAAGTGAGTGTGGGCGATAGGGGGTCCTTTCCCACGACCCAGAAACCGTCGGGGATAGACCCTCCTGGCACACAAAATGAGCTCGTGTGCGATCTGGCGAGGCATCGAAACCCAATCGCTTCCATTCGTATGTACATCCCACACGGCGAATCCCAGAAAAACATTTCTGTTCGTATGTATATCACACACAGTTGTTGGTGTGGAAATGTTTGTGCAAGGTGGCCTAACGCAAACAGTTCTTTGCCGGAAGCCATGTGTGATTGTTAATTGATCGAACACGCCTACTTTCTAGGAACCGTGTGGGTTGTTTGAGTTCATCGCCCACGGTGCTGTCTGACTAACCGTCTGCAATAGAAAACCCCAATAAGCAGGGTAATTAGCCTATTATTGATAATCCATATAGTAATCAAATTGATATTTCTTATAAAACACACCAGATATTTCATATTCGTATAACGGCAACCAGGATTTCATAATTGAATTACATCAGATAGCTTCGGCACTCAATTACGCTATTACACAACAACACCAAGTTTCACATGCAACATCGAAAACCTTTGGAAAGTAGCATCATACACGGTAAATAGATAGATGAATCTCATCTGGGAAATTGCAGAAGCGGAAGGCAAATATTTAGCCTTTAGTGATGTTGAATGTCCTTGCAACTTTAGGCCAGTGGCTATGGATAATTCCCCGCCCAACATTCGTCCTCTTCAAGAAGACTTCAATATTGTACTGTGGGTGTTGAATGAATACCTTCCCTGCCTCTTGACCATGCAGGTGGTTTGAGAGGTAATCATCGGTGAACTGCTTTGAAAAGTACATAAAACAAAGATATGCATAAATCGTTGTTAGAAATTTTGAAATGATGTAAGGGGTAAAAACAAGGTAAAAGAGTTAGTACCATCCTATAGTTGAATGATGTCTTCTTCATTGTGCAAACAAAGATTTTGCTGTTATTCATCGAAAGTTTCTTCATCGTAACAATCTTTCCGAGTTTCTTGACTTGACTGATATTCATGGACATCACATTTCCCCATATGCAAAATGGGTCGAACAGTGGATCTAAGTCTCTAACAGCAGGACCTACATGTGCAAGACCAGATTGTAAGAAACCTAAATATTAGAATGATTCCTGCCACTGCACAATAATGTGTTAGTGAAAGGACCATGCATGAGCATACCTTGAAGGTAAACCGAACTGTCTCCCATTGTTTCCCTGCAACACACATAAGGAAGATCTTGATCAGGTTAACTGAGAGTTGCCATACTATCAGTAGAATATGTATTGAGTATAGCAATATTCGATTTATTTCACATGCATAACAATACAAAATTGTACCCACAGCAAATGAAAATCAAATTGCATAATGGAACCAAACAGCTAAATTGAGAGCAGACCAAATGAACCAAAATAGTTAACTGAGCATGACATTGCAGAATAGAAACATGTACTAGAAGATAAGACAGTTAACAAAACAAAGAATGCTTGAGAACAGGACTACGAAATGTAGCAATTGTTGGACCAAACTGTTAACTGAACATTACATTTCAGAGGACCAAACTGTTAACTAAACATCAAATTGGATATTAACATTACAGAGGACAAATCACTAGAAGGCACTGGTGGTGGCCTCAAGAAAACAACACGAACTCTGTTTTAAAGTAGACAACCGCGTGGCGGTGTCGATGGTGGCCTCGAAGACGAGGTGCTCCTCCAAGATCTGGCGGTTGGCACGCATGGCAGCCAAAGCGACCTCGTTCGCGCATGCGGCCATGATTTTCTTCTCCGCTGCCAGATGCTAATTAATGAGCTCCACGTTATACTGTGTGCAAAATGGTTGTGGGCGGCGCTTAATTGGAAGAGGGGGACAGTGATTTCGGCGAAAGGTGTCACGTCGTCGGTCGGGGCATGTGGGACGGGGACGGAGGAGGATGGTGTGGGTGGGGTGTGGATTACCTGACCATATCGACGAGGCCGCGCAACAAGAAGAAGGGTCGCCGGTGAGGAGGCGGCGCTGCAAGAAGAAGGGTCGCCGGAGAGGAGGCGGCGCTGCAAGAAGAAGGTTAGCTAGCGAGAAAGCGGTGCTACAAGAAGAAGGGTTGCCGGCAAGGAGGCTGAGTTGCTAGTAAACAACAGTGAAGGTTTGAACTTGGAAAGCAAGGAGAAATAATGGAAATGTGGCTTTTGGTGGGAGGGAGGGGCGGGGAGATAGATATTTCCGCGGTGGCAGAACAATTTCGCTCGGTGCCGCGAGAAACTGGCGCGCAAGTGTGGTTCAAGCGGGGGCGGTGGACTGTAGATGACGAAGCTTCCTGCATAAGCCAGACAAGACGGTGCGCCAAGATATTTTATATCGCATCCCACACGATTCTTTCTAGTAAACTGTTTGGGGTATACCTGATTTTTTCATTATGTTTTGAAAGACAAAATGGGGTTACGGAGGGAAAGGATGGTGAAGCGTATGCTAGAAGATTTATGTACAGTGAACATGTAACTACATGAGTGTCATGTTTAAATTTGGAATTATTCCGGGTTCGTTTGGCATTTTTATGCATTAATTGAGTTTCTAGGCATTTAATGTGCATAATTCAAATTTGAACTACAAGCACATGTTCCAGTGCACCAAAGTTTGTTGAAAAATCACATGTGTCTCTTTGGGTGAATTTATAGGTCCCATGCAAGAAATTGGAATGAAATTCAAACAATTGGGCGTCGTGGCTCGACCGGGAACATTGAGAAACTTGGTTTTGAAATTCCTGGAAATTCAAAACTTGCCTGAAAATCATGAAACTTGGCACGGTGTCATTTCATGGCACCAACATGTTGTGGTAAAAAAATTGTCCACATTTGGACAAGTTTTTGGGTATAAGCTTCTTGCAAACCAGAGCTTTCTCTCGAGAAGACTCGTGGTTCCCGAGGGGTGAATGATACCTCCATTTTGCATCATGCTTTTATATCGATATTTATTGCATTATGGGCTGTTATTACACATTATATCACAATACTTATGCCTATTCTCTCTTATTTTACAAGGTTTACACAAGGAGGGAGAATGCCGGCAGCTCGAATTCTGGGCTGGAAAAGGAGCAAATATTAGAGACCTATTCTGCACAACTCCAAAAGTCCTGAAACTCCACGAAAGTCATTTTTGGAAATAATAAAAAATATTGAGCAGAAGAAGTACGCCAGAGGGGGACCCACCTAGCCACGAGGATGGGGGGCGCCCTACCCCCCAGGGCGCACCCCCTGCCTCGTGGGCCCCCTGTTGGCTCTCCGATGGCCATCTTCTGCTATATGAAGTCTTTCGTCAAGGGAAAAATCATAAGCAACCTTTCGGGACGAGACTCCGGCGCCATGAGGCGGAACCTTGGTGGAACCAATCTAGGGCTCCGGCAGAGCTGTTCTGCCAGGGACACTTCCCTCTGGGAGGGGGAAATCATCGCCATTGTCATCACCAATGCTCCTCTCATCGGGAGAGGGCAATCTCCATCAACATCTTCACCAGCACCATCTCCTCTCAAAAACCTAGTTCATCTCTTGTATCCAATTCTTGTCTCCAAGTCCGGGATTGGTACTAGTAGGTTGCTAGTAGTGTTGATTACTCCTTGTAGTTGATGCTAGTTGGTTTATTTGGTGGAAGATCATATGTTCAGATCCTTTATGCATATTAATACCCCTATGATTATGAACATGAATATGCTTTGTGAGTAGTTACGTTTGTTCCTGAGGACATGGGAGAAGTCTTGCTATTAGTAGTCATGTGAATTTGATATTCTTTCGATATTTTGTTGAGATGTATGTTGTCTAGCCTCTAGTGGTGTTATGTGAACGTCGACTACATAACACTTCACCATTATTTGGGCTTAGAGGAAGGCATTGGGAAGTAATAAGTAGATGATGGGTTGCTAGAGTGACAGAAGCTTAAACCCTAGTTTATGCATTGCTTCGTAAGGGGCTGATTTGGATCCATATGTTTCATGCTATGGTTAGGTTAGTTGCGGATGCTTGCAATAGAGGTTAATCATAAGTGGGATGCTAGTTCAAGTAAGAACAGCACCCAAGCACCGGTCTACCCACATATCAAATTATCAAAGTATCGAACGCGAATCATATGAACGTGATGAAAACTAGCTTGACGATATTCCCATGTGTCCTCGGGAGCGCTTTTCTCCATATAAGAGTTTGTCTAGGCTTGTCCTTTGCTAAAAAAAGGATTGGGCCACCTTGCTGCACGTTATTTACTTTTGTTACTTGTTGCTCGTTACAAATTATCTTATCACAAAACTATCTATTACCACTTATTTCAGTACTTGCAGTTAATACCTTGTTGAAAACCGCTTATCATTTCCTTCTGCTCCTCGTTGGGTTCGACACTCTTACTTATCAAAACGACTACGATAGATCCCCTATACTTGTGGGTCATCAAGACTCTTTTCTGGCACCGTTGTCCGGGAGTGAAGCGCCTTTGGTAGGTGGAATTTGGTAAGGAAAAATTATATAGTGTGCTGAAATTTACTATCATTTGTTACTATGGAAAGTAATCCTCTGAGGGGCTTGTTCAGGGTATCTTCACCCCGACCAGTAGAGCAAAGAGTTGCTCCTCAACCTACTGAACCTACTGAAAATGAAAATATTCCCTTTGAAGTTCCTTCGGGTATGTTAGAAAAACTGCTAGATAATCCTTTTGCAGGAGATGGAACAAAGCATCCTGATGAGCACCTAATCTATGTGGATGAAGTTTGTGGATTATTTAAGCTTGCAGGTATACCCGATGATGTTGTTAAGAAGAAGGTCTTCCCTTTATGTTTGAAGGGAGATGCATCGACATGGTATAGGCTGTGTGATGATATGAAGTCATGGAACTATAAACGAATGAAATTGGAATTTCATCAGAAGTATTATCCTATGCATCTTGTTCATCGTGATCGCAATTATATATATAATTTTTGGCCTCGCGAAGGAGAAAGCATCGCTCAAGCTTGGGGGAGGCTTAAATCAATGCTATATTCATGCCCCAATCATGAGCTCTCAAGAGAAATAATTCTTCAAAGTTTTTATGCTCGGCTTTCTCATAATAATAAAACCATGCTCGATACTTCTTGTGCTGGCTCTTTTATGATGAAGACTATTGAATTCAAATGGAATTTATTGGATAGAATTAAACACAACTCTGAAGATTGGGATCTCGACAAAGGTAAGGAGTCAGGTATGACACTTAAGTTTGATTGTGTTAAATCTTCTATGGATACTGATGTTTTCCGTAAATTTAGCACTAAATATGGACTTGACTCTGAGATAGTAGCTTCTTTCTGTGAATCTTTTGCTTCTTATGTTGATCTCCCCAAGGAGAAGTGGTTTAAATATCATCCTCCCATAGAAGTAAAAGTAGCTGCACCTACTAAAGTTGAAGAAAAGACTATCACTTATAATGATCCTGTTGTTCCTGCTTCTTATGTTGAGAAACCACCTTTCCCTGTTAGAATAAAGGATCATGCTAAGGCTTTAACTGTGGTTCGTAAAAGCAATATTAGAACTTATACACCTCATGAGCAAGTCACAGTTGATCCTAATATTGCTATTGTTAAAGATCTCTTGGCTGATAATATAGATGGGCATGTTATTTATTTCTGCGGTGAAACTGCTAGAATTGCCAAACCTTGTGCTAAAGATAAACATAGACCTGTGGTAGGCGTGCCTGTTATTTCTGTTAAAATAGGAGATCATTGTTATCATGGCTTATGTGATATGGGTGCTAGTGTTAGTGCCATACCTTATGACATATACAAAGAAATTATGCATGATATTGCACCTGCTTAAATAGAAGATATTGATATCACAATTAAACTTGCCAATAGAGATACTATTTCACCAATGGGAATTGTTAGAGATGTTGAAGTCCTGTGTGGGAAAACTAAATATCCTGATGATTTTCTTGTTCTTGGTTCCCCACAAGATAGCTTTTGTCCCATTTATATTTGGTAGACCCTTCTTCAACACAGTTAATGCTAGGATAGTCTGCGAAAAGAATGTTGTTACAATTGGTTTGGGTGATATGTCTCATGAGTTTAGTTTCTCTAAATTTAGTAGACAACAGCGTGAAGAAGAATTGCCTAGTAAGGATGAAATTATTGGTCTTGCTTCTATTGCCGTACCTCCTAGTGATCCTTTAGAACAATATTTGCTAGACCATGAAAATGATATGTTTATGAATGAAAGAAGGGAAATAGATGAGGTATTCTTTAAACAGGAACCTATCCTGAAACACAATTTGCCTGTTGAAATCCTAGGGGATCCTCCTCCACCCAAGGGTGATTCCGTGTTTGAGCTTAAACCATGGCCTGATACTCTTAAATATGCTTATCTTGATGAAAAGAAGATATATCCTGTTATTATTAGTGCTAACCTTTCAGAGCATGAAGAAGAGAGGTTATTGAAAACTCTGAAGAAGCACCGTGCTGCTATTGGATATACTCTTGATGATCTTAAGGGCATTAGTCCCACTCTATGTCAACATAAAATAAATTTGGAGGAAGATGCCAAACCAGTTATTGATCATCAACGACGGCTGAATCCTAAAATGAAAGAAGTGGTAAGAAAGGAAATACTAAAGCTCCTTGAGGCAGGTATAATTTATCCCATTGCTGATAGTCAGTGGGCAAGTCCTGCCCATTGTGTCCCTAAGAAGGGAGGTATTACTGTCGTTCCTAATGATAAAGATAAATTGATTCCGCATAGAATTATCACAGGTTATAGGATGATAATTGATTTCCGCAAATTAAATAAGGCTACTAAGAAAGATCATTACCTCTTACCTTTTATCAATCAAATGCTGGAAAGATAATCCAAACATACTCATTTTTGCCTTCTAGATGGTTATTCTGGTTTCTCTCAAATACCTGTGTCAGCCAATGATCAATCAAAGACCACTTTTACATGCCCTTTTGGTACTTTTGCTTATAGACGTATGCCTTTTGGTTTATGTAATGCACCTGCTAACTTTAAAAGATGCATGATGGCTATATTATCTGACTTTTGTGAAAAGATTTGTGAGGTTTTCATGGACGACTTTTCCGTCTATGGATCCTCTTTTGATGATTGCTTGAGCAACCTTGATCGAGTTTTGCAGAGATGGGAAGAAACTAATCTTGTCTTGAATTGGGAAAAGTGCCACTTTATGGTTAATGAAGGTATTGTCTTGGGGCATAAAGTTTCTGAAAGAGGTATTGAAGTTGATAAAGCCAAGGTTGACGCTATTGAAAAGATGCCATGTCCCAAGGACATCAAAGGTATAAGAAGTTTCCTTGGTCACGCCGGATTTTATAGGAGGTTCATTAAGGACTTCTCAAAAATTTCTCGGCCTCTGACTAATTTATTAGAAAAATATATACCATTTGTCTTTGATGATGATTGTGTAGAAGCATTTGAAATACTTAAAAAAGCATTGATCTCTGCACCTATTGTTCAGCCACCTGATGGGAATTTACCCTTTGGAATTATGTGTGATGCTAGTGATTATGTTGTAGGTGCTGTTCTAGGGAAAAGAGTTGATAAGAAATTAAATGTTATCCAATATGCTAGTAAGACTCTAGACAATGCTCAAAGAAATTATGCTACTACTGAAAAGGAATTCTTAGCAGTTGTATTTGCTTGTGATAAGTTTATACCTTATATTGTTGATTCTAAAGTAACTATTCACACTGATCATGCTGCTATTAAATATCTGATGGAAAAGAAAGATGCTAAACCTAGACTTATTAGATGGGTTCTCCTGCTACAAGAATTTGATTTGCATATTGTTGATAGAAAGGGAGCTGAGAACCCCGTTGCAGACAACTTGTCTAGGTTAGAAAATGTTCTTGATGACCCACTACCTATTGATGATAGCTTCCCTGATGAGCAATTAAATGTCATAAATGCATCTCGTAGTACTCCATGGTATGCTGATTATGCTAATTACATCGTTGCTAAATTTATACCACCTAGTTTCACATACCAGCAAAAGAAAAAGTTTTTCTATGATTTGAGACATTACTTTTGGGATGACCCACATCTTTATAAAGAAGGAGTAGATGGTGTTATTAGACGTTGTGTACCTGAGCATGAACAGGAATAGATCATACGCAAGTGTCACTCTGAAGCTTATGGAGGACACCACGCTGGAGATAGAACTGCACATAAGGTATTGCTATCCTGTTTTTATTGGCCCACTCTTTTCAAGGATGCCCGTAAGTTTGTCTTGTCTTGTGATGAATGTCAAAGAATTGGTAATATTAGTAGACGTCAAGAAATGCCTATGAATTATTCACTTGTTATTGAACCATTTGATGTTTGGGGATTTGATTATATGTGACCTTTTCCTGCCTCTAATGGATACACACATATTTTAGTTGTTGTTGATTACGTTACTAAGTGGGTAGAAGATATTCCAACTAGTAGTGCTCATCATAACACCTCTATTAAGATGCTTAAAGAAGTTATTTTTCCGAGGTTTGGAGTCCCTAGATATTTAGTGACTGATGGTGGTTCACGTTTTATTCATGGTGCTTTCCAGAAAATGCTTGCTAAGTATGACGTTAATCATAGAATTGCATCTCCTTATCACCCACAGTCTAGTGGTCAAGTAGAATTGAGCAATAGAGAGCTCAAATTAATTTTGCAAAAGACTGTCAATAGGTCTAGAAAGAATTGGTCCAAGAAACTTGATGATGCATTATGGGCCTATAGAACTGCATATAAAAATCCTATGGGTATGTCTCCGTATAAAATGGTTTATGGAAAAGCATGTCATTTACCTCTCGAACTAGAACATAAAGCATATTGGGCTATTAAAGAGCTCAACTATGATTTCAAACTTGCCGGTGAGAAGAGGTTATTTGATATTAGCTCACTTGATGAATGGAGAACCCAAGCTTATGAAAATGCCAAGTTGCTTAAAGAAAAAGTTAAAAGATGGCATGACAAAAGGATACAAAAGCGTGAGTTTAATGTAGGTGATTATGTATTGCTATACAACTCTCGTTTAAGATTTTTTTGCAGGAAAACTTCTCTCTAAATGGGAAGGCCCCTACGTTATCGAGGAGGTCTATCATTCCGGTGCCATAAAAATCAACAACTTAGAAGGTACAAATCTAAAGGTGGTGAACGGTCAAAGAATCAAACATTATATCTCAGGTAATCCCATAAATGTTGAAACCAATGTTATTGAAACCGTAACCCCGAAGGAATACATAAGGAAAACTTTCCGGAACGTTTCAGACTCCGAAAATGAATAGGTATGTGGTACGGTAACTAAACCGACTCCAAAACAGTTTTTAAGGCAATATTTCTCCGTTTTGGAATATTTAGAAAAAATTGAAAAATAAGAAGCAGTCCGGGAAGGACACGAGGGCTCCAGGAGGGTGGACAGGGGCGGATCCAGAACAAAAATGTACCGGTGTCCACGTACACATCTTATATACAATGATGGACAATAAACAATAATATATATGAAAGAGCACTCCCAACAACACAAATTATAATGCAACGAGATCTCTTACCAAAATAAATTGTTTCACATCCACTTGAAATACTAGTTGATTACGTAAATTTAAAGAATTAAGCATAAGAACTCGAAACAATGAAAACAAAATATGGTCAGATCACGACACAGGCCAATAGATCCTGGATGCCTACAAAATAAAATAAAATACACTTAGTACATATTAAATAGACATCTGCAATGATTCATAAAGTCAAGATCATTACCTTTTAAAATAGCCCTCTACGTTCATTCATGACCTCAAAGCGATCAATGACTGCATCATTGGTAACTTTTCTCATTTCTTCCTTCTCCACATAGCAAATAAGGTTGTGATTCAATGCATCATCACCAAGATGATTGCGCAAAAATGTCTTCACAGTTTTCATGCCCGAAAAACATCTCTCGACTGTAGCAGTGGCAACAGCCAATACAAGTGCTAGATTCACAAGCCGATAAACCAAAGGATACACAATATGTTTCTTGGTCTCCACCATTTTTTGAGAGAGCTCACAAATATTATTTATGCCAGAGAAGCGTTCATCTACTCGAATATCGGCAATGTAAAGACGGAGGTGATGTGTAAGGTCCCTCAATTCTCCATCATCAAAATCTTTCGGATAAAGTCTAGCTAGATCCATCAAATGCTCTAAGTTGAAATCTTTGAATGATTCTTTTGGGCTCAAGGAAGCTAAGCATATTAGTAGCTTAGAACTTTTATCATTAAATCTGTTGTCAAGTTCTTGAAGCAGCCAATCAATAACATCATTGAAACAATCCACTTTGTAATGATGCTTATTAGTGATACCTGTTTTTTGACGTGGCTTCTTTGGATTGACATATTGCTCTTCCATCTCCAACTTGGAAATCTCATGTTTGTCACAAAAAGCATAAGCTTCACCCAAGACTGATTCCCATCCATTCCTCCTTAAATCATTCAATGTGTCTTTGGTTGACTGCACACAATGTACATCATTTACAATGTCTTGATTCTTCCTTTGTAGAGCCATTGATAATGTGTTTGTGATAGCCAATATAGTGGACATAAGCAACATGTAGAACACAAAATCAAATGATTGGAAATAAACAAGGAGACCACATGCTTGCCTTCTGTTTGTGTCATCCCTGTCCTGTTCTTCCACATATTCTAGCACTTTAATAACTGTAGGGAACAAATCAATCAAACTCTTCAGAGTCCTCTGGTGTGAACTCCATCGAGTGTCTCCGGGTCTTTGAAGGGCTAGCTCTTGATTTAATCCCGTCCCACTTTGAAGTACACCACAACCTAAGGCTCCACACACTTGTTCTTTATATTTGTCTCGAATCATGTCTTTTATCTTTGAAGATCCAGAAACCACATTCAGCAATACAGAGATCATATCAAAAAAGTTTCCAATCCATTTGTGCTTCCTTACAACGGCCACAACAACTAATTGCAATTGGTGTGCAAAACAATGAACGTAATATGTTGTGTTGTTCTCCCTCATGATTAAAGATTGCAAACCATTAAAATCACCTCGCATGTTGCTCGCACCGTCGTATCCTTGGCCCCTAACCTGCTTGAGACTTAAGTTAAGTTCTGCAAATAAATCATCAATAGCAGACTTGAGGTACTTTGAAGTTGTCTCCCTCACATGAACAAGGCCAACTAAACTCTCTTTCACACTTCCGCATTTACCAGCATATCTCAAGACCATAGCTGTCGGTGTCAAAACCGGAGGAACTCGGGTAGGAGGTCCCGAACTGTGCGTCTAGGCGGATGGTAACAGGAGACAAGGGACACAATGTTTTACCCAGGTTCGGGCCCTCTTGATGGAGGTAAAACCCTATGTCCTGCTTGATTAATATTGATGATATTGGTAGTACAAGAGTAGATCTACCACGAGATCAAGGAGGCTAAACCCTAGAAGCTGGCCTATGGTATGATTGTTGTATGTTGAGGTTGTCCTACGGACTAAAACCCTCCGGTTTATATAGACACCGGAGAGGGTTAGGGTTACACAAAGTCGGTTACAATGGTAGGAGATCTGAATATCCGCATCGCCAAGCTTGCCTTCCACGCCAAGAAAAGTCCCATCCGGACACGGGACGAAGTCTTCAATCTTGTATCTTCATAGTCCTGGAGTCCGGCTGAAGGTATAGTCCGGCTACCCGGACACCCCCTAATCCAGGACTCCCTCAGTAGCCCCCAAACCAGGCTTCAATGATGACGAGTCCGGCGCGTAGATTGTCTTCGGCATTGCAAGGCGGGTTCTTCTGCAAATTCCGTGTACGTGTTGAATAATGTTCGGTTTTTGTAATGTAGCGCTCCTTGGCTTCTACGCCCAATAATGGCCGTCTTCCACGTGTCAAACGAATACGAAAAGTCTGGGTGTTTTTACATTCACACCCCTAGCCGCGTAAATGAGCCGCCTATTTAAGGAGATGGGGATTTAGATCCAAACCACACCTTCTCCCCTACGCGAGTAGTCATCAAAGCGCATCCAGCAAAGATCCATTCCACCATGGCCGGCCGTCGCAGCTCCTCCTCTCGCCCCTCCAGTCCTAAGCCTAGAGACTGGGAGAGGTGCTCCATCCCGCATAGCGAGCTAATATCACTTCAGACCAAGGGGTTCCTCCCTCCGGCCTATATGGTCCCGATTCGAGCCGGACTCGCCACCTATAATGGCGGAGAGCAAGCGGAGAGCGCTCCCAATCCCTCCAAAGGAGAGCGGGTATGCCTCGTCCCTTATCTAATAAGAGGACTTGGATTTCCAATTCATCCGTTTCTCCGGGGGCTTCTGGAGTTCTATGGCCTCCAGTTGCACAACCTCACGCCCGCCTCCATATTGCATATCGCGGGCTTCGTTGCCCTTTGCGAGCTCTTCTTGGGTGTTGAGGCTCATTTCGCGCTGTGGAAGAGGCTATTCTGCCTGGTGCCCCGTTCTCAGGAGGGGTCAATATATCAAGTGGGCGGAGCCGAAGTGTGGCGCATCGCCGGGACCGGATATCTATCCGGAACGCCAAAGAAGGCGTCCGAGGACTGGCCTTCAGAATGGTTTTATATGGAGGACGTCCCACTGCCGGATCCTATTCGGATCGGCCTCCCCGAATTCAACAGTGCTCCCCTGAAGAAACGCTTAAGCTGGCGTCCACGGAGCTTTCAGAGAGAAAGCGACAGGGACGTCCTGTACCTGATGGGCCGGATAAGATTATTGGCTCATTCCGGACTAACCATGATTGGAGTCATGGCCGTATGCATCATGCGGGGGGTGCAGCCGCTTCAGTATAGAAGCCACCCCATGTGGGATTTTAACGGGGAAGATGACGCCACCCGTTACGGTCGTAAGGGGCCGGACTCAGCTGCCGCTCTAGTAAAGATCTTGTCCTCTTTGTACAAGGGAGAAGGGGAGGAATTCCTCTGCGTCAACCCACAGGGTGGATTTACTATGTACAACCCTCCAAGTTGGGTAAGCAGACAATCTTGCTTGCCCATCCGTTTTATATTCCCATGATTAAATATATAGTCTAACGACTCCTACGCAGGAACTGCGTCAGGAAGTAAAGGATATAAACAGCCGTCCTCCACAACCCGAGGATCCTGAACGGTGCCTTGATCCGGCCTCCGAAGAGGATCCGGACATATCGGTGGAGCTGATTGACGGGGTGTTTCATCAGCTGAACAAGGACAATACCTTGGTGGCCATTACGGCCGACTACCCAAGGTTAATCCCGGCCTCCCAGGTAACCGAGAACGGAGTCTCATTACCTTGGAAAGGGATCCATCCTCATGTGTTTTCAGTTTCCTGACAACAACCGTGTTGTGTAGGGGAGGTTCCTGAGGCGGGAGGCCGAGCCTGAGGCGGCTAGCCAACGAGGGGCTGTCGGGCCCCGTGGGGTAAAAAGGAATGTAGTCTAGACTGAGGCACCGGCGCAAAGGTATAGTAAGCCAGTTATTCCCAGGTGTTATTCCTTTAAGGCATATTAGCATTCGTGCTCGGTGCAGGACAAAGAGGCCTCGCCGGACTATATCCGGAGAGGATGCCAATCGTGCCTCCACCAGCCAGGCTCCACATCCCGGTCCAGAGGCGGAGGCAAACACGAAGCACACACCGGATGCTCCTCCGACAGAGGATGCGGACAGGCTGTCTGCCACCCATTCCGAGGTGGAGAGTGCCATGAATCACCGGCACCGCCGGACAGTTCTCCGCGACGCTTGTTTCTCCCAAGAGGCATTGGATGCCTTCAATTCGGGAGATGCGTATTTCCGTGCCGCTCAAAATGGTCTAGCCAGAGCCACGGAGCAATATGTAAAAGACATACGGGTGAGAAAATTTGATAGTTATATGGATCAGTAGCCCCTGAGACTTGAAACAGTTAAAATAACTGATTTAAGGATCATAAAACATGCAGCCTCTTTCAGAGAAGAATACCCAACTG
Organism: Aegilops umbellulata; assembly: GCA_032464435.1. Classification (NCBI taxonomy): domain Eukaryota; kingdom Viridiplantae; phylum Streptophyta; class Magnoliopsida; order Poales; family Poaceae; genus Aegilops; species Aegilops umbellulata. The sequence goes on along the minus strand of CP136060.1, from coordinate 515,003,037 downwards.
TCCGAGGAGCTAAAAGAGTGCAAAGCCCAACTTGAGGCCGCACTTGTCGCGACAGGGGAGCCCAAGGGGACCCCCTCTGGTAATATATGCTTCAAAAAGATAAGTATTATGCGAAATGCGGCGTATGTGCTAATCTGACAAATGATATTGCAGATGGCGCCGGACTAGATCCGGAAAAGCAACAACTTCTGCGCCAGTTAGAGGCTGGTGAGAGCGTGCTGACAAAGGTGAGGCGGCAGAAGAATGATCTTCAAGATGCCAACACCAAGCTGGACGTCAAACTAAAAGATGTTCGTGCCCAGCTGTCGGACTCCACTAAGGAGAATCAACGGCTTCGACGCGGCATATTTAGTAAGTGCTTAAACGAACTCTAAAAAAGGAGTTCGGCAAGGAAGTCGACTAACAGACTTATGTCTGTAGGTATGCTAACAGGTCGTCCTGCAGAGGATATGCCCGATTCTACGGGTGACCTTCTTCCCGAGCTTTCGCAACTGCACGAGCGAGTTCGGCAAGCGATGCGAGGCGTTGCCCAAGCCTTATGGCCTTCCCACTCCATGCCCGAGGGTCTTGGAGAGCTTGCACAGAAGCTGAAGGGAGCTCGGCGGTGCTTCCGGTTGTGGAAGATATCAGCCTGCCGTCCAGGCGCTAGGGAGGCCTGGGCCATGGTGAAGACGCGGTACACAAAGTCTGACCCAAAACACGTGGCCGAGGTCGGACCTGTGGGGCCCGATGGGAAGGATATCCCTGTAAGCTTAGTGTACGGCCAAGTAGAATTGGCCGCAAAGTATTCCCAGCAGGACTGTAAATTAGACAGCCTGTTAGATGGTATTGAAGAGGAATACAAACAGTCAGAGTGACTATGTAATTTTAATTGACATGTGTAATGTCTTCTAGCCGGATTGTAGATCGTTTGTCGTTGCCGACCTTTTCGCTTCGACCTCGGGACCTGACGGTCCGGAGTGTGTCCGAATACCCTAGCGGTTATATAAGAACCGGGGTATGCATGGAGACCAGGCATAGGGGTCATTGGTGCTTTATCAGACAAGTGCCCAACTAGTTATGTTATATTACATGGTTAGTAAGAAACATCTTCCAGAGAGAATAGTTCCGTTAGGGGTTCCTTTCTCTAGGAGGCATGCCCTAAAGTGCATGTCCAGACTGCGAACGCAGGAAAAGCATCTGGGGGCATATAAATAAGTAAATAAAGTCATCTTTAGTTCACCGACCGAATATTCCCTTAAGAACGCTAGCTTTCGGCTTCACCTAGTTTGAGGTACACATCCGGCTGACCCGGCAGTAACAATCGCAGAGGTGCTCCCTTTACCACCTAGCCGAACAATCGGGAACGTAGGGGTAAGCGCAGGAGCCAGGCAACCCAGCTTGGCCAAAACTTAAGTCATATTGATGCATATACTGGTGAAGAAAAGGTACATGTGGAAGTTTTACACATGTGTTGGGCATGAAGCCCGTATAAATAAGCTTCTGTTTAAAGAAGCCCCCAGGTTTAGTGAGCGCGGGTAGCGCGTAACTTGATGAGCCTTTAAGGGCTATAAGAGAGAAAAAAAAGGGGGAAGGGGAGAATGTAAGACAGAAAATGTAAAAAATGGACAGAGGAAGGAGACGAACACAGAGTCCAGCGCTAGGCGTAGAATCTTCATAGACGGGCTGCGTTCCATGGGTTCGGCTCGAGTGGTTATCCGAGGCATGTCGCAGGCGGTACGCTCCACCAGTCAGGACTTGGTCAATTATGAAAGGACCTTCCCACTTAGGCTTGAGTTTGTCCGTTTTCTTGTCCGGTAGGCGTAGAACTAATTCGCAAACATTGTAGTTTTTGGCCCACACTTCTCTGCTTTGATACCTTCGAGCCTGCTGTTGATAGAATGCGGAACGGGCTTTTGCCACGTCACGCTCCTCCTCCAAGGCGTCCAGACTATGCTGCCGATCGAGCTCGGCTTCTCTTTCTTCGTACATGCGCACTCGAGGTGAGTCATGAATTATGTCGCAGGGCAAGACTGCCTCTGCGCCGTACACCATAAAAAATGGGGTGTATCCGGTGGTGCGATTCGGCGTGGTCCGCAGCCCCCAGAGTACGGAGTCTAGCTCCTCTACCCAGTGCGTGTTAGATTCCTTAAGGGACCGCACTAATCTAGGTTTGATGCCGCTCATGATAAGACCATTTGCACGTTCGACCTGACCGTTAGTTTGTGGGTGATAGACGGAAGCATAATCGAGTTTGATGCCCATGTTTTTGCACCAGAGTTTTACCTCATCGGCCGTAAAGTTCGTGCCGTTATCGGTGATGATGCTGTGGGGGACGCCATAACGGTGTACGACCCCGGATATAAAGTTTATCACCGGTCCGGATTCGGCCGTTTTAACAGTCTTGGCCTCTATCCATTTGGTGAACTTGTCCACCATGACAAGTAAGTATTTTTTTCTTGTGGGTTCCGCCTTTAAGGGGTCCAACCATGTCAAGCCCCCAGACCACGAAGGGCCAGGTGATGGGGATAGTTTGGAGGGCGGTGGGTGGCATATGGCTTTGGTTTGCAAAAAGCTGGCAACCGACGCATCGTTGGACCAAGTCCTGAGCGTCTGCCCGGGCGCCAATAAAAGCCTGTATAGAAAGCCTTGCTTACAAGGGACCGAGCTGCAGCGTGATGACCATCGAGTCCGGCATTAATTTCAGCCAGCAAGTTCCGCCCTTCCTCTTCGGAGATGCACCTTTGAAGGACTCCGGTAGTGATTTTCTTATAAAGTTCTCCCTCATGGACTTTATAGGCTTTAGATTGCCACACTATGCAGCGTGCCTCGTTTTGGTCCTCTGGGAGTTCCTGCCTAGTAAGGTAGTCTAGGAATGGTTCTGTCCATGGGGCGATGACAGCCATTATTGCGTGGGCTGAAGTTGTAATTTCATTGGCAGAACCTCCAATTATGTCAGATTGTTCGGTGTCGAGCAGTGCGGCTGGGTCCGGGCTGTTATTGTCAGGTTCCCCTTCCCATACTACGGATGGCTTGAATAGCCTTTCCAAGAAGATGTTGGAGGGGACTGCATCGCGTTTTGCGCTGATGCGTGCCAGGACGTCTGCCGCCTGATTGTTTTCTCGGGCTATATGGTGAAATTCGAGTCCCTCGAACCGAGCTGACATTTCTAAGACGGCATTGCGGTAAGCTGCCATTTTTGGATCCTTGGCATCAAAGTCTCCATTTATTTGGGATATCGTGAGGTTCAAATCCCCGCGCACCTCTAGGCATTGAATGCCCATGGATACTGCCATCCGGAGACCATGTAAAAGGGCCTCATATTCGGCTGCATTGTTGGAGTCCGTGTACATAATCTGGAGTACATATTGAACTGTGTCTCCTGTGGGGGAGGTCAAAACGACGCCGGCCCCTAGTCCGGACAACATTTTGGAGCCGTCGAAATGCATGATCCAGTTTGAATATGTGTTGTACTCTTTAGGGAGTTCGCCCTCCGTCCATTCTGCGACGAAGTCGGCCACAACTGGCGACTTGATAGCTCGCTGTGGCTTATAAGTTATGTCGAACGGGAGGAGCTTGATGGCCCATTTTACAATCCGGCCCGTTGCGTTGCGGTTGTTTATAATGTCGTTGAGTGGTACTTCCGATGCTACTGTGATTGAACACTCTTGAAAGTAGTGTCGTAGCTTCCGGGATGCCATGAATACCGCGTATGCAGTCTTTTGATAATGCGGGTACCGTGATTTGCATGGAGTGAGGACAGTGGACACGTAGTAGACCGGCTTTTGAAGGGGGAATTTGTGTCCGTCCGTTTCCCGCTCGACGACGAGCACTGCGCTGACAACCTGATGGGTTGTTGCAATGTACAATAGCATTGGTTCGCCGATGTTTGGCGCGGCCAGGACTGGGTTTGTTGCCAATATGGCTTTTATTTCATCGAGTCCGGCCATGGCGGCATCCGTCCACTCGAAGTGTTCGGTGCGACGAAGGAGGCGATAGAGGGGTAGTGCCTTTTCTCCCAAACGGGAGATAAAGCGGCTTAGAGCCGCCACGCATCTGGTTAATTTTTGTATTTGTTTGAGGTCCTTTGGGATGTCCAATTGTGCCAAAGCTCGGATCTTGGCTGGATTTGCTTCGATTCCTCTACCAGATACAATGAAGCCCAAGAGCTTTCGGGCTGGAACGCCGAAAACGCATTTTTCCAGGTTGAGCTTGATGTCATATGTTCAGAGGTTATCAAATGTAAGCCTCAAGTCGTCTACTAGAGATTCGACATGTCTTGTTTGAACGACCACATCATCCACGTACGCCTCCACTGTTTTGCCGATCTGGTTTGCCAGACATGTCTGAATCATGCGCTGATATGTTGCGCCGACGTTTTTGAGCCCAAAGGGCATTGTGTTGAAGCAGAATGGGCCGTATGGTGTGATGAATGCCGTTGCAGCTTGGTCTGATTCTTCCATCTTGATTTGATGGTAGCCAGAGTATGCGTTGAGGAAACACAACGAATCGTGTCCTGCGGTGGCATCGATAATTTGATCGATGCGGGGGAGGGGGAAGGGATCCTTTGGGCAAGCCTTGTTAAGGTCTTTAAAATCAACGCACATGCGCCAGGATTTGTACTTCTTTGGTACCATCACCAGCTTTGCTAGCCAGTACGGATGTTTTATGTCTCTGATGAATCTGGCCTCCAACAGCTTGGCTAGCTCCTCTCCCATGGCCTGTCTCTTGGGTTCGGAAAAACGCCGAAGGGCTTGTTTGACAGGTTTGAATCCTTTTAGGATATTTAAGCTGTGTTCGGCCAGCCTGCGTGGGATTCCTGGCATGTCTGAAGGGTGCCAGGCGAAGATGTCCCAATTTTCACGTAGAAATTCTCGCAGTGCGGCGTCTACATCAGGGTTTAATTGTGCCCCGATGGAAGCTGTTTTATTAGGGTCCGTTGGATGGACCTGGAATTTGACTATTTCGTCCGCTGGTTTAAAGGATGTGGACTTGGATCTTTTGTCGAGTATCACATCGTCCCTGTTAACCGTGGAGCGCAGCGCAGTCAGTTCCTCAGCCGCTAGGGCTTCGGATAGTGCCTCAAGAGCCAATGCGGCTGTCTTGTTTTCGGCGCGGAGCGCTATGTATGTATCACTAGTGAGAGTGATAATTCCGTTCGGCCTGGGCATCTTGAGCTTCATGTACCCATAATGGGGTATTGCTTGGAAGATTGTAAATGCTTCCCGCCCTAGTAGAGCGTGGTATCCGCTATTGAACGGGGCCACCTGGAACGTGACCTCTTCAGACCTGTAATTATCCGGCATGCCGAACACCACATCTAGTGTGATTTTTCTTGTACAGCGCGCTTCCCGACTGGGGATTATTCCTATAAAGGTTGTGCTTCTTCGCTCAATGCGGTTCCAGTCTATTTCCATTTTTTGAAGGGTTTCCTCGTAAATGAGGTTCAATCCGCTGCCTCTGTCCATGAGTACCTTGGTGAGGCGAAAGCCGTCCACTATTGGACTGAGGACCAATGCGGCTGGTGCTCGGGCTGTTCGGAATTTAGGTTCATCACTGGCTTTGAAAGTAATAGCCGTGTCGCTCCATGGGTTTATTGTTGCTACTTGATAGACTTCGGCGAGGCTGCGGAGTGTTCTTTTTCGCATATTATTTGATGCAAAAGTCTCGAAGACTGTGAGAACTGTACTGGTGTCCCTGGGGTGGCTTTCTGCGGCCTCCGAAATTAAGAGGTCTTCGCCAATTTTGGCCACCTACCGAGGTATCCAACATGCTCTAAGGCTGCGAGTTGGTATGGCGTCCTCTGTACTATGAATTTTACAGGGTCCATTAAGCCATCTTTCCAGTACGGTTCCATGCCCTGTAGAGGGTTTTGGTTTTTTGGTATTTAACCCGGGTGTCTGACGATGATGCACCCTTTTATTTCGGACGAGGTTGCTATTCAGGGCCGGATTGTCCCAAAATTTTATTTCGGTTTTCCAGGCGCTTTCCATCGCACATTACTTTTGTACTATGGTCGCCCAGTCAGCGAAGCGTGTAATATCACGACAACTTATGGCGTTGAGGATTCCCGTGTCCATGCAATTATTTCAGAAGGTTGAGATTGCGTCTTCCTCGCGGCAGTCCTTTATCCTGTTCATAACCAGGAGGAATCTGGCCCAGTAATGATGTACTGTTTCTTCGGGCTTTTTCTTGATTTGGGATAGATCGCTTATGTTCGGGTGGGCGGGTGGTGTTAAATCTGAAACCTCACCCAATCTAAGACTCAGAGGCCAAAGAGTTTCTGAACTCTGAAGTTTGTATTCTTGGATGTTGTCCAATGAATCTAGCCCGTTGCCTGATGTTAAGCTCAGGTCTTGAGTCACATCCTCCCCTCCGCGGGTATCCGGCTTGGAGGGATCGGGAATCTGGACATAGCTAGTCCTTAAGATAGATGAAGGGTCGCGGCACCGCGCCTCTAGCACGGCAACGTGATGGGTGACTTGGGGAGAGTTAATTTCTCTTAGATCGGGTTTAAGCCCAACCTGGTCATAATCCGTAGCGACCCCCAGGCTGGCGATGCGATCCAAGAGCTTGTTTACGGAAGAGAGCTCCATTGGATCTAGCTGCTCGACGAGTTCCGAGCTGACGTGAAGATTGCTTCTGATGACCCGAGAGGTCACCGTCGGTGCAACAGCCGAACAGGCGGTCATAAGAAAACCACCTAGCCGGAGAGTTTGGCCGACAGCCAAAGCTCCCTTAGCAACGGCGCCGTCTTTAAAGACGGGAGGAGGCATCCTTCCTGATTGCGATGGCACAGAGGAACTCTCAATGAAAGCACCAATGTCGGTGTCAAAACCGGCGGATCTCGGGTAGGGGGTCCCGAACTGTGCGTCTAGGCGGATGGTAACAGGAGACAAGGGACACAATGTTTTACCCAGATTTGGGCCCTCTTGATGGAGGTAAAACCCTACGTCCTGCTTGATTAATATTGATGATATGGGTAGTACAAGAGTAGAAATACCACGAGATCAAGGAGGCTAAACCCTAGAAGCTAGCCTATGGTATGATTGTTGTATGTTGAGGTTGTCCTACGGACTAAAACCCTCCGGTTTATATAAACACCGGAGAGGGTTAGGGTTACACAAAGTCGGTTACAATGGTAGGGGATCTGAATATCCGCATCGCCAAGCTTGCCTTCCACGCCAAGAAAAGTCCCATCCGGACACGGGACGAAGTCTTCAATCTTGTATCTTCATAGTCCTGGAGTTCGGCTGGAGGTATAGTCCGGCTACCCGGACACCCCCTAAACCAGGACTCCCTCAACAGCCATCTGTTCTTTACCAGCCATATCCCTTGATTCATCAACTAGCAAAGAAAATACACCATCTCCAATTTCTTCTAGAATAGAATGCAATATTTGCTTTGCAAAACATTCAGCTATGTCCTTCTGGATCATTGAAGAAGTCAACTTATTATTACCTGGAGCGTTAGGACCTACAACCTTGCGTAAATCTGGATTTTGCTGTGCTGTATAAGCATAAAATTCCTTAAAATTTCCTTTATTCAAGGACTCCTCTAACTCGTCATGGCCGCGAAAAGGTAACCCTTGCTGCAATAGAACTCTAGTAACATCAATTGAGGCATTTATTCTAGTATAATGCGCCTTCTTCGCAGCATTGCTTTGATTATTGAAAGCAACATAAATGTGATGGTCTTGTTGCAATAAAGCATCACAATCTCTTTTTGCTTGGTTGTGAACACTGTTGACATCTCCGACATGATCATTTAGTTTATGTTTTTTGTTCCAGCCTGACCAACCCTTTGCAACAAATGCTGCATATCCAGCTTCTTTCTTATCACGGCGTCTGAATAAGAAACAACAGAAGCAATACGCTCTTTCTTTGTACTCACTATACTCAAGCCAGTTCCCAAACTCATCAAACCAATCAGGATTAAACTTTCTCTCTCGACCACCAATAGTGGTAGTTTTAAAATTATAACTACGAGGTTGACAAACAGGCTTAGCTAAATATTTTCTTCTTACCACATCCCTTAGATTAGGAGGATACTCATCTATGCTTCTCCTTTTGCCAGGATCAGACTGAATTTCCTCTTCCCAATTGATTTCTTCTAGAGCTTGAGACGAATTCCACATATGAGGTGCTGGACCTTCATGTGTCAAGGCATCATTTTGTTCCTGTGATGGAGAATCATCCAGTTCATGTGGCTGAGCTGGAGGATCATCCAGTTCATGTGATGGGCTAGCTATATCATCTTGTGCTGATGTCTTCTTTTTTAAGAAACCTTTCCATAAATTCTCCTGTGATTTATTATTATTGTGTTAGCAAAAATGTACAGAGTTACATTATTTGTGTTTGCGTACGCAATAATAGAAACAATAAACAAAATGTATTGATTGAATGATGCAAATACGATTAGGGAGTTAAACTTACTCGACATTGTGCCTCGCTGCTTTCGCAGAAATAATCCTCCTCTGGTTAGCTATGAATCGCAGAGAATTGTTCCCAATTGAAATAGCTTTAAATTTCAGAGATTTTAGATTTCACAGAGATCGGCAATTACCAAATACCTACACATAGTTGAGATTTCAGATTTCAGAGAGATTGGCAATTACCAAATACCTACACACAATTGAGATTTCAGATTTCAGAGAGTTGAGAGCATTTGTCAGATTGTAAGAAGCTGTTTTCAGATTTCAGAGAGTTGAGAGCAATTACTAAATACCAAGTGCTGAGTTGGGACTTAAGAGTTGACAGTTCAGACATACCTCAAATTTCCAACTATCCCTGAGTGGGAGAGGGTAGAGGCGGCCGGCTAGCGATGCTTGAAAAACGGCGACTCGGCGGACCGGCGGCTGGCCGCGCGACGGAGAAAGGGAAGGGGCGAGCACGGGCGACGCTGCGAGGGTTGAGGCGCAGAAGCGAGAGGACGAGTAACCCTACAGGCGCAAGTACAGGTAAGGTACATCGGTATTAGTGATCGATTAATCGGATTGATAGCTTTTTCTATTCAACACGGGCACGTACGGGGACCAGGGATCGTCGGATGGATTAATCGATCGATCATGTGTGGGCACTTACGTAGATGGGATGCACTGCCTCTGCCTGGCTTTTGTATTGCTGGGCTGGCCGGTGTCCAAGTCCAAAAGTAACCGGTGTCCAGCCCAAAAATCAGGAGTATGTATAAGGGAAACACGTATTTTACCCGATGCCAGGGACACCGGATGAGATAACGTGCCTCTGCCCCTGAGGGTGGAGGGCGCGCCCCCTACCTCGTGGGCACCTCGTGTGCTCTCCGGACTCCGTTTTCTTGCACGATACGTATTTTAGTCGGTAAAAATTCATTATATAATCTCCCGGAGGTTTCGACTCTTGTATCACGTAAATATCCTCTGTTCTTGGTTCGAGCTGTTGTTGCTGCAGATTAGAGCAAGATGTCTTCTCAAGAGTCAGTCGGGGAGAGCCGGGTGTCTCATCCGGCATCGAGACCAAGAACAAACAGCGATGCTGACCACTTTGGGCCAGCAACGGAGGAAGAGATGGAGGCTGACTTGATGAGGGTAGATGCCATGGAGGATCAAGAAGTCACTTCTCGCTTCCGAGCTGGGTTCACTATGGGAGAACTACAGAGCTCAGCCATTCCAAACTCGGTTATCCCTTCCAATGTTAGATTTCTTTCTTATGAAAATATGAAGAAGAGTGTCGCTTGTTCTCTGATAACCCACAAGTATAGGGGATCGCAACAGTTTTCAAGGGTAGAGTATTCAACCCAAATATATTGATTCGACACAAGGGGAGCCAAAGAATATTCTCAAGTATTAGCAGCTGAGTTGTCAATTCAACCACACCTGGAAACTTAGTATCTGTAGCAAAGTGTTTAGTAGCAAATTAATATGATAGTGGTGGTAACGGTAACAAAAGTAAAGAAAGCAAAAGTAATATTTTTGGTGTTTTGTAGTGATTGTAACAGTAGCAACGGGAAAGTAAATAAGCGTAAACCAGTATATGGAAAGCTCGTAGGCATTGGATCGGTGATGGATAATTACGCCGGATGCGGTTCATCATGTAACAGTCATAACATAGGCTGACATAGAACTAGCTCCAATTCATCAATGTAATGTAGGCATGTATTCCGAATATAGTCATACGTGCTTGTGGAAAAGAACTTGCATGACATCTTTTGTCCTACCCTCCCGTGGCAGCAGGGTCCTAATGGAAACTAAGGGATATTAAGGCCTCCTTTTAATAGAGAACCGGAACAAAGCATTAGCACATAGTGAATACATGAACTCCTCAAACTATGGTCATCACCGGGAGTGGTCCCGATTATTGTCACTTTGGGATTGCCGGATCATAACACATAGTAGGTGACTATAGACTTGCAAGATAGGATCAAGAACACACATATATTCATGAAAACATAATAGGTTCAGATCTGAAATCATGGCACTCGGGCCCTAGTGACAAGCATTAAGCATAGCAAAGTCATAGCAACATCAATCTCAGAACATAGTGGATACTAGGGATCAAACCCTAACAAAACTAACTCGATTACATGATAAATCTCATCCAACCCATCACCGTCCAGCAAGCCTATGATGGAATTCCTCACGCACGGCGGTGAGCATCATGAAATTGGTGATGGAGGATGGTTGATGATGACCACGGCGACGAATCCCCCTCTCCGGAGCCCCGAACGGACTCCAGATCAGCCCTCCCGAGAGGTTTTAGGGCTTGGCGGCGGCTCCGTATCATAAAATGCGATGATTTCTTATCCTCTATTTTTTTCTCCCCGAAAGCAAATATATAGAGTTGGAGTTGGCGTCGGAAGGTCTCCAGGGGGCCCACGAGGTAGGGGGCGCACCCTAGGGGGGCACCCCCACCCTCGTGGACAGGGTGTGGGCCCCCTGGTCTTCATCTTTGGCGAGGATTTTTTATTATTTTTTATAAGATGTTCCGTGGAGTTTCAGGTCATTTCGAGAACTTTTGTTTTGTGCACATCAAACAACATCATGGCAATTCTACTGAAAACAGTGTTAGTTCGGGTTAGTTCCATTCAAATCATGCAAGTTAGAGTCCAAAACAAGGGCAAAAGTGTTTGGAAAAGTAGATACGACGGAGACGTATCAACTCCCCCAAGCTTAAACCCTTGCTTGTCCTCAAGCAATTCAGTTGACAAACTGAAAGTGATAAAGAAAAACTTTTACAAACTCTGTTTGCTCTTGTTGTTGTAAATATGTCAAGCCAGCATTCAAGTTTTCAGCATATACTATGACTAACCACATTTGCAATAATTCTCAGGTCTCATGATCACTTATATCAATAGCATAATCAACTAGCGAGCCATATTAATAAATCTCGGATGACAACACTTTTTCAAAACAGTCATAATATGATATAACAGGATGGTATCTCGCTAGCCCTTTCTGAGATCGTAAAACTTAAACGCAGAGCACCTTTAAAGATCAAGGACTGACTAGACATTGTAATTCATGGTAAAAGAGATCCAATCATAGTCACACCCAATATAGATAAATAGTGATGAATGCAAATGGCAGCTGTGCTCTCGAGCTAGTGCTCTTTAATAAGAGGGTGATGACTCAACATAAAAGTAAATAGATAGGCCCTTCGCAGAGGGAAGCAGGGATTTGTAGAGGTGCCAGAGCTCGGTTTTGAAATAGAGATAAATAATATTTTGAGCGGTATACTTTCATTGTCAACATAACAACTAAGAGATGGTGATATCTTCCAGGCTACACACATTATAGGCGGTTCCCAAACAGAATGGTAAAGTTTATACTCCCCCTCCACCAACAAGCATCAATACATGACTTGCTCGAAACAACGAGTGTCTCCAACTAGCAACAGGTCCCAGGGGGAGTTTTGTTTGCAATTATTTTGATTTAGTTTGCATAAAGCATGGGACTAGGCATCCTGGTGACCAGCCATTTTCTCGTGAGTGAGGAGCGGAGTCTAGTCCTCTTGAGAATAACCCGCCTAACATGGAAGATAAGGGCAGCACTAGTTGATACATGATCTATTCGAGCATACAAAACAGAATGTTTATTTGAAGATTTAGAGTTTGGCACATACAAATTTACTTGGAAGGGCAGGTAGATACCGCATATAGGAAGGTATAGTGGACTCATCTAGAATAACTTTGGGGTTTAAGGGATTGGATGCACAAGCAGTATTCCTGCTTAGTACAGGTGAAGGCTAGCAAAAGACTGGGAAGCGACCAACTAGAGAGCGACAACAGCCATGTACATGCATTAAAATTAATAAACATTGGATGCAAGCATGAGTAGGATATAATCCACCATGAACATAAATATCGTGAAGGCTATGTTGATTTGTTTCAACTACATGTGTGAACATGTGCCACGTCAAGTCACTTAAATCATTCAAAGGAGGATACCACCCCACTATACCACATCATAACCATTTCGATAGCATGTTGGCACACAAGGTAAACCATTATAACTCATAGTGAATCAAGCATGGCACGAGCAACTATAATCTCTAATTGTCATTGCAAACATGGTTATTCATAATAAGCTGAATCAAGAACGATGAACTCATCATATTTACAAAAACAAAAGAGGTCGAGTTCATACTAGGTTTTCTCATCTCAGTCAGTCCATCATATATCATCATAATTGCCCTTCACTTGCACGACCGAATGGTGTGAATAATAATAAGAGTGTTGGAAATATGCCCTAGAGGCAATAATAAATAGGTTATTATTATATTTCCTTGTTCATGATAATCGTTTATTATCCATGCTAGAATTGTATTGATAGGAAACTCAGATACATGTGTGGATACATAGACAACACCATGTCCCTAGTAAGCCTCTAGTTGACTAGGTCGTTGATCAATAGATGGTTACGGTTTCCTGACCATGGACATTGGATGTCATTGATAACGAGATCACATCATTAGAAGAATGATGTGATGGACAAGACCCAATCCTAAGCATAGCACAAGATCGTGTAGTTCGTATGCTAAAGCTTTTCTAATGTCAAGTATCATTTCCTTAGACCATGAGATTGTGCAACTCCCGGATACCGTAGGAATACTTTGGGTGTGCCAAACGTCACAACCTAACTGGGTGGCTATAAAGGTGCACTACGGGTATCTTCGAAAGTGTCTGTTGGGTTGGCACGAATCGAGACTGGGATTTGTCACTCCGTGTGATGGAGAGGTATCTCTGGGCCCACTCGGTACGACATCATCATAATGTGCACAATGTGATCAATGAGTTGATCACGGGATGATGTGTTACGGAACGAGTAAAGAGACTTGCCGGTAATGAGATTGAACAAGGTATCGGGATACCGACGATCGAATCTCGGGCAAGTACAATACCGCAAGACAAAGGGAATTGTATATGGGATTGATCGAATCCTCGACATCGTGGTTCATCCGATGAGATCATCGTTGAACATGTGGGAACCAACATGGGTATCCATATCCCGCTGTTGGTTATTGACTGGAGAACGTCTCGGTCATGTCTGCATGGTTCCCGAACCCATAGGGTCTACACACTTAAGGTTCGATGACGCTAGGGTTATAAAGGAAGTTTGTATGTGGTTACCGAATGTTGTTCGGAGTCCCGGATGAGATCCCGGACGTCACGAGGAGTTCCGGAATGGTCCGGAGGTAAATATTTATATATAGGAAGTATGGTTTTGGCCACCGGAAGTATTCTGGGCATCACCGGTAGTGTACCGGGACCACCGAAGGGGTCCGGGGGTCCACCAAGTGGGGCCACCAGCCCCAGAAGGTTGCGTGGGCCAAGTGTGGGAGGGGACAAGCCCCAGGTGGGCTGGTGCGCCCCCCCACCAAGGCCCAAGGCGCAGGGAGAGTGGGAGGGGGCAAACCCTAGGTCCAGATGGGCCTTAAGGCCCACCTAGTGGTGCGCCCCCCCTCTCTCCCCCTTGGCCGCCCCCTAGATGGGATCTAGGGCTGGCCGCCACCCCTAGGGGTGGAAACCTAGGTGGGGGCGCAGCCCCTCCCCTCCCCCTATATATACTTGAGGTTTTGGGGCTGCCCAACAGGTGATTCGATCTCCCTCTTGGCGCAGCCCTACTTCTTTCCCTCCCCCTCTCCCGCGGTGCTTAGCGAATCCCTGCAGAATTGCCACGCTCCTCCACCACCACCACGCCGTTGTGCTGCTGCTGGACGGAGTCTTCCTCAACCTCTCCCTCTCTCCTTGCTGGATCAAGGCATGGGAGACGTCACCGGGCTGTACGTGTGTTGAACGCGGAGGTGCCGTCCGTTCGGCACTTGGTCATCGGTGATTTGGATCACGGCGAGTACGACTCCTTCAATCCTGTTCTCTTGAACGCTTCCGCTTAGCGATCTACAAGGGTATGTAGATGCACTCCCCTTCCCCTCGTTGCTGGTTTCTCCATAGACAGATCTTGGTGACACGTAGGAAAATTTTGAATTTCTGCTACGTTACCCTACAAAGAGTGCATGTGCATTGGACTAAGATGGAATCTGTGAGCATTCAATAAATAGGAGAAGTCAAGGCAATATGGGCTCTGGGTTAAATCAACAATAATGCATATAAGAGCCACTTCAACAATTTAATCATGGTCTTCTCCTAGCGACTCCGGAAGAAAAGAAAAGAAATAAAACTATTTACACGGGAAAGTTCCCAACAAGCAAAAGAAGAACGGGAAATATTTTTGGGTTTTCTTTTTAATTATTACTACTACAGCAAGAAAAGTAAACTACTACTAATTTTTTTTGTTTTTTCTTAAGGTTTATCAAACACACAAGAAGAAAGCAGGAAAAAGAAAATAAACTAGCATGTATATTACAATGAAAGAGTATGAGCACCGACATCTAGCAATGAGTGTGTGTGAACATAAATGTAATGTCGGTGAGAAATACGTACTCCCCCAAGTTTAGGCTTTTGGCCTAAGTTGGTTTATTGCCAGTGATAGCCTGGCGGATACCCGTAGGTGTAGCTGGGGCCGTACTGCGATGAAGAATAGTTGGGGTTGTACTGTGATGCAGCGGCTATCGCCTCCTGAGATGCAGCGTGGAGTCGGGCTGCCTCCGCTCTCCTCTCGTACTCATCTGCCTCCTCCCTAGTAATAGTATATCTTCGTTTTGCCTGAGAATCAAAGAAGGCAGGAGCAGGGAGAGTAATATAGACAACATGCCGTTTGTTAAAGATTACTCGATACTGGAGAGGTGATTCAGTCCTCTCGACAAACTGGTGAGAAACCATAGAATCAAAATCTAAATAAGTAGGGGGCAACTCCATATCTCTCTCACGAACGTCTATCTCAAGAAAATTTGCTAAGCGGGTTGCATAAATTCCTCCAAAGAAATCTCCATTATATCTATTATGATGCAACCTACGAGCTACAATGGCTCCCATATGATAAGATTGGTCTCCTAACACAGCACTCCTGAGAATGCTAAGGTCAGGGACACACATGTGACATGCTTCATCCTTAGCATTTATGCACCTACCTATGAAGAGAGCAAAATAATGTATAGCAGGAAAGTGAATGCTCCCTATGGTAGCTTGCGTTATATCTCTAGATTCCCCTACGGTTATACTAGCAAGAAAGGTTCTAAATTCAGATTTACGGGGATCAATAGTACTACCCAATTGTGGGAGTTTGCAGGCAAAAGTAAAATCCTCTAAGTCCATGGTATAAGATTTGTCATAAAGATCAAACATGACCGAAGGAGAATTACGCGAAGATGAAAACTCAAACCTCCTCACAAATGAGCTTGTGAGATCATGATACGGGGGGCATGTGTCTGCTTCAAAGTCCACAAGACCGGCGTTACGCAAATATGCGTTAAATTCCTCTTTAATTCCCGCTCGATCCATGAAATTTTCCGACGGCCATTCACAAGGCCGCACTAGAGCGTCTCTTGGTGGTTCCTCGTCAGAATCACGCATAGAAAGCCTGGGTCCTTGCTTCTTAGAAGAACCACCTTGGAACATCTTCCTAAGCATATTGCTTTTCTCTGAAAAATTTCTGAAATTTTTACTAACTTCAAACAAAAGTGAACAAAGCTCAATAAAATTGATAGCAACTACTCCTACAAGTGCCTAGAGCCTATATCAAGCATTAGAACTACTTGGAACCAAATAAATTTGACATGCAAGCTCAAGAAAATGGTCACCTATGCAGCACAAATTTGCAATGAATAAAGCACTAGAACAAAAACTAATTGTACCAATGGAGGAGTCACATACAAAGGAACAATCTCCCCAAGCAGTTTTGCGAGAGGTGCTTTGAGCAAGGAGATCGAAAATCACAGCAAGGTGAGCTAGAACTCGTGCTTGAGATGGTTATTCATGTTTGTGGGAGGAAGAAGAAGAGGATGGGTGCAGGAATAAGTGGAGGAGGGCCACCATGGGCCCACGAGGCAGGGGGGTGCGCCCAGGGGGGTAGGGCGCGCCCTCCACCCTCGTGGCCAGGTGGCAGCTCCCCCCGCGGTGATTTTTGCACCATAAATCCTCAAATATTCCCGAAAAAATCATATTAAATTGGCATGGCATTTTGAGGACTTTTATTTTCTGGGTATTTTTATATTGCACGGATAAATCAGGAAACAGACAGAAAAATACTATTTCTACTTTATTTCAACTAAATAACAGAAAATATAAGGAGGGTACAGAAGGTTGTGCTTCTAGTTTCATCCGTCTCATGCTCATCAAAAGGAATCCACTAACAAGGTTGATCATGTCTTGTTAACAAACTCTTTCCAATTAACATGGAACCGGAGAAATTTTGAATAACACTAAGTTACCTCAACGGGGATATGCACATCCCCAGTAATAAGAATATCATATTTCTTCTTGACAGTAGGAAGAGGAAATTCAAAACCTCCAAATATAATCGTTGGAATTTTTCCAATAGAATTGATACTATGAACTTGAGGTTGTTTCCTCGGAAAGTGTACCGTATGATCATTACCATTAACATGAAAAGTGACATTGCCTTTGTTGCAATCAATAACAGCCCCTGCAGTATTAAGAAAAGGTCTTCCAAGAATAATAGACATACTATCGTCCTCGGGAATATCAAGAATAACAAAGTCCGTTAAAATAGTAACGTTTGCAACCACAACAGGCACATCCTCACAAATACTGACATGTATAGCAGTTGATTTATCAACCATTTGCAAAGATATTCCAGTAGGTGTCAACTTATTCAAGTCAAGTCTACGATATAAAGAAAGAGGCATCACACTAACACCGGCTCCAAGATCACATAAAGTAGTTTTAACATAATTCCTTTTAATGGAGCATGATATAGTGGGTACTCCTGGGTCTCCAAGTTTCTTTGGTATTCCACCCTTAAAATTATAATTAGCAAGCATGGTGGAAATTTCAGCTTCCGGTATCTTTCTTTTATTAGTAATGATATCCTTCATATACTTAGCATAAGGATTAGTTTTGAGCATACCAGTCAATCGCATACGTAGAAAGATAGGTCTAATCATTTCAGCAAAGCGCTCAAAATCCTCATCATCCTTTTTCTTGGATGGTTTGGGAGGAAAATGCATGGGTTTCTGAACCCATGGTTCTCTTTCTTTACCATGTCTCCTAGCAACAAAGTCTTTCTTATCATAACGTTGATTCTTTGATTGTGGGTTATCAAGATCAACAGCAGGTTCAATTTCTACATCATTATCATTACTAGGTTGAGCATCATCATGAACATCATCATTAACATTTTCACTAGGTTCATGTTCATTACCAGATTGTTTTTCAGCATCAGACATAGAAATATCATTTGGATTATCAGGTGTTTCAGCAATAGGTTCACTAGAAGTTTGCAAAAGTCCTATCAGTTTTCTTTTTCTTCCTTTTAGAGGAACTAGGTACACCAATATTATTTTCTGAGAATCTTGCTCAATTCTCTTAGGGTGGCCTTCAGGATACAAAGGTTCCTGAGTCATTCTACCAGTTCTAGTAGCCACTCTAACAACATAATCATTTTTCTTACTATTCATTTCATCGAGCAATTATTTTTGAGCCTTAAGTACTTGTTCTACTTGAGTGGTAACCATAGAAGCATGTTTGCTAACAAGTTTAAGTTCAGCTTTAATATTAGCCATATAATCACCCAAGTGTTTAATCATGTAAGCATTTTGTTTTAATTGTCTACCAAAATAAGCATTGAAGTCTTCTTGCTTAAACATAAAGTTATCAAACTCATCCAAGCACTGACTAGCAATTTTAGTAGGAGGGATTTCAGCTTTATCATATCTATAGAGAGAATTTACCTTTACTACCTGTGTCGGGTTATCGGGATCAGGAGGTTCTTCAATAAATAAAGGATTAAGATCATATGTTTCTTCAACAGGCGGTAAATTAAGACCATGTATTTCTTCAATAGGAGGTAAATTCTTAACATCTTCAGCTTTAATACCTTTTTCTTTCATAGATTTCTTTGCCTCTTGCATATCTTCAGGACTGAGAAATAGAACACCTCTCTTCTTCGGAGTTGGTTTAGGAATAGGCTCAGTAATTGGTGCAGGAGCTGGCTCGGGAGCTGGCTCAGGAGGTGCCCAATTATTTTCATTTGTCAACATATTATTCAATAGAATTTCAGCTTCATCCGGTGTTCTTTCCCTGAAAAGAGAACCAGCACAACTATCCAGGTAATCTCTGGAAGCATCGGTTAGTCCATTATAAAAAATATCAAGTATTTCATTTTTCTTAAGAGGATGATCAGGCAAAGCATTAAGTAACTTGAGAAGCCTCACCCAAGCTTGTGGGAGACTCTCTTCTTTAATTTGCACAAAGTTGTATATTTCCTTTAAAGCAGCTTGTTTCTTATGAGCAGGGAAATATTTAGCAGAGAAGTAATAAATCATATCCTGGGGACTACGCACACAACCAGGATCAAGAGAATTAAACCATATCTTAGCATCACCCTTTAATGAGAACAGAAATATTTTAAGGATATAAAGGTAGCGAGATCTCTCATCATTAGTGAACAGGGTGGCTATATCATTTAATTTAGTAAGATGCGCCACAACAGTTTCAAATTCATAGCCATGGAAAGGATCAGATTCAACCAGAGTAATTATATCAGGATCAATAGAGAATTCATAATCCTTATCGGCAACACAAATAGGTGAAGTAGCAAAAGCAGGGTCAGGTTTCATTTTATCTTTAAGAGATTCTTTGTTCCATTTAATTAATAGCCTCTTAAGCTCGTTCCTATCTCTGCAAGCTAAAATAGCGGCAGAAGATTCCATATCAAAAACATAACCCTCAGGAATAACAGGCCTATCTTCATCATCACTTTCATCATTATATTCAGATTCAATAATTTCTTTCTCTCTAGCCCTAGCAATTTGTTCATCAAGAAATTCACTAAGGGACACAGTAGTATCAGGCATAGAAGTAGTTTCATCATAAGTATCATGCATAGCAGAAGTGGCATCATCAATAACATGCGACATATCGGAACGAGTAACAGAAGAAGGTTTAGGTGTCGTAGGCTTACTCATAACAGAAGGTGAATCAAGTGCAGAGCTAGATGGCAGTTCCTTACCTCCCCTCGTAGTTGAGGGATAAATTTTTGTTTTCTCGTCTTTCAAGTTCTTCATAGTGTCCAGCAGATATAAATCCCAAGTGACTCAAAGAATAGAGCTATGCTCCCTGGCAACGGCGCCAGAAAAAGGTCTGATAACCCACAAGTATAGCGGATCGCAACAGTTTTTGAGGGTAGAGTATTCAACCCGAATTTATTGATTCGACACATGGGGAGCCAAAGAATATTCTCAAGTATTAGCAGCTGAGTTGTCAATTCAACCACACTTGGAAACTTAGTATCTACAGCAAAGTGTTTAGTAGCAAAGTAATATGATAGTAGTGGTAACACTAACAAAAGTAAAGAAAGCAAAAGTAATATTTTTCGTGTTTTGTAGTGATTGTAACAGTAGCAACGGGAAAGTAAATAAGCGTAAACCAGTATGGAAAGCTCGTAGGCATTGGATCGGGATGGATAATTACGCCGGATGCGGTTCATTGTGTAACAGTCATAACATAGGGTGACATAGAACTAGCTCCAATTCATCAATGTAATGTAGGCATATATTCCGAATATAGTCATACGTGCTTATGGAAAAGAACTTGCATGACATCTTTTGTCCTACCCTCCCGTGGCAGCGGGGTCCTAATGGAAACTAAGGGATATTAAGGCCTCCTTTTAATAGAGAACCGGAACAAAGCATTAGCACATAGTGAATACATGAACTCCTCAAACTATGGTCATCACCGGGAGTGGTCCCAATTATTGTCACTTCGGGGTTGCCGGATCATAACACATAGTAGGTGACTATAGACTTGCAAGATAGGATCAAGAACACACATATATTCATGAAAACATAATAGGTTCAGATCTGAAATCATGGCACTCGGGCCCTACTGACAAGCATTAAGCATAGCAAAGTCATAGCAACATCAATCTCAGAACATAGTGGATACTAGGGATCAAACCCTAACAAAACTAACTCGATTACATGATAAATCTCATCCAACCCATCACCGTCCAGCAAGCCTACGATGGAATTCCTCACGCACAGCGGTGAGCATCATGAAATTGGTGATGGAGGATGGTTGATGATGACGACGGCGATGAATCCCCCTCTCCAGAGCCCCGAACGGACTCCAGATCAGCCCTCCCGAGAGGTTTTAGGGCTTGGCGGCGGCTCCGTATCATAAAATGCGATGATTTCTTCTCCTCTATTTTTTTTCTCCCCGAAAGCAAATATATAGAGTTGGAGTTGGCGTCGGAAGGTCTCCAGGGGGCCCACGAGGTAGGGGGCGCGCCCTAGGGGGGGCGCCCCCACCCTCGTGGACAGGGTGTGGGCCCCCTGGTCTTCATCTTTGGCGAGGATTTTTAATTATTTTTTATAAGATGTTTCGTGGAGTTTCAGGTCATTCCGAGAACTTTTGTTTTCTGCACATAAAACAACATCATGGCAATTCTGCTGAAAACAGCGTCAATCCGGGTTAGTTCCATTCAAATCATGCAAGTTAGAGTCCAAAACAAGGGCAAAAGTGTTTGGAAAAGTAGATACGACGGAGACGTATCATTCTCCCGCAGCTATGCAACACCCTTGGGTGCAAGGAGCTTTAGCCGTCACAGGAAAGCTTCGTAAGGAAATAATGGACCACAAGCAACAAGTCAATAAGCTCGAGGAGGAGAATCGTATCGTGAGAGGAATCATCGCCAATAATATTACACCATCACCAAAGAAGGAGACATAATCACATGGGTATGGGCACTCCCCTTGGCAACTGCCAAGCTTGGGGGAGGTGCCCCGGTATCGTATCACCATCACACTCCTATCTTTACCGTTTTTCTTAGTTCGATCCTATTAGTAGTATCTTGATCTAGTAGAATAAAGTTTATGGCATGATCTAGTTTTGAGTTTTTGCTTTATGATCCCTTTATGTAATCGAGTCCGTGATCTATATAATAAAGATTAGTGTTGAATCAAGGGCTTGATTATTTTGCCATGATCTTGAGTGAAAAAAAGAGAAAAGGGGGAGAATAAAAAGAAACAAAGAGTTCATATTGATCTTATTGAGAGTAATGACTTCACATAGAAAGAGTATGATGATTAAAAGTTGTTGGGAGTTGGCAAACATAGCTTTGGTCATCGTTGCAATTAATAGGAAGTAATAAAGAAAGAGAGGTTTCACATATAAATATATTATCATTTACGTCTTTTATGATTGGGAGCACCCATTAAAATATGACATGCTAAAGAGTTGACGTTGGACAAGGAAGACAACGTAATGGGTTATGTTTTCCTATATCTGAGATAAAGTATATTGTCATGGATCATCCAACATGTTGAGATTGCCTTTTCCCCTCATGCTAGCCAAATTCTTAGCACCAAGTAGAGATACTACTTGTGCTTCCGAAAACCCTTAAACCAGTTTTGCCATGAGAGTCCATCATATCTACCTATGGATTGAGTAAGATCCTTCAAGTAAGTTGTCATCGATGCAAGCAATAAAAATTGCTCTCCAAATATGTATGACTTATTAGTTTGGGAGAAAATAAGCTTTATACGATCTTGTGATGTGGAAGAAATAAAAGCGATGGACTGCATAATAAAGGTTCATATCACAAGGGGCAATATAAAGTGACGTTCTTTCGCATTAAGATTTTGTGCATCCAACCATAAAAGCGCATGGCAACCTTTGCTTCCCTCTGCGAAGGGCCTATCTGTTACTATTATCTTCTATCTTATGCAAGAGTCATGGTGATCTTCACCTTTCCTTTTTACATTTTATCCTTTGGCAAGCACAGGGTGTTGGAAAGATCCTGATAGATATATCTAATTGGATGCAGAGGAACATGAGTTATTATTGTTGACATTACCCTTGAGGTAAAAGGTTGGGAGGCGAAACTATAAACCCGTATCTTTCTCTGTGTCCGATTAAAACTCCGTAACCACAAGTATCGCATGAGTGTTAGCAATTATGAAAGACTAAATGATAGTTGAGTATGTGGACTTGCTAGAAAGCTCTGACATAGACTCTTTCTGATGTTATGATAAATTGCAATTGCTTCAATGACTGAGATTATAGTTTGTTAGTTCTTAATAAAGTTTCTGATTCATACTTTGCATTGTGAATATATTATTACTTGAGCATAAGAAATCATTTGACAATAACTATATATGTTGCTGTTATGAGAATAGTCATGATGCCTTCATGTTCGTATTTTATTTTATCGACACCTGTATCTCTAAACATGGGGACATATTTATCATTATATGCTTCCGCTTCAGGACAAGCGAGGTCTGAGCTTGGGGGAGTTGATACGTCCATTTTGCATCATGCTTTTATATCGATATTTATTGCATTATAGGCTGTTATTACACATTATGTCACAATACCTCATGCCCACCTTGAAGCTTCCTTGGCGTAGGGTCCAAGTCTCCTGGGTCATATTCGGTGAGAAAATCACGTTCCCGAAGGTTTCATTCCATTTGGACTCTGTTTGATATTCCGTTTCTTTGAAACTCTGAAATAGGCAAAAAACAACAATTCTGGACTTGGCCTCTGGTTAATAGGTTAGTCCCAAAAATAATATAAAAGTGGAAAATAAAGCCCAATAAAGTCCAAAACAGTAGATAATATAGCATGGAGCAATCAAAAGTTATAGATACGTTGGAGACGTAGCAGGCATCCCCAAGCTTAATTCTTGCTCGTCTTCGAGTAGGTAAATGATAAAAAAGAATTTTTGATGTGAAGTGCTACTTGGCATAATTTAATTGTAAGTCTTCTTAATTGTGGTATGAATATTCAGATCCGAAAAATTCAAGACAATAGTTCATATCTATTTATATATAAAAAGTACTTTACAGGGTAACCAGAAAAAGAGAATTATGTTAGAAATTGCCACAAAAATTAGAAACATCTAGCCATTTATTTGATAGGCTAATAATTTACGGCCGTCCGATCTAAGAAGAGAAAAATTAATTACTCACCTTTGCCATTACGTATACATATCTTTACCAGAGGTTATTTACCTTTGTCATCTATTATGGGTGGGCCCATGTTATTAAAGAATACTTCCCAACCTTTTCCATTCGTATACACATCCTACCGGAGGTTATTTTCCTTTGTCATCTATTATGGGTGGGCCCATGTTATTAAAGACTCAAAGCTAAAGCTCAAAGAAAAAAAGACTAAAAAAATGAACGCACGATCCTCATCCCTCGATGATTCCTTCCCATCAAGTCTCCCTTCCATCTATCCCTAAAAATCAGGCTCCCATCCTTTTAGCTAGCCGCTACCACAGAATTTGGCCTCGCCTTCCATCAGATCGTCGACGCGCACGGGCCTTCATCTTCTTCCATTCTTTCTCACTTTCACCGCGGAGTGCGACCAGTAATCGGCGATCTGGTCCTTCGGATGGCTGTCGTCGGGACCATGACTCAGAGAAAAAAGATGCAGTCACGTCGGAGCAGGTACTCAGCGATCTGTCCTGACAGATAGCAAAGGTAGACAAGTTGGAATCGGAAGTTGGCAGCGACGTTGGGCTGGACTCACAAGATTGTCGAAGGGAAGTGCTTGCACTAGCGGACGTCACAAATTGGTATCCATACTAACGAGCCAATCATTTTCTAGGTATCCTTGCTTTTTGGCACTTAATCTTAACAAATTTCTTTTCTATTTTTTGGTAATTTGTTCAGTGGATTTCCGAATAGGTGGAGCACATAGATAAGGATCTTGACCTGCAGGTAATCCGTGGCTGCTGCCACACTCTCTATTGTGCACTTCCTAAATCATGGATCTTCGCCTGCCTGCCACTCTTATTAATATTTAGTCTAAGTAGGATTTTTTTGCTACTTGTGATGATTTTGCAGTAACTGGTCCATCCATTAGTTTGTGTTCTCTGTCATTGGTTTGAACCAATTGATCGTAGCAGATTGAAAACAATTGGGTTCCTATGAGATGCTGAACTGATAGTTCCATTTATGAAAAGTGTGCCTCACGCGGTCACGCCTCTGTTTTAGAGTATTGAATGGTGAAATAACTATGACATAGAGATGATCTTCATGTCGAATCTTGGTTTGTTCTGTTCAGAACACATGTTGAAACTCCTGTTCTCTACATGGTATTGCCGATCATCCTGTCCTTTCATATATTTTTGGCATTTATTAAATGCCTCCCAGATGTGCTGAGATCATTTTCAGTAGACTGTATAGTTTTCTGTTTTCTGTTCGTAGAGCATTTGGTTCTTGGAGTTGTGACCGATGTGGCCATGTAAAACTAGAGCTGACAAGGCAAAATAAATAAATAATGCAGACTCTTTTTACATGTTGCACAACAGGCATGTCAAAATAAGGCTCTAGATTGATGGCATCAATTAGTCTTTCATGGCTCGAGCTAGATGCCATGCATGTAGTAGGTAAAACATTAGCTAGGAATCTACTTGCAGTTATAATACGGACCAACTTTTCTTCGATTCATGTATAATACCATGTATGTACTCCCTCCTTCCCAAAATATATGGTGTGCTTGACTTTGCAGCACCATCTTTTACGTATGACTTTGACGTTACAAATCCCACTATAATCTGCAACATCTGACCATCCATTGGTTCATATAAGTAATAAATATGAGAATTGATGTTTAAGATCTTCCCGAGCCCTGCAAAAAAAAACTTCTCTACCGACTTGGGGATGCCCAGTCTATATCGCTTCCCGCCCTCCTGGGATGCCCAGTCTACCTCGCCTCATGCCCTCCTCCCATTCCATTCCTCAAGAGTCTGCTCGGACCCATACTTCTTTTCCTACTCATGGCCAGCTGATCTAGGTGCCAGACTAAGTCACACGACTGATAACCACCCCGACATTGCATCACCACTCTATTGGTTTTCTCACTGTTGCAACCTTGCTCTTTAGATCGATCTGAACCGGGACTCTCACCTTTGCTTTTTAGATTGATCCCGATCTGATTACTGAGTACGACAAGAACAACCTCACCTCTCACGCTCTTGCAGCCCCAATCTGATCTCTTGAATCGCAGCCCTCGCCTTGCCCGCCAACCTGGTAGAATAGCGCGATCGGAAGATATATTTTTTATAACCAATTCATACTCTTTTAAATCAGATGAGTAATTGGTTGTGCCATTTACATGGTAGTGTATAATGTTTTTGGTATTGTTTCAAAAATAGAAAGGAGATGCACGTTCGAACCAGAAGTTGCAATATCATTCTCATCTATATTTATTTACAAGCAATGTTTTTTAAGATATAATGCTATATGGAGTTCAATATCCCTTCTCTCCATTGCCACAGGTATGAAAGCTTTCAAATAATTTCATCTACATGTTGGTGTTGTAGTGTACTTCTGGTGTTCTTTCAATCAGAGAAAGGAGAAACACGTTCAGAAAACTGCAAAATGGGTCTCATCTATCTTTATACGTATGCATACCATCACGTTTCTTTTGTTCCCTGAAGTCGTAATTATGAGAACTAAAAATCAGGCCAGGTTTGTGAACTTCCTCCATTGTGGTTAAGGCATTTTAAGTTGTTGAGAAAAATACTTTTTAGAGACAACACCATAGGTCTGACAACAAATGTTGTTTTTCATTAGAATGCAGAGGATTAGAATGAGACACAGCCAGTGTCTAGGATAACAAATTGTTGTACATCAGGTTTTTCTTTTGTATTTCTTCTACATTCTGTTCTGCTATAAATTACATTGTTACGGCATGCAAACATTACTGAAATAAATCATGCAGCTATATTTATGATGATATCAACAGTATTTGAAAAAATAACAAATTTGTTGTACATCAGGTTTTTCTTTTGTATTTCCTCTACATTTTGTTCTGATGTAAATTTAATTGTTATGACATGCAAATATTTCTGAGATCATGTAGATATATTTATGATGATATCAACAGTATTTTCCTCACACATATAGGTATATTTTAACTGTCATGAATGAAGGAATTAGTAATGACCTATGTTAAAATAATTAGAGATTAAAAAATTCTACATGGTTGAAAAGCTTCTAGAATAATTATTACCAACGTTACCCTATCTTATACTCGCATAAACCTATATATCAGCTAATTCATGGTGAAACCTTTAACCGATATGGGGTGTGTCTAGGGCACATCTAGATGTGCTCTAATTATTGCACATCTAAGTGAGTGAATCAAGCATAAAGAGGAAACGGGAAAATAAAAATAAAATATCCGCACAAATCTCAATGTATGATCAATGACATAGGACTTAGATGTGCAATACTTATGGCACATCTAGATGTGCTTTAGCAAAATTGTTGTAAATGGCATAATAAAAAATGAAGTTTAAAGGAAATATTATCTGCATATGTGATATTTTCTTTAGCTTTCACTCTTTATCTTTAGATTATGATATATTGAACCAACACTTAATCCTTGCCGGAGGAGTAATATTTCAGTTTTCCTGAAATTTTTTCTGGGAAATTGGATTTGTTTGGTACATTTGTCTGTGAGAAAATCAAAGCAGCAGAATTGTTTCCATTCGAAAGTCCTAAATGATTCAAGGGAGTGGAAGGAAAGGGATGAACCCTCGGTACAAACATCTATAAAATTTCTACAAACATATTATTTTCTATGACCTAACGGGACATAATGGGATGACCAGTGCACCTTATAATTATTTCTGTGTGAGGTTCAACACAATTAGATATAATAATCCTTTGGCGGAGAGCATGCAAGGCGAGGCAACGCAAGTGTGCGCCTGGATGGGCCACAATAAACTCCATTGTTAAGGGGGTCGCAATCCAATGCAACCCATATCGAATAATTTTTTCTAGGATTATCTTACAACTTTTCATCATGTTTGATCAGTCTATTTGTGTTGATTCAAATGATAAAATCATTGGCTACTGTCCGTCCAAGCATTTAATTTTACAGGGCCCTTGATGATGGATAATCTTTTTGGAGAACTTGACACACACCTCCAGCTAGAAAAGGCTGCATAAAAAAATAGTGTTTTAGTAAAATGATGAGTACATATTTTCTTATATGTATATTCCATCCAACTATCTATATTTCATCAATTGGTCAGGCTAATGAAAAGATATAAGTTGAAAGCAATTGATGAGTACATTATTTATGTGTTTGTCCAATCCAACTACCTATCTTTCATCACTTGGTCAAGCCAATTCGACCACAAATAGATAAGTGTTATCAAGCATCTCCATGAGAAGAAATAAATTGGAAACACGTTTGGGAATATAAATATGTTGAAACAATTTACAACAATATTAAGGGGGTGGTTAAAGTTGGAGAGTCATTATTAAACTTTGCAAAGTCCTAGCCCGCGCATCGAGCGGGCCACTTAGCTAGTTGACATAAAAATAATAATACTTCAAGCATACTAACTAAACAATTATGTCTTCTCAAAATAACATGGCCAAAGAAAGTTCATTCCTACAAAATCATATAGTTTAGTGATGCTCCATTTTCGT
The DNA here is from genome assembly GCA_032464435.1 of Aegilops umbellulata. Taxonomy (NCBI): domain Eukaryota; kingdom Viridiplantae; phylum Streptophyta; class Magnoliopsida; order Poales; family Poaceae; genus Aegilops; species Aegilops umbellulata. The sequence continues at coordinate 514,975,048 of CP136060.1, read as the reverse complement.
CACACAAGAATGCTCTCATCATGCACAACCCGATGACAAGCTAAGCAATTGTTTCATATTTTAGTAATCTCAAACTTTATAAACCTTCACGCAATACATGAGCGTGAGCCATGGATATAGCACTATGGGTGGAATAGAATATGATAATGGGGGTTATGTGGAGAAGACAAAAAAAGGAGAAGGTCTCACATCAACGAGGCTAATCAATGGGCTATGGAGATGCCCATCGATTGATGTTAATGCAAGGAGTAGGGATTGCCATGCAACGGATGCACTAGAGCTATAAATGTACGAAAGCTCAACAAAAGAAACTAAGTGGGTGTGCATCCAACTTGCTTGCTCACGAAGACCTAGGGCACTTAGGAGGCCCATTGTTGGAATATACAAGCCAAGTTCTATAATGAAACATTCCCACTAGTATATGAAATTGACAAAACAAGAGACTCTCTATCATGAAGATTATGGTGCTACTTTGAAGAACAAGTGTGGAAAAGAAAGGATAGTAGCATTGCCCCTTTTTAATTATCTCTTTTTTGGGCCTTTTTAAATTATTTTTATTGGGACAATGCTCTACTAAATGATTATCATCATACTTCTACTTATTTACAACTTCAATGATTACAACTCGATACTAGAACATAGTATGACTCTATATGAATGCCTCCGGCGGTGTACCGGGATATGCAATGGATCAAGAGTGACATGTATGAAAGAATTATGAACGGTGGCTTTGCCACAAATACTATGTCAACTACATGATCATGCTAAGCAATATGTCAATGATGAATGTGTCATGATAAACGGTATGGTGGAAAGTTGCATGGCAATATATCTCGGAATGTCTATGGAAATACCATAATAGGTAGGTATGGTGGCTGTTTTGAGGAAGATATAAGGAGGTTTATGTGTGAAAGAGCGTATCATATCACGTGGTTTGGATGCACCGGCGAAGTTTACACCAACTCTCAATGTGAGAAAGGGCAATGCACGGTACCGAAGAGGCTAGCAATGATGGAAGGGTGAGAGTGTGTATAATCCATGGACTCAACATTAGTCATAAAGAACTCACATACTTATTGCAAAAATCTACAAGCCATGAAAACCAAGCACTACGCGCATGCTCCTAGGGGGATAGATTGGTAGGAAAAGACCATCGCTCGTCCCCGACCGCCACTCATAAGGAGGACAGTCAAAGAACACCTCATGCTTCAAACTTGTTACATAACGTTTACCATACATGCATGCTATGGGACTTGCAAATTTCAACACAAGTATTTCTCAAATTCACAACAACTCAACTAGCACGACTTTGATATTATCACCTCCATATCTCAAAACAATTATCAAGCATCAAACTTCTCTTAGCATTCAACGCACTCAAAAGAAAGTTTTACAAATCTTGAATACCAAGTATATTAAAATTATTAAGAAAATTACCATGCTATTTAAGACTCTCAAAATAATCTAAGTGAAGCATGAGAGATCAATAGTTTCTATAAAACAAATCCACCACCGTGCTCTAAAAGATATAAGTGAAACACTAGAGCAAAACTATATAGCTCAAAAGATATAAGTGAAGCACATAAAGTATTCTAACAAATTCCAATTCATGTATGGCTCTCTCAAAAGGTGTGTACAGAAAGGATGTTTGTGTTAAACTAAAAAGCAAAGACTCAAATCATACAAGATGGTCGAAGCAAAACACATATCATGTGGTGAATAAAAATATAGCTCCGAGTAAAGTTATCGATGGAAGTAGACAAAAGAGGGGATGCCTTCCGGGGCATCCCCAAGCTTTGACTTTTTGGTGTCCTTAGATTATCTTAGGGGTACCATGGGCATCCCCAATCTTAGGCTCTTGACACTCCTTGTTCCATAATCCATCAAAAGATTTCACGCAAAACATGAAAACTTCACAACACAAAACTCAACAGAAATCTCGTGAGCTCCGTTAGCGAAAGAAAACAAAAGACCACTTCAAGGTACTCTAATGAACTCATTCTTTATTTATATTGGTGTTAAAACTACTGTATTCCAACTTCTCTATGGTTTATAAACTATTTTACTAGCCATGGATTCATCAAAATAAGCAAACAACACACGAAAAAACAGAATCTGTCAAAAACAGAACAGTCTGTAGTAATCTTTAACTAACGCAAACTTCTGGAACTCCAAAAAATCAGCAAAAATAGGATGACCTAGGAATTTTTTTATTGAGCAGCAGCAATTGGAATCACTATTTTATCACGTTCTGGTGATTTTTAACAATTGTTTTCGTGAACAGAAAGTTTCTGGAAATTACAGCAAGATCAAATAACTATCATCCAAGAAGATCATATAGGTTTAACTTGGCACAAACACTAATTAAAACATAACAACACATCTAACCAGAGGCTGGATCAAAGATTTATTCAATAACAGAAAATAAAAATATTGGGTTGTCTCCCAACAAGCGCTTTTCCTTAAAGCCTTTTAGCTAGGCATTGATAATTTTAATGATGCTCACATGAAAGACAAGAATTGAAGCACAAAGAGAGCATCATAAACACGTGACAAACACATCTAAGTCTAACATACTTCCTATGCATAGGCATCTTATAGAAAAACAAATTACCATAGCAAGCAAAAACTAGCATATGCAAGGAAGCGGAAAGGAACAATAACAATCTCAACATAACGAGAGGTAATTTAGTAACATGAAAATTTCTATAAAAGTATTTTCCTCTCTCATAATAATTACATGTAGGATCATAAGAAAATTCAACAATAAAGCTATCACATAACATATTCTCAACACAATCCACACGCATGCGAAGTAGACACTCTTCCAAAATAGTGGTATTATCATTAACTAAAGTCATGATTTCTCCAAGCCCACTTTTATCAAAAATTTCATAAGATTGAATGTTATCCAAATATGTGGGATCTAAAGTTGACACTCTTCCAAACCCACTTTCAATATTATTGCAAACACTATTATAAATCTTATATTCATCATGGGGCTTAAATAAATTTTTAAGATCATAAGAAGAATCTCCCCAATCATGACTTTTGGACATAGCAAAACTAGCATCCCCAAGCTTAGGGTTTTGCATATTATGAGCATAATTTAAATCAATAGAATTTATAATAAAATCATTGCAATCATGCTTTTTATTCAAAGATCTATCGTGAATCACTTCATAAAGCACTTCATCACAATTTTCAGATTTACGGATTTCAGGCAAAACCTTATAATGATAATCTAGTGCATCCAAATCACTAGGAATTGGTTCATCATAATTGGATCTCTTAAAAAGATTGGCAACCGGATGATGATCCATAGATATTAGCTTCTCTGTTTAGGAATAAATACTCAACTATTTCAATCAAACGAGCAAACGAGCCAAGTAAGACATCAAGGCAAACGAAAAAGAGAGGGAGAATAAAACAGCAAGGGTGAAGTGGGGGAGAGGAAAACGAGAGGCAAATGGAAAATAATGTAATGCGGGAGATAAGGGATTGTGATGGGTACTTGGTATGTTGACTTTTGCGTAGACTCCCCGGCAACGGCGCCAGAAATTCTTCTTGCTACCTCTTGAGCACTGCTTTGGATTTCCTTGAAGAGGAAAGGATGATGCAGCAAAGTAGCGTAAGTATTTCGCTCAGTTTTTGAGAACCAAGGTATCAATCCAGTAGGAGGATACGTGCGAGTCCCTCGTACCTACACAAAGCAAATAACTCCTCGCAACCAACGCGAATAGGGGTTGTCAATCCCTTCACGGTCACTTACTAGAGTGAAATCTGATAGAGATGATAGATAATATTTTTGGTATTTTTGTGATAAAGACGGAAAGTAAAAATAAAAGCAAAGTAAAAAAGCAAAGCAATATTAAAGTGATGGAGGATTAATATGATGAAGTTAGACCTGGGGGCCATAGATTTCACTAGTAGCTTCTCTCAAGGGCATAAGTATTCTACGGTGGGTGAACGAATTACTGTTGAGCAATTGACAGAATTGAGCATAGTTATGAGAATATCTAGGTATTATCATGTATATAGGCATCATGTCCGAGACAAGTAGACCGACTCCTGCTTGCATCTACTACTATTACTCCACTCATCGACCGCTATCCAGCATGCATCTAGAGTATTAAGTTCAAGAAAATAGAGTAACGCCTTAAGCAAGATGACATGATGTAGAGGGATAAATTCATGCAATATGATAAAAACCCCATCTTGTTATCCTCGATGGCAACAATACAATATGTGCCTTGCTGCCCCTACTGTCACTGGGAAAGGACACCGCAAGATTGAACCCAAAGCTAAGCACTTCTCCCATTGCAAGAAAAACCAATCTAGTAGGCCAAACAAAACTGACAATTCGAAGAGACTTGCAAAGATAACCAATCATACATAAAAGAATTCAGAGAAGATTCAAATATTGTTCATAGATAATCTTGATCATAAACCCACAATTAATCGGTCTCAACAAACACACCGCAAAAAGAGGATTACATCAAATAGATATCCACGAGAGAGGGGGAGAACATTGTATTGAGATCCAAAAAAGAGAGAAGAGGCCATCTAACTACTAACCATGGACCCGAAGGTCTGAGGTAAACTACTCACACTTCATTAGAGGGGCTATGGTGATGATGTAGAAGCCCTCCATGGTGGATGCCCTCTCTGGCGGAGCTCCGGAATAGGCCCCAAGATGGGATCTCGTGAGTACAGAAGGTTGCGGCGGTGGAATTAGGTTTTTGGCTCCGTATCTGATCATTTGGGGGTACGTAGGTATATATAGGAGGAAGAAGTATGTCGGTGTAGCTCCGTGGGCCCCACGAGGGTGGAAGGCGCGCCTGGGGGGGAGGGCGCGCCCCCTACCTCGTGCCCACCTCGAAGCTTCCTTGGCGTAGGGTCCAAGTCTCCTGGGTCATATTCGGTGAGAAAATCACGTTCCCGAAGGTTTCATTCCATTTGGACTCCGTTTGATATTCCGTTTCTTCGAAACTCTGAAATAGGCAAAAAACATCAATTTTGGGCTGGGCCTCCGGTTAATAGGTTAGTCCCAAAAATAATATAAAAGAGGAAAATAAAGCCCAATAAGGTCCAAAACAGTAGATAATATAGCATGGAGCAATCAAAAATTATAGATACGTTGGAGACGTATCACACTGCCGCTACCTTCGTAGCCGCCGCCCGTCCACCCCCTTCGTCTTCGTCCAAGCACAAGCCCGTCGCCAGCGTTGTCGTCATCTACCACGACCAGTTCATCTACTCCGACCACCGTTGGTGACATCGGCCCCGCGCCGATGGACGCCGCAATCGTCGTTGAGTTCTTCTTTGCTGGCCCCTCTGACTTCTCCGACATGGCGTACAGCTCGTGCAGGTCCCTCGTCTACGCATGCTCGGTGCTGGCAACACCGATGCATGCCTTCATCCACGACGTGTCCCGAGGCCTGGCAAGCCTGGTCGGCGCTTCTTCAACTTCGTCTTCGTCCGTCTACGCATGCCCGGTGCTGGCAACACCGGTGCGTGCCTTCGTCCATGATATGTCCCCGGGCTTGGCAAACCCGCCGCGATGCGTCGTCAACAACATTTTCTTCCCGGCGCACCCCTACTTCGACACCACTGCGCTCATGCTAACTCGGCACCCCCTTGCGCCCACGGCTCCACAACTAATTCCTCGACACTGGCTACCCCGAATCGACATCGACCACGACATTCTTCGCACAGCTACTTCGACCACGGATCCACCACCCACGCTCTCGGCTACATCGACAAACGGCACAAAGGGTTACCGCCTACTTGAGCAACCTCGTCGGTTTCCACTCCAGCCACGACCCCGCGATGCGTCGACCGTTACGACTGTGTGTATTTGTGTGCGTGTGTGTGTGTGGGGGGGGGGGGTGTCCGTCGGCCTGCCTTCGGATTCTTCTCCAGTCTGACCGTCTGCGTCGCTACCGTTGTGACTGCGGGGGGATGTTGAGTATAATGTATATTAGGAAGTATAGGATAGACTAGGATTTGTTCCTACCTTGTCTTGTTCTCCAAGTTGGTCATTATACTCCTATATATAAGCCCACGAGGCTCAAACAATACAACGAACAATTCCACCAAATCCCTCTCTCCCTTCTAACAATCTTTAGTAGTTGCGGATGCTTGCTAGAGTTCCAATCATAAGTGCATATGATCCAAGAAGAGAAATTATGTTAGCTTATGCCTCTCCCTCATATGAAATTGCAATGACGACTACCAGTCTTGTTAACGATTACCTAGGATAATTCTGCACATCGACCCATCATTATTCCACAATCGCTATTTATAATATTTAGTAATATATTCTAACTTTATGATAACAGGATCTACTTTTATATTTTAGCTCTCCAATATAATGCAAAGTTATCCTCTTCATACCCACAACGTAGTTTTATTTCTTGTTTCTACTTGGAAGCAAACGTTCGGTGTACGTAGAATCGTACCAATGGCAGATAGGACTTGAGAGAATATTGATCTTACCTTTAGCTCCATGTGGGTTCGACACTCCATACTTATCACTTCCACCTTTGGGAATTGCTACGATGATTCCCTTCACTTGGGGATTATCAGCATGCGATCAGACCCCTGCGCGTGCTCATCGGAAGGAAAGCCCTTTGACCTCTATCCACCGCGCACCTCCCTCCGAACATCTCCATTAATGGCCCACGAGCCCCTGTTTCACGGCGTGGCTATGTCTCACTGGACTGAGATTTAAGAGACAAAAAAGAATATCTAAAAAGGAAGTTTTGCACGGATCTTGATGTAAGATCCAGCAGTCCTATATAGCATCGAATGTGACTTATAGTAAGACTGATGAATATAAGGATGATGACAGTGCATAATAATTGTCTTACATATTTAGGAACATAGTTAAAAAAAGCCACATGCGGCAATGCCCGAAATACACAAGGGCAAAAGAAGAAGGAAGACAACGATCTGGCTCACTGATCTCTACTTTCTTGATGCGTTGCTGCAGTTCGCGGGGACTAGTCTCCGCGGCGAGCGGCAATGAGCTCTTTCATGTCCTCAAGATGCTTCTTGAGAGAATCCACAGACTCCTCCACCAGCCTTCTCGTCCATAAGTTTCTCGATGATGACGCCGGTCCTCTTCAACAAGGCAATGGTCTCCTCCTGCTGCTCCGCACTTCCGATGATCTTCGCCCTCAGCAGGTCGCGCTCGGCCTGGAGCTTCACATTGCTCTCATTTAGTTGTCGGATGACGCCGGTAGCCTGTTCAAACGAGGCTTTCATGTCGTCCTGCACCCTCGCCCAGCCAGAGATCTAATCCATAGGGCTATGGACGATCGCATGCATGCGCCCGTAAGAGTCCTCGCCTGCTCGCGGGACATTTTCCCAGGCCGCTGCGGCACGGGAGGACATCTGTGCTGCATCCGCGGCGCGCCGGGACATCTCTTCTGCTTATGCGGCACGACCGGACCAGTCTGCTGCATCGACGATGCGGCAGGACCTCCATGCTGCTTTGGCGGCACGGCAGGACCTCTGTGCTACTACGGCTGTGCGGCGAGACATGTCGGCTGCTTCCGCGGAAAGGCGGGACATCTCTGGTGCTTTCGCTTCCATGCTCAGCTCTTGCTAGTGGCAATCTCTTGACCCAGAACTCACGCTGTCCATGGCAGACGCAAGGGAACGATGATGAATGACTTGTTTGTTTTTGTGGATGAGGAGTTAAGGAGGAATGTGCAGTCATCTTGGAGTAGTAGTATTTATAATCGAGTACTAATACGCTCCTAAGTGGGAAACCCTTTATGTTTTGATCGGTGTGAACAGGTTTGCAATTAAATATAGCGTGGTAGTAATTTGGAATGTGATGGGATGCAAGCTCAAAATTTATTAACGGTTCTAAGTGCTGCACTATTCCCGGAAGGCGTAACGTGGGCACGCTTTCTCGGCCGCGTACGTGGCGTTTGCACCATAAGGTGCACGGCAATAGGCAATGTCAGCACACGTCTTGTTCCAACAACCGTGCACACTCGTTATTATCATCGCACACGCTTCTTTTAATCTGAATGTGTGCCCGTCTAGCGCACACACGTTGATCTGTCTAACTGTTTTTGTTTGTTGTGACTAATCGCAAATAGTTCATCCGTGTGAAGTGTATGCAATCAACCGCAGACATTTTGATCTGGCTGACTGTTTCTCTTATGTTGCCTAATCGCAAACAGTTAATCCTTCTGAAGCGTATGCCCTCAATCGCACATACCTTTATCTAGCTGCCCGTTTCCGTTGTTCTTCCTCATCGCAAACCGTTCATCCGAGTGAACCGTATGATGTATATCGCACACACCTTCATCTGGCTGCCCATTTCTTTTGTTCCTCCTCATCGCAAACAGTTAATTGAACTGAACCGTATGCCCTGCATCGCACACACAACTAAAATCCGAAGCGTGTTTGATGCATCCGTCATCACAAACGTTTTGCACCATTATGCCGGTTTTTTTACACCACCGTTTGAGATTATTGCATCGCATACAGTTTCGTTGAAGGGTCTCTGATCATAGTGTCACGTTAGCAGCATTCTGCAGTAGTGTGTACGTGGGGAAGAGCTTTTTCTGTATGTGGGGAAAAGCTATTGGACTCTGTATACGTGTTTTTTTAATCTGCACATGGGTTGTTAGGATGCTATGGAACAACAGCCTAGGAGATATGGACTCTGTACGTGGGGAATAGCCATTCTTTTGTATGTGTGGAAGAACTAATGGACTCTGTATATGTGTTTTTTTTTTGAGAAATCTGCACATGGGTTGTTTGGATGGAACGTGCATGTTTTTTTGTTGTGAATTCATATGATTCGATTTTTGTAACATGATTTGTGTAGAATAGTATCTCTGATTTTTTTCTTAAGGTCAAGATAAATGAGTTACAAAGACTAAATGGTTAAGATTTTTTAATGATATGGATTAACTATAATTAATGTTGAAATATGTTTTTATTAATGTGGAAAATCAGAAGAAAGAGGTCAGATGGGAGTCCCGTCGAGTTTCTTGCCATGGCCCGCGGCAGGACCTCAAGTAGAGCTGCTCGTGGCGGTCCTAGCGAAAGGCTCGATTAGGTCACTACTAGAAAAAGGCTTATCCCCAATATCTCTATTAGTGGCGCACCATGACGGTGGTGCGCCATTGCTATACTTTTACTAATGGCGCATCACATGAGCAGTGCGCCATTGCTATTTTTTTGGGGTCCATGCCCCCCCACCAGACATAGCAATGGCGCACCACACTTACGTGCGCCACTGCTATGCTACATAGGAGGGCGCATCTAGGTGTGGTGCGCCATTGCTATGTCTGGTAGGGGTGTGCTTGCATGTGTGTGAGAGAGGTTAGTAATGGCGCATCAGGGAGGGCGCGCCATTACTAACGTCTTACACACACAAACAACCCCCCCCCCCCCCCTTGGATCTCCTTTTAGGTTTTAAAAAAATAAAATAAGGTGATAAAAGATTCACAAAATTCAAAAAAATAGATGCCAATGTGTTATGTGTTCTAGTTGTTAGGAAAATTAACAAACATGAATTTTGAATTTTTTTGCAAAAGGCCGCCATGTTTTGGTAAAATGGCCGTAACTTTTGCATACGACCTCCGATGAAAAGTTTTTTATATGAAAAATCATCTACGCCCGTTATCGATTTTCTAGAATCCTCAAAAACCTAACGGAAAAAAAAAGTTACGATGCTTTTAAGATCTAGAGGCAAAAAAATTCGAAAAAATGCAATAAATAAATAAATTAGCAATGGCGCACTAGTCCATGGTGCGGCACTGCTATTTTCCCGCCTTCAAAATTCAAAAAAATACAAAAATAAAAAATAAGTTAGCAATGGCGCACCTTATGAATAATGCACCACTACTATTTTCCCGCCTTCACAATTAAAAAAACAAAAAAATAAAAAAAATTAGCAATGGCGCATCAGTGAATAGTGCGCCACTACTATTTTCCCGCCTTCACAATTCAAAAAAATAGCAATGGTGCACCAGTGCACGGTGCGCCACTGCTAAGTTGGGACAGAAGTTTAAAAGGGCCGGCCAGCCACTTACCCCTTCATTCTTCTCCTCCTCTCCTCCACTCCATCTCCACCTCTCCTCCACTCCATCTCCTCCTCTCCGGCGACCTCCTCCTCCTCACGGTGCTCCTCCTCCGGTGACCTCCTCCTCACGGTGCTCCTCCTCCGGCGACCTCCTCCTCCCTCCTCTCCTCCTCACGGTGCTCCTCCTCCAGTGACCTCCTCCCTCCTCTCCTCCTCACGGTGCTCCTCCTTCCTCTCCTGCTCACGGTCCTCCTCCTCCTCCCTCCTCTCCTGGTCCTCACGGTCTCTACTCCCTCCTCTCCTCCTCACGGTCCCTCCCCCCTCCTCCTCTACTTCCGTCCACATGTGGAGCTCCACCGGCACAAAGAACGTACCAGATCCAGGTCGAGAACAAAATTTGAAAAAAATTCAAGCAAAAAAAATGAGCAAAAAAACAAGCCAAAAAATGAGCCAGATATAGATCCAGATCCAAATTCAAAATTCAAAAATAGCAATGGCGCACGGTGGGGGTTAGACGGTGCGCCACTACTATTTTCCTGCCTTCAAATTTCAAAAAAATCAAAAAATTTCAAAAAAAATTATCATTGACGCACCTATAGCAATAGTAATGGCGCACTACAAGGTGCGCCACTGTTACCTGCAATACTAATGGCGCACCAGAGGTGCGCCATAAGTATTTGTTACTAGTGGCGTGCTAATAGTGGCACACCTATAGTGCGCCATTAGTGGCAAAAATAGATGCGCCACTAACAATCCTTTTTCTAGTAGTGGGTGGTCGATCGATGTAACAACAACTTAGGAGATCGGAAGAGAAGAGCGACCATGTGGCAATCCAGGCACAGGCTTGGTTAGGTTATCGATGGATGGAACAACAACGTAGGAGATCGAAAGAGAAACAACGATATGGACTATGCACGTGGGGAAAAGCTATTGGACTCTGTATACGTGTTTTTTTTAATCTGCACATGGGTTGTTAGGATGGTATGGAACAAAAATTAAATGGTTAAGGTTTTTTTAATGATATGGATTAACTATAATTAATGTTGAAATATTTTTTTATTAATGTGGAATTCTAGGATTGATCTACACCGTAATAACTCGGCCCCATCAGATTAACGGCTCCTAATTACTGATTAACGTGAGAATTTTTAGAGAGTGCCTAATTAGTATATATTAATGTGGAATTCTAGGATTGATCTACACCGTAATAACTCGGTCCCATCAGATTAACGGCTCCTAATTACTAATTAACGTGAGAATTTTTAGAGAGTGCCTAATTAGTATAGGTATAGATTTTTTTATTAATGTGGAATTCTAGGATTGATCTACACCGTAATAACTCGGCTCCACCAGATTAACGGCTCCTAATTACTAATTAACGTGAGAATTTTTAAAGAGTGCCTAATTATTATAGGTATAGATAGATAGATTGTTAAGTTTGCCAAATAAGCAATGTAAAAATATACTTCTTCCTATAGAACTATATATACTCCTTAACACAATAGTATAGTAAGCATAAAATTTTAATATAAAATATGTATATATCAAAAGGAGCGGGCAATAGGAACTGAAATTGATGACTTAAACAAAAAATTTGCAGAACTGTACACCCAAATTTGAAATGCTGGCTTCGCCACTATCCGCTGGTGCTCCGTCTACACAGTGCTCTACTGCTACCGGTAAGTATGAGATATGCACGATCGATCCCCTCCCCTGTTCCATGCGTTTAGTTTCTTTTCCGCTCCCGTCCTGTGTGAGTTGGCAAAACATATAAGGATCATCGTTAGTTGTTGTGATGGTAGCTTCTCTGCTTCGAATGATCATCAACTTCCTGGTCTTGTTCAAGGTTTAAACCAACAAAATTCACTCATCCTCAATTTCAAAAACCATTTCAAGCAAATTAACAAAATTTTATTTATATTTAGATACATTTGAATTTAATGTATTTAATAAACTCTCACTAGTGGAAAAAAGGCTAGCCACAACTTTCGTTTGTGGCGCCGTTTTTCATCAACGCCAGCTCTATTTTTTTCAAATAGTGTTGGCGTCGTCCAAATTTGTATGCCAACTATAACTTGCTATTGCTGGCCTTGCTAATACTTCCTACGCCACTACTATGTGGGCCCAGTTGTCGTGACCAGTTGCAGTATATTGCTATCGTGTGATTTATAAACACGCTATATATACTTAACCTTGTGTTGTCGTGCCTTCGTCGGTAACGCTAGCACTGAGTTGTGCCCATATATAGCTGTGTTGGCAGCCCCTTGTTCTCAAATACATTCACTTACATTCTGCACAAAATTCTACTCCCTCTTAGTTAGCTGCTTTGGTGACAATGGACCCACCGGAGCTTGTCGAATCGGCACGAGCCCCCCGTTCGAGCCCACATCGGCGGGGCACGTCGCAACTTTGGGACTCCGCCGCCTTGGCCGAGCCCTCATCTGGCCCCGTTACACTGATGATGTTCTTAGTCTAGATCAGGATTCTGTAGTACTAGAAGTTATATATATTTGTTATTATTTTCATCCTTCAACTATTAAATTTCTATTATTATAAATGGAAATAATGACATTTTTTATATGTCCTTTGGGGCTTTAAATTTACTTTTTTTTCTTTTTTAGTTTAAGACTTGAAATACATAGTTTTGAACCTTCAAATATGTAGTTTGACACTTCCAAAATAATTTCTATTATTTTAAATGGAAATAATGACATTTTTTAAAATATGTACTTTGAGACTTTAAATTTACTTTTTTCTTTTAATTTAAGACTTGAAATGTATAGTTTTGAGCCTTCAAATTTGTAGTTTGACACTTCCATTTTTTCTTTTTAGTTTTTATGTGGTGATCTTTTTTATAGTGTATTATAGTTTACTTTTATTAATTTTCTTTTATTTCTAAATGGAAATAATGACACTTTTTAAAATATGTACTTTGAGACTTTAAATTTACTTTTTTCTTTTTAGTTTAAGAATTGAAATATATAGTTTTGAGCCTTCAATGTGTAGTTTGACACTTCCAATTTTTTTATTCTTAGTAGTTTTTATGTGGTGATCTTTTCTATAGTATATTATAGTTTACTTTTATGAAATTTATATTATTTTTAAATGGAAATAATCACATTTCTTAGGTGGTGACTTTTTTTCTTATTGGGCAAGCCCAAATTGTGTTAGGATGTCGTGGGGGTCAAATCTAACGGGGGCAACGGCCCCTCGACCCGCTCCCTCTCTGTGCCCTGCTGCTCTATTTCGTTCCCCTTTCTCTCCCTCTCTCGCCGCTCATCGTCGCCGCTTCGAATCCGGCCGATTCGGGCGATCACCGTCGTTCTCCGGTCCTGATGTAGATATCTAAGCCTCCCACTCTCATCTTGTCCATTGGGATTTTTTTAAAATTAGATGTGTGTTTCGCATTCCCTATGCTAGGGTTTTGGTGACGGCAGCAGGCGACGGCGACGGCAACAGAGTAGACTGTATGCGAACCTCGGCTCCAACCCAGGTGAGCATATCATCCCTCCCTCTTTTGCTACAGGTCACTGCCACTGTCAATTTTTTTTGTTTGCATCGCTGGGGTTCATCACTACTAGGCAGTGACAATTTTTTGTAGTTGTCTAGAATTAAGGTAGATACATTTTTCAATCTTCGGTTAGCACTAGCTGTAGAAACTGGAAGTGCAATCTGTCAATCAAATTAAGGTAGATATATTTTTAAGTCATCATCTTTGGAAGCACCTAAATTCCAAAACAAAGTGTTTGAGTTGTTGTAATCCATAGCAAAGTTTTTGAGTTGCCACTGTGAACTACTTTTTTACCATCTCACATATATCACTAGCTTCTCATTGAATCTTGAGTTTAATTCAAATAGTTGAGTGTCCAATGTGGCAATATGTGGCAACTATAGTGTCCAAAGAAAATTTCCACTCGAAAGTAATGTTCCAAGTTAGGTGTGGCAAATAGTTGAGTGCCCAAAGAAAAGTTCCACTCGAACGTAATGCTCCAAGTTAGGTGTGGAAAAATAGTGTGGCAAATATATTCACAATCCAAACAAGGCCTTAGGCGTTGTTTGGTTCCAAGCCACAACTTGCCACACTTTGTCCCAACTCAACTTAGGCAAGTTTGACCAAGTTATTGTGTGTTTGGTTCTTGCCCACATGTTATAGATACAAACTTCATCCATATAATTGTGCGAAGATATTGATATGCCACTTCGAGCCCCCCGTTCGAGCCCACGTCGGCGGGGCGCGTCGCAACTTTGGGACTCCGCCGCCTTGGCCGAGCTCTCATCTGGCCTTGTTACACTGCTGATGTTCTTAGTCTAGATCAGGATTCTGTAGTACTAGAAGTTATATATATTTGTTATTATTTTCGTCCTTCAACTATTAAATTTCTATTATTGTAAATGGAAATAATGACATTTTTATATGTACTTTGAGACATTAAATTTACCTTTTTCCTTTTTAGTTTAAGACTTGAAATACATAGTTTTAAACCTTCAAATATGTAGTTTGACACTTCCAATTTTTTTCTATTTAGTTTTTTATGTGGTGTTTTTTTTGTAGTATATTATAGTTCACTTTTATTAAATTTATATTATTTTAAAAGGAAATAATGACATTTTTTGAAATATGTACTTTGAGACTTTAAATTTATGTTTTTCTTTTAAGTTTAAGACTTGAAATATATAGTTTTGAGCCTTCAAATTTGTAGTTTGACACTTCCGTTATTTTCTCTTTTTAGTTTTTATGTGGTGATCTTTTTTATAGTATATTATAGTTTACTTTTATTAAATTTCTATTATTTTTAAATGGTAATAATGTCATTTTTTAAAATATGTACTTTGAGACTTTAAATTTACTTTTTCCTTTTTAGTTTAAGACTTGAAATATATAGTTTTGAGCCTTCAATATGTAGTTTGACACTTCCAATTTTTTTCATTTTAGTAGTTTTTATGTGGTGATCTTTTTATAGTATATTATAGTTTACTTTTATTAAATTTCTATTATTTTTAAATCGAAATAATGACATTTCTTAGGTGGTGACCAGTTTTCTTATTGGGCAAGCCCAAATAGTATTAGGATATCATGGGGGTCAAAACTAACAGGGGCAACGACCCCCTCGACCCGCTCCCTCTCTGTGCCCTGCTGCTCTGTTCCGTTCCCCTTTCTCTGCCTCCCTCGCCGCTCATCGTCGCTGCTTCGATTCCGACCGATTTCGGCGATTACCGTCGTTCTTCGATCCTGATGTAGACATCTGAGCCTCCAACTCCCATCTAGTCCATTTGGATTTTTTTTTAAATTAGAGGTGTGTTTCGCATTCCCTATGCTAGGGTTTCGGCGACGGCAGCAGGCGACGGCGAAGGCAACGGAGTAGAATGTAGGCGACCCTCGGCTCCAACCCAGGTGAGCATATCATCCCTCCCTCTTTTGCTGTAGGTCACTGCCACTGTCAATTTTTTTAGTTGGATCGCTGGGGTTCATCACTGCTAGGAACTGACAATTTGTTGTAGTTGTCTAGAATTCAGGTAGATACATTTTTCAATCTTCGGTTAGCACTAGCTGTAGAAACTGGATGTGCAATCTGTCAATCAATTAAGGTAGTTATATTTTTTAAGTCATCATATTTAGAAGCATCTAAATTCTGAAACAAAGTGTTTGAGTTGTTGTTGTAATCCATAGCAAAGTTATTGAGTTGCTGCTGTGTACTACTTTTTCACCATCTCACATATATCACTAGCTTCTCATTGAATCTTCGGTTTAATTCAAATAGTTGGGTGTCCAATGTGGCAATATGTAGAAAATATAGTGTCAAACGAAAATTTCCACTCGAAAATAATGTTCCAAGTTAGGTGTGGCAAAATAGTTGAGTGTCCAAAGAAAATTTCCACTCGAAAGTAATGCTCCAAGTTAGGTGTGGCAAAATAGTGTGGCAAACATAGTCACAATCCAAACAAGGCCTTAGGGGTTGTTCGGTTCCAAGCCACAACTTGGGATACTTTGTCACAACTAAACTTTGGAAAGTTTGACCAAGTTAGTTGTGTGTTAGGTTCTTGCCCACATGTTATAGATTCAAATTGGCATATCGATATCTTCACACAATTATATGGATGAAGTGTAGTATATATGTAGGGAAACGTAGCATGCAATTTCAAAAATTTCTTACGCTCACGCAAGATCTATTTAGGAGATGCATAACAACGAGGGGGGAAGAGTGTGTCCACGTACCCTCGTAGACCGAAAGCAGAAGCGTTTCACGACGCGGTTGATGTAGTCGAACTTTCTTCGAGCTCCACTGATCGAGTACCGAACGTATGGCACCTTCGAGTTCTACACACGTTCAGCGCGATGACGTCCCTTGCCTTCTTTATCCAGCAAGGTGTCGAGGAAGTAGATGAGTTCCGTCAGCACGACGGCGTGGTGACGGTGATGGTGAAGTGATCCGCGCAGGGCTTGGCCTAAGCACTTCGAAGATATGACCGGAGGCGTAAATTATGGAGGGGGGCGCCGCACACGGCTAGGAATAGATGTGTGTTCTAGGCGCCCCCTCCCCACGTATATATAGGTGGGAGGGGAGGAGAGGCAGCCATGGGGCGCCCCAAGTAGGAGGAATCCTACTTGGGTTCCTCCCCAATTCGGCCTCCCCCCTTTCCTTATTTTCGGAGGGGGGAAAAGGGAAGAGGAAGGAGAGAAGGAAGGGGGGGCGAACCCCCGCTTTCCCTTCTCCAAGTGTACCCCTTTATACCCATTAACAGCCCATTATTCCATTGGGCCATTTCCAACCCGTGTTACCTTTCGGACTGCTCAGGGGCCATTTATTCTTGGGCTCATTTCCAGCATCCGGCTACTTACAGCCCGTTATTTGCCTTTTCTACTTGTGGGCCAAATTCAGCCCGCGGTTACAATCGGCCCGCTTGCAGCCCGTTAATCTGTTGGGCCGTTTTCATAGCGTCATCAAATACGGCCGATTAACAACGACCCATTATGGTCAGCCCATCAACAGACGTTTCCAAATCTAGCCCGTGTACGGCCCATAATGCGGTCCGTTATTGGCCCATGTTTGGCCAATCGATCATACGACACGTAGAAGGCCCATTGATGCTACAGCCCGTAGAAGGCCCATTGTTTCTATGTCCCGTAGAAGGCCCATGGTAACTACAAGCCCATGGTTATTATGGCCTAGTTTTAAAAAATATGTTATTGCAGCCACTAGCAAACCGCGAAAAAAGAACTGCACTGACTACAAGCAAATAAATAAACAAGACAACAAGGAAATAAATAAGCAAGCAACTTACGCTAGGCTATCACGCTTATTACACATATTACATCCACTGGGCACCAAAGTTTGCTACCAGTGCAAATATAGGGAACAAAGCAGCATACCACATACACTGGTCGTCAAAGTTGGCGACCAGTGCAAATAAACGCCGCAGCAAAACAAGTCCAGAACTAAAACCACTTCAGAAGAGCTCAAGAAACAATATCCTTGGTACCCATAATGCTGGCAAGATGCTTAGTAAGCTTATTAAATTTCTCTTGTTTGGCGCTTAAATCCTCCAGTGCTTGCTGTTGCACAAGAAAGTATGCATCTGAATTATGCAGGGACTTCCTCAGTCCTTCGGCTTTTTGCCGCAGCACAGCTGACTCATGCCTTTCAGCTTGTAGCTGAGACTGAAGAAGCCGAAGTGATTCAGGCAGCGAGGTCGAAGAGCTTGTGCCAGAGGTACTGGCCAGTAACTCGAACACTACATCAACGCATGACTGTGGGTTTTCTCACTGTCTACAAGATCGTTTTTATCACCTTTCTTGGAGACCAACTGGGTTGTCTTACTATCTTGAACCTTATCTGCATTACTTTCTCTACCATTGCATAGTGGAGTGCTCTTCTCCAATATTCTGTTCGCATACTACAAGAGAAACAAGCAGACACAACACAGGTTTAGCATGTAGTATACCAAACTCATTTTGGTAAACCGATTCAGTAGTAAGGTGGACAGGATAACAGCATGAAACAAACATATATCTATGTACTATGGTCACTGTATTGTCCATATCATTCTAGTTTATGTTGCCAAATCAAGATAGAGACACAGTTCAACTCATATATTTTTAAGACACACCAGCATAGACAGAATATAAGTGTGAGAAACTACACAGCATTGGCAACACTTGTAATGTGCATCACATGAGAACATAACTGTTTATACAACTAAAACTGAAATCAACATAGAGCAAGAAGTTAGAAGAGCAATCCAGCTAAATAAATAGGTTTAAAACATACTGTTGCGCCATTGGAGTTTCAGTTGGATCCTTCAAATTCGAAAGTAGTTGGTATGAGTAAATAAAGTGATGCAACAGCAAAGGAGTATGGACCATAGCTACGGAATTTGACCTGAGAATAGTTGCTCTTCTGCTTTAAACGTGGAGTTTGGGTTCGCTGTGGTGGTCTTCGTGCTTTGGGCACTGCAATTGCTTTACAAACTGCTCGTGTGGGGGTACTCTGTGGTGGACATGGTGCTTTGTCAACTAGAAGTGGGTTACTATCCGCTGGGGTTGGGGTTAGATGGGTTGTAGCTGGTTCTCTGCCCAACGGTGTAAGTGTGCAATCTGGGGCTAGTTTGTGGGCCAGTAGTAGCACTGTCTTTTGTGAAGAACGGGTTTTTGCTCCCTTAGATACTGCCATCACCCCCTCCAATTCAAATGGTTGATAAACAAGAAAAGTAATTGAACATACAAACATTGTATGATAGACAGATCTGGTAATTCACATATATGTTGTCTAACCAAACAAGACAGCATGACACAATTTCACATATATGATGCCTAACCAAACAGGATAGCATGACACAGTTTCAGATATATAGTGGATAACTTAACAGGATATAATGGCATAATTCAACATATGATGAGTATCTAAACAGGATGACAGACAAAACTATATGATGTCTTTCTAAAATAGGTTGGGATGATATAATTCACATAAATGTTGTCTAAGTATGTAGGATGGCATGATATAATTGAGATAATTGATTCATATACTAAGCAGCTAGCACTCGCATGTATGATCTCTAAACTAAGCACCTGGAATTCAATATTGTACATATGATGTCTAAACTAAGCAATGCAAGACACCATATGCAAGATAAGAGAAATATAAACATTGCAACTTAGAACATACACCTCAGGTGGGATATAGGAATGGTCATCTGTCTCTGCATCCTCCTCTGAGGAGCTCCCTGTAACCATCGAGATATATGCATCAACAAGCACCATTGCCTGCTCTGAAGACCTTGTTTTCACTCCTGATTTTTCCATAACCGGCTCAAATGGCTGATACACATGAAGAGTAGTTCAATATACACAGATTGTCGACAAACAGAATACGTAATGAAAAAAAAGATGGCATGAGATAATTCACATATATGATGCCTGGTTACATGGCAGTGCATAATTCACATATATGATAGCTGGCTGAAAAACATGGCATTGCATAATTCACATATCTGATATAGAAAGAAAACATGAGGCATTCACACAAAGCATGTCTAATCTAAGAAGATGGCATGGCAATGTAGGACGCCATATGCATGATATGAGCAATATAACCTTGCCAAGTTAGAGCATGCACCTCGGGGGGGGGGGGATACGACTGGTCATCTGTCTCTGAATCCTCCTCTAAGGAGCTATGTGTAACCAGCAAGAAATTTGCATCGACAGGTAGCACTGACTGCTCAGAAGACCTTGTTTTCACTCCAGATTTTCCCATGACCGACTCAAATGGCTGATGCACAGGATGAGTAGATGAATGTATAAACACTATTGACAAATGAAATACAGAAAAAAAATATGGCACGATACAATTCACATATACGATGACTGGCTAAACAGGATGACATTGCAGGATTCACGTATATGATGCCTGGCTAAAGAAGACGACATTGCGTAATTCCCATATGCTCCCTCCGTTCTTAAATATTTGTCTTTTTAGAGATTTACCACATATGGATGTAAATAGACATATTTTAGAGTGTAGATCCACTCATATTGCTCTGTATGTAGTCACTTGTTGAAATCTCTAAAAAGACAAATATTTAGGAATGGTGGGAGTATGATATAGAAACCAAACAGGTGGCATTCACAGAAAGCAAATCTAAACTAAGGTGATGACATATAAGATGTATAATGTAAGCAATGTGAGGCGCGATATGCATAATACGACCAACATCAGCATGCCAGGTTAGAGCAAACACCCCAGGTGGTAAATAGGAGTGGTCGGCTCCCTCTGGATCCCCATCTGAATAGTTATCTTCCTCTGGAATACAATCTGGAATGGCGGGAGGGGGGGGGGCACTTTGCCCACCATGGAGCGGCGTCAGCATGACATTATATTCCCATGCAATGGTCTTCTCTTTCTCTCTACAAGTTCAGTACGATTGTGTACAATAATTGACATGCATAATAAAAAATTAGTTAGGTTTTGTAAGGTCTAAGGGGTGCATGCAGAAATCAAGACTGATGGTAGAAAACAAGTGCATAGATCCAAAACTAATGATAGCAGGTAGATTATAGCTTTAGTTTAAAAACATAGACATTGGATCATCTACCGTTTGTTGCCCAGCCAACATGAACCACATAGAAGACCCCAGATGAACTGGATACTAGACAGATACTATTCGTTGCTGCCTCAATATGAGACCCACTGGCATTTTAAAACTCAAGTTTGAACGATAAAAGTAGCAGGTAATAATAATCGATGTATAACGCAAGCAAACACGAAAGACTGCGACCTCTCTTCCGGAACTATGTAGTCCTTAGGTTCATCTGCTCAGTCGATAATGGTAATGCAGTTGGCGTGGCTGCCGGCAACGGAGAAGATGATCTGTGGCGGTGAAAGAAAGTTTGCAGGGGGAATCTCTGCTGCAGTGAACGATTCTGTCCATGGTGCACCGCAGGTGGGGTGAATGATGGCACACCAGGAGCAGGACATAACACACAGAGTTTTCTTTGACGCATATCTGAAAATGAAGTAAATCTGTAAGGGCTCCTTAGAATTGGAGGATTCTATAAATGCAGGGATAGGAAAAACACAGGAATAAGATAGGAATGCACATGCAAAACAAAGCATTTGGAAACATAGGATTTCTGTGAACCTCGGTGTTTGGTTCATATGAATTGGAAGAACAGAGGAATGGAGAAACATGGTTAAGTTAAAGTCAAAACACGTGAAAATGAAAAATAAGAATCTTATTATGCCAGTAATGCAATTAGTCCTGTTCTTCATGCATATTAATTTGAAAAGGATGTTGATACGTCTCCAACGTATCTATAATTTTTTATTGCTCCATGCTATATTATCTACTGTTTTGGGCAATATTGGGATTTATTATCCACTTTTATATTATTTTTGGGACTAACCTAATAACCGGAGGCCCAGCCCAGAATTGCCGTTTTTTTGCCTATTTCAGTGTTTCGAAGAAAAGGAATATCAAACGGAGTCGAAACGGAATGAAATCAACTGGAGAAGTTATTTTTGGAAGGAAAGCTACCGGATGGACTTGGACCCCACGTCAGGAGCTAAGGGAGGCGCTCACGAGGGTGGGGGCGCCCCCCCTAGGGCGCGGCCCCTGCCTCGTGGGGCCCCTGAAGCTCCAGCGACGTACTTCTTTCACCCATATATACCTACGTATCCTAAAACTTCCCGAACGGAGAATAGATCTGGAGTTCCGCCGCCGCAAGCCTCTGTAGCCACCAAAAGTCAATCGGGACCCTGTTCCGGCACACTGCCGGAAGGGGGAACCCTCACCGGTGGCCATCTTCATCATCCTGGCGCTCTCCATGATGAGGAGGGAGTAGTTCACCCTCGGGGCTGAGGGTATGTACCAGTAGCTATGTGTTTGATCTCTCTCTCTCTCTCTCTCTCTCTCTCTCTCTCTCTCTCTCGTGTTCTTGATTTGGCACGATCTTGTTGTATCGCGAGCTTTGCTATTATAGTTGGATCCTATGTTTCTTCTCCCCCTCTACTCTCTTGTAATGGATTGAGTTTCCCCTCTGAAGTTATTTTATCAGATTGAGTCTTTATAGATTTGAGAACACTTGATGTATGTCTTGCCGTGCGTATCTGTGGTGACAATGGGATATCACGTGATTCACTTGATGTATGTTTTGGTGATCAACTTGCGGTTTCCGCCCATGAACTATGCATAGAGGTTGGCACACGTTTTCGTCGTGATTCTCCGGTAGAAACTTTGGGGCACTCTTTGAGGTTGTATGTGTTAGTTTGAATAGATGAATTGAGATTGTGTGATGCATATCGTATAATCATGCCCACGGTTACTTCAGGTGACATTGGAGTATCTAGGTGACATTAGGGTTTTGGTTGATTTGTGTCTTAAGGTGGTATTCTAGTATGAACTCTAGGGCTGTTTGTGACAATTATAGGAATAGCCCAACGGATTGATTGGAAAGAATAACTTTGAGGTGGTTTCGTACCCTACCATAATCTCTTCGTTTGTCCTCTGCTATTAGTTACTTTGGAGTGACTCTTTGTTGCATGTTGAGGGATAGTTATATGATCCAGTTATGTTATTATTGTTGAGAGAACTTGCACTAGTTAAAGTATGAACCCTAGGCCTTGTTTCCTATCATTGCAATACCGTTTACGCTCACTTTTATCGCTTACTACCTTGCTGTTTTTATGTTTTCAGTTTACAAAAACCTATATCTACCATCCATATTGCACTTGTATCACCATCTCTTCGCCGAACTAGTGCACCTATACAATTTACCATTGTATTGGGCGTGTTGGGGACACAAGAGTCTCTTTGTTATTTGGTTGCAGGGTTGCTTGAGAGAGACCATCTTCATCCTACGCCTCCCACGGATTGATAAACCTTAGGTCATCCACTTGAGGGAAATTTGCTACTATCCTATAAACCTCTACACTTGGAGGCCCAACAATGTCTACAAGAAGAAGGTTGTGTAGTAGACATCAGATGTCCAACTTGATATTAAAATTCGTACCATTTTTCTTTGAAAGAGACACCAAAGGAAAAAAATCCTCTAGTTTTGCTTTGCTCTAATCCTAACCACATGCATGAATAGTAGTACCATAGTAGTTCCATAGCAAAGGATCCCTGAGGGATCGACATGAATGCAGAGTAACAAAGTGATGCAACAAGTGTACAACCCCTTTGGCATAGCCTTGTCAACCTCAACATCATTGGGTTGGACGTGAAGGATGGTGATGCTAGTGTGACTGTCGGAGGCGGGGAACAAGATCTGAGGCCTCTGGAAATAGCGCTGAGGGTACTGCTCCGCTGTGATGGACATTTTCGTCGTTGGAGCAGCTCCGATGAGGTGTACGGCGGCGAGGCTGAAGCAGGACAAGACAAACAATGTTAATCTGAAGTGGGACTCTAATATCATCTGCAATAGATGATGTAAAATACATCACCAAAAAGTGCTAGATGTAAAACGAATCAGCCATGCCACGACCACTCCGACAGATGCTGTAATTACTGTTTACTCTAAACTTAACTAAACTTTACAGTCGAAACTGAATTTTACTGTCGAAACTGATTGACTAGTAGAAGAGCATTGCAATAGATGTTCAGGGCGTTCGAGCACTAGTAGCAAAGAAGCAGTGATCTAAATCAGCAGACGCTCGAGTTGGGAACGCACTAGCAGAGAGCAAGTCGTGCAGCAGAACCGCGAGAGAGTGCTAAAGCAGCAACTCCTGTAGCTGCCGGAGCCCGTGCAGCAGCAGCAGCAGCGCGAGCGAGAGCAAGAGAAGAGCAGCAGCACGAACGAGAGCAAGAGCGGAGTAGCAGTGCAACCGACAACAATAGCAGAGAAGCGCAGCAGCATGAACGAAAGCAAGAGCAGTGCAGCAGCGTGACCGACAACAAGAACAGAGTCGAAATGTGAGCGAGAGCCGGAGCAACTGCAGCTAGTGTCGGTGTGGAAGTCGCCGCCGAGGAAGCAACGACATGAGGGAGAGACGCCGTGGATGAAGTGGCCGGCGACGGCACCGTTGATGGAGACCCGCCATGGCTGCTCGGTATCGAGCACCGACAGCCCTGTGAGATCGAATAAAAGATAAAATGCAGCGGTGAGTGCAGAACCTCCTTGGTGGCGCCGAGTTGGCCTCGGCTTCATCGGAGGAATTGGTGAGGGTGCTGCGGTTCCGGTGGGGCAAGTCAAGACGGTGTTGTGGGGATGGAGGTGGCGCGATAGACGAGGCGAATGTTAGGGCAGCTCCTTGGAGGTGGAGGACGGGGCGGCTGATCCGACGGGACGATGAGATCGATGATGGATCCTCATCCGGTGCGGTGTATGAGGGACAGCGAGCTGTTGTGTTGGACGACATCGTCGGGGAAGAGTCTCCGGCTAGGAGGCGGTCGGGAGGCCGACCGAGGAGCGTGGGGTTTCGTTGGTTTTGGTGGCCTCTGTGTATGAATGGGGGGGCGAAGGGGAAGGTAGGGGGAGCCATGGCTTACGGACGCGCTTGTCTGAAATGTAGGGTAAGTTACCAGCGTACCCCCACCGGTTTTGACACCACGAGGTCGAGCCAGCATTTCCGGCTGAGGGGTAGAAGGGGGATTTCGTGTGTCTGGGCTGCGGGACCAATTTCGGATGAGGAGGGAGTTTTTGCGCACGTCGAAATTTCGGGATAACAAGGCGCGACGTGGGTTGAAGAGGCGGGAGCTTCAAAGGAGATGAGACAAAAGATACTCGAGCTTGAAAATTTCGGTATAACAAGGCGCGGAATCCTTGTTCGGTAGAACAAACTTAACGTGTACAAAAAAACAATTCATACAAGACACAAGAGAGTCATGTCCCCTTTTACTATATTGCTATAAATGTCATTGAAAAAACTACAAGAAAATTGTAAAAAAATCGGGAGAACAAGATTTCCCTGTACAGTACCAAATCGAATCGCACTTCCCTCAACAACAACAAAAACAAATCAATTCCCACCAAAAGAAACTGTCATGTCCCTTTTTATATGATTACAAATGCCAGAATCTCGAATTTCAATTTTTGAATCCACGTTATGTTGAATTCAAATATATCGTTAGGTGACCTTGCGGTTTATAATGGATGTAGTCCTACATTTTGATCTTCCATCATATATGAACATTTTACTCCACCCTATGACATATATATTGTCGTCTACCATATGGACTAAATTTGAATCAATTTTCCTTATTTGAATACGATTGTTTTCAAGTTATACAATCATTTAAATATTATCTTGATAACAAAAAACATGCATATAGTAGTAATCATATTTCACTATGAACTACATGTAACATAGATCTCCAATTCAAATATGTGTATCCATTTTATGTTGAATTCAAATAACAGTACATTGGTCTAGGTGGAGAGATGTTCGGGATAATCTAAACCATGTTTTCATATGTATATAATTTTTGGCTGAATTGGGCCAAGTTTTGGTATAAGCTTCTTGCAAAATCGGAGATTCTCTCAACAAGCCTTGTGGTTCCAAGAGGGAACATGTCACCTTTGTGTGCGAAACGATATACGCTGCCTCCCCCCAGATTTTCTTTACAGAGGCAACATAGAACTATATGAGTGCCATGTTAAATTTTGGAATTATTCCGGGTTCGTTTGGCCTTTTTTATACATTAATTGAGTTTCTGGACATTTAATGTGCAGAATCCAAATTTGAACTGCAAGCACATGCTCCGGTGCACCAAAGTTGGTTGTACAATCACATGTGTGTCCTTGGGTGAATTTCTAGGTCCCATGCAAGAAATGGGAATGAAATTCAAACATCTGGGAGTCATGACTCGACCTGGAAATCATGAAACTTGGCATGGTGTCATGTCATGGAACTAACATGTTGTGGTAAAAAATTGGGCCGATTTGGAACATGTTTTGGTATAAGCTTCTTCCAAACCGAAGCTTCTCTCAAGAAGGCTCGTGGTTCTGAGAGGGAACATGTGACCTTTGAGTGTGAAACGATATACGCTGCCCCCTTGAGTTTCTTTACAGAGGCAACATAGACCTACATGAGTGCTGTGACGCCCCCGATTCAATCTTACACTGATCATGCACGCAAATGTGTACGATCAAGATCAAGGACTCACGGGAAGATATCACAACACAACTCTAAAACATAAATAAGTCATACAAGCATCATAATACAAGCCAGGGGCCTCGAGGGCTTGAATACAAGTGCTTGATCATAGACGAGTCAGCGGAATCAACAATATCTGAGTACAGACATAAGTTAAACAAGTTGTCATAAGATGGCTAGCAGAAACAGGGATGCAGGTCGAACGAGGCGCATGCCTCCTGCCTGGGATCCTCCTAACTACTCCCGATCGTCGTTAGCGGGCTGCACGTAGTAGTAGGCACCTCCAGCGTAGTAGGAGTCATCATCGACGGTGGCGTCTGGATCCTGGGCTCCAACATTTGATTGCGACAACCAGGTAGAGGGGATAGGGGGAAAAGAAGGAGAAAGCAACCGTGAGTACTCATCCAAAGTACTCGCAAGCAAGGAGCTACACTACATATGCATGGGTATATGTGTAAAGAGCCATATCGGTGGACTGAACTGCAGAATGCCAGAACAAGAGGGGGATAGCTAATCTTTTCGAAGACTACGCTTCTGGCAGCCTCCGTCTTGCAGCATATAGAAGAGAGTAGACTGAAGTCCTCCAAGTAGCATCGCATAGCATAATCCTACCCGACAATCCCCTCCTCGATGCCCTGTTAGAGAGCGATCACCGGGTTGTATCTGGCACTTGGAAGGGTGTGTTTTATTAAGTATCCGGTTCTAGTTGTCATAAGGTCAAGGTACAACTCTGGGTTGTCTTTTTACCGAGGGACGCGGCTATTCGAATAGATTAACTTCCCTGTAGGGGTGCACCACATAACCCAACACGCTTGATCCCATTTGGCCGGACACACTTTTCTGGGTCATGCCCGGCCGCGGAAGATCAACACGTCGCAGCCCCACCTAGGCACAACAGAGAGGTCAGCACGCCGGTCTAAACCTAAGCGCGCAGGGGTCTGGGCCCATCGCCCTGAGCACACCTGCATGTTGCGTGGGCGGCCGGAAGCAGACCTAGCCTAGTGGCGTTCCAGTCCAATCCGGCGCGCGCCGCTCAGTCGCTGACGTCACGAAGGCTTTGGCTGATACCACGACGTCGAGTGCCCATATCTTTCCCACGTAGTTGGTTAGTGCGCATAGACCAAATGGCCAGACTCAGATCAAATACCAAGATCTCGTTAAGCGTGTTAAGTATCCGTGAACGCCGGCAGGGCCAGGCCCACCTCTCAGCTAGGTAGCCTCAACCTGCCCTGCCGCTCCGCCACAAAAATCCACACAGAGGGCCGTCGGGACAAAGGTCCTTTCAGCCCCCAATCCGTGAATCACTCGCGGGTACTCCTCAAGCCACCCGACTTTAGTCACCACATGTATGATGTATAATGTATAGTATATACCCGTGATCACCTCCCGAGTGATCACGGCCCGATAGTATAGCACAGCAGACGGACAAGAATGTAGGGCCACTGATGGAAAACTAGCATCCTATACTAAGCATGTAGGATTGCAGGTAAAGGTAACAACAGTAGTAACAAGGACAGGCTATGCATCAGGATAGGAATAACGGAAAGCAGTAAAATGCTACACTACTCTAATGCAAGCAGTATAGATCAGAGTAGGCGATATCTGGTGATCAAGCGGGGGGCTTGCCTGGTTGCTCTGGCAAGAGAGAGGGGTCGTCAACTCCGTAGTCGTACTGGGTAGCAGTGGCGTCAGTCTCGATGTCTAGCGAGAGAAGAGGGGGAAGAAACAATGAATACAATGCAAACAGATGCATAGCGATGCATGACATGACAAGTATCTGTGCTAGGGGTACCCTAACGCGGTATGAGGTGATATCGACAAAGGGGGAAAGCAGCCGGGAAAGTATCCCCGGGTTTCCGCGTTTTCGGGCAGAGGTGCCGGAGGGGGAAAGTTGCGAGTTCGATAGGTTAGGGACGTGTGGCGGACAAACGGGTTGCCTATCCGGAATCGTCTCGACGTTCTGATCAACTTTCGTGTATAAAGTTTTTCGATCCGAGCTACGGTTTATTTTAAAATGATTTTCTAAAGTTTTATTAATTTTTGGAATTAATTATTTAATTCAACATTATCCAAAATAGTAAAAGATGACGTCAGCATGACATCATGCTGACGTCAGTAGTCAACTGAGCAGTTGACTGGGTCAACTATGTGTGGGTCCCGCATGTCATACACTGCTTAGCTTAAATTTGGTTTTAGCTAATTAATTTGTTTAATTAAGTTAAGTAATTAATTAGATTAATTTAAACAGGATTAATTAACTTAATTAATTTACTAATTAATTAATTAACTAATTAATAATTTTATTAATTATATTTTCATTTTATTTATTTTTATTTATTTACTTTTTTAAAGAAAACGTTCTGGGCGTGGGGCCCCACTGTCATTGGCTAAGGGGGGCCTTAGCGGGTCATGCTGGCAGGCAGGTGTTGGGCGACGGGCGGGCGCCCGTTAACGGGCGAACCCGGGCGGCCGTCGCAAGCGCGCAATCAGCGCCGGCGAGGGAGGCTGGGCGCCGGCTGCAGGCGAGAGGGGAGGCGGGCCACGGCAGGGCGTGGCCGACGGGCGCGGCAACGGCCACGGCGCCGGACCACAAGGCGCGGGCTGGCTTGGGGAGCGGCGCAGGGACGGAGGCACGCACCTGCACAGGGGGGCAAGCGGAGCGCGCGGCAGGGGCGAGCGAGGCGCGGGACGCGCGCGTGCGGTGTGAGCGCGGCCCAGAGCGCGGGCAGTGCACGACTGCGGGGTGGAGGCGGCGGCCTCGGAGCAGCAGCAGGCGCAGAGGAGGCGAGGGCGTGCGCAGGGGGCTGCGGATGCGCACGGGGGGAACGCAGGTCGCGGCCCCGGCGAGCCGACGCGGTGGTGCCCGCGCAGGGACAGAGGGGAAAGGGGATAGGGGAGAGGTGGTGGCTCACAGAGGAGCGGGAGAGGCATGGCAGCGGGCCCGGGGGCGACCTGTGGGGAGGAGGACGAGGACGGTGGCTCCAGCGAACGACGACGGTGGGGACGAGGCGACGGGGTCGCAGTCGGGCCGGCGACGAAGATGAGGACGACGGGGCGGCGTCGAGGAGGCGGCGCAGTCCGGTGTGGAGGAGGACGGGGACACAGCAACGGCGGCTGCTGGTCCTAGCGCGGTGACGGTGCTCGACGACGGTAGGTGGCAATGGTGACGGCGAAGGGGGCCGGAATCGCTCCCCGTCCCGATCCAGAACGGGAAGGAGAGGACGGGGAAAGGCGAGCGAGTGGGGGGGAGTGGGGTTACTGGGTGTCGGTTAGGGTTTGGGCAGGGGTGTATAGGGAGTGGGGTGGGCCGGCCTAGTCGGCCTGGTGGCCAGCTGGGCCAGGGCCCAGCGAGGGGGGGGGCTTTATTTTCTTTTGTTCTGTTTTAACCTTTTATTTATCTTATTTCTTTTCTGTTTTATCTTAGTTTCTATTTATTTTAGGTTTAGTAAAATACAAAAGTTGTACCTAATTTAGTATATGTAATTATGCCACTGGCACAAATATTTTGACACATTAAATACAGTAGTTTGTATTTTTATTATTATTTTAAGAGCATTTAAATAATAGCTTTGTAGTTGTTTTACTTATTATAGTGCAATTTAATAATTAAAAAAAGTGTGGTTTCTTCACCAATATTTAGTAAGGATTATTTGGCACAACCCGAACATTTTAGTTTTAATATTTGAAAACTTTTATTGTTTGCTTCATTTTGAATTTGAATTCGAACCGGTTTCGAACTAATGCGAGATTAGCAACAGTAATTGAGGTGACGAGGTATCATTAGCCGAGGTTTACTGTAGCTTGAATATCCGGGCGTCACAATTCTCCTCCACTACAAGAAATCGCGTCCCGAGATTTAAGAGGTAGTGAAAGGGTGGAAGGTTTGGTAACGAATCTAGCGGGTCTTCTCATTCTGGCTTGCTCTTCTCAAAGAGTCCGGTCCAATACATTGATGTCTTCATTCCTCTGCTTCAGGTCATCACGATGAAGTCGGCATCCTTTCTTCAGGATCTTCATCGTATTTACGAATAGGTAACGCGGCAGGTCGGCAACGACAGAATGTTATAAGGGTAATAATCTGGGAGTAACCCATGAATGAGCATATGAGTACCTCTCGAGTTGAACAAATAAAACACATCGAGAGTAAAGTTGGAAGGTACAATAAGAAGTTTCAAGCAGCCAGGCAATCGTTCAATGCCTAGTCAGAAGGCGAAAGTGGTTTCAAAGCAACGGAATAATTGTTGTGTCCGATGCCAGAATTGATGATCTCATCGGAAGGTGGCTCATGAATTGCATACGAGTCCACGCGGGAGGAATAACTTTGGAAACAGGGGGTGTACAGGAGAGTCAGGTTTCGATCCTGCGGAACTGTGGGTTATGCGACCACCATGTGGTTAAAAGTAGGAAAAGCGTTGATATCTTGCATGGTCATGATAGGAAGACATGTCAGAGGGTAGCCTATTAGTTATGTTGGCAACAAAGTCGATACCAAGGGCGAGGGACGAAGAGAACCATTTTCCTGCTCGTTGAACGAGGCGGACCAATAGGCAAAGTTCTCGTCCATCCGTGGTTACCGGAATGTCATCAACAATAGTAACAGGGTCAATGGAAAGAAAAATGTGTTTAAACACATAATTCAGGGGTATATCCTTCCCAAGGACAAACAGAGCATGATATCCATGACAGGATAGAAAGTAGAAAACCATTTAGGTAAGGGGAGATGAATTTCATAACATTATCCATACAACAGTGTTTGGATAATTGATAAAGAAATTTTAGCATGGTGCTTTGAATGTTCTTATCGAAGATCAGAGTACCACAGACATGCTTCGTGATAGCATTGACATGGTCTTGAAGCAAAGGTCAGACTTTGGATACATAAAGGATCCGTCAGGAACAACTTATAAAATAAACCTTACGATTTCCTCATGGAAGAATTGCTAAGCTTGCTAAAAAGGAAACTATAACAATAGGTCCTCTGGCCAGGTGTGCTAGGCATGACATCACCTTACCGGGTCATATAAAGACCAATGTTATAACTCTTGGAAATGTCCCAACCATCATATCTGACCGAGATTCAGATCCGGTAGGTGTCATGATACCTCAGACTCAGGAGGTCCGAGAAGAAAATGTGCAACACAAATAGACGAAATGACATTGCAAGATTCTCGAGAAATGAACTTTGGGAGTGGGTTCCTGAAACAATAGTTCACCATTTTACCAAGGAGGGGATGAGAAGGTGGCTGATGGGCTCAGCGACAATTCATCAAGAATTCCAAATGGATGGCTATCCACAATAATGTGAACAAGAGATAACATTTTTCAGATGAAACGATATAAGGGGATATGCTCGAGGGAAACATACCCAATTTAAACAATGGTTGACAGGTGCACCTGAAATATGGGTTGGGTTGCACGACCAATGTCAGAATGGTGATTCAATAACCAATAGTCTAAGAATGAACGGTCAGCCATTATCTTCAAAGCAATAGGGTTGCTAGAAGGGCAGAATTCAAACAACACCGTTCACCTGTTGGTATCCCGGTTAGAACCAACATGGGGACCAAGAAAGATTGGTGATGGTGAAAAGTATTACTATATCAAGCATTAATAGTTGAGGTAATTCCCTCAATATTCTAGACATAATAGATGGTAATACTCCAAGATAGAATCATAATATAAGTTGGATAGAAAGGAAACTACACAAAACATGACCAGGTTTTGTGTCGGAGGGAATGCGAAAATGTTGTTGTTGATAACACAAAACATCGAGGGGCAAGGATGGTATTTCTCATCACG
Source organism: Aegilops umbellulata (assembly GCA_032464435.1). Classification (NCBI taxonomy): domain Eukaryota; kingdom Viridiplantae; phylum Streptophyta; class Magnoliopsida; order Poales; family Poaceae; genus Aegilops; species Aegilops umbellulata. The sequence continues at coordinate 514,943,098 of CP136060.1, read as the reverse complement.
AATTCGATTGATATCCTGGAAAAGCTCGGAATATTGATGATGATCACGACACATTTGTCAAGAGATTTCACGTAGATGTAATCGATCGATGATGACATCAAGTTAAACGAATGATGAAGCGAAAGGTTATTGAAACCACGGTTAGGACACAAACTCGAAATCAAGTTTGTTGTTCAAGGAGAAATGATATGACGGCGAAAATCGACGCAAGCTTAGCTCATCGTTGGAAGTTGTGCTCCGGGAATAAGGACCAGGTAGTACAATTAAAATTAGCACTATGATGATATAGCTGATCAGGCTAGGAATGATGTGATGGAGTATTAAACTCCTCAACAACAAAGTACTAGAAGGTACTGAATTGTAGTGCAGATTCGATTCACTAATCGACGTTCTCGATTGACGACAACCCAGAACCCGTGGAGTGGTTATGACGGGGAAAGGTACTACTTCATCAGGAATTCATAATAGGTAGTGCAATAGCATGATATCCTTGAGATACCAGGGGGTAATACTCGAAGGTAGATCAAAATAGGGGGTTGGACTGGGGTATTGCTTTGTAGAAGACAAGGGCTTAAACTTGCACAGGAAATGGTATTTAAGGAGAACATGGTCGGAACCACGTTTGAAAAAAGGTCAGATTCCAGATATAAGATGAACTTATACCAAGGGAATAACTAATTTTAAAAGAAGCTTCGATGAGAAGATCTACATCGTGTCCATGGGCATGAACACAAAGTTCAAGGTCGACTCCCACTTCTCTAATGCATAACCTTTCATTTACTTCTCGCGTTCGACGAAGTTGTAGTGTTGAAAGTTTATCTGGCAAAATACCAGAAGAGTATGACTCGTGAAAACTTCCGAGTTCACACATATAAAGGAAGGCATAGGTTCAACCCGTTAGGGTATCGCGGAAACCTATACCACAAGCTTCAATAGTAAATACCACCAGCTCGAAAGCAGAGCATGGTTGGCCAAGCAGATGATACAATTTACCAAGGGCGTTATGTATCTGATGAAAGGCTCACAAAGTTATTCAATATGAAGGACACTGTCGGATAAAATCCAACAACGGAACCGATGGTCCACAAGGGATCTGATGTGAGCATCGGTACTTAACCAGAGGAAGAAGAATGCACGGGCATCATATTATAGAACACCCGAATAATTCGATGCTTAGATAACAAATGAATTATGATTTCCAAAATAAAAGGATCAGAAGCAGACGCTCTGATCAAGGATGGATAAGTTGGATAGACCAGAGGCTCAATTGACGACAAATAGTTTGGTCGAGAACCAGCTCATGTTCAAAAATGATGTCTGAGCCGGAAAGATAATTTAGAAGGGTTGATAGATGATTGTGTGCATTCACACACATGTTGAATCAATAGGATCAAAATGACGGTGTCAAAACATACTAGCGAATATTGCCAGATACATGGGAAGCATCCATAATGCAAGTAGGCAAGTATTTGCAGAGCAATAAAGCTGCTAAGGATTTTCGGAGGATTGAATAGTATTTCAAAGACTTTTGTGAAACACCTGAACAACTAGGGATGAGCGGATACTCGGAAAGTGCGAGAAATTATTCTTAGGGGTATTCAGGTGGCAAAGACTGCAAGGCAGTAAGGCACAAAGGATTATCGAACAACGACGAGTATTTTGGGGTATCTTGTAATAATAAGACCAACTAGGGATGAATGTAAGAATGACAACTGCATGTAGTTATCCATAATGGTTGACGGTCGAAGGGGAATTGCAAACGCGATGATCACAAGTTCTCGGGTTAGCAACGGAGAGTATCTTCAGGGTCTCCTGGTGCAGCAGACGATCATCGGTAATAAGGTGCTCTCCGGGTGAAAGTGATAACGAGATCCTAATGTTAGATTTAGCAAAATCATTTAACCCGAATAGGAGAGAGTTCAGAGTCCTAGAGTAAAGGTCGAGGAATAAAAGATCCTAATACCACCCAATGGCGACGTGGGCCCGTAAGCCACACAGCCATGTTAGTAAAAGTTTTTCAATGACTAGACTCGACTTCGGCCAAAGAGTTGGAAAGGGGATTCCTACAGGCAGTCGACTCTGATACCAACTTGTGACGCCCCCGATTCAATCGTACACTAATCATGCACGCAAATGTGTACGATCAAGATCAAGGACTCACGGGAAGATATCACAACACAACTCTAAAACATAAATAAGTCATGCAAGCATCATAATACAAGCCAGGGGTCTCGAGGGCTCGAATACAAGTGCTCGATCATAGACGAGTCAGCGGAAGCAACAATATCTGAGTACAGACATAAGTTAAACAAGTTGCCATAAGATGGCTAGCACAAACAGGGATGCAGATCGAACGAGGCGCATGCCTCCTGCATGGGATCCTCCTCACTACTCCCGATCGTCGTCAGCGGGCTGTACATAGTAGTAGGCACCTCCAGCGTAGTAGGAGTCGTCATCGACGGTGGCGTCTGGATCCTGGGCTCCAACATTTGATTGCGACAACCAGGTAGAGGGGATAGGGGGAAAAGAAGGAGAAAGCAACCGTGAGTACTCATCCAAAGTACTCGCAAGCAAGGAGCTACACTACATATGCATGGGTATATGTGTAAAGGGCCATATCGGTGGACTGAACTGCAGAATGCCAGAATAAGAGGGGGATAGCTAATCCTGTCGAAGACTACGCTTCTGGCAGCCTCCATCTTGCAGCATATAGAAGAGAGTAGACTGAAGTCCTCCAAGTAGCATCGCATAGCCTAATCCTACCCGGCAATCCCCTCCTCGATGCCCTGTTAGAGAGCGATCACCGGGTTGTATCTGGCACTTGGAAGGGTGTGTCTTATTAAGTATCCGGTTCTAGTTTTCATAAGGTCAAGGTACAACTCCGGGTCGTCTTTTTACCGAGGGACATGGCTATTCGAATAGATTAACTTCCCTGCAGGGGTGCACCACATAACCCAACACGCTTGATCCCATTTGGCCGGACACACTTTTCTGGGTCATGCCCGGCCGCGGAAGATCAACCCGTCGCAGCCCCACCTAGGCACAATAGAGAGGTCAACACGTCGGTCTAAACCTAAGCGCGCAGGGGTCTGGGCCCATCGCCCTGAGCACACCTGCACGTTGCGTGGGAGGCCGAAGCAGACCTAGCCTAGTGGCGTTCCAGTCCAATTCGGCGCGCGCCGCTCAGTCGCTGACGTCACGAAGGCTTCGGTTGATACCACGACGTCGAGTGCCCATATCTTTCCCACGTAGTTGGTTAGTGCGTATAGACCAAATGGCCAGACTCGGATCAAATACCAAGATCTCGTTAAGCGTGTTAAGTATCCGCGAACGCTGACAAGGCCGGGCCCACCTCTCACCCAGGTAGCCTCAACCTGCCCTGCCGCTCCGCCACAAAGATCCACACAGAGGGCCGACGGGACAAAGGTCCTTTCAGCCCCCAATCCGTGAATCACTCGCGGGTACTCCTCAAGCCACCCGACTTTAGTCACCACATGTATCATGTATAATGTATAGTATATACCCGTGATCACCTCGCGAGTGATCACGTCCCGATAGTATAGCACAGCAGACGGACAAGAATGTAGGGCCACTGATGGAAAACTAGCATCCTATACTAAGCATGTAGGATTGCAGGTAAAGGTAACAATAGTAGTAACAAGGACAGGCTATGCATCTGGATAGGAATAACGGAAAGCAGTAACATGCTACACTACTCTAATGCAAGCAGTATAGATCAGAGTAGGCGATATCTGGTGATCAAGGGGGGGCTTGCCTGGTTGCTCTGGCAAGAGAGAGGGGTCGTCAACTCCGTAGTCATACTGGGTAGTAGCGGCGTCGGTCTCGGTGTCTAGCGAGAGAAGAGGGGGAAGAAACAATGAATACAATGCAAACAGATGAATAGCGATGCATGACATGACAAGTATCTGTGCTAGGGGTACCCTAACGCGGTATGAGGTGATACCGACGAAGGGGGAAAGCAGCCGGGAAAGTATCCCCGGTTTTCCGCGTTTTCGGGCAGAGGTGCCGGAGGGGGAAAGTTGCGAGTTCAATAGGTTAGGTAGGTCTGGCGGACGAACGGGTTGCGTATCCGGAATCGTCTCGACGTTCTGATCAACTTTCATGTATAAAGTTTTTCGATCCGAGCTACGGTTTATTTTAAAATGATTTTCTAAAGTTTTATTAGTTTTTGGAATTAATTATTTAATTCAACATTATCCAGAATAGTAAAAGATGACGTCAGCATGACATCATGCTGACGTCTATGTGTGGGTCCCGCATGTCATACACTGCTTAGCTTAAATTTAGTTTTAGCTAATTAATTTGTTTAATTAAGTTAACTAGTTAATTATATTAATTTAAACAGGATTAATTAACTTAATTAATTTACTAATTAATTAATTAACTAATTAATAATTTTATTAATTATGTTTTCATTTTATTTATTTTTATTTATTTATTTTTTTAAAGAAAAAGTTCTGGGCGTGGGGCCCCACTGTCATTGGCTAAGGGGGCCTTAGCGGGTCATGCTGGCAAGCAGGTGTTGGGCGACGGGCGGGCGCCCGTTAACGGGCGAACCCGGGCGGCCGTCGCAAGCGCGCAATCAGCGCCGGCGAGGGAGGCTGGGCGCCGGCTGCAGGCGAGAGGGGAGGCGGGCCACGGCAGGGCGTGGCCGGCGGGCGCGGCAGCGGCCACGGCGCCGGACCAGAATGCGCGGGCTGGCTTGGGGAGCGGCGCAGGGACGGAGGCACGCGCCTACGCAGGGGGGGCAAGCGGAGCGCGCGGCAGGGGCGAGCGAGAAGCGGGACGCGCGCGTGGGGTGTGAGCGCGGCCCAGAGCGCGGGCAGTGCACGACTGCGGGGTGGAGGCGGCGGCCTCGGAGCAGCAGCAGGCGCAGAGGAGGCGAGGGCATGCGCAGGGGGCTGCGGATGCGCGCGGGGGGAACGCAGGTCGCAGCCCCAGCGAGCCGACGTGGTGGTGCCCGCGCAGGGACAGAGGGGAAAGGGGATAGGGAAGAGGTGGTGGCTCACAGAGGAGCGGGAGAGGCATGGCAGCGGGCCCGGGGGCGACTCGTTGGGAGGAGGACAAGGACGACGGCTCCGGCGAATGACGACGGTGGGGACGAGGCGACGGGGTCGCGGTCGGGCCGGCGACGAAGATGAGGACGACAGGGCGGCGTCGAGGAGGCGGGGCAGTCCGGTGTGGAGGAGGACGGGGACACAGCAACGGCGGCTGCTGGTCCTAGTGCGGCGGCGGTGCTCGATGACGACAGGTGGCAATGGTGACGGCGAAGGGGGCCGGAATCGCTCCCCGTCCCGATCCAGAACGGGAAGGAGAGGAGGGGGGAAAGGCGAGCGAGTGGGGGGGAGTGGGGTTACTGGGTGTCGGTTAGGGTTTGGGCAGGGGTGTATAGGGAGTGGGGTGGGCCGGCCTAGTCGGCCTGGTGGCCAGCTTGGCCAGGGCCCAGCGAGGGGGGGGGGCTTTATTTTCTTTTGTTCTGTTTTAACATTTTATTTATCTTATTTCTTTTCTTTTTTATCTTAGTTTCTATTTATTTTAGTTTTAGTAAAATACAAAAGTTGTACCTAATTTAGTATATGTAATTATGCCACTGACACAAATAGTTTGACACATTAAATACAGTAGTTTGTATTTGTTTATTATTTTAAGAGCATTTAAATAATAGCTTTGTAGTTGCTTTACTTATTATAGTGCAATTTAATAATTAAAAAAAGTGTGGTTTCTTCACCAATATTTAGTAAGGATTATTTGGCAGAACCCGAACATTTTGGTTTTAATATTTGAAAACTTTTATTGTTTGCTTGATTTTGAATTTGAATTCGAACCGGTTTCGAACTAATGCCAGATTAGCAACAGTAATTGAGGTGACGAGGCATCATTAGTCGAGGTTTACTGTAGCTTGAATATCCGGGCGTCACAAGTGCCCTACTAAATTTTGGAATTATTCCGGGTTCATTTGGCCTTTTTATACATTAATTGAGTTTCTAGTCATTTAATGTGCATAATTCAAATTTGAACTACAAGAACATGCTCCCGTGCACCAGAGTTGGTTGAAAAATCAGTGAATTTCTAGGTCCCATGCAAGAAATGGGAATGAAATTCAAACATCTGGGCATCGTGGCTCGGCCGAGAACTTTGAGAAACTTGGTTTTAAAATTCTTGTAAATCCAAAACGCGCCTGAAAATCATGAAACCTGGCACGGTGTCATGTCATGGTACTACCATGCTTTGGTAAACAATTGGCCGAATAGGAACAAGTTTTGGTATAAGCTTCTTGCAATGGCATGAAAAAATTCAGGGTTTTCATCATCCAGTCTCACACTCCTCATTATAAATCTAGATCTCCAATAGATTCTTGTAACTTCCAATAATTTAAGAATGTGCCTTTTTAGAATATCCCTGAAATTTGCTTCCATAGTACTCAGTAATCTTTGATCTTCAATACCATCCATCATAGACAAGACATAATTACAAGCAGATATATTAGTATTGAGTTAAGATAGGTTTTTACTCCATTTCTTGAGACCCATTCCAAGGCATTTGAATATTGCTGTAATATCATTTCCAGAATTTGTCATCTGTTTGTTTCTGTTCCAGCATTTGTACTTCTATTATTGGAGAGGATGGAAATACATATCAAAATCATCAGCATAAAGCTGCTATTATTTGGAAATCCTACAAAGACAGATTGGGCACTTCCATATACCCTCCCATGCTTTTCAATCATGAAGAAATAATTCAACCACAAGATCTGTCAGTTTTTTAGGCTCTTTTTACAATGGATGAGATTAACCAAGTTATCAAGGAATTACCCACTGACAGAGCCCCTGGCCCTGATGGTTTCAATGGCACCTTTTTAAGGAATTGTTGGGATATAATTAAGCAAGACTTGTATACCATGATCTGGGATTTTTTTTGAAGGAAACTATGATATTCATAGTATTAACACTGCATTCATTACTCTCATCCCAAAGATCACTAATCCAGAGAATATGAATGATTTCATACCTATTTCATTGGTCAGTCTACCTCTCAAAGTTATTACTAAACTTATGGCTAACAGAGCTCAGAAGATCATCACTACTGTTATTCACCAGAACCAGTATGGGTTTATTAAAGGTAGGAATATACAAAGATTGTATGGGCTATGCATTTGAATATCTCCATTTATGCCATCATTCAAAGAAACCCATCGTCATATTGAAACTAGATTTTGAAAAGGCCTTTGACAAGGTGGAATATAAGGCCATTGTTGCTATGTTGAAGGCAAAATGATTTGGACCTAGATGGATAAACTGGGTAACAAATATACTTCATTCTGCATCAACCTCTGTCCTACTTAATGGAGTGGCTAGCAAAAAGATTACTTGTAGGAGAGGAGTCAGACAAGGTGATCCACACTCCCCTCTACTTTATATCATCACTGTTGATCTATTGCAAACTGTGGTTAAAGCTGCTGTGGTCAATGGTGAAATCACTCTCCCCATCAACCATGCATATGGACAAGACTATCCAATTATCCAATATGCATATGACACTCTAATGATTAAGCCAGCAAATGAAGATGAGCTTATCCACCTTAAATATTTACTCAACATATTCAGTCTTTCCACTGGTCTATTTGTTAATTACAGCAAATCATCCATGATTCCCATCAACATTGATCTGCAATCTGTTACTATGCTTGAAAATACATTTGGATGTAAGGTTGAAAGTCTTCCATTCACTTATCTGGGTTTACCCATGGGCACCATCAAACCTTCTGTCATGGATCTCATCCCTGTCATATCCAAAATTGACAAAAGACTATCAGGAGTAACTAGGTTCATGAATCATTCTGGTAGACTCACATATGTCAATTCTATTGTTGCCTCCATGCCCATTTTTTCCATGTGCTCAGTAAAACTTCATTACACCATATTGGATCATGTGGACAAGTCCAACAGAAATTTTCTATGGTATGGAAATGTGATCAACAAAAAAGGTAAATGCCTAGCCAGCTGGGATATGATTTGCAAGCCAAAAAATCAAGGAGGCCTTGGTGTATTAAATTTGAGAGAGCAAAACAAAGCCCTTCTTATCAAACATCTTCACAAATTCTACAATAAGATGGATATACCTTGGGTTAAATTAATTTGAGAGGCACATTATCAGAATAACGAAGCTCCCCACACTAACCCCAATAAAGGATCCTTCTGGTGGAAAGACTGCATGAAAATGTTTGAACTATTTAAAGAGATGACTTCATGCGAGATCAAAGCAGGAAACTCCTCCATGTTGTGGGATGACAACTGGAATGGAGAGATCATGAATTTAAAATACCCTGAGCTTCATTCTTTCTGCCTACATGAGAAAATATCTATTTGGGCTGCCAAAGGTACAAAAAGTCTTTAAAGCTTATTCCAGCTACCACTGTCCAACATAGCACACCAGCAATTTGATCTTCTGTCTGATCAATTACATAACATCAGATTCAATAATGATAATGATATATGGAATTTCTCCTGGGTTACCAGTATAAATATGACCAAGAGGATTTATAATTTCTTAATGAGAAATGTAGATGCTACAGTGACCTTCAAATGGATATGGAAAACTTGCTGCCTACCAAAGCATAAATTCTTTTGCTGGCTGCAACTTCATGACAGAATAAACACATGTGATCTCCTAACCAGGAAGAATATGCATCTTGATTCAACTCAATGTGTCTTATGTAATGCAGAAGATATGGAAGATAGAATGCACCTTCTATTTTCCTGTCCATTTAGACAGGGATTTTGGTGGAACATTGGTTTTGAATGGAACACAGATCTGAATATTCATGATATGATAATTGAAGCACAACAAAGATTTCACCTACATCACTTCATGGAAATTATGACATTGCATTGCTGGAGTATATGGAATCAAAGAAATGGACTGATATTTGATGGAATCCCATGCTCAAGCAATGAATGCAGATATGACTTTATCAGATCCTTCAAATTAACCATGCTGAGAGCTAAACCCAGTCTCAAGGAGGGCATGTCATCCTGGATTGATAGCATATAATTTGTTTCCTTTCACACTTTGTATTTATTATTATTAATTAAGCTCTTTGGTTGTCCCCCCATCGACCATTGTAAAGACTATGTTACAGTTTGTTCCTTTATATAAAAATGACACACAGTAATGCTTTTGCCTTACTGTTTTATGGTCAAAAAAATAAGCTTCTTGCAAACCGGAGCTTCTCTCAAGAAGGCTCGTGGTTCTGAGAGGGAATGTGTCACCTTTGAGTGCGAAACAATATATGCTGCCCCCCTTGAGTTTCTTTATAGAGGCAACATAGAACTACATGAGTGCCCTGTTAAATTTTGGAATTAATCCGGGTTAGTTTGGCCTTTTTGTACATTAATTGAGTTTTTTGGTCATTTAATGTGCATAATTCAAATTTGAACTACAAGCACATGCTCTTGTGCACCAAAGTTGGTTGAAAAATCACATGTGTGTCCTCGAGTGAATTTCCAGGTCCCATGCAAGAAATGGGAATGAAATTCAAACATATGGGCATCGTGGCTCGGCCGAGAACATTGAGAAACTTGGTTTTAAAATTCTTGTAAATACAAAACATGCCTGAAAATCATGAAACTTGGCATGGTGTCATGCCATGGTACTACCATGCCGTGGTAAGAAAATTGGCAGAATAGGAACAAGTTTTGGTATAAGTTTCTTGCAAACCGGAGCTTCTCTCAAGAAGGCTCGTGGTTCTGAGAGGGAACGTGTCACCTTTGTGTGGATATTGAAATTTGAAATACAAGCACATGCTCCAGTGCACCAAAGCTGGTTGAAAAATCACATGTGTGTCCTCGGGTAAATTTCTAGGTCCCATGAAAGAAATGGGAATGAAATTCAAACATCTGGGCGTCGTGGCTCGGCTGGAAACGTTGAGGAACTTGGTATTCTAATTCTTGTAAATCCAAAACACACATGAAACTCATGAAACTTGGCTTGGTGTCATGACATGGCACCAACATGTTGTGGTAATTTTGCTGTCCGATTTGCGAAGGCGCACACATTAACAATCAACAAAGTCATTTTGGAACTAGTGTTGTCACGTTACAATCGGAAACACAAGTATTATTGACCGTGGGCATTCTATTTACCATTTACATGCCTCAACGCGTCCCCTTTTTTATTAGCTAGGAGGCGTCGTGCAGGGTAGCTATTTGAGTACGGGAGGCGCACGATCAGACCCTTGCGCGGGCTTATCGGGAGGAGAGCCCTTTGACCTCCATCTGCCGCCCACCTCTCTCCCAAGGTCTCCATTAATGGTGCCCGTGCCTCTGTTTAATGGCGTGGCTATGTCTCACTCAACTGATATTTAAGAGAGAAAAAAGAAAATCTAAAATGAAAATTTTGCACGGATCTTGATGTAAGATCCGAAGGACCTATATAGCATCTACTGCGACTTATAGCAAGACTGATGAATATATATAAGGACGACGAGAGTGGATAATAATTGTCTTACATAATTAGGAAGATAATTAAAAAAGCCACATGCGGCTATCCCTGAAATACACAAGGGCAAAAGAAGAAGGAAGACGCATACAACGATCTGGCTCGCTGATCTCTACTTTCTTTATACGCTACAGGTTGCGGATACTATTTCTTACGGCGAGCGGCGATGATCTCTTTCATCAGTTTCATGTCCTTAATACGCTACTTGGTAGCATCCACAGATTCCTCCACCAGCCTTTCGCGCGTGCGGAGCATGGCATTCTCGTCCATAAGTTTCTTGATGATGACGCCCGTCCTCTGCAGCAACGCAGCGGTCTCCTCCGCCTGCTTCGCCTTCCAGCGATCTTCTCCCTCAGCAGGCCGCGCTCGGCCCGGAGCTTCGCATTGCCCTCCCCAAGTTGCCGGATGACGCCGGTAGCCTCGTCCTGCAACCTCGCCCAGCCGGAGATTTGATCCATCTAGCTATGGACGATCGCATGCATGCGCTTGTAAGAGTCCTCGCCTGCCCGCGAAATTTTTTCCCAGGCCGGCGCGGCGCGGCGAGACCTCCGTGCTGCTTCGGCGGCGTGGCGGGACAACTTTGCTGCTTCCGCGGCACGGCCGAACCAGTCTGCTACATCGACGACGCGGTGGGACCTCCGTGCTGCTTCGGCGGCGTGGCGGGACCTCTGTGCTGCTACTGTTGCGCGGCTGGACATGTCGGCTGCTTTCGCGGTGAGGTGGGACATCTTTCATGCTTCCTATTCCATGCTCGCCTCTCCCTGCTGGATATATCTCGACCCAGAACTCACGCTGGCCATGGCAGACGCAAGGGAACGATGTTGAATGAATTGATTGTGTTTTGTGGATGAGGAGTTGAGGAGGAATGTGCAGTCATCTTGGCATAGTAGTATTTATAACCGAGCACTACTAATACGCTCCTAAGTGGGAAAGCGTTTATGTTGTGATCGGTGTGAACAGGTTTGCAATTAAATATAGCATGGTAGTAGTTTGGAATGTGACAAGTTGCAAGCTCAAAATTTATTGACGATTCCAGTTTCGAAGTGCGGCACTATTCCCGGATGGCGTAACGTGGGCACGTGTTCTCGGCCGTGGTGTAGCATATGCCATGGTACTCCCTCCATCTAGGTGTATAAGTCACCTTATGAAAAGCAAATAATCCCAAAACACTTAGGCGCGGTGCATTAACACTCACCTCGTTTCTGGTTTCTTAACATATCAACCAATAAGAGATGTCGGGCGTGCATGTTTTCAATGACTCGAGACTACCAAACACGACATGCAGTGGTTAGTTCATTGCATGCAATCTTATATTTACTAATTGGAGGCACCATACAAGCTTCCACGTTAATCCTCATAAAGTAAAAGTATTGTCCGTCCAATTTCTAGATTAGTTATCTAGAACCGTCAGATGAAATACCTTAATTAGGAGTCCAAGGCTGCTATCCCACATGCACCCCATTAGGAAAAAAACATCTCCCTTTGAGATTTCTTCCTCCGTCAATCCTGACGGCCGAGGCACAAAGCCCTAGCGCTCCTCCTCCTCATGTTGTCCTCTTCCTCCAGTCCCAAATCCTTCAATTATGCACTCAGGTTTAAGCTGGAGGTTGACTTAACCTTGACGCCTTCCCCACGTGACCTCTCCTTCTCTTCTATTTCTCGCGGTCCTAATTCTAGCATTGTTTTTGACACCGCGAATTCTTCTTCGTCCATGTCTTCATCAAATCGACCTTCTCCCTCGCTTGTCCAAGAGGTAGAGCGATAATATAGTCATATTCTGTAGATCGCTGCCATCGCCGAACCTTTTCTCAACTCCCTATGAATCCTGCAACAATCAAATGTTCTTCCGGATGAGCCAGCCTCTAGGAAATACACTCCATCCAGTTCACTCCAGTCGCCTAAAGTGCCGTCGACTGTCATGCGTCGGCTGTTTTTCTTCTACTCAGGCATAAGGGGCTATAGGCAGAAGCTTCTCGACATATCCATCTTAACAGTGTGTGAGGTAGATCCTTCAAAATTATAGAATGGATGTATCCCTCTTTTGACGCATGATGGATGTCTCCCTCACGGCATGGTCTTATAAATACGGCATATGGAGTCATGCATAATGAACAAAATAAGAAGTTGATACAATGTTATGTTGGTGTTATCCTCCTGTACATGGGGAAGAAGAAGCCAGGTAATGAGGTGGAACTGAACGCCATTGGCGCACGACCAGCTGTGATGATGTGGAGCAGCAAGCATGCAATTGGGGGGAAGGCAACATCAAGCAGTGGCAAGGTTGATGCTTGATTATCCGCAGCAGCTTCTGGACCTTTGCATACCGATGTTTCGCCATCCCGTCGGCGGCAACGGCAGACACATTAACATGAAACAAACTTCCCTCGGCATGCTACTGTACGAGTGTGGGATCCAAGATTGTTCGACAGTGGTTAATAGCAACTCAATGGACGACTTCATCACCATACTTGGACAAGGAACATGGCAGCAAGTTCATATGCAGACTAAAGGCCTTCACTGTGCGCAGGCATGGTGGCGTTCAGTATTTGTCAGAGCCTCTCAAGTACGGCAACAACTTCACCTACGGCCGTGAATGCATCCTATAGTCCCATTGACAGCAGAACAAGGTTCTAGATCAAGATACAGTCAATTAGGCGTACGAACAGGTTTGGATAAAATAATTCTTTTTCTGCAATTAAACACCTCTGCTCTGCGAGAAAGCAATGAAACAGTACGTACCTTTTTTAAAATCTTTCATTATTATCTCCATGATGTTACAGTCGACAGTCAAAGATACGGAGGGCATGAAGAAGAATCAGGTTTGTTACTTGCAGGGATGAAAAAGATTAGGGTTAGCTAGCTTAGCTTGGCTGACGAACTACACACTCACGATGTTGATGCAATAATACCGGGTAATGTTGAAATCTTTAGTCTCGACAAGTTATTTTTATTCAAAGCATACATATATCATATTAAGTTGAACATGACACGCCTCGAACAAAATCCATGACGTTGTGTGTCTTATCTACTATTTATGGGTAAACAACTAATTTCTAGCATTGTGCAGCTAATTAATTTATTTTATTTTTGCTACCACGTTCTTATAGTACCAAATGTATCCCTTCTAATTAAGGTACTCATGTTATGTCTTAGACCAATATTTGTAAAAAAAATCTTTTGGAAAAGCAGAAGAAATCTATATTAAATTATCTTCTGTGAAAGTTGAAACCAACAGATAGTTAGCACGTCAACAACACATCTCCTTATAATCACAATAGTCAGATTCGATAAAATTAAGCATTCTTTTGTATAATTGTTATTTGGTTGAAAAGAGAGTTACTGAAATTAGTATATGCGGTATTTTCTTTATGATCATGCATGGAAGTACAGCTCCACTGTGTGTGGATTTCCCAAATCCTCACTACAAGAAATATGTCAACTAGTGACCTTCTGTCAGTGACCCTGGAAGAAATGGTCATAGATCTATGACCATTTCAGACCAATTGGTCAAAAGCTGTTCGGGGGGCTCCAAACCCTAAACCGTTGCGACCATTTTGGTCAGAAAGGTCGTAATTTCCTTACATGAAATGGTCATAAAGCAAACAGCGCTAGTCCGCTGCCTTATTTCTAGTTGTTAACGACCAATATCGATGGTCATAGCCTTGTAAATTGTGGTGGGTTGCTATGACTAGGCGCCACCTCATCAGTTTTGCCTATGTGTCATGTCCATGTGGTAGTTTTTGCCCTAGGTTGTGAAGCAACCTATATTTCTGTCATTCCCAAAATTCACAAAAAAATCTCATAAATTCTTTGGGTCATATATTCGTCAAATATGTAAAAACCTTCCTTGCCTAGTTCAAAAATAGTTCAAAAATATTCATTTTCCTATTGTGTTCAGAACAACAGTTTGTGAACGAAGTACCACTTTGGCATGTCCAAATTGTATCCATTTTCTACAGTGCTTTCCTATGCCCAAATAACCATCCTCCACCAAATGCCAGCTCAATCCATTCATTATTTTGAGCCGAGCTTCAACATTCGTATTTATGTCCAGTGTGGTAGTTTGCAAAGCAAGTACCACCTAGGCTCCTCCTTTTGAGCTGGAAATTTGTGAAGACGGTCTTCTTAGTAACTGATCATCCTCAGCCAAAACTCACGCCCATTAGCCATGTACATTTCCCGTACCGCTAATTAAACACTTGGCTGCTAATTCATGTTTGAGCATTGATCGGTCTCCTCGTGAGAATCTTATGTTGTAATTTTCTTCCTAGCACCTACATGGGGAGTGCCCAACCCACTAGACATACCTAGGCTGCCCAGAACACATGGCAACGCCACAGTCACGCGGTGACCACGCGGCGGGCATGCGAGTTTACGCGCTCTAGAGTTGGGGGCCTCGGCCACCGCCCAAACCTTGACGTATCGCCACCAAACCATGTATTTATGATTAAATAGGTACTTATGTAACTATAAATGATTTTATGGAAAAAAATAGGAAACTATGAGGCAGCTGCAGTTCAAATTTGACCCGCTTCCTACTGAATCGGCGGGAATTTGTCTTTTTCACCAGAGGTGGATCAAAACTTTTGACACCCAACAATTTTGTCAATTGTGCATTAAATATGGCCTAGTATTTTAGAAAATTGATTTGGTCCAATTTTGCAACAAATATGTGGTGGATCCTTCACAAAAAAAAACTCATTTCGGGCACTCGGAAAATGGCAAATGTATTTTCCGTGCAAAGAAAATGAAAACTCCCTTAGGCAACATTGTTTAGAATTCCAAGATGCACCCTTGTGCACAATATGAGATCATTTGAACAAACTATGCCATGAATGTGGCCATAAGATTGATCATCCGGCTTGAAAGCCCTGAATCTTCACGCATGATAGCTCTTTTTTAGAACACTTTTTTAAAATAATTGCCGTATTTCAAGTTTATCATTTTTCCTGGTAACTTGGCCACATATAATGACACAATTCAAAGGTTTTGCAATTTTTTTGTTTTTTTTTTGAATTTTTTATGCCCGTTTCAAAACGCGGTCAAAACGGCGGGAATGACCGTTCCTAGCTAGTGGTTGAATCTTGGAATTTTTTTGGTGTTTCTCTGATTAAATAGATACTTATGTACCTAGAAATGATTTTTGGAAAAAATAAAGAGCAAACTATGAGGCAGCCACAGTTCAAATTTGACCCGCTTCCAACTGAATCGGCGGAAATTTGTCTTTTTCACAAGAGGTGGATAAAAACTTTTGAAACCCAACCATTTTGTCAATTGTGAATTAAATATGGCCTAGTATTTTATAAAATTGATTTGGTCCAATTTTGCAACAAATATATTGTAGGTCCTTCACAAAAAAAACTCGTCTCGGGCACTCAGAAAATGGAAAATGTATTTTCCATGCAAAGAAAATGAAAAATCCCTTAGGCAACATTATTTAGAATTCCAAGATGCACCCTTGTGCACAATATGAGATCATTTGAACAAATATGCCATGAATGTGGCCATAAGAATGATCATCTGGCTTGAAAGCCCTGAATCTCCACACATGATAGCTCGTTTCTCAGAACACTTTTTTAAAAAATTGTCGTATTTCAAGTTTATTATTTTTCCTGGTATCTTGGCCACATATAATGACACAATGCGAAGGTTTTGCAATTTTTTGATTTTTTTGAATTTTTTATGCCCGTTTCAAAATGCGGTCAAAACGGCGGGAATGACCGTTCCTAGCTAGTGCTTGAATCTTGGAATTTTTTTGGTGTTTCTCTGATTAAATAGATACTTATGTACCTAGAAATGACTTTTGTAAAAAATAAAGAGCCAACTATAAGGCAGCCACATTTCAAATTTGACCCGTTTCCAGCTGAATCGGCGGAAATTTGTCTTTTTCACGAGAGGTGGATAAAAACTTTTGAAACCCAACCATTTGGTCAATTGTGCATTAAATATGGCCTAGTATTTTAGAAAATTGATTTGGTCCAATTATGCAATAAATACATTGTAGGTCCTTCACAAAATACTCATTTCGGGCACTCGAAAAATGGAAAACGAATATTCTGTGCAAAGAAAATGAAAACTCCCTTAGGCAACATTGTTTGCCATTCCAATATGCACCCTTGTGCACAATGAGATCATTTGAACAAACTATGCCACGAATGTGGCCATAAGATTGATCATTTGGCTTGAAAGGCATTGATCTCCACACATGATAGCTCATTTATGAGAACACTCTTTTTAAAAGAATTGCCGTATTTCAAGTTTATTATGTTTCCTGGTAACTTGGCCACATATAATGACACAATGCGAAGGTTTTCAATTTTTTTGATTTTTTTTGAATTTTGTATGCCCGTTTCAAAATGCGGTCAAAACGGCGGGCTTGACCGTTCCTAGCTAGTGGTTGAATCTTAGAAAACTTTTGATGTTTCTCTGACTAAATAGATACTTATGTACCTAGAAATAATTTTTGGAAAAAATAAAGAGCAAACTATGAAGCAGCTACAGTTCAAATTTGACACGCTTCCATCTGGATCAGCGGAAATTTGTCTTTTTTACCAGAGGTGGATAAAATGTTTTAACACCTAGCTATTTGGTCATTTGTGCATTAAATATGGCCTAATAGTTTATAAAATTGATTTCATGAAATTTTGCAATAAATATATTGTAGGTCCTTAAAAAAAACTCATTTTGGGCACTCAAAATGGAAAATGTTTTTTTTACAAAAAAACTCATTTCCGACGACATCTTTTTAAAGATATTTATCTTAGTCCATGTTGTTATTTTTTCTGAAAACTTGTTGAAATTTTGGTGACACAATGAGAAGGTTTTCCATTTGTTTTAGAATTTCTCAGATCATAAAGTAGCTTAAATGATTTTAACACTTTATTTTAAGTCAACTACGACCAATTTAGATGGCCATAAAATCGTACTGCATTCTGATTGGTCCGTGGACATATCACGCGGATCGTGCATCCAACACCGTCGGATGCTCAGGTGTCCAACGACTGTCCTCGACCCATCCGGCCATCCACACCAACCCTGAAATCCTAGCTATGTCCTCCGGGTCAATTTCCATCCACCCCCTGCCTCCTTTCTTTCCCTCGCTCCCTGACCCCCTCCCATCCTCACTAGCGCAAACCCTAGCACTCGTCCCTTCCAGATCGTCCCTTCCAGATCGCAGCCGCCACGTCCTCCCTTCCAGATCGCGTCCGCCACCTCCCTCTGGCGGAGCTCCCCGTCGTCCATGGCCTCCCCCACGCACTCCTCTCTCCCTTCCCCTCCCTCGCGCCGCCACCACCACCACTCCTTTCGACCGCGTGCCACCCATCGTCCCTCCTCTCCTCTCCTCCTATCGCGCCGCCCATTCATCCGAGTTCGTGCTGCTGGAAGGGGCGGGGGTGCAGTCGAGGAAGCAGTCGCATCACCACCACCACAAGCTGGAGGTCTAAACCGAGGTGCTGGCGTGCCTCCACGCCGCAGAGGAGCGCGCCCCCGGCTTCGACGACGACATCTGGAGCCACTTCAACCGCCTCCCCACATGGTAACGCGCCCTGCCCTCCTCCCGGTCCCTCCTGCTGACGGCTGCGACGCGGCGGTGCTAATGAGTGATGATTCTTGATTTTGGCGTTTCGGGTTTGTGTGCAGCTACGCGATGGATGTGAACGTGAAGAGGGCGGAGGACGTGCTCACGCACAAGCGCCTCCTCGAGCTGGCCAAGGATCCGGCGCAACGCTCGGCTTTCGCCGCCCGAACTGCGGGGGCTGTCGGTCTTCATCAGCGACATCCGCAACTGCCACAACAAGGAGCAGGAGCGCCTCCGCGTCGACAAGGAGCTCGGCAACATCCACATCGGCTTCAAGAATGAAAAGGTACAAGCCCCCTCCTCTCCGCACATCCATTTCGTGATCTGGGAGCCGCCCGACGCTCGCGGAATTCAGGCCTTCTTCCGCCCGACAGGAATTACCCAGCTGCGAATTGGGTCTGACTCCTCCTCGTCATCGTCGTACTAGTCTCGAAATGTTTGGGGGATGCTAGCTACCATCATCGTGCTGTGTTGGATTGTGCTTGATCTGCGCCGCAAAGTTCAGATTCAAGTGTGAAACAGTGGTGGTGACGATTGCCTCGAGTAAGTAGTTTGGGTTGGAATTGAGCTATGTGAACGGAATTGAGCTGCTGGGGCAGACATTGTGAAGTTCAATGGCCTTGGGGTTGAGCCATCACCACCCTCTAACACTTTACTACGCGATCACCATCCTAAACTGACAGTGGAAGGTTGGCCCCCTTATATTAGAGATGATGGCTGCAAAGCGAACTATCGCGTTCGATGCCATGAGCTAATCTTTTCATTTATGTCCAGTTCTGTATGTTGGACTAGCTAGGATCAACCTTGCATCGAAAACTATCAAAATGCTGTGAAGCTACATCCTACCTCCTCTGCTATTAATCACATATCATAGATAGCGACATAGCCTCCCATCCTATGCACACTACCGACAATGATATTTCTAGATAAGTGTTAGCAACAGAAATTATGTGGCTACTTTTTACGACAAATCCACGAGTAACGTATTTATCTTCTCCATGAAGTACTCTTGTGTATATGAGTAATCAAAATTCTGGAGGTTTGTTGCCTGCAAATATAATTCCAATTCACAAACTAAAAGTTACAAAGTAAAGCTCCACACCATGGTTTTACTTTTATTAGTTGAATGTTTCGTTGAAAAGTGACTATGCTACATATGAAACTGCTGCATCACCAAACAATGGTCGCATGCCTGATCCACTAAAAAACAATCGCATGGCCATGCATCAAGGTGTTGTAATGCATGCTCGTTCATTATGATAAATACTCCTAAGCTAGACTAAGAAATATACTTTATTAATTAATTCATGTTGGATTACAAAAGGTGTGATGGCCCCCATTACAGAGGCGGGAGTTCTCCCTAAGCATACGGAAACTGCCAAATAATATAGATATTAGTTATTAGTCCCTACTTTCCTAGCAGCATGGTACTCATCCATATACAGATGGACATGAGCATACATCTTGCACATATCAGGTGTTTGTAGAGTCGGATAATAAAGATCTGCCATATTTTTTGACATACCATCTTACTTTGGATTGCATATTGGCAAGGCTGGTGGTGAGAAGTGGAAGCCCTAAATGATGTTGTAAGTTCATGCCGGTCATCGATAGGAAGGCCGGCTACTCCTTCGTCTACCCATTCGGATGGCAGGTACTCCTCCATGAATCCTCTCCTTTGCTCTGCTACATACGCATGCATACACTTGGTGATGCTGCTGAATGAATGAATGTGTGGGTGTGTGGGTGCAGGAGGTGTCTGTGCAAGGGCAGGACAAGGTGTACAAGGACGTGATCGAGCCGCTGGAGAGCATCAGCATCAACATGACCCCCGCCACCAAGGAAGACATCCGCGACCTCAGCCCGCCTCACCCCGCCGTCCGCGAGTGGACCTCAAGACTGCCGTGTACCATGCCGATGACATCCTTGACGACTTCCATTATGAGGTGTTGCACCGCCGTGCAACCCAGATCCGCCGCCACTGCTCCACTGCTCGCAAGGTTCATCCTACCTTCTCTTCCCACTCTGGCTGGCTCTGTTTGAGAGCTCTGTAAATTCCTATGCACTACAAATACACTGTATGTAAGTGAATACATTTCTGCTTGTAAGAGGGTGTTTGGTTGGACGGTAAACTTGTTGTGCAACTGGACCTCGTTATTAATTTGATGACGTCTAATCTCTAGCTGTGCATTATGAAGTATGAGTACTAATGACAATCAAAATGAAAGGATATCAATTGCCTTTGTTGCCTGCTCATTTAATTAATTAAAACTGCATGTGTGCATGTAAGTATATCAATTTGCTACTGTTCATCTTCAAAATATATGGATATACCTATTCCTACAATGTTTTGATTTCCTAGGTAGGTCTGTATTAGGCAGTGTTTCTTCTATGAAGAACTGTGCACTAGTGATAATAGTGTGAGATTGTTATTTACCCTTTACTTTTTTGGTGCTGGTTGGTGTGTGTGCGATCTTAAGTGCCGATCGTTTGTCATTCACTGTTATTTACTTATGTGATCGTATCACAAGTAGACATACCTGATGTTAGACTATCCTTGTTTGCGTAGATTATGTTGGTTTAATGGTTATGTTGTTTGATGCATAAAAGATGTCTAGGTTATTTATACGATGATCCGTTCTAAATTTGTATATACCAACAGAAATGTGATTTGAGATGCAATGCACCCCTTTATCTAAATTCATTATACACACTATAATATTTCCTTCAGTTTATAGTCTGTTTACTTTGTATTTTCATTGTATTAGATTTTAGTTGGTTTCAGAATGTCTGTTTCATGGTCTTTTCTGATAATGGAAGAACTTATATTAATCTCATGCTTTATATATGTCCCTAGATGTCCGTATGCAATACCTGATATGATAACATGTACTTATGCAATACCTGATATGATGCTCGTGCCTCCCCTCTTCCTCTGCTCTCTTGTTCTCTCTCTCTCTCTCTCTCTCTCTCTCTCTCTCTCTCTCTCTCTCTCTCTCTCTCTCTCTCTCTCTCTCTCTCCCTTGACCCCTTCTTGTCTCGTCTATGCAGGTTGGCCACGCCGGCAAGCGACCAGCACGACGCCTGGAGAGGAGAGGAGGGCCTTCTCCACATAGTGTAGTCACCGGCCTTGTCCTGCTCGAGGAGGAGGAGGAGCAGGAGGGGCGCACCCAGCCACCACAGTCGTTGCTGTACCACCTGGACCTCGAAATCCACAGCGTCGTCGTCTAGCCACCCAACTCCCCTCTGTCCCCTCTCCCCTCCTTGTTTCATTCGATCTAGCAGCCATGGATTTGGGTTCCTCAAGGCTGCCTAATTACTTTACTTTGTATGGATCCAATAATTTTGTTTGGTACAGAATAGCACCACCCTAGTTTGTCTACAATTTTGTTTACGGTGATGCCCCTGCACAGGATGTGCAGCAAGCCTTCCAATCTGCTTGTTTCGTTTTTTTAGTGTGTTTATGTGCAAAATGATAGGCGCCTACCTTGTATCTTTCTTTCTAGATAGCATTCTAGTGTGGTAACATATGATTTACAGTTGCCTGTTCATGATGCTATACAAACTCTGAAAATTGGTACTTCAGTCAAATGTGCTTCCTTTCTGAACAATTGTTTCTACTTCTCCATCCTGGAAACCGATTGCATGCTATCGTAGATGGGTCTGGGTGTGTAGTGTTGCTGTTGTGTTACTACTGCTGTGGTTTGTGTTGACTGAAAATGGGCTGCTTTGTTTTAGAGGAGTGCCGCTGATCTGATACTGCGGGATCTGCAAAATAACCCTGAGATGTGGCTGCAAGTGGTGCACATCCTGTAGAACCCCCAGAAACTCAACACCGTGTTCTTTGCCCTTCAAGTAAGCTTCTGCTCCAGAATGTTTTAATTTCAGTAGTTTACAAGGTTGTTCTCAACTGAATGAAGGTTGATCGATGTCGTGGCTGCAGCGGATCTTTGATTAGACCATGCCTGTTTTGCATTCAGTACAGCCAGCACTCGCCATTAATTACACTCTATTGTGGTTCACCGGTTATATTAGGAAATGGTGCTGTTAATATTTTTCTTGTCGAACTCGTAACCGGTTTTAAGCGGTTAAAATGCCCAGTTGCTTCGTATCCTACTGGGCCATCTTTGTTTGTGTTTCCCTATTTATTTTGTAGTCGACCAGTTCTGTCCTTGCCAAACATGTATGTTCTGCACCAAGGAAACATTATATCCTGTTTTGTGTAATTGCAATTGACAAACAAATGCACATCAGAGCTAATACTAATGATATTATTGTTCATACCATTTCTCTTCAGCATACATGCCATTGATACTTGAGTATAAATTAGTTGTTTGCTTGATCAAAAGCTTTTGTGCATGAATCTGTTCGTGTTCTTACAACTGAGATACAACATGATACTATGTGCATAAATCTGTTTGCATTTCTTGATGTCATTTCTGGTACCAAATTGCAATCATATGACATGTCTCATTGTGAAAATGAATATGTAGAGATGCTTCATGATTTAGTCCCTAACTGCTTTCTATATATTTTTTATTTTGTTTCTAACTATTTTGATTTATTGGTAGGTGCCTTCGTTCAGCCTGTACGAACATATCCAGAAATGGTGTTTCCTCTCACTTAAGAAGCTCTAGCCTGAAAGTGAAAGTGAAAAAGTCAGGAGTATAGTTGTAGTAGTTATATGTTGTGATAGTATCACATGTAATGGTGAAATGAATTATGTAAAGATTGTGCTCTTAGTCAAAATTGGCATGTGGTTTCAAAATTTTCATTTCTTTGCTGTTCTGACTGAAATAATTGTGTGGAAATTGAAACCTGGTTTGTCTTTAATTAGAACCTGACAAGTGGGACCTAATAGTATTTGGCATCTAAAATGGGCATTTTCCAAAGGGAAACGTTCCTGGCCGGGGCGCCGGCCGAACCGTTCCGCCGGTCCCTTGCCATGTACGCGTACACGTCACAGGTCCTGCTCCCACGTATCGTTATTTCTTTTTCTTTCTTCTCTCCAGCACTCAATCCTTATCCCTTTCTTTTCTCCACCTCTCTCGTCTATTTCTCTTTCTTCTCAAAACAACCAGCCACCATCCCATGGATCCCCATCCCACATCGATCTCTCAGCCCGCCATGGCCAGCGATTGCATTTTTCAGGCGAAGATGTGTGCTGGGGAGCCCTGCGCAGCGGTGTTGTGAGCACCGCACATCGGCGCTGTTAGGCCACTGCTATTTCTCCATCATCGCCGCCATGGCTGCTTCCTCCTCCTCCGGCGGGGCTTGGCAAGACTGCAACGGGGGGTGATACGGCGAGCTTCGAGCAGTGAAGATGTTGGAATTGGCCACTACGGGTGCTACATCCAAGGCCAAGAGATGCTGCAACTGGGTTGTGGCACATCAAGGATTTTGCTGGATCCGGCGGCCAGGGATGCTTCCACCACCTTGTTTTTTTGCTACAACCCTCTACTAGTGTTTTTGTAGCGAGCTATTTTTGCTGGAACCGGCGTAATTTTTTGCTGGAATCGGCTAACCTTTTTGCTTCAACGGATTACTGGACTTTTTGTTGCTGAAATTTTTGTTTGCTGGAACTGATGTTAATTTTTGCTGGAATCGGCTTCATTTTTTGTTGGAATCGGCTAATTTTTTGATTCAACATATTACTGGACTTTTTGTTGTTGAAATTTGTTTGCTGGAACCGTTGATAATTTTTGCTGGAACCGGCTTCATTTTTTGCTTCAACCATGTATTTGAGTTTTTGCTGCGAGATTTTGTTTTGCCAGAGCACGGTGGTGCAAGTCAACTACGGCGGCGACCAACGGGAGCGAAGTTGCAATCCAACTTATTTTTTTTGTCTCTGTCAACTGATGTGTAGAATTGTTGCAAATTGACATCCAGCAGGGGGTGGATCGGAGCTGGAACCGGCGAGTGGGCGGAGGTGAGCTGCATCAGAAAAAGCTGCAACGGAAGATGGGATGGTGACCGCCGGCGCGTCACAGCGAGCTCGGGCGTCGTCTTCGCTAAGACCGTGAGGAAGGAGGTAGCGTTGTGCGGGGGTGAGGCAGGGAGGAAGACGGCTACTAGGGAGGAGGAAGAAGAAAGATCTGACGGTTATACATTAAACAAATCAAGGGCCCGCGTTGGACCGGCCGAAAGTTTCGGCCGGTGCGCCGGCGCCTATCAGTCGCCTTTTCCAAATAGTATTCATAGGTAAAAAAACAAAAATTTAAGGAAATGGACTGTAAAAAGGCTGAGGCCCAATTGAGAAATAGATGCGACCCAAAAAATAAATGGTCTAAAAAAGGATCACGCCCTGGAAATAAAAAGGCTGCAATGTCGGGCTTGGCCCATGAAGTCAACCAAAAATTAATAGGAAAAATACATTAAAAAGGCCGAATTGTTGGGCTAGGCCCATGTAAAACGCCGAATTGGACCGGGCTGATTCTTGTGCCACATCAGATTGCCACGTCGGATGCCTACGTAGCCTGGGGAGGCTGCTAGTGACCAAAACAAAACAGTAGGAATATTTTGGTCGTTAACGTCTACGACCTTCTCACAGAGAAGGTCGTTAATTTCAATTTACGATCGCCAGCTTTTGACCTTCTGTTTTTGGTCAAAAAAAGTTCGCAAATGAAAAACTATGACCATTCAGTGACCAATAGTCAAGGTCACAAGTTGACATATTTCTTGTAGTGCCTAATACTATGAATGTATTGAGTTGTTGAAGTACACAAAGATATTTACAAGTAGGATGATAACTTTTTTTAGTTCAAACCAGTGACTATCTCAGACTGACAATGGTTGTATTTCGAAAATCGGAAGGGACACTGAAAGACAAACTTTACTATTATAGAATAACGCGATTACAGTTCAATGAAATTATTTAGCTCATATCTATATAATTATTTTCCTAAAGTGTGTCGTCTAACCTTTATGTATGAAGTACCATATACTAATCTTTATAAAAAATAGGGAGATATCACAAATTTTCAGGTCATATAGTACTAGCCTCTGCAGTAGCACGGGCTGACGACTAATTCTATTAGTTAGCAAATAAACATTAAGTTCTCTCGTTTTCCCCTCCTTCTTGGTCACGATGCACAACCTAAGATGACTTCTTTTTCTACTGCTGTGTACGTGCAATAACTGGCTAGACGGAGGGAGTACTTCTTTTTCTACTGCTGTGTACGTGCAATAACTGGCACCGTTGGATAAATATCTTACGGTTATTGGGGTGTTCGACAGGAATAGCCTCATGGCGAGCTATAGACTATTCTTTTTTCACATGCATTACATCGACACATATCATCTCTCTCCCTCTTTCACACACACACACCTATCTCTTGGGACTTCTCGCATGCACCATCTCTAGCTCCCTAGGTCGATGCCACCCACATACACTTGTACTCTGAGTTTAGTTCGTTATATAGGAAGAGAAGAGGTACACGCACGCACTTGTCCTCTCTCACACACGCATCTGTAGCTACGAATTGTAGTGTTCTCAACCATCTGATTGGCTCTATCATAGGTTTCACGTTGCTCCTTGGCGTCGAGATTGAGAAGTTTAAAACTTGGAGGCTAAGCTGGAGGCGCAAGGTTTTGGTTAATGTGCGGGCCGCACGCGGCACCAACACGACACGAGCTTCGTCTACCTGGTGCGCAGTCGGGTGGGTTGTCCAAGTATAGACACAACAAGGCCCTCCTTGGTATCTGCACCTCGACTTATGCGCAGAGAAATTAGGATCAGAGGGAGTACTACTACTAGTAGTACTACTTTAATGTGTCGCGTCAACTCGCACAAGTATGCAACACTTCCTGAACAAACAAGCATATAAGTTGTTATACTTCTTAAAGGATCTTTATATCCAACAGACACAAAATATCCGTTCCACTGTTGGAAATTACTTTAACTGTTGATCTGATGTTGAAGTAATTGTTGCATCGCCACCAAACCCACCATCTCCTAAGCTAAAGTAGACCGAGCTAACCCTATATTAGCATATTACTAAGATAAACAGAAGGCACTGTAGAATCATTTAGGATGTGAGCTTGTCAATTTGAATGTGGAGGGACACCAGCTTAGCCCCGGCCAGCAGCTTGGGCGGAACTGTGAAGAAGGTCATCTCATGCAGGGCGACGTCGCCGGGATCCTTGCTACTTGTCACCTCCATTTCTACCTTGACAGCGTCGGTCCCGCCTTTGGGCTCCCTCGGCGGGCCGTTCGCCCACAGCTTGGCCACGTTGTGCGGCAATGGGGGCGCCCCCGCTCTGATGCAGACGACCGACACGGCGATAGGCGCGCCGATGTCGAGCATGCCGCTGACAAAGAAAAACGTGCGGCAGCCCTCCTCCACGAACAACAAGAGCCGTGGCTGCGACAGTGGCACTTGCAGCTGGAGCGCCTTGCCGTACTGGATCCTATGCACGGGCATGGGATGATTAAAGGCCCCCCCTTTAGTACCGGTTCAGCATGAACCGCCACGAAAGGCCCACCACGTGGCATGAGCTCGCGCCGTGGTATGGAGGACCTTTACACCAACCGGTACTAAAGGTTTTTTTTTGAAATTTTTGGGAAAAAATTGATTTTTTTTAATTTTGGAAACTTTTCTGAATTATTTGATGATTTAGTCTCTAATCACACCTCTTAACTGCTCAAGTGTGGATCACTCATTCCAAATCGTCTAACTTCCCGGCCGGTCACCCATCCTCTCACTACTCCAGCATGAGCACGCTTAACTTCGGAGTTCTACTCCCCCTAGTTTCCATGTCTGCACTTGTTGTTTCCTGACAATAGTAAGTTGTCAATTCTATTAACCCTCTGGAGTTTAGCTTGAGCATTAGGTCACATGTTTCACCGTTTGAGTTTGAAACTATTATTCTAAAAAACAATAATTATTTAGTAACACTAATATTTCTTGAATAAGTAGTTTGACCAGATTTCACCAAAATTCAAAAAACTGAAGTAATTATTTAGTAACACTAATATTCTTGAATAATTATTTAGTAACACTAATATTTCTTGAATAAGTAGTTTGACCACAGTTTGACAAAAATTCAAAAAACTGAAATTTGAGCATATCTTTTTCTCCTTTTAGAATTTGAGGATTCTAAAAATTTGCAAACAGGCCCATGGCTGTCAAAATCGGATAGGATGTATGCAAAAGATATAGTCGTCTTACTTTTTCATCACACTTTTTTTGCAAAACATGTCCAAATTTAGGTTTTTAAATTTTCCTAACTTGTAGATGTAGTAACATAACTACATCTCGAAGGATGTTAATTTTTGAAGTTTTTATCATTTTATTTTGTTTTTTAACTGAAATGGTGATACACCTAGGGGGTAGAGTAATTGCCCTATAGTCCCGGTTTGTGTCTCCAACGGGGACTATAGGTTAGACCCCTTTAGTGCCAGTGAAGGGGGAGCGGGGAGAGTTTCGAAGGCCGGAGGGAGAGGGCGGCCGGAGGAGAGAGAGGACGAGCGGCGGAGCGGCGCTTGCGCGGGCGGCCCAATGGGGAACAAAGAGGAGTCGTGCGAGAGGGGTGGAGGGAGCGATCTGGTGCGGGCAGGCGAGATGGTTTTAGTTCTCTTTTAGTGGGCCCGAGGAGAACTTACCCAATTAGAACCTCTCCACCGGGCAAGTTTTTTTAGCTGGGTTAGAGCAAACTAGCTCAAACTAACCCCTCCTGTTTGGATAATTTGAGGCTATTTCAACCCAAACTAGCTCTAACTCAGGGATCCAAACAAAGAGGAGTAGTACTATACATGCTATAGTCTGGATTGTAGCACATTTTTTTATATGGCCATATCAGCACATTGTTTTCAACTGCTGGTTCACTGGGCTGCTGTGGTTCGCACTCCTCCGACGTGAGTAGTAGTAGTACTACTAGTTTATACCGCATGATTCTTTGATCCTTCTTACTACTACGTACTTTGCCGACATGTGGGAGAGCCAGCATCCAGGTTGATGTGTCATGCACCAGATTAGAGTGCGGAACGGAAGGGGGGCATCACCCCAATCGTACCGCGAGTAATTCATGACTATAGTGAGTCGCCATATCACAAGTCTTTCCAGCAATAACGTGCCATCAAATCGGATAGCCCGATCTTTCCAGCAGTAAGTAAGTTGAATCGGCTACTCCCTCTCCCTCCTCGCCTCTCTGTCAAACCGCCTATGCAAAAACTGCCGCGCGTACTGCCCGGGAAAAGCCCCGCCCTCAACTTTTAACTACTAGAAAATAGTTCGAGCTTGTTCGTTCTATATAAATACTAGTACTGTATGTTTATTCACCCGTGGGGTTGTTCAATGAATAGAGGGCCAAGGAGCACAAGTGAACAATACTACTACTAGTAGTAGCAAGTAGGAGTCATACAGTTAGTCACCTTAAATAGAGAGTTGTTTTTCTTTAATGCCACGTACACAAA
The DNA here is from genome assembly GCA_032464435.1 of Aegilops umbellulata. Classification (NCBI taxonomy): domain Eukaryota; kingdom Viridiplantae; phylum Streptophyta; class Magnoliopsida; order Poales; family Poaceae; genus Aegilops; species Aegilops umbellulata. The sequence goes on along the minus strand of CP136060.1, from coordinate 514,914,587 downwards.
TTGAAACGCTTGTTGTGTAGAGAAAAAGATAACCACTCCACTATATATGTAAGCAGGGGCCTGAGTGCTTGCTTTACTAGGGTTGCTTTGTTCATTCTCTCATCCTCTACGGATCTAAACAAGACAGCGGTAGCAAAGTTTTCTCTCTGCTCACCGCTAGTCACAGATCCGGTTGGATCCCTTCGGCTAGTGTCTGTAGAGGACTAGGTGCATCGTTCACGTGGTCATCACCGGCAAGGGAAGATACCCACAGCTGCCGGAGGGGCCCGATCCTCTGCCCGTGCCATTCTCCCTGACACAGCACCGACTCTAGAGGTCCTCCGACCCTTCTACCTCCCTGCCGTACTGTGTGCAGATCCGACCTACCACCACCGACATCCCGACGACCCTCATGTATAAGTTCTTCGAAAGCGGCCTTACTCTAGTGCCCCAGCTCCCCACGTGTCTGCATGTGCATCTTTTTCTACTCCCATCAACTCATCCAAAGCCACCTAAATTTTTAGTATTATTAGAGGTAAATCTACTTCATGCATTCGAATCTAGGACTTGGTTCAAACAACGAAGAAAGGGGGGAAAGTTGTAGCATGAATATAGGACTTGATTCAAAGAGAAAATAATATGGTGAAAGTAGTAGAGACCAGATACCCAACCGATCTCTTGGTTGAAAAGGGAAATAATGGGAAAAGACAGTACAAAGTGGATAAGGAACATATCTATTATTGGTTGAAAAAAGGATAGAAAGTGGCGGCTGGTGGACAAGTCAACAGAGTATGTCGAGGATTAGATTTGTTGCCCTCACATAGTAAAAGGTCTCCAGGATTAGAATTGCTGCCCTCACATAGTAAAAGGTCCCCAGGATTAGATCTGCTGCTATCACATAGTAAATGGTCTCCAGGATTAGATTTGCTTCCCTCACATAGTACAAGGTCTCGAGGATGAGATTTGCTACCCTCACATAGTAAAAGGTCTCCAGGATTATATTTGTTGCCCTCACAGAGCATGAACAAACTCGGCATCACCACTTTATGCCTCCTTGTAGGTTCATTGTGCTGATGCGTCCACTGTTGCATGTCCTTATACCAACCTTTTGCTGTAGTTAATGTAAGAGCGCATGTAAAATGAAGCGATCACACTGTTACCTTAAGGACATGTCTAACCAGTGTTATTGTTAATCTAATGCCTCAAGTGATATGATGCAATTAAACTGTGTTACAAATGGTACTCCTACTGTTTTCCCCAGTATGATAAGTAAGTTGGTCCTTTACGCTGTTGAGTGTCCTGGTGTCCCCATGGTCCCATGCCCTTAAACCAGCTCTTTAGCTGATGTTGATTTACTGTATCTGGTAAACAAGCAATGCCACCATTAAAGTAATCCCATATTTGACGAATGTCATTGTTGATTGTATTGCTTTCGGTAACATGAAGCATTGCTGACGTTTTCAAATTTCTACTGTCCTTGCGTGATTGCCATGAACATAATTAAGATGCCTCTTTTCATTTCGTGTATGTTTTGTATATTCTTATTCACCAACAACTGTTACTTTCTATCTTTTTGTGTAGATAGGGATATCCATTTCACCTTGTTGCTATGGTGACCTTTTGGTGAACTGCACAAAACACTTTTTTTGGAATGAGTGTCCTGTGCAGTTCAACTAAAATGTCACGTGGGCAACATCTCTCAATTTTGGTGGAACTGCACAAAATGGTGATTGGTGTTTCCAAAATCTCCGTCAAATTTTGCTGGTAATCTCATGCAACATTTTATTAGCCTTTGCAAGATGAGCCGTCACTGTCACCACAATGGCACTTTATTTTAGTGGAACTGCACAAAAGGATAAGCAAATTATAGTTGCACCTTACATGAGCCGGACAACCAGCCTTAATGTTTTTCAATTTTAGTGCAACTACTAAAGAAGAACCTGCCAGCTCACGAGAGCAAGTACTTCTTGCTAGCTGAATGATGCAATGTTTGCTTCATTTCAGGTGAACTGCAAAAAAGGCGCATGAATTGAATCATGGAACTCCAGGCTGGCCTCATCCGAGTGGAGCCGCAGGTTGAGTTCAAGGAGTGCCATTATTATAGTAATCATGCTCTTCTTATTTGTGCTGTGCAAACAGGAATACTCAACTACAGGTGTTGTGACGGTCAAGAGCATTCGCGAAGCTCTTTGGTTGTATGACACGGCTAGCCAAGATGGATTTAATCCTGATATTCACTTTATCAAAAGGCTCTAATGGGTTGGTTCTGAATCTTGCAAGCTGGGAATCAATGAGATGTGTAGGCATCTTTGTTGTACTTATTATTTGAATCTTATTTGTTGGTTCTGAATCTTCCAAGCTGGGAATCAATGAGACGTGTAGGCATCTTTGTTGTACTTATTATTTGGATCTTATTTGTTGGTTCTGAATCTTGCAAGCTGGGAATCAATGAGATGTGTAGGCATCTTTGTTCTACTTATTATTTGGATCTTATTTGCTAAATCTGAATCTTGCAAGCTAGGAAAAACGGCATGATGATGCAGAGTACAACAACCATAACAAACAGTTCAAACTTGGTAGTATTATCTGTGTGAAAGTGCAACAAATGTGCTGATCGTGTGCGTCTTGAGAATAATAATTCTAATTGTTGTGCATGTTGATCCTATGGCACTGATAGAACGAGCCAATGCATTGCTTGTTTTAAGTATAAATTTCTATTAAAGCTGATTAAATTTAAGTAAATTGACCACTAACTCTTGTTATTACAGTACCAATACAAACCCGCTCGTGAACCGACATGTGGCCGAAGTGGGTTTCTTAATGGAGGCATTTGAATGCGCTGACAGTGCATCTTCTGTCGGGCGTGCAGCGGGCGAGGGAGGGGTAGTAACTGTTGTCGCATGTACACACTTCAGTTTACTATTGAATCCAGTTCCACAAGAGCTGAAAAACGAACTGCCACCGCCTACCTACTCTTTCACTTAAAGAGACTCCAATGGCGATCCGAGGGGTCAGCCTGCTGGATATGGACTTCAGCAAGGAGTTCCCCTTTGAGTTCGCCGTTCAGTCTTATGGCTGCACCAAGTTGAATGTGATGTACACCAATGATCCGGACTCGGTGAAGCTCCACCTTGCCGAGTTCAAGCAATACCTAGAGGACGAGAAAGCACAAGGTCGCAGGACTAGACCTTGTGCCCATCCATTCGTCTCCTGACACGTACCAGCGGATCGCCGTCGCCCAGGTATGTGTGCGGGGCGAGGTTCTCGTCTACCACTGCTATAGGGCCATCAGAGGTTCTGGAGCATTCGCCCGTTTCCTCGGTAGCGCTGACTGCACCTTTGCTACGATGGAGAGAAGGAAGAACGTGACGATTCAGCCATCTGGTGGAACAAGCTTGTCGACATCCAAAAGCAATACAAGATCATTGGCAAAGGGAAGGAGAAGGACTCCGTGGTTGACCTAGCCGAGACCATCATCGAGCCCTGACACGCTGACATGAAAGAAGACAACGATACCAAAGGACCTGAACACGTGGGAGGTACCTTTGAATCTAGTCTACATAACGTACGCGGTCAAGGACGCATACGCATGCTACGACATGTACATGCAGATCTTGGACATGAGGGCGTGTCTGCTTCCCGTAACCGACGAGTACATAGACAGCCGCAGCGTCATGATCAAGCACGCCAGGAAGGTCTAGATGTTGTACTTTATCTATTTATAAGCACCTTTATCATCTAAGTGTTTCATGCATTAGCCTATGTGTCGTAATTATCTGTTTTGTCCGAAATATTTCTTTTAAGAACCCATTAACCTGTTTGCTTTTTTAGTGGCTATTGGCTTATGTAAGTAACTAGTTCACTCGTCCGTTTAAAAAAAAACTAGTTCACTCGGCTGTCGTGCTTTGAATCTCCTTCCTCCCAACATATTCCCTTTCTCAGGTGGACCCAGCAGGTCTCATACACAGACATATGGGACCAACCACCTATCCATTTGTATTTCTTTACTTTGTTCAATCTTTCATCCTCTTCCTATACAGTGGCTGGCCATCATAGCCTATGCCATTGGCCAGTCCATCCCTCTACTCCCACACATTGTCTGGCGGCGGCAGCCCCACCGGCCCACCCTGCACCCGAACAAGTCAACCCTCGTACTCCCCTCCGCCTGCGTCTTCCCCCGCTCCGTTTCGTTCGGTCCGAGGTCTCAACGTCGTCCTCCGCCTTGGTGCTCTTGCCGCGGCGCCACTGTCTGTCGTTCCCAAAATGGTCAGCAAAACAAGAGGAATAGGGAGACAACTGTTCGTCGAGAGGCTGACAGTCCTGGGCCCACCAGGTCCATGGCCTAGGTTTTGTTGTTTAACATGGGCAGCCCACGACATGCTTTAACAATTTTTGGATCCAGCAGGTATCAAGCGGCCTCTAGGCCACCAAACCTAGCTTGTCTATAACATCAGCATCCCAACTTATGTTTGTTTTTTCAAGACGACACACAGCTCAGTTCAATTTCTCTATAAGAATGCAAAACTGAACCTATGTTTTCTATAAGAATGCAAAAGTGAACCTATATTTATATCTTATTTTATTACGTATATATATAATAGAAATAACATAAGGTTATGTTAAACTTGTCGTTCGTCCAACCATTTTATAGACCTTCCCACTTCCTTTATTTTTTGTTTTCATTAATCCTATATCTGAATTTTCTCCCACTTTCTTTTTCGACGTAAACTGAGTTTTCTCCCAGTACTTTTCCCTAGAACCAACTCAATTGTCCCACGTCTAGCCTAAAAAATAATAATACCCCACATCCTATTAACTCATCAAATTAAAATGATATTTTATTTCGTAAATTGAAAGTTCTTACAAAAAATAATAATAATTGTTTATATATAACTTGGCAAGTTAACTCCTAGTGATTGCATAAATAAGCTTGCAAAGATTTTACTGACCAATGCAGTAATAGACGTGCAATCATGTGTTTATGTTTTTATAACATTTCTCCGTCCAGCCCAACATGATATTTTCACCCAGCCCAGCAAGTCCGCGGATTTCGAGAAAAATGCACATGGGCTTTAAATTCTACCATATATATAAACGGGCTGCATGGATGCTACATCATTGTTTCATCCAGCCCACCAAATGGACTGGCTGGCATGTGGGCTAGTAGGTCGAAGCCTAAGCAAGGCGTTGGATTTACATCCAAAATCCAATGGCCGACATTCTTCTTCAATCTCTCGTCTTCTTCCCCTAGCACTGCCGGGACCGCCTGCTCCAGCCTCCAGCATCCAGCGGCGTTGTATTGCGCGCCTCAGCGAAACGCTACCACGCCGACGGCCAGGCCATCCCTCCACTCCGCACCTCCTATTATTCTCTGCCGAGTGTAGGACCACCCCGCACCCGAACCAGTCAAGTTCCCCACTCCTCTCCATCTGTGACTCCACTGCCGCGTCTTCCCCATCTCCGGGTCGTTCCAGTCTGAGGCCTCGCCATTGTCCACCTCCTCGCTGTGCTCGGCGCGGCATGTTCAACAAACAAGAGTCATCGGAAGAGGACTGTACGTGGAGAGCCTGACGGCTGGGACTGATACGTCTCCAACGTATCTATAATTTTTTATTTTTCCATGCTATTATATTATCCATCTAGGATGTTTTATATGCACTTATACGCTACTTTATATGATGTTTGGGACTAACCTATTAACCTAGAGCCCAGTGTCAGTTTGTGTTTTTTTCGTTGTTTTTGAGTATCGCAGAAAAGGAAAACCAAACGGAGTCCAATTGACTTGAAATTTCACGGAGATTATTTTTGGACCAAAAGAAGCCCATGGAGTATCGGAGATGGGCCAGAAGAGTCCCGAGGCATCCACGAGGCTGGGGGGCGCCCTACCCCCTTGGGCGCGCCCCCTACCTCGTGGGCATATCGTATAATCATACCCACGGATATTTGAGGTGACATTGGAGTATCTAGGTGACATTAGGGTTTTGGTTGATTTGTATCTTAAGGTATTATTCTAGTACGAACTGTAGGATAGATCGAACGGAAAGAATAGCTTCGTGTTATTTTACTACGGACTCTTGAATAGATCGATCAGAAAGGATAACTTCGAGGTAGTTTTGTACCCTACAATAATCTCTTCGTTTGTTCTCCGCTATTAGTGACTTTGGAGTGACTCTTTGTTGCATGTTGACGGGTAGTTTTATGATCCAGTTATGTTATTATTTTTGAGAGAACTTGCACTAGTGAAAGTATGAACCCTAGGCCTTGTTTCAACGCATTGCAATACCGTTTGTGCTCACTTTTATCATTAGTTACCTTGCTGTTTTTTATATTTTCAGATTACAAATACCCATATCTACCATCCATATTGCACTTGTATCACCATCTCTTCGCTGAACTAGTGCACCTATATAATTTACCATTGTATCGGGTGTGTTGGGGACACAAGAGACTCTTTGTTATTTGGTTGTAGGGTTGCTTGAGAGAGACCGTCTTCATCCTACGCCTCCCACGGATTGATAAACCTTAGGTCATCCACTTGAGGGAAATTTGCTACTGTCCTACAAACCTATGCACTTGGAGGCCCAACAACGTCTACAAGAAGAAGGTTGTGTAGTAGACATCAAGCAATTTCTGGCGTGCCGGGGAGGTGAGTGCTTGAAGGTATATCTTTAGATCTTGCAATCGAATCTTTTAGTTTCTTGTTTTATCACTAGTTTAAATTTATAAAAGAAAACTACAAAAAAATGGAATCGAGGGTGCCTCATATGCTTCTTCTTTTTAATATCTTTCATGAAAATAAGGGCTCCAATAATTGTGCCAAAATGCTAGAAGAAGAATGCATTAAAATGTTTGGCACTAATTCTTTGAATGATGAGCATGATTGCAATGTTGTTAGTACGATCTCTTTGAATATCCATAGTACTAATGATGATTGCACTAGTCATGATGAAAATGTCTCTTATAAGCATGTCAATTTTTGTGGAGTGCATAGATTTTGCAAGTACACACCAAATAGGGAAGATAGATATCGCAAGAGGCATAAGGGCATCTCCAGCCGTTGGCCCCCCAGGGGGCATCTAAAAGCGCCGCCTGGGGGTGAGCCGGCGCAAAAAATGGCCCTGGGGGCGAGTCGGCCCCCAGCCGTCGGCCCCCAGGGCCGCCCCCAGGCGCGTATTAAAAAACAAAAAAAAGAACGTTCGGCGAAGTTATGATAAAAACTAGTTTAAATTTCGGCCAAACATTACAAATTTCGGCGAAATTCGTCCAAACATTACATTAACCTAATCTAAAAAAAAGAAAGGGGGAAGTCGTCGCCGTCGTCGCCGCCATCGTCGTCGTCGGCCTTCTCCTCCTTGACGCGGGCGCCCCTGCTGGACCCCTGCCCGGCGTCGCCATGGCGAACAGGCGGCGGTGCGTCATCGTCGTCCCTGCTGTCGCATAGGACGACGACCCCGCCTTCCTCGCGGCCGCGTTGGCGCTCCTCGAAGCGGCGTAGGGCGGCGCACTAGCGCTCCTTCTCCTTCTCGCGGCGCGCCTTCTCCATCGCAATGGAGTCTTGGCGCGCCCATTCGAGGGTGACGTCGTCGTCGGCGGCGAGCTCAGCCTTCACCGGCGCCAGCGGCTCCGTCTTCACCGGCGCCAGCCACGGCTCTGTCTTCACCGGCGCCAGCCCCGGCTCCGTCTTTGGCTTGACGAAGCGCGGAGGAGCCGACGAGGGGGCGCGCCGGCCGCCCTCGTTGATGACGATGCCGGTGCTACGAGTGCGCCGGCCGAGCGGCGTCTCCGCCGTGGGCTCGGCCTTGACGCCGAGCAGCGCCGGAGAGCCGGGGGAGTGCGAAGAAGAACGGGATGATGAGGAGGAAGAAGAGGAGGTTTCGAACCTTCTGGGAGCCCATGGCCTGGCGCGGCGGTGCTGCGCCGGGGCAGCCGCCGTCGCCGGGGGGTACGCCAAGGGCGGGTTGTTGCCGCCCTCGAGGTGCGTGAGCACGCCCTCGAGTGTGCGGCCGAGGACGCCCCACCAGAGGTAGCGTCCCTCGCTGTTCTGCCGGCCGCCGACCACTGGCGCGCCATTGGTGGACGCCAAGCGCTGTTGTTGGCGGCGCTCGAAATACGCCGCCCAGGCCGCGTGGTTGTCGGCGCGTTCTGGGGGAGGGAGAGCTCGGCGTCGGTGAGGGACACGCGCACGATGTCGACCTCCTCGGCGAAGTACCTCGTGTCCGCCGCGGCGTCGGGCACCAGGGAAATGGGCACTCCCCCGGCGCTGAGCCTCCACCCCGTCGGCCCGGCACGCATGTCCGGCGGCGCCGGGATGTTCGCCTGGAACAGGAGCCACGACTCCTGTTTGCGCAGCAAACGGCGGCCGAAGCCGTTGGCCGCCGCCGTATCTCCGGGGAAGCGCTCTGCCATGGCGAAGGCGGGGCTGGGCGGGCTCGGAAGAGGTGGAGGGAGGGGCTGGGCGGCGGTGCGGAAGAGGTAGAGGGCGGGGCTGGTGTGGGCGCAGGTGAGCGGAGGCCGCCGGATTTTATAGCCGGGCCGCGCCCGTGTGTACGCGTGCGAGGGAGTGGATGCGTCGGCGCGCCGTCCCGTGAACGCACCGCCCGTGAGGAATCAATGGCAAGGCTGACCGGCGGCAGCCTTGCCATTGATTCCCCGCGGGAACCGAGGCCGTTGGGGGAAGACGAGGCGCCGGGTCGCTGACGCGGCTGGCCCGCGTCTTTTTCGCGCCAAAACAGCTCGCCCCGGTGCCCCCGGGCGCCCCCAGCGCGCCGGGTTCGGCCTGGGTCCGCCGGCGCTGTTTTCGGCCCAAGCTGGCGAAAATCGGGCTCCTGGGGGCGCGACTGGGCCATTTTTTCGGCGCCGGCGCTAAAAAATCGCCTAGGAAGGCCTTCCTGGGGGCGCGGCTGGAGATGCCCTAAGTATCTATAAACCAAATGGTTGCAAGAAAGGCTAGGTGTTTGTGGTGAAAATTTAAATTTTCTTAGTCATCCTTGTGAACTTTGCAATGAACGTGGTCATTTAAATATGCAATGCAAATCGTTTCATGATTGTATCATGTCCGAAATTTGTGATGACTTGATTTCCCTTGTGCATCATAATGAACTTAGTTTGCTTGTGGGTTATGAAGAAATGAAACATATAACTAAGGATATGCCAGAATTTGTCCTTGATAAAGTCCTTGATTTTGATCTAGAGGAAATTTATATGTATTGTGCAGTGAATTGCATTGAAAATCCTTATATTGCCAATTACATAAAGACAAGAAAACAAATAGTAGATGAATAGAATACTAATGAAAGGGAAGAGATTTCCCAATATTCTCCTATTATTTCTTATGATGAATCAAGTAACGAGAAGGAGCTTTCTATTCAACCAATCTCATTAATAAGGAGCTCCAAAAAGAGGATTTAAACCCACACATGATGTGAAGAAGAAAAAGAAAATACGGAGAAGCAAAGGTAAAAAGGTATCCCTCCCAAATTATGTTGCTCCTATTACTCATTGTGATGATGATAATTTCTATACTATTGGTTCTATCCATACTATTGATGATGAGAGTGATTATACTTATGATATGAAAAGGCCCAAGCTTGAGGATGATATGTTTGATGAGAATGACATGTTTGAGAATTTATTTGCTGCAATTAATGTTTGTCCCAAGCTTGGGGATGCTATGTTTTATGAATATGATATGTTTAACCTCCCAAGCTTTGATATGCAAATTTAATATGATGATAGCATGCCTCCTACTTATGATGATTATATTGATGAAAGTGGGTTTGGAATAGTGTCAACTTTCAGAAATAATGATCCCAATATTTTGGAGGGTGTTGAATCTTAGTGTGACAATTATGAAAGTGGATTTGGAGAGGTCATGACTTTATTTAGTAACTATTCCACTATCTTGGAAGAGGATTCAATTGATTATGCTGAGAACAAAGTTGCTAATTATGATGATTATTGTGATGATACTTATGCTATAAAAAGTAGTGATGATTATATTAAAACTTTTCATGATTATGATTACCCTTTTTCTGAACATTACTCTTTTAATGTGGAAACAATTTATAGTATTCAAGTTTCTTATGATACTTCCATTATTCCGAAAGAGAAGAATCTTGCTTATGTGGAGAGTATTAAATTTTCTATGCTTGTAGATCATGAAAAGAATGCTTTATGTGATATTTATATTGTTGAATTCATTCATGATAATACTGAAAATTATTATGAGGGGGGAACATATGCTTGTAGGAATTGCAATAATATCAAGTTTCTTCTCTATGTGCTTAAAGTTTTAAAGTTATGCTTGTTTTGCCTTCCTATGCTAGTTGATTATTGTTCCCATAAGTTCTTTGCTCACAAAATCCCTATGCATAGGAAGTGGGTTAGACTTAAATATTCTAGTCATATTCTTCATGATGCTCTCTTTATGTTTCGATTCTTATCTTTTATGTGAGCATCATTGAAATCATCATGCCTAGCTAGGGGCGTTAAACGTTAGCGCTTGTTGGGAGGCAACCCAATTTTATTTCTGTCCTTTGCTTTTGCTCCTGTTTAGTAATAAATAAATCATCTAGCCTCTGTTTAGATGTGGTTTTATGTTTTAGTTAGTGTTTGTGCCAAGTAGAACCTTTGGGAAGACTTGGGTGAAGTCTTTGTGATCTTGCGGTAAAAAACAGGAACTTTTGCGCTCACGATATTAGCTGCCATTTTTTTACTGGAGAGAGCTATTAGGTTGATTCTTTTTGAAGATGATTAATAGATAAATTCCTCACGTCCAACAATTTATTTCAGAATTTTTGAAGTTACAGAAGTATTCGAATGATACAGATTACTATAGACTGTTCTGTTTTTGACAGATTCTATTTTCTATGTGTTGTTTACTTATTTTGATGAATCTATGAGTAGTATCGGAGGGTATGAACCATAGAGAAGTTGGAATACAGTAGATATTACATCAATATGAATTTAGAATGAGTTCACAACAGTACCTAAGTGGTGATTTATTTTCTTATACTAACGGAGCTTACGAGTTTTCTGTTGAGTTTTGTGTTGTGAAGTTTTCAAGTTTTGGGTAAAGATTCAATGGACTATGGAATAAGGAGTGGCAAGGGCCTAAGCTTGGGGATTCCCAAGGCACCCCAAGGTAAAGTTCAAGGACAACCAAAAGCCTAAGCTTGGGGATGCCCCAGAAGGCATCCCCTCTTTCGTCTTCGTCTATCGGTAACTTTACTTGAGGCTATATTTTTATTCACCACATGATATGTGTTTTGGTTGGAGCGTCTTGTATGATTTGAGTCTTTTCTTTTCAGTTTAACACAATCATCCTTTCTATACACACCTTTTGGAGACACACACATGATTCGGAATTTATTAGAATACTCTATGTGCTTCACTTATATCTTTTGAGATAGATAATTTTGCTCTAGTGCTTCGCTTATATCTTTTAGAGCACGGCGGTGGTTTTATTTTATAGAAATTATTGACCTCCCATGCTTCACTTATATTATTTTGGGAGTCCTTTAGAACAGCATGGTAATTTGCTTTGGTTATGAATTTAGTCCTAATATGATAGGCATTCAAGATGGGTATAATAAAAACTTTCATATCACTACTAGGAAAAGGCCTACTAATGGCGCACTGGTTTTGCCTACTAATGGCGCACTACCAGTGCGCCATTAGTAGCATGCCACTAGTATATCTTACTAATGGCACACCACTGGTGCGCCATTAGTATCTGGTATACTAATGGCGCACCATGTAGTGCGCCATTAGTTTTGCCACGGTGCGCCACTAGTGTTTGCTATACTAATGGCGCACCACACTGTAATGTGCCATTAGTAACAGTTTTTTTTAAATTTTTTTCTTAATCTCAGGTCACTATTTCACCTATGAGATATACAACAAGCATCCATATAACAATCATAGCCAACACACAAGTTCCATCATATATACATAGATAGCCAACACACAAGTTCCATCATATATACATACATAGCCAACACATAGTTCCATCATTACATATTACAAAAGTTTCACATTGTTCATCCAACACCGTTCAGTTCTCATGCATTGTTCTTCTCCTTCTCCTTCCTCAGCCTGATGCGGCAAGAGCGGCGAGGCGGTGGAGGCGGTGGAGGCAGTGGGATGTAGTCTTCTACCTGAATTGGCGTGGTCATGTCGCCCAGCTGTGGGATTGCCGGCGCCACCACCAGTGCGTGGTCATTGTCAGGCACCACCACCATCGCGAGGCCACCTTCAGGCACGACCATCGCTAGGTCATCCTCAGCCACCTCCATCTCTTGCCCTTGGTCAGCCACCACCAGCGCTAGGTCATCCTGTAGCTCCTCATCCCCACTCCGCTCCTCTTCTCACGCACTCCAGTCCAGATCATCCTTCTTGTTGTCTATGCTGCTGCCAGAATCACTGCTGCTTTCGCTACAGCCATGGTCGCTGTTGCTTTCGCTACCGCCATGGTCGCTGCTGCTTTGGCGGTAGCCATTGTCGCTGTTGCTGCTCCCATTACCTGTCCAAATGCAACAATGACCGTTAACAATCAATGTGAGACAAAGCCAAATTTAGAGGAATAAGAAGAGGCAGAACGTACCGGCATCATAATCTTCAGCGTAGCGCATGCGACACAAAGTCGGGTTGAACACCTTCACAATGAGCGTGGTGGCGTCGTCGTCGTACCTGAAGAGAAGGAAGTACCCCAGCCGCAGGTCGTAGGCACGGTAGAACTTCTCCCACCCACGAGACAAGTACATGTGGTCCTCCTTGATCATCAACTCCACATACCACAGCCTGCGAAACCCGCTGCCGGCCTGTCGCACCTTCACATTATTTGGCGGATCTTCACCCATCAGCATGTTCTTAAAACTGTCAGGCAGCCTCTGCAGTTTGGGACAATGAGTGATGTAGGCAAACAACAGATATCATAATAAGATGGGTGAAGCTAGGGGAGATCTCTCATTTTATATACCTGCGTCATGGATGATACTGAAGTCCCAAGTATGATAGTGAAGAACTCGGAAGCATCCAACTCGTACTGCGGTGTCGCAGAGCGGCGGTGGCTGCTTCCCGCCATCTCTGATAAGCAGCAGAAGCGATATTTTTATGATACAAGAAGAAAGCAGCCACAACTACAGTAAAAACAAGCAACTACACACACACACACACAGGAATTTCAGCATGACCTTTGCTGAAAATAGGACATATGGAGTACCCAAATTTGCCGGAACGGAAGTTAATCGACATTCCGGCAAACTCAAGGGCCTCTCGGGGTACCTGCAAAATCATTATCCCCGCATAATGGAGTCGCTAATGGGTCATTCAGAAGATCACAAGTCTCTCTGTTTATTAAAGCTGTTGTTTATGTGTCAAGTTTGACATCAACTTGACTGAATATCAACTTGATAGATCAAAAGCTGATAGAAATTGACAGGTTTTGAGCATCAAGAGATGTGAATGCAGTTAACTTGTTTTGAAAATCACAGAAGGCTAAGTTGACAGATTGTGGCCAGGGCCATACTAGTCTGTTTTACACTAGAACAAGCTCACTACACTACACTACACTACACGTGCTTAAACTCTGAACATAAACAAACACCGGCAATGCAATATGTAAACTACCTCTGTTTCTAGGTAACAAGACTTATCATCAATGCTTTTGAGTTTATTAAGTACCTTCAATTCTGAGCTTTAAATGTCAAAAGAGCTTCACGGAATCTTGAATCCTCCAAATAACTCTTAACAGTTCTCCATTGCACAAAGTCAGCAATGAGCCAATGATATCAGTAGCAATAAGAGGTGCTTACATTCTCAAACTGAACCTACAGAGTTCTAGTACACCCTAAAACATTTTTCCATGTTATTTGCTAGGGAAAAAGTTCAAAAGGTCAACTAGTAGTTAATTTTATGGACTGCTAGTGTTAACTTTTTAGGGGAAAACATGTGATTTTGATGAACATCTTTGATATATATGTTCATAGAAACAGTATGTGAGTGCTATGGAAGCACATCAGGTAGCTACAACGCCCTAGCATGCTTTTATTATCTCTGCCCCTGGACTATCTGATGGAATTTGAACTGTATCCATCTTTTTCAAGCATTACACTCCTGAGCGATTGCATGTATTTTGCATACTATCTATGGATTGCATGTATTTTGCACACAACTATGCAAATTAATTCATTGCTTGATTTGTTCAAGTGTATTGTTCTGAAAGCCCGACTGATTCACCTTTTTTTGATTGCAGAGGAGGTGGGTATTCACTCGGTGGCTACACGCCGGCGCAGTACGCCGACGACCTGTACCACGGTCGAGGGGGGAGGGAGGGAATGGGGAGGAAGGGTGGAGAGGGAGGAAGGAGGAAGGTGGAGAGGTACCTGGGCGGTCGCGGCCGGTCGCCGGAGGGGTCGGGGTCGGCGGCGGCGGCGGTCCTCCTAGGCGCCTCGGTTGGTCGTGGGGAGGCCGGCGGCCATGGTCGTCGTCTTGCACCCCGTGCCCGAACTGTGGTAGAGGCGGCGCAGGGCAGGGGCCGATGCGGGGGCCGCGGGGTTTCTAGGGTTTCTAGGGGGAGACGGGGCTTGGGGGGAGGCGACGCTCGAGGGGGAGGAAGGGGAGAGGGAGGCGGCGGGGGCGCGTGGGCGGCGGCGACGCGGTGGAGCGGCGCGGTGGAGGGAGAGGGGCGAATCAAAGCAATCTGGCGAGAGGGAAGGGGAAGGTGCGGCGCGGTGTGGATGGGGTTAGATTACTAATGGCGCACCCCCAGGCGGTGCGCCATTAGAATGTTTTTTTCATAGCAATGGCGCACCAGCCACCCGTGCGCCATAAGTAAGATTTTTTTTTTATTTTTTAAAAAATGAATATGAATATGAATATGAAATAGTAATATTTTTTTATAAAAACAGTAATAAGTGTTGTTTAACAACAATTGTAGTCTACACTTTATTATTATTACTTTTTAGAAAATGAATATGAATATGAAACAGTAATATTTTTTTATAAAAACAGTAAATAATTTTTTTTAAAATATCATCAAATTTGTTATTTGAAAATATCATCGGCGGCGGCGGTTGAGCCGGGGAGGGTGCGGTTGGATCGTCGACGACGGTGGAGCGGGGGAGGGTGCGGTGTGGGTCGTCGGCGGCGGTGGAGCTAGCGGGACAGGGTGCGGGGGGTGCTCGTCGGCGGCGGTGGAGTGGGGGAGGGTGCGGGGGGGGGGGTGCTTGTCGGCGGCGGTGGAGCGGGGGAGGGTGCGGTGGGTCGGCGGCGGCGGTGGAGCTAGCGGGAGAGGGTGTGGGTGGGATCAAGATCGAGATGAAGGGGGATAGCGATCGAGATATGAAGGGGGATCGAGATCGAGATGGAGGGGGGAATTTACAGTAATGGCGCACTTTCTGTGTGGTGCGCCATTACTAGTTAGAACTAGTAATGGCGCACTGCCTCTCTGATGCGCCATTAGTATGTATGGAAAAATGGAAAAAAATATATTTAACACTAGTGGCGCACCCCGTTTCTGGTGCGCCATTAGTGTCTTCCACACTAATGGCGTATCACCTGCAGGTGCGCCATTAGTATATACTAGTGGCGCACTACTTCCCTGGTGCGCCATTAGTATCAATCCTATCTATAGCCCTTTTCCTAGTAGTGTATAAAGCGCATTGAATACTATGAGAAGTTTGATACTTGATGATTGTTTTGAGATATGAAGATGGTGATATTAGAGTTGTGCTAGTTCAGTAATTTTGAATTTGAGAAATACTTGTGTTGAACTTTGCAAGTCCTGTAGCACGCACGTTGGTAACCATTGTCTCACAAATTTGAAACATGAGGTGTTCTTTGATTGTCATCCTTATGAGTGGCGGCCAGGGCCGAGCAATGGTCTTTTCCTAACAATCTATCCCCCTAGAAGCATGCGTGTAATGCTTGGTTTTTGATGACTTGTTGATTTTTGCAATAAGTATGTGAGTTCTTTATGACTAATGTTGAGTCCATGGATTATACGAGCTCTCAGCTTTCCATCATTGCTAGCCTCTTCGGTACCGTGCATTGCCCTTTCTCACCTCGAGAGTTGGTGCAAACTTATCCGGTGCATCCAAACCGCGTGATATGATACGCTCTATCACACATAAACCTCCTTATATCTTCCTCAAAATAGCCACCATACCTACTTATTATGGCATTTCCATAGCCATTCCGAGATATATTGCCATGCAACTTTCCACCATTTCATTTATTATGACACGCTTCATCATTGTCATATTGCCTTGCATGATCATGTAGTTGACATCGTATTTGTGGCAAGGCCACCATGCATAATTTTTCATACATGTCACTCTTGTCTCATTGCCCATCCCGGCATGCCGCCGGAGGCACTCATATAGAGTCATATTTTGTTCTAGTATCGAGTTGTAATCATTGAGTTGTAAATAAAAAGAAGTGTGATGATCATAATTAATAGAGCATTGTCCCATGAAAAAAAAGAGAAAGGCCAAATATAAAAATAAAAAAGGGGGAAGGCCAAATAAAAAAAGGAAGGCCCAAAAAAACGAAGGGACAATGCTACTATCCTTTTTCCACACTTGTGCTTCAAAGTAGCACCATGATCTTTATGATAGTGAGTCTCTTATTTTGTCACTTTCATGTACTAGTGGGAATTTTTCATCACAGAACTTGGCTTGTATATTCCAACAATGAGCTTCCTCAAATGCCCTAGGTCTTCATGAGCAAGCAAGTTGGATGCACACCCACTTAGTTTCTTTTGTTGAGCTTTCATACATTTATAGTTCTAGTGCATCTGTTGCATGGCAATCCCTACTCCTTGCATTGACACCAATTGATGGGCATCTCCATAGCCCGTTCATTAGCCGCGTCAATATGAGACTTTCTCCTTTTTTGTCTTCTCCACACAACCCCCATCATTATTCTATTCCACCCATAGTGCTATATCCATGGCTCACACTCATGTATTGCGTGAAAATTGAAAATGTTTGAGAAATACTAAAGTATGGAACAATTGCTTGGCTTGTCATCGGGGTTGTGCATGATGAGAGCATTTTCGTGTGACGAAAATGAAGCAAGGCCAAACTATATGATTTTGTAGGGATGAGCTTTCTTTGGCTATGTTATTTTGAGAAGACATATTTGCTTGGTTAGTATGCTTGGAGTATTATTATTTTTATGTCAATATTAAAATTTTGTCTTGAATCTTATGGATCTGAATATTATTGCCACACTAAAGAAGATTACATTCATAAATTATGTTAGGTAGCATTCCACATCAAAAATTCTGTTTTTATCATTTACCTACTCGAGGACGAGCAGGAATTAAGCTTGGGGATGCTGATACGTCTCCAACTTATCCATAATTTTTTATTGTTCCGTGCTATTACATTATCCATCTGGGATGCTTTATATGCATTTATATGCTATTTTATATGATATTTGGGACTAACCTATTAACCTAGAGCCCAGTGCCAGTTTCTGTTTTTCCTTGTTTTTGAGTATCGCAGAAAAGGAAAACCAAACGGAGTCCAATTGACCTGAAATTTCACAGAGATTATTTTTGGACCAGAAGAAGCCCACGGAGTATCGGAGATGGGCCAGAAGAGTCCCGAGGCACCCACGAGGGTGGGGGGGCGCCCTACCCCTGGGCGCCCCTCCTACCTCGTGGCCGGCTCGGGGACCCCCTGACTTGTTCCTGATGCCAACACCTCTTATCTATACCCAAACTTCCATAACATAACCTAGATCGGGAGTTCTGCATCCGCAAGCCTCTGTAGCCACCAAAAACCAATCGGGACCCTGTTCGGGCACCCTGCCGGAGGGGAACCCATCACCGGTGGCCATCTTGATCATCCCGGCGCTCTCGATGACGAGGAGGGAGTAGTTCACCCTCGGGGCTGAGGGTATGTACCAGTAGCTATGTATTTGATCTCTCTCTCTCTCTCTCTCTCTCTCTCTCTCTCTCTCTCTCGTGTTCTTGATTCGACACGATCTTGATGTATCGCGAGCTTTGCTATTATAGTTGGATCTTATGATGTTTCTCCCCCTCTACTCTCTTGTAATGGATTGAGTTTTCCCTTTGAAGTTATCTTATCAGATTGAGTCTTTAAGGATTTGAGAACACTTGATGTATTTCTTGCATGTGCTTATCTGTGGTGACAATGGGATATCACGTGATCTACTTGATGTATATTTTGGTCATCAACTTGCGGGTTCAGTGACCTTGTGAACTTACGCATAGGGGTTGGCATATGTTTTCGTCTTGACTCTCTGGTAGAAACATTGGGGCACTCTTTGAAGTTCTTTGTCTTGGTTGAATAGATGAATCTGAGATTGTGTGATGCATATAGTATAATCATAGCCACGGATACTTGAGGTGACATGGGAGTATCTAGGTGACATTAGGGTTTTGGTTGATTTGTATCTTAAGGTGTTATTCTTGTACGAACTCTAGGATAGATCAAACAGAAAGAATAGCTTCATGTTATTTTACTACAGACTCTTGAATAGATCGATCAGAAAGGATTACTTTGAGGTGGTTTCGTACCCTACAATAATCTCTTCGTTTGTTCTCCACTATTAGTGACTTTGGAGTGACTCTTTGTTGCATGTTGACGGATAGTTATATGATCCAGTTATGTTATTATTGTTGAGAGAACTTGCACTAGTGAAAGTATGAACCCTAGGCCTTGTTTCAACGCATTGCAATACCATTTGTGCTCACTTTTATCATTAGTTACCTTGCTGTTTTTATATTTTCAGATTACAAATACCCATATCTACCATCCATATTGCACTTGTATCATCATCTCTTCGCCGAACTAGTGCACCCATACAATTTACCATTGTATTTGGTGTGCTGGGGACACAAGAGACTCTTTGTTATTTGTTTGCAGGGTTGCTTGAGAAAGACCATCTTCATCCTACGCCTCCCACGGATTGATAAACCTTAGGTCATCCACTCGAGGGAAACTTTCTACTATCCTACAAACCTCTGCACTAGGAGGCCCAACAACGTCTACAAGAAGTAGGTTGTGTAGTAGACATCAGGGACCCACGAGGTCCATGGTCGCACGCAAGGAAAGTTACTCCAAATTAAGTTGTTTCCTCCCCCTGATAGCTGGGACCCACCAGCTGTATCTTCGCATGGAAGGAAGTGCCTTCTTGTTATGCGAAAAAACATTCCTCCCGATGACAGCTGGGACCCGGTAGATTTGGTGGCTGACTTGTGGGCCTACTAAGCAAACGTGTACGCAGGGATTTTTCAACTAAATCAACAACTGATTCTAGCAGCTAGACCATTGGATGTTAATCCAACAGCCGTGCTCCTTCTTCAACCTCTGTTCTTGCTCCTGTCTCCCATGAGCAGCAGTGCTGCCGCGCACCCGAACCATTCAAGTTTCCCACTCCGCTCCATCTGCGACTCAACTGTCGTATCTTCCCCATCTCCGGGTCATTCTAGTCTAGGGCCTCGCCATCGTCCACTAGCCTTGGTGCGCTCGGCACGGGGTGGTCAACGTGGTCAACAACCGAGAGTCATCGGAAGACGACTATACGTGAGAGTCTGACAGTGGGGATGCACCACGCCCATGGACGCATGCATACGACTGCATCCTTTTTACCCTGAAAAATAATGTTTTCTCCCCCTGACTGCTGGGACCCACCAGCTACATCTTCGCACACAAGGAAGTGCATCCTTATTACGCGCAAAAAAAATTACCCCCCTGACAGCTGGGACCCAGCAGCTATATGACGTCTACTACACAACCTTCTTCTTGTAGACGTTGTTGGGCCACCAAGTGCAGAGGTTTGTAGGACAGTAGCAAATTTCCCTCAAGTGGATGACCTAAGGTTTATCAATCCTTGGGAGGCATAGGTTGAAGATGGTCTCTCTCAAGCAACCCTGCAACCAAATGACAAAGAGTCTCTTATGTACCCAACAAACCCAATACAATGGTAAATTGTATAGGTGCACTAGTTCAGCGAAGAGATGGTGATACAAGTGCAATATGGATGGTAGATATATGTTTTTGTAATCTGAAAATATAAAAACAGCAAGGTGACAAGCGATAAAAGTGAGCGTAAACGGTATTGCAATATGTAGAAACAAGGCCAAGGGTTCATACTTTCACTAGTGCAAGTTCTCTCAACAATAATAACATAATTGGATCATATAATTATCCCTCAACATGTAACAAAGAGTCACTCCAAAGTCACTAATAGTGGAGAACAAACGAAGAGATTATGGTAGGGTACGAAACCACCTCAAAGTTATCCTTTCTTATCGATCTATTCAAGAGTCCGTAGTAAAATAACACGTAGCTATTCTTTCTGTCGATCTATCATAGATTTCGTACTAGAATAACACCTTAAGACACAAATCAACCAAAACCCTAATGTCACCTAGATACTCCAATGTCACCTCAAGTATTTGTGGGTATGATTATACGATATGCATCACACAATCTCAGATTCATCTATTCAACCAACAGAAAGTACTCCAAAGAGTTCCCCAATGTTTCTACCAGAGAGTCAAGTTCACATGGTCACTGAACCCGCAAGTTGATCACCAAAACATACATCAAGTAGATGGCCACAGGTGATGGATCCCCCCTCCTGCGCCATGCCGAAACAGGGTCCCGATTGGTTTTTGGTGGCTCCAGAGGCTTGCGGCGGCGGAACTCCCGATCTATTCTGTTTCCCGATGTTTTTAGGGTATATGGATATATATATATATAGGCAAAAGAAGTCGGTCAGGGGAGCCACGAGGGGCCCATGAGGGTGGGAGGCGCACCCAGGGGAAGGCGCGCCTCCTTGCCTCGTGGCCACCTCGAAGCTTCCCTGACTTCAACTCAAAGTCTCCTGGATCACGTTCGTTCCAAAAATCACGCTCCCAAAGGTTTCATTCCGTTTGGACTCCGTTTGATATTCCTTTTCTGCGAAACACTGAAACAAGGGAAAAAACAGAAACTGGCACTGGGCTCTGGGTTAATAGGTTATCCCAAAAATAATATAAAAATGTTTAATAAAGCCCATAAACATCCAAAATAGATAATATAATAGCATGAATACTTCATAAATTATAGATACGTTGGAGATGTACCAGCATCCCCAAGCTTAATTCCTGCTCGTCCTCGAGTAGGTAAATGATAAAAGAAATAATTTATGAAGTGTGAATGCTAGAAGGTGCACAAGTTTGTTCAATGATAATTTCAATCACCTTTTCTAGCATCACTATATGTCATAACAGTAGCTCAACTCATAGAACTTTTTATGATCAAGTAACAAGCTATTCACATGTTAAAGTATAGATCATAAACTTTCTTGATAACTAACAAACTATGTTCTCAGTCATCAAACAATTGCAATTCATCTTATTTTCAGGAAGAGTCTATGTCAGAGCTTTGATTCAGCAAACTTCACATACTCAACTATCATTTAGTCTTCCATGATTGCTACCACTCAAAGCATATTTTTAGAACAAATAGTATTCATAAGACACAGAGAAAGATAGGGGCTTAATGTTTCGCCTCCTAACCTTTTACCTCAAGGGTAATGTCAACAGTATTAATTCATGCTCAAATATATTTGAATGGCCATATATGCTTAGATCTTTCCATCACATGATGCTTTCCAACTAAAGAGTAGGTTGGAATGAGAAGGAATACTACTGACTCTTGCATAAAAGTAAAAGATAGGCCCTTCGCAGAGGGAAGCAGGGATTTGCAGAGGTGCCAGAGCTCGAAGCAAAATCAGAGATGAAAATAATTTTGAGAGGTATGCTTTCATTGGCAACATAACGACCAAGAGTTCCCAATATCTTCCATACTAGATACTTTATAGGCGGTTTCCACGCAGAAAGGTAAAGTTTTTACTCCCCCTCCACCAACATTCACACTCCACGGCTTGTACGAAACAACGGGTGCCGTCCAACTATCAACATTCCTGGGGGAGTTTTGTTTAAATTATTTGCGAATTTGTTTTTGATCTATTGATCATAGGACTGGGCATCCCAGTTACTAGCCATTTTCTCATGAATGATGAGCGGAGTCCACTCATTATGAAAATAACCCACCTAGCATGGAAGATACTGACAGCCCTAGTCGCTACACGAGTGATTCGGGCATACAAAACAGATTATTATTTGAAGGTTTAGAGTTTGGCACATGCAAATTTACTTGGAACGGCCGGTAAATACCGCATATAGGTAGATATGGTGGACACTCATGGAATAAACTTGGTTCAAAGAATTTGGATGCACAAGCAGTATTCCCGCTTAGTACAAATATTTTTGCTAGCAAAGGATTATAAATAGCAAGCACAACATGTTAGAGGATCCATAACAATATAACTTCCATACAAATATACCCAAACATAACTCATTATGTTGTCTTCCTTGTCCAACTTCAACTAATTTGCTCAGGTTTGAAAATAATTAATGGGGCTCACAATCATAGAAGTTGTCCAAGATAGTATATTTATATGTGAAATCTCTCTTCCTTCAATATTCTTTCATGAATTGTTCAAGTGACCAATACAATGTTTGCTAACCTTCAATAAATTTACCCCCTCTACTTCTTATATTTGAAGGCATTACTCCCCATGGGAAAGGCATATGAAACATATATAATTTTAGATTTATGACATTCAAATCATTCAACTATTTACTCATAGGATATAAGTGAAGCACACGAGTAAATGACAAACTACTCCAAAAAGATATAAGTGAAGATCAATGAATAGTTAAATAATTATGTAGCTTTGTGAAGACTCTCTCTCATTTAAGAATTTCAGATCTTGGGATATTATTCAAACAGCAATCAAAACAAAATAAAACGGCATTTCAAGGATAGCACTCATCATGTGAAGAAGCTAAAACTTAGGCTCAACCGATACTAACCGATAATTGTTGAAGAAGAAAGTTGGGATGCCTACCGGGGCATCCCCAAGCTAAGATGCTTGAGACTTCTTGAAATATTATCTTGGGGTGCCTTGGGCATCCCCAAGCTTGAGCTTTTGTGTCTCCTTAATTCCTCTCATATCACGGTTTCCTAAATCTCGAAAGCTTCATCCACACCAAACTCAAGAAGAACTCGTGAGATAAGTTAGTATAAACCAATGAAAAAACCTTATCATTTTCTACTGTAGAAAATCACTAAAATTATTATTCAACATTGCATACTAAATCCCTCTGCATATTTAATAGTCTTATCCTCAAATAGAATCACTAAACAAGCAAACACATGCAAACAATGCAAACATAACAGCAATCTGCCTAAACAGGAGAGTCTGTAAAGAATGCAGCAAGATCCATACTTCCCTAGCTCCAAAAATTATGAAAGAAAATTCACACTGTATTAGATTTATCAGAGCTTATTATGCAAAAGGTTTCAACATTTTATCACATTCTGACTTTTCCAGGGAATTTTTGCAACAGCGGTAAACTTTCTGTTTTGAAACAGCAACATGTATACTTGCAAAATAAGCATGATTAAAGCTATCCTTGACATTTTTATTGAAAATAAAGATGCAAAAAATTATTATAAATAACATCAAGCAAATACTAGCAAAATAAAATGACGCTCCAAGCAAAACACATATCATGTGGTGAATAAAAATATAGCTCCAAGTAAAGTTACCGATTAACGAAGACGAAAGAGGGGATGCCATCTGGGGCATCCCCAAGCTTAGGCTCTTGGTTATCCTTGAATATTACCTTGGGATTCCTTGGGCATACCCAAGCTTAGGCTCTTCCACTCCTTATTCCATAGTCCATCGAATCTTTACCCAAAACTTGAAAACTTCACAACACAAAACTCAACAGAAAACTCGTAAGCACCGTTAGTATAAGAAAATAAATCACCACTTAGGTACTGTTGTGAACTCATTCTAAATTCATATTGGTGTAATATCTACTGTATTTCAACTTCTCTATGGTTCATACCCTCCAATACTACTCATAGATTCATCAAAATAAGCAAACAACACATAGAAAACAGAATCTGTCAAAAACAGAACAGTCTGTAGTAATCTGTATCAAACGCAAACGTCTGGAACTCATAAAAATCTGCCAAAATAGGACAACCTAGATAATTTGATTGTTGATCTACTTAAATTGGAATCAGTATTTTATAACGTTCTGGTGATTTTAAACAATTGTTTTTGTGAACAGAAAGTTTCTGGAATTTTCAGCAAGATCAAGTAACTACCGTCCAAGAAGATCCTATAGGTCTTACTTGGCACAAACACTAATTAAAACATAAAACCATATCTAACCAGAGGCTACATAAAATACTTATTAATAAACATAACCAAAAAGACAGGACAAAAATAAAAATTGGGTTCCCTCCCGACAAGCGCTAACGTTTAACGCCCCTAGCTAGGCATGATGATTTCAATGATGCTCGCATAAAAGATAAGAATTGAAACGTAAAGAGAGTATCATGAAGAATATTACTAGCACATTTAAGTCTAAGCCACTTCCTATGCATAGGGATTTTGTGAGAAAACAACTTATGGGAACAAGAATCAACTTGCATAGGAAGGCAAAACAAGTGCAACTTCAAAAATTTCAACACATAGAGAGGAAACTTGATATTATTGCAATATGTAGAAACATTAGATCCTCTCTCTTAATAATTTTCAGTAGCATCATGAATGAATTCAACAATAGAACCATCACATAAAGAATTATTGTCATGATGCACAAGCATATAAATTTTACTACTCTCCACATAAGCAAATTTATTCTCATCAATAGTAGTGGGAGCAAACTCAACAAAATAAGTATCATGTGATTGAAAATTAAGATCAAGATGACAAGTTTCATGGTTATCATTATTATTTAAAGCATACAAGTCATCACAATAATCATCATAGATAGGAGGCATGCTTTCATCATAGTAAATTTGCTCATCAAAGCTTGGGGGACAAAAAATATCATCTTCATCAAACATAGCTTCCCTAAGCTTGTGGCTTTGAATATCATTAGCATCATGGGTATTCAAAGAATTCATACTAACAACATTGCAATCATGCTCATCATTCACATATTTTAGGCCAAGCATTCTATGTAATCCTTCTTCTAGTACTTGACCACAATTTTCCTTCCCATCATTTTCACGAAAGACATTAAAAAGATGAAACATATGAGGTACCCTCAATTCCATTTTTTGTAGTTTTCTTTTATAGACTAAACTAGTGATAAAACAAGAAACAAAAAGATTCGATTGCAATATCTAAAGATATACCTTCAAGCACTAACCTCCCCGGCAACGGCGCCAGAAAAGAGCTTGATGTCTACTACACAACCTTCTTCTTGTAGACGTTGTTGGGCCTCCAAGTGCAGAGGTTTGTAGGACAGTAGCAAATTTCTCTCAAGTGGATGACCTAAGGTTTATCAATCCGTGGGAGGCGTAGGTTGAAGATGGTCTCTCTCAAGCAACCCTGCAACCAAATAACAAAGAGTCTCTTGTGTCCCCAACACACCCAATACAATGGTAAATTGTATAGGTGCACTAGTTCGGCGAAGAGATGGTGATACAAGTGCAATATGGATGGTAGATATAGGTTTTTGTAATCTAAAAATATAAAAATAGGAAGGTAACAAGTGATAAAAGTGAGAGTAAACGGTATTGCAATGTGTAGAAACAAGGCCTAGGGTTCATACTTTCACTAGTGCAAGTTCTCTCAACAATAATAACATAATTGGATCATATAACTATCACTCAACATGCATCAAAGAGTCACTCCAAAGTCACTAATAGCGGAGAACAAACGAAGAGATTATGGTAGGGTACGGAACCACCACAAAGTTATCCTTTTTGATCGATCTATTCAAGAGTCCGTAGTAAAATAACACGTAGCTATTCTTTCCGTTCGATCAATCATAGAGTTTGTACTAGAATAAAACCTTAAGACACAAATCAACCAAAACCCTAATGTCACCTAGATACTCCAATGTCACCTCAAGTATCCATTGGTATGATTATACGATATGCATCACACAATCTCAGATTCATCTATTCAACCAACACAAAGTAGTTCAAAGAGTGCCCCAAACTTTCTACCAGAGAGTCAAGACGAAAACGTGTGCCAACCCCTATGCATAAGTTCACGAGGTCACGAAACCCACAAGTTGATCACCAAAACATACATCAAGTAGATCACGTGATATCCCATTATCACTATAGATAAGCACATGCAAGACATACATCAAGTGTTCTCAAATCCTTAAAGACTCAAACTGATAAGATAACTTCAAAGAGAAAACTCAATCCATTACAAGAGAGTAGAGGGGGAGAAACATCATAAGATCCAACTATAATAGCAAAGCTTGCGATACATCAAGATCGTACCACCTCAAGAACACGAGAGAGAGAGAGAGAGAGAGAGAGATCAAACACATAGCTGCTGGTACATTCCCTCAGCCCCGAGGGTGAACTACTCCCTCCTCGTCATGGAGAGCGCCGGGATGATGAAGATGGCCACCGGTGAGGGATCCCCCCCTCCGGCAGGGTGCCGAAACAGGGTCCCGATTGGTTTTTGGTGGCTATAGAGGCTTGCGGCGACGGAACTCCCGATATATTCTGTTCCCAGATGTTTTTAGGGTATATGGATATATATAGGCAAAAGAAGTCCGACAGGGGAGCCACGAGGTGCACACGAGGGGCCCACGAGGGTGGGGGGGCGCCCAGGGGGCAGCCGCGCCTCCCTGCCTTGTGGCCACCTTGAAGCTTCCCTGACTTCAACGCTAAGTCTCCTGGATCACGTTCGTTCCAAAAATCACGCTCCCGAAGGTTTCATTCAGTTTGGACTCCGTTTGATATTCCTTTTCTGCGAAACACTGAAACAAGGGAAAAACAGAAACTGGCACTAGGCTCTGGGTTAATAGGTTAGTCCCAAAAATAATATAAAAGTGTTTAGTAAAGCCCATAAACATCCAAAACAGATATAATAATAGCATGAATACTTCATAAATTATAGATATGTTGGAGATGTATCACTATATCTTCGCACGCAAGGAAGTGCGTCCTTATCCTCCCTGACAGCTGGGACCCACCCGGTCGAAGCGTATGTACCGTTGTCTGTATTGTCGGAATGTGTACGTACATACTGGTCGATCGGTCTCTCTGCAAGTATGAACCGTGGCGAAGTAAGTAGCGGCACATGTCATAGTAGAGCCCTCCACGTAGCAGTTTAGGTTGTCCCGTCTAAACTATGTACATGTACATACAACCACACGCCAAAAAATACGGCCACGTATGTACATACGGGCGGGGTCTCGAATGCCTACTATCGCATACGTACGGCCAGGTCTCTTGTACATGGCTGGGTTGGAATGGAGAAACTGCGTCATCGTCGTGTTCATGGGGAGGCAACGGAATGCGTCGTGTTCATCGGGAGGCAACGGAACACGTGCTATTCATCGGGAGCCAACCGGCTTGGACGGAACAGTCGATGGAAACGAGGCATGGCGTACCGTAGAACGGAGGAAACGGCCTTGTGTTCGACCGGCCACGATCGAAACGGGATCATGTTCA
The DNA here is from genome assembly GCA_032464435.1 of Aegilops umbellulata. NCBI lineage: Eukaryota > Viridiplantae > Streptophyta > Magnoliopsida > Poales > Poaceae > Aegilops > Aegilops umbellulata. The sequence continues at coordinate 514,887,060 of CP136060.1, read as the reverse complement.
TCGAGATGGGTCTGGCGTACCGCAAGACGGAGGAAACGACTTCTGTTGGACCTCCTACGATCGAAACGGGGTCCTGTTGATTGGGAGGGGTGTGGCGTACCGCAAAACAGAGGAAACTGACTTGTGTTAGAGCGCTACGATCGAAACGGGGGTCCTGTTCATCGGGAGGGGTGTGGCGTACCGCAAAATGGGACTCCACGGGATACTGTCCATCTCCACCGTCGACTGCCTCCACGGGGTACTATTCATCCACTGTTGACCTCCTCTAGCCTCCACCTGTGACTGTTCATCCACGGGCTCCTGTTCATCCAGCCTCCAGTGCGCGCTCCTCCACCAGCTACTATTCAACCAGCCCTCTCCAAGGGGTCCTGTTCAACCACCCCTCCCTGGGCTGCTGGTCATCCAGCCCTCCACCAGCTACTGTTCAACCAGCCCTCCACCGGCTACTGTTCAACCAGCCCTCCACGGGGTCCTGTTCATCTAGCCCTCCACGGGGTCCTGTTCATCCACCGGCTCGGTCGATCGGGGTCCTGTTCATCCAGCGGCAACGGCCTCTACTACCACGGGGTCTTGTTCATCCAACCCCGAACCGGAACTGTTCATCCAACCCCCCCCCCCCCACCTAACAACGCTCATTGTTCATCCGGAGACAGCAGTAGCGAAGGAATCACTCGGGTTCAGTTAACAGCATGGATCGATCGATCGCTCGAGTTTAGTAACGCGTAGCCTGCAGTGCAATCGCTCAGGTTCAGTTAGAGCCCAAAGCCTCACTCAGGTTCAGTTAGAGCCCAACGCATCGCACACACGTGCGTACATACAAGAGAAACGCGCATCGCTCAGCCCCCGACCACCCACCATAACCGGGAACTCCCCGATATTTTCCTCGCCCTTGCTTCTACCACGGTTTTCTCCGTCATGGACAGCCCAAAGAATGTCATGCAGCAACGAAATATTCATCTAGCCGCCACAGAGTCCAGAACCACCAGATCCAATCTAGACACCATCTCGGATGGGGTTCACCACCTCCATTGGTGCCTCTCTGATGATGCGTGATTAGTTCTTTGTAGACCCTCGGGTTCGTAGTTAGTAGCTAGATGGCTTCCTATCTCTCGCTGAATTCTCAATACAATGGTCTCTTGGAGATCCATATGATATAACTCTTTTGCGGTGTGTTTGTTGGGATCTGATGAACTTCGAGTTTATGATCAGTTATATATTTTTATATCCATGAAAGTTATTTGAGTTTCTTTGATCTCTTATATGCATGATCTCTTCTAGCCTCGTATTTCTTCTCCGATATTTGGGTTTTGTTTGGCCAACTTGACTCTATTTATCTTGCAATGGGAAGAGAGGTGCCCGGTAGTGGGTTCGATCTTACGGTGCTTGATCCAATGACAGAAAGGGAACCGACACATATGTATTGTTGCTACTAAGGATAAAAAGATGGGATCTATATCTACCACCATAGATAAATGGATCTTGTCTACATCATGTCATCATTCTTATTGCATTACTTCATTTTTCATGAACTTAATACACTAGATGCATGCTAGATAGCGGTCGATGTGGAGTAATAGTAGTAGATGCAGGCAGGAGTCGGTAATGATCATTGCCTGGGTATCGTCATAATTATTTGAAGTTCTATCAATTGCCCAACAGTAATTTGTTTACCCACCGTTTGCTATTTTTCTCGAGAGAAAACACTAGTGAAACCTACCGCTCCCGGGTCTTTTTTCTCATATATTTGCTTGCGATCTACTTTCCATTGCACTTTTATTCAGATCTATTAAACCAAAAATACAAAAATACCTCGCTGCATTTCATTTCTATTTATTTTATTTGGCGTTTGATCTATCAATCTACTATAAATTTACCTCACGTCCTTTGCCTATCTTGAGGCGTCGTACCCCGGAAGGGATTGACATCCCATTTAACACGTCGGGTTGCGAGTGGTTGTCATTTGTGTGCAGGGGCTGTTTACGTTGTGTTGCTTGGCTCACCTACTGGTTCGATAACCTTGGTTTCATATATGAGGGAAATACCTACTGCCGCTGTGCTGCATCATCCCTTCCTCTTTGGGGAAATACCGACGTAGCTTCAAGCGACATCAAAAGGAATTTCTAGCGCCGTTGCCGGGGAGGATCTTCAACATAACCAGGTTCCTAATCACAAATCTCATCTCCTCGCAATTTACAGTATTTTCCATTTGCCTCTCGTTTTCCTCTCCCCCACTTTACAAAATTTGCCGGTTTATTCGCCTCTCTTTTCCGTTCGCCGTTTTCTCGCCAGATCTATTCTTTGCTTGCAACCATGAGTGACTTCGGTATGGCACCAACAGATGATGGCCTAACTCTTAAGATAGGACGCACGGGCAATCTGGATGCTAAAACTTTTATCTTGGGGCAAGGGAACGTTATGGGAAAAGAACATATCCAATAATTTTTCAATTATGTTGGAAATCTAATTCTTGATGATGCTCCTATAGTTAAAACTACTAGATCTTATGCGGATGCTATTCAGCACTAGTTCTGAAACTTGAAAGTAAATTTATCCGCACTCATCCTACTTTGCAAAGATTGTTTTTTGAGCTTCCCGGAATAAAGAATCCTAGAGCCAAAAAGTTGGCCACTCTCGTTGTTATGAACGAGTTTGACTACATAATTCGGGAAGCTAGGGATATCTTTGAATTTTATGGCATGAATCGTGAAAACCCCGTGATAGATGAAATTCTTTACAATAGTGACTATGCACTAAGTCATTTTATTGGGGATAATAAGATCTTTGATGAGAAACTTAAAAATGAGGCCCCGTTCTAGAAATAATCCAACAAGTGTTTAATAATGTTAATCAACACCATTTTTGGATTGTTGCGGGAAATCAATGGGGTTATTATGAAAACCAACTAAGGAATGCTAAAGTTTCTATGGATAATATGTTCTATGTTGTGTTTTACAAAACCACCTGATAAAAATACCCCCAAGAAAATTAAGAAGAAGAAGGATAACAAAACTTAGATCCTTGCTTTATGCCTAGCTAAGGGCGTAAAACTATAGCGCTTGTTGGGAGGCAACCCAATGAATAAAATTTATTTTTGCTTTTTGCTTTCTGTTCTTGACTGTTTACTTAATTATTCTACTATTATGATTGTGTTTTTTATGTTTTCATTAGTGTTTGTGCCAAGTAGAACCAATAGGATCTTCTTGGGTGATAGTTGTTTGATCTTGCCACTACAAAAAAAATACACTTCCGTGATGATATGTGTTTATCACAGTAGGTCGTGTTTTTTTTCATGCATGTACATCCATGATGATTTTATGATAGAATCAAGATAGTCATACATGTGTTGTCATAGAAGTGTTCCATGACATTACCAAAATTATCATCACGGAAGTGTCCGCTTCCATGACGATAAATCGCGCGTCACAGAAGTGCTTTCGTCAAGGGTGACCGACACATGGCATCCACCGTAACGGAACGTCGTTAAGCTATCGGGTCGGGTTTTGGATCCGATAACCCGTTAACAGCCCCGACCAATGGGGATTTTCCACGTGTAAAATCATCATTGGCTGGAGGAAACACGTGTCGGCTCATCGTTGGGACAGATGTCATCCACTCATTGGATGGAAGGCGCCTATGATATGTCGACACGTGGCACGGCCCAACAGAGGCCCATTCCTGTGAAAAGGCCAGCCCGTTTGACTTGGTCAAAAGGTGGCGGGCCGGCCCATGGAAAGCCTGTTAACGGCCTGTTCGCATATAGCCCACTTACAGCCCGCTAACCCAAGGCCCGTTACGCCTATCCGAATTAGGCCCAGTAGCGTCATCTGGGCAATCCAATATGATTCCAACCCATTTTCACTTCTGGCGCATGTATGGCCCATGACCTCTTTCGGCCCATATGAGGCCCTATGTAACTCTTGGCCTATTAACGGCCCGTGGTGAAACTGGCCCGTAATGAACAGTGTGTCACTTTACACCCATTAACGGCCCGTGGTGAAACTGGCCCGTAATGAACAGTGTATCACTTTATACCCATTAACGGCCCGTTATTCCGTTGGGCCGTTTCCAGCCCATGTTATCTTTCGGCCTTCTTAGAGCCCATTTATTCTTGGGCTCATTTCCAGCATTCGTTTACTTACGGCCCGTTACTGTCATTTTTTGCTTGTGGGCCAAATTCAGCCCGTGGTTACAGTCGGCCCGTTTGTGGTCCGTTAATACGTTGGGCCGTTTTCATAGTGTCATCAAATACGGCCTATTAACGATGGCCCGTTATGGTCGGCCCATGAACGGACGATTCCAACTCTAGCCCGTTTACGGCCATAATGCGGTATGTTTGGCCCATGTTTGGCCAATCGATCATATGGCCCGTATAAGGCCCATTGATGATACGGCCCGCAGAAGGCCCATTGTTTCTACGGCCCGTAGAAGGCCCATTGTTTCTACGGCGAGTAGCAGGCCCAGTGTCACTAAAGTAAATATTAGCCCATGGTTATTGTGGCCTAGTTTTAAAAAATAGGTTATTGCAGCCACTAGCAAACCGCGGAAAAAGAGCTGAAATGACTACAAGCAAACAAATAAACAAGACAACAAGGAAATAAATAAGCAAGCAACTAACGCTAGGATATCACGGCTATTACACATATTACATCCACTGGGCATCAAAGTTCGCCACCAGTGCAAATATAGGGAACAAAGCAGCATATCATATACACTGGTTGTCAAAGTTGGCGACCAGCGTAAATAAACGCCGCAGCAAAACAAATCCAGAACTAAAACCACTTTAGAAGATCTCAAGAAACAATATCCTGGGTACCCATAATGCTGGCAAGATGCTTAGCAAGCTTATTAAATTTCTCTTGTTTGGCGCTTAAATCCTCCAGCACTTGCTGTTGCACCAGAAAATATGCATCTGGATTCTGCAGGGACTTCCTCAGTCCTTCAGCTTCCTGTCGTAGCAAATCCGATCGATGTCTTTCAACTTGAAGTTGAGACTCAAGAAGACGAACTGATTCAGGCAGCGAGTTCGAAGAGCTTGTGCCAGCAGTAGTGGCCAGTAACTCGAACACTACATCAAGACAGGACTTTTGGGTTCCCTCACTATCGTCAAGATAGTTTTTATTAGCTTTCTTGGAGACCAACAGGGATGTCTCACTATCTTGAACCTTATCTGCATTACTTCCTTTACCATTGGATAACGCATTACTGTTCTCCAATATTTTGTCCGCATTCTAAAAGAGAAACAAGCGGACACATCACATGTTTACCATGTTGTATATGAAACTCATTTTGGTAAATGAGTTCAGTAGTAAAGTGGACAGGATAACAGCATGAAACAAACATATATCTATGTACCATGGTCACTTTATGGTCTATATCATTCTAGTTTTTGTTGCCAAATCAAGATAGAGACACAGTTCAAATAATATTTGTTCAAGACAAAGCAGAATAGATAGAATATAAGTGTAGGTAACTATAGATCAATAACAACACTTGTAATGTGCATGACATGAGAACATAACTGTTTATTCAATTGAAAATGAAATCAACATAGAGCAGGTTACAACAGCAAACCAGTTAAAGAAACAGGTTTAAAACATACCTGTTGCGCCATTGGAGTTTCAATTCCACCCTTCAAATTTGAAAATAGTTGGTATGAGTAAATACAGTAATGCAAGAGCAAAGGAGTATGAACCATAGCTACAGAACCTGACCTGAGAACAAATCTTCTTCTCCTTTAAGCGTTGAGTTGGGATTCGGAGTGGTGGTTCTCGTGCTTTGGGCACTGCAGTTCCCTTACTAACTGCTCGTGTTTGGGTGCTCTGTGGTGGAGACAGTGCTGTGTCAACTGGAACTGGGTTACTATCTGCCGGGGTTTGGGTTAGAAGGGGTGTAGCTGGTTCTCTGTCCAACTGGGTAGGGGTACAATCTGCGAGAGTCTGGGTTATATGTGGTGGATTTGGTCCTTGGGAAAGTACAACCGTGGTTCTATCTGCATCAACTGGTAGCACTATCTTTTTTGAAGACCATGTTGTTACTCCCTTAGATACTGCCATCACGCTCTCCAATTCAAATGGCTGATAAACAAGAAAAGTAATTGAAAGTATAGACATTGTATGATAGACAGGTGTAATGGATAGTGGGGAATAAAAGAGGGCATGAAATAATTCATATTTATGTTGTCTAACCAAACAGGATAGCATGACACAATTTCACATATATGATAGCTAACTAAACAGGGTAGCATGACACAAGTTCACATTATGATGGCTAACTAAAAAAGATGGAAAGACATAGTTCAAAATATGAGACTAAGTAAACAGGATGACATGACATAACTATATAATGTGTTTATTAAATAGGTTGGCATGCCATAATTCACATACATTCATGGATAGAATACCATAATTCAAAATATGATGACTGAAACACTAAACAGGATGAGATGATATAACTATATGATGTATTTATTAAATGGGTTGCCATGCCATAATTCAGATAGATGATGTGTATGTACTATGTAAACATGATGGCATGATATAATTCAAATATATGATTTATATAGTAAGCAAGTAAGCAGATGGAAATCCATATATGATGTAAAAACTAAGCAATGCAAGACAACATGCATGACATGGGTAATATAACCCTGCCAAGTTTGAGCATAGACCTCAGGGGGGAAATAGGACTGGTCATCAGTCTCTGAATCCTCCTCTGAGGAGCTCTCTGTAACCAGCAAGATGTCTGCTTTAGCAGGTAGCATTGTCTGCTCCGAATACCTTGTTTTCACTCCAGATACTTCCATCACCGCTTCAAATGGCTGATGCACAGGAAGGGTAGTTGAATATACAAACGTTGTCGACAAATGGAACACGTAATATAAAAAAATGATAGCATGATATAATTCACATACATGATGATTGGCTAAACAGCATGGCATTGCATAATTCACATATATAATGCCTTTGCAACAAGATAGCATTCTATAATTCACATATATAATGTCTTGCAACAAGATGACAATGCATAATTCACATATATGGTAATTAGACACTTAACAGGTGGCATTCACACAAAGCATGTCTAAACTAATCAAATGACATAGCAATGCAAGACACCATACGCACGATATGAGCAACATAACCCTGCCAAGTTAGAGCATATACCTCGGGGGGGGGGGGAATAGGACTGGTCATCTGTCTCTGAATCCTCCTCTGAGGAGCTATGCGTAACCAGCGAGATATGCGCTTCGTCAGATAGCATAGTCTGCTCTGAAGACCTTGTTTTCACTCCAGAATTTGCCATCACCGTGTCAAATGGCTGATGCACACGAAGAGCAGTTGAATGTACTAACATTGTTGACAAATGTAATATGTAACGAAAAAAAAGGATGGCCTGATATAATTTACATATAAGATGACTGGCTAAGCAGGATGGCATTGTAAAATTCACATATATGATGCCTGGCTAAACAAGATGGCATTGCATAATTCACATAAACGATGAATAAACTAAACAGATGGCATTCACACAAAGGATGTCTAAACTAAGCAGATGACATATTTGATGTATAAAGTAAGCAATGCAAGACACCATATGCATGATATAACCAACATCAGCATGCCAAGTTAGAGCGAAGACCTCAGGGGGTAAATAGGAGTTGTCTTCTCCTTCTGAATCGCCCTCAAAACAGATATCTTCCTCTCGATTACAATCCGAAATGCGTGGAGGGGGGCTGCCTTTGCGCCTACCATGGAGCGACATCTGCATGAAATTTTATTGCCATGCAAGGCCTGTCTCTTTTGCTCTACATGTTCAGTTCCATTGTTTACAATAACTGTCATGCATAGGAATAAAACATAGCGAGATTATGTAAGGAGTGCATGCAGAAATCCAGAGTGATGGTAGCAACCTGTGGATAGACCCAAAACCAGTAATAACAGGCAGATAATGGCTTCAGTTAAAAAATACAGAAAATGGCTTCTTTACTGTTTGTTTCCCACCCAACAAGAAACTCATAGTAGACACCAGAGATTAACCAGATAGTAGATAGATACTATTGATAGCGGCCCCGATATGTACCCCACGACCATTTAAAAACTCAAGTGTGACCATTAGTTTGGAGCGGACTCAGAGTCTAATCGGTGAACAGGACGATAAAGTAGCATGTAATATTAAGCGATGCATAACGTAAGCCGACACGAAAGAGTGCGACCTCTCTTGCGGACCCGTGTAGTCCTCGAGGTCATTTGCTCGGTTGGTGATGGTAATGCAGTTTTCATGGTTGCCAGCAGCGGGGAAGAAGATCTGAGGCGACGAAAGACAGTCTGGAGGCCGGATCCCTGCTGTGCTGGAACCTTCTGTCGTTGGAGCAGCTGAGCTGGGGTGGACCCACGGTGCGGCAAGAGCGGGACAAACCACACAAGGTTTTCTTTGACAACTATGTGTAAGAGAAGTAATTCTGTAAGGGCTCGTTTGAATTGGAGGATTCCAACAATGCAGGGATAGGAAATAGACAGGAATAGGATAGGAATACACGTGCAAAAAGAGAATTTAAAAACATAGGATTTCTGCCAATCTGGTTGTTTGATTCACAACAATTGGAAGATCACAAGATGCAAAGAAGCATGGTGAGATTAAGTCAAACCACAAGAAAATGTACGGTTATAATGCTATTATGCTACTATCTCTTAGTCTTATGCTTCATGAATAGGAATTTGAAAAGGAGGACAAGTGAAAATTAAAACTCCTACATTTTTTCTTTCAAGGAGAAACTAAAGGAACAAATCTGTGTGCTCAGTGGACAATATATATAACATGTAGAGTAAAAAAAGAGATGCAACAAGTGTACAACCTCTTTGGCGAAGCCATGTCGATCTCAGCGTCATTGGGTTGGCCGATGAGGATGCTCCGGCTGACTTTGCTGTCGGAGGAGGAGAAGAAGATCTTAGGCGTCTGGAGATGGAGCCCGAGGTACTGCTCCGCTGTGAGGGAGGGTTTCGTCGTTGGAGCAGCTCCGGTGAGTTGTACGACGCCGAGGCTGAAGCAGGACAAGAGAGACAACAAACAACGTTAACCCAAGTGAAATTCTAATAGCATCTCCAATACATGACATAAAATACATAAACAAAGTGCTAGATGTAAAATACATCAGTCGCTCATCTCTGAACTTAACCGTCGAAACTGAAATTAACTGTCGAAACTGAATTTTGTTGTCGAAACTGAATTTTGCTGTTGAAACTGAACGCACTAGCAAGGTGAGGCTACACGTCGGTTGACTGACTTTTTCATCTCTGGTCAGTCAATTTTGCAGCCGTTGGATACGAAATCAAGGGCCTACGGTTCATCTTCAACCTCCACCCCCCTGAGCTGCCAGCCACCACCGGCCAAACAGCAGCCCCCCGCCGCCCACGGCCGGCGGTGCGCCACCCCGCCCATCCCGAAAACACTCCCCACCACTGGTCCGCCGCCACCCCGGCCATCCCTCTACCCCCCCCCCCCCCCGTGCCGAGCTTTTTCTCCGGCGATCCCCACGCCACCGCCCCGCCAACGCCCCGCCACCGCCGGTGACCACCGCCCCCATCCTGAACCCTAAGATAGATAGTGGGGTACCTCTCCGGCGAGCCCCCCTCCCCACTGCGGCTGGTTCTTCCTTCACCCCGGCGACCCCCCCACCCCCTGAAAATCGACTGACCCAAAAGTCTATTCAGTCGACTGAAGTGTAGCTAAATCGGAGCAGCATCGCAAGCAAGAGCAAGAGCGAGAGCAGCTGCGCGAGGAAGAGCAATAGCAAGAGCAGACCAGGCAGGGGACCGAGAGCAAGAGCAGAGCAGTAGCGCGAGCGAGAGCTAAAGCAGCAGCAGCTCCTACTGATGTGGGCGTCGCCGCCGAGGGAGCGACGCCGTGGAGGAAGTGGCCGGCGACGCCGCCGTGGATGGAGCCGCGCCGTGTCGGCTCGAGACCGAGCGCCGGTAGCACCATGAGATCGAATCAAGAAGAAAATGCGGCGGTTAGTGTACAACCTCTTTGGTGGCGCCGATTAGGCTGCAGCTTCATCTGAGGAAACAGTGATGATGATGCTCTTCCGGTGGTGCAGGTGAAGACGGCGGTGTGGGAATGGAGGTGGCGCGAAAGACAAGGGGAATGTCGGGGCAGCTCCTTTGAGGTAGATGACGGGGTGGCTGAACTGGCGGGACGATGAGATCGACGACGGATCCTCATCCGGTACGGTGGATGAGGGGCGTCGAGGTGTTGTTGTGGACAACGTCATCAGGGTAGAGGCTCCAGCTGGGAGGCGGACGGAGTAGGGTGTGGGGTTTCGTCGCGGGTTTTCGCGGCCTCGGTGCACAAATGGGTGGGCAGATGGGATGGCAGTGGGGAACCATGGCTTAGAGACGCGCTTGCACGAAATATGGGGTAAGTTACGAAAGTACCCCCACCGATTTGAGGCGGTTCTTTCGGTTCAGGGGTACCATGGGCATTTCGCGTGTCGGGATTTCACAGGAGGTGGGAGTTTTCGCGCGCGTTGTAATTTCGGAATAGCAAGGCGCGGGTTGAGATGGAGGGAGTTATCGGAGCACAACGAGACAAAGATATATCTTAAATATTTCGGGCTAACAAGGCGCGGGTTGAAATTTCTGGACAAGCCTAACGTGTACTGTACCAAATCAATGTGCACTACAAATGTCATTCAAAACTTTGAATTCATGTCATGTTCAATTAAAATATTTTGCTACGTGTATAATGCATGCAACATACTACTCAAATGAACGTTTTAGTGCATTCCAAACGTATATACCGCTTCAATATGAACTAAATTTGAATTTGTTTCTCCATTTGACTAAGATCTACAGTAATGATTGTTGTGAAGTCAAAGCATTTGAATTCGTTTCTCTGTTTTAATAAGATCTACAATCATCATTATTGTCAAGTTAAACCATCGTTTGTGTATTATCTTCACAGCACACCACATGATTAGTCTCGAGTTACATATGAACTATGTGTACTATATGAACTCAAACTAGATTTTTTGAATCCACTTTATTTTAATTTCAAATCACATTACATTTCTAGCTCTAGCTAGATCTTCATAATCTAAACCATATCTCATATGTATAATGTGTTTATCACATTATGTATGGTGCCCCGCCCCCTACGCCTACAAGTATTCAGATGTGAGTTGCAAACAGCACACATTACCACAAATTCAAATAAAATGTGAGAATGTTCGATATATAGTATTGTTTAGATTGTTTGATATTTAGTTGTAAGCTGCAAACGCCACACATTATCACAAATTCAAATAAAATGTGAGATTGTTTGATGTATAGTATGGTTTAGATTGTTCGGCATTTAGCTGTGAGTTGCAAACGCCATGCATTATCACATTATGGTATAACATGTGCACAACACGTGTATCACCGCTATATTCATGCATGCAATGTTTAAAACACTATGATCTCCTATTCAAATATATGAATCCGCTTTCATATCAAATTATGATCTTTGTTAGTCTCTTACACCCACACAATCCTCTAACCTTTGTAGCTACCACTAGCTTTCTCTCGTGCATGCACACGCACTCCTCGCCCTCCCCCTCCCTCGGCATTCTATCCACCGGGCACATTCATTTTTTTTCTTTAGGTCATTCTCCCAGAGTCTCCACAACTCCTTTCCGACACACACCGATCAATAAACCTCTCCAGCGATGCCTGTCTACAACATACACACACCTTCAATCTCCTCCTTTATGTGTCCTTGCCTCGTGTCTCTCATACGGTCAGACACACGTGTAAACTCTCGCCCCTCTTTTCATCGATCTCACAACCGCACACTCCTCCCCCTATCTAGCTAGTAGTTGGGCCTCTCGCACCACCTCCTAGCTCCATTCTCTCTGTCTATCCGTCTCGCTGTGCCTTATTTGCCTCTAACAAATGGACGTACACCGACCGATCTCTCGCTATACATATAGCTAGCTAGATCCTTATAACTCATTTTTACCCACACGTCGATCGATCTACCTCATTAGTTGTGTCTCTCCCTTCCGCCGACAAACAACAATTGATCTCCCGATCTAGTTAGGTTTGCTTACCAAACACATGGTTCCCCTTCATCATCCATGGATGAGTCCCGACAGATCTATCACGCATAGGCACACACAGAAACACATCCCCACTCTTATTGATAACATTGTAGTTCCACCCTGAGTTTGTCTAGTAGGCCTCTCCCACCATCTTCGAGAAGCAACTCCATCACCCATCCAGCACTCTACCCCTCTCCCTCCCTCTCTCTCTCCTCTCTCTCTCTGTCCCATCATATTTCCCGTCCTTCAATTATGTATGGATGTCGACCGATCTCCCTCAAGACATAGCTGGGTCTCTCCTTCTCAACACATATACGAGTCGTTCTACCTCTATAGTTAGGCCTCTGCCTACCCCTCCCCCCACCCCCCTCCCCCCCACACACACCGATACATCGAGTGCTCTAGTCATGTCTCCCTGCCACACACAAACTTGACATGTGCCCTCTAACGTTCCGGTAGGCCAGTCGCCCTATATATTTGACTTGCACACACACACAATTTCGATGGCTCTCTTCATCGATCTCGCACCCACCCACTTGATCCTCTCTTCGACTCTATCGATAGCTATGACCCCTCCCTCTATTCTCGTGGATTGCCCGACCCTCTATGTATGATATGGATAGGTCTTCATTTCACACACATTGCATGCAAAATTTTGTTTGAGATGTCATCGACACATATTCCCACAAATAATTCACGAAATCAACCCCCCACCGCACCCCCCACCCCAAAACAAAAAACACTCACGAACGCGGTTTGTATCTCTCACACACACCCACGTAGGTGGGGGACGTGCACGAAGAGAAGAGGTGCATGAACGGCGCATGTACTCCCGTCAATTTCCCAACCACACCCGCGCCGGTACACGGTGGAGCTCATTTCTGTACGAAAAAGGCAGCCCACGTGGTAATTTGGCACGTGTACTGGTTGTCCACTTGGTGGAGGGAGGATCGTCTACCACGGGTGAACAAACAAATCGCGACTTGACGTGTTATGTTAAAAAAGAGGCAAACCATGTGGGGCCTACCTTACAGGCAAGGCTCTATACGCTGGAGTACTTTTGATGTGTCCCGTCAACTCGCAGAATGAGGAGAAGCTTGCTTAGTATGCCGTCTCCCCCGCCCACGGGCGCGGTGGCTCAAAGGATGAGGTGAAGCTTGCTCCGCCTTATGCCCGCTCCCTCGCCCATGCACGCGGTGGCTCGCAGGACGAGGAGAAAAATTTACTACTCCCTCCGTTCACTCCTCGTCCCTACTACCTTGGTTATAGAGATTATATCATATTGTTTGGAATATATATGTCCTTTAGTAGATTTCAATATGAACTACTAGTACATACTCCAAACACTGATGTATATAGACGTATTTTAGAGTGTAGATTCAATCATTTTGCTCCGTATGTAGCACTCTCCCTCGCCCCTCGACCCTCGCCCACGTGGTGGACGTGCAGCAATTCATTCGGTCTCATATAGCCAAAACGATATATACTGCACAACCATTATTTCTCGACTTCCCGAAGAGGCGAAGAGCCAATCGCAAGGTTAATATTTTGGCTGATCTTTTTTCCTTACGTGGGATGATCTAAATGATGATGGGAGTTTATTTAGTTTGGCTACCACATTTGACATGCAGTTATAGAGTTTTTTTAGTTCTGTGAAATCGATAATTTTGCGCAGAGAGATATACCGTTGTTCCGCGGCAACGCGCGGGGACTCATCTAGTAATATTTAGGAACAGAGGGAGTACTATGTAAAGAGTTAGGTGTCGCACGGTGATAGTGTGAGGTGGGCCATGTAATCACTGAGCATGCGTGTTTTCACTGCTCTTGCACGCCTCCGCTGTAAGAATGGAGAAAATTGTAATCTAGTAGTAGTACCTCCTTTCGCCGAAAGCGTGGGACATCCAGCAGTCCTACCACCTTAGTAATAAAGGCCAATGAGCCGTCAAATCACATAGACCCAGCAGTAAGTTGGACGGACGAAGCAACCATCACTCTTGCGCCAGTGAGAGGTCGCGTCCGCTCTGCCCGGGCATGAATGCGGCACCGATTCTTTGGAGCGGCGCTGACCGTTTCGGGCGGGAAGCGCGCGGGGGCGATGGAGGGGCTTTGGGTGGGCCAGGCTGGTCAGGAGCGGGCATGGCAGCTGTCCGCATGTCCCTACCGGACACGCCCGGAAACGGGAGGATGCACCAACTCTCGCGGCTAAAATCGTACACTACACAACATCTCTCTGTAGGAGTAGGTCGATCTGTCGCTCTCTCTAACACACACATGTTGTTACACACACACACACACACACACACACACACACGCACGCACCTTGGTCCCATTGCACCTTCTGACGTGACTTATTACACCTAGACGGAGGGGGTAGTAAGTATACGAGATACGGTGGCACACTGACTTAAGTCGAATACAAGTGCCCAAAATTTGTGTGCATGTTATAATAAGGATTCACTTAAAATAGTACGTGAGTGAACAGAAGGATCAATTGGATAGTGTTCCCGAGTAGTAGCGAGATGTGTGATGTAAGATACACCGCTGGCGCTTTTAATTTTTCTTATTAATTTGTTTGTTTCACGCTCTGACTGGTGGGACCCAACGTACTACACGGAGAGAGGTAAGGTGACTAAGGCTGCATTATTTCTGCACCACTGTGGATAGTCTTACCACCAAAGCCACATGACACGATTATGATTGAAATCCCAATGACTCCCACACACACACACACACAAAACACGGCATGCTTGTCACACGAATGCAGGAATGTATAAAAGGTTATTTCCCTCTCGTTGAACATAATGGGAGGGTCGTGTAGCTGGTTAGCCTGTTCGCTCATCAAACTTGAGGTCTCGGTTTCGATAACTAAACTTGAGCATAATTTGTGCCAGGAGGATTCTTTGACTGGTCAAAATGTTTTCTAGGGTTTGCATGCTTCACACTCTCTCTCCAGTATATATATACACGCTGGAGCCTCAGTGCTTGTAGTTTCTCTCTTCACACTCTCTCGCCCTCTCCCGCTGGAGCCTCATCGCTTGTAGTTGCTCTCTTCACACTCTCTCGCCCTCTCCAGAGCTAAACAAGACTTCATTGGCCTCTCTCTCCCCTCACTGCTGCTCAAAGAGCCGGCATGATCTGTCTGCCGGGAAGGGAAGGAGGCTTAACGCTGTCGCTGTCAGCGAGGCACTACCGGCGCAGCTGTTCACTTTCCACCCAGCGGCGGCGCGGGAGGGCCTCCGACCCCTTCTTCTTTGCCGCCGTCCCGTTGCCCACCGAACCACGCCCCAAGAACCTTAAGGTATAATTTACTTACTCCACATGCATTGCTCTAGCTGCATGTATACCATGAATCTAGGACGTGGTTCAAATAGGAAAGGAGTGGGGGAAAGTAGTGGGAAAAGTTGTATCTAGCATGAATCTAGGACGTGGTTGAAAGAGGAAATGAAGGGGGAAAGTTGTATAGCATGAATCTAGGACGTGGTTCAAAGAGGAAAGGAATGGGGAAAGTTGTGGGGAAAGTTGTATCGCATAAATCTAGGACGTGCTTCAAAGAGGAAAGGAAGGGGCGAAAGTACTAGTTGAAAAAGGAAAGGAAGGGACAAGGCTGTAGAGTTTGAGCAGGACTAGATTTGCTGCGCTCACATAGGAAAAGGTGTCTAAAGATAACAAAACTAGGACCAACACAAATATGCTCCTTGGTTGTTTGTTCTTTGTTGCAACAAACTGTGCATGACCACAGTACATCGGTAGATGCACATGGTGCTGGTGCGTCCACTGTCCCGTGCAACTCATTAGCTGTTGTTAATCTAAGGCCCCGTTTGGTTAAAAACTCCCTAGTCCCTACCTGCTTGGTTCCAGGGACTAAACATGGACTAGAGGTTATTAAATGACATGCTAAAAGACCATGTTACCCCTATTAATGAACTAATAGAGACAAGGTGCGATGCGTGGCAGGGGCAACTGTTGGAAAAAGTCCCAAAAAGACTCCCTTGGGGTCTTCTTTCTTTAGTCCCAAATGCCCACTTTTAGTCCCTAAAAGTCCCTCCTGTTTGGTTTAGATGGGACTGACACGGAGTTTTTTAGTCCCTACACCAAAATGTCCCTGTAAACAAACACCCTCTAATAATGCCGCTGGAAAATTGATGCAATGCCACAGTTAAAAGCAAATTACATGTTTAACGAATTTTATTGTTAATATAACCTCTATGTTAATACTAATGAATGCCACCGTTTGAGAAATGCTACTGTCTTGCTTTCTTTCCCATTTAGATAAGGTAGATGCTTCTTTTTGTTGGTGTGTCATCCACCGTTATTGACCACTAATTGTTTCCTTCGCACCTCTGTGTAAACAGGGTTATCTAGTTCACCTCGTTGCCATTGTGACCTTTTGTTGCACTGCACAAAACACTTTTGTTTTAAGAGTGTTTTGTGCAGTTCAACCAAAATCTCACACCGACAATGTTGCTTGATTGCTTGATCTTAGTAGAAATGCACAAGAGGAGATCTTACTTCCTATCCGTTAATGCGAATTTGGTTCAGATCTTCTTCTTCTGAGTTGTTTGAATTCCGCATCATGAGAGGTCGGTACTAGCCTTCTTTCACATGATTCTGCAGTGTGCATTCATATGTTGTGCTACCTGTACAATAATGTTGCTTGATTTTAGTGAACTGCACAAATGGAGACAAGACTTCCAATCTGTATGTGCACTATAATATCCCATTGAGGTAAGATAAGGATATTTCACAACTGCTGGCCTGTATTTTGCCACTTTCATCAGAAAATTAAGTTTAGTACTATACTTGTGCTCCCTAATTGACATGCCAAATCTTACATTGAAGGCGAAGCTTGTCTGATATTGAACCAAGTGATGAAGGGGAAGAACAAGCGGAAGAAAAACAAAAATCAACTCCCGGTGTTGTAATGAAGCACTAGAACTGTGATGACACAAGTAATGTTATAGTTTTGCATCTTAATTTATTGCTATGGCTGGAACGAGCAAATGTTTTGCCACTGATTTGATGCCACTCTTAATGTAATATGTAATTATCTCTACTTGTGCAAACAGGGATCTTCTTTGAAGATACCATATATTTTAGTGGAACTACACAAGAAGATGTTGGAAACATTAAACTAATCGAGGAGTATATAGTAAGCATGGCTACCACCGTAGATAGCAACGGATGGTTCCGGAGAAGTGCTTCATCTGTATGCTCTACACAATAAGCCTCCTAACAAAAGTTGGTACTCGCCCACTGACTTCATACATATGATTGAGCGTTGTCATCTCTATTGGTGTTGTGCTACTGTTTAGATACTATCATGAAAAAGTGGTATTGTCCTTGAGAAGTGCTTCATCTGTGCTGTTTTAAATATTTCCTTCCCTTTTTTCGAGCAAACAAGGATGCTAGCATTTAGTAGTCCTCTTGTCTTTGCACAACAGGGTCATCTTCCTCTGAAGAAGAATATGGAGTACGTGAAGTGACTTGTTCCGATTATGCCAGGATGAAGAAGCCATGTCTATCTTCTCATCAGAAGGAGCAGTTGAAGGATGGTTACATTACTCCCCACAAGACCAAACTAACTTCAGCTCAGAAGGACTGACAAATCTCCATTTTTTTGCTATGATGCGCGAGTACAATGTTGTTCTAGGATTCTTTCTGGTGAGTTCCATTTTTCTAAAAGTGTGCTCTACATGGACCATGTATGCGCCTGTTGAAACTGTCAATTCATAGTACAGTTTGCTTTATACTAATCACTTTTTTGTATTTGTGCAAACAGGGGTGCTCAGCTTGATTTCAATGGGAACTACACAGAATCTTCATGAATACATCGAATCATTCATTTCCACCACAAGAAAGGAGGTGCCGATAAGTTCAAGGCGTTGCAACATATAAGGGCAAAATCATACAAGCTACGCGCGAATTTGGTTGATTTTGGTGGAACTGCACAAAAAGAACAGCTGGTTTATTTAGCACAAGGTGCCATGTCAATGTCCGAACTGATGGCAAACCCTGCCCATTCCACAATCATAGGCATTTGATATTTTGGAATGGGACAACCTTGTCAAATTTTGCTCATTGATTTTAGCAAGACATGCGTTTGATATTTTCGAATGGGACGCCCTTTGCTGTCAGCAATGTCGATCAATTTTTTCTTTATTCTTTAGTTGTAAAGTAAATATTGCCTCTGACATGTGAGTCGCTGAGATGCATAATCATCAATTGTTTTGAATGTTCTCTATGAATTGCCAAGCCTGTGTGTTTGATTGCAATGTACAGAAACGCTAAAAAGCTGCTCAAACTCTTTGTACTCCTTCTGTTCCTTTTTACTTCGCACATTGTGAAAGTGCATACTTTTTTGTATAAGATTGGTCAAAGTAGAGATACTTTGACTGCAGACAAAACTTGTATGCAGACTAGAAAGGACCGGAGGGAGTACATGTGAAACTGCTGCAAACGAGGTGATCACCCTGGGAATAATGCTAGTACGTATTGTTTTGCATGTTCATCCAATGCCAGTGATATAGGAATTCGAATTAATCGAAATAAATTCATTCATACACGGTCGGATTTCATATAAACATGCCGGATTTCATTACATTTCATACATTCTTCAACTAAAAAGGGGTGCGCTGGAGGTATAATTAATTAACCAAAGCTACCCACCTGTGTCCCGCCGAGCCGAACAGAAGCTTCAGTGACTTAACTGCAGGTGCAATTGCGTACCTGACATGTGGCCTGTTGGGCCCACGTGTCAGTCAGCTAACTGCACCAGCAGTTAAGTAGAAGCAGCGTTCTTCTCCAGTGCAGCTCTCCGACTCCACGTCGCCGCCAAGAAGCTAATCAGCCGTCAATGGTCAACCCGCCTAGCTTGGCTTCAACCGGAGGGTAGCAGCGGTGGCCTTACTTGGACCTGAGTGGCGGCGACCTACCGTGTTCTACTCTTCCTCGTTTTTTGTGTGGCGCGACCTTGTTGGCAGCGGGGCGGGGCCTCGGTGGAGCCGGCGATGTCCTCTGTCTCGTTGCCGGCGGGCGGCGCGTCAGCGTAGTGGTGGAAATCCTCCCCCACGTTGCCAGCAAGGTGGGGCCTCGGCTAAGCCGGCGATGTCCTCTGCCTCGTTGTTGGCGGGGCGGGGCCTCAGCGAAGCCGGCGGTGTCCTCTGCCTCGTTGTTGGCGCCGCGGGGCCTCAGCGGAGCAGGGCCTCGTCGACACCAGCAGAGCGGGGACTCGTCGGAGCTGGCATTGTCCTCTGCCTCGTCCTCGGTCTCGCCAAATAGCGCCTCGCCGCTTCATCGCCCTCTTTGCTAGCCTCTTTGTAGGCGGCCGCAGCCTCCGCCACCCACATGCAGTACCGCCAGTGCTCGAGGCGGCCCTTGCGGGCGGAGTGGTATGAGTCGAGCAACGCCTCCTGCTCCGCGGCGATCTGCTCGTCTGCCTGCAGGCGCTCCTGGAGGAGATGGTGGTTGTAGGCGGCGTCGGCCTGCGCCTCTCGGAACTGCTCCTCATGCATCTGCCTCACCCTATCCATATATTGGGCACGATCCTCGCTGATGGTCATGGTGCAATGCACCGGCGAGGATGGCGCGGAGGAGGGGGTTGGCGCCGGATCGTCGACTACCATGTTCTCCATTGGGACGTCGTCGTCCTTCGGCTGCCTGCCGGCCAGCCGATCGGCAGCAATGGCTGCCATCTCCTTGTGGTCCGTCGTCCGCCCGTCCTCAAGAGCGCTGGAGCGCGAGGAAGCCATGGTGGGGAGTAGTGGTGTGGACAGGAGAAAGGGAATGGATGCGGATGACTGCGGCTATGGCCGGCGCAGCAGTTTATATAGCAATGGTGGGCGGACGGAGGGGCGGACATGTGGCACCAGAGTAGCTGCCTTGGCAACCGCGTATCATTACTGTGGGCGGCAGATGGACGGACGGACGGCACTTGTGTCGTTTGAAGGCAGAGCAATCGCCTGCACCGGGAAGCGGGGCGGGCGGCGCTGACTGTTTCGGGCAGAAAGCGCGCGCGGGCGAGGAGATGACCTTTACTTGGAGAGGATGACAATGGGGACCCACCAGGTCCATAGCCTCACGTACGCAAGGGCCTCCTTATTATATATATATATATATATATATATATATATATATATATAATTTATTTTTCTTCCTCCTGGTTTCCTGACATCACGGTCCCACACCATTGTCAACCTATGTAGTAGTCAATAAACGAGAGAATTGCACAAGAAGCGGCCGACGGCTGGATCAAGCAGCTCGAGCAGTATTTGTATTTTTTAGGTGTGAGCACTGTAGAGTTTTTCGATGTTTAGCCCAGATATGAATTTTTCTCCGCTGAACAACAACAAAAACATCGCTGCAGGTATTAACTGGGCGGGCTGTGGCCCGTCTAGCCCAGGCCAGATATCCAGCCCAGATATTAACTTTTTTCAAGCTGAAAATGGCTAGCCCAGCTATACTTTTTTTAGGAATACCCAGGCAAGGTCAAGTTGTTATTCTCCGCCCTGCTGGGCTGCAAATCTTTCCTAGGAGGGACGCATTAGGCTTAAGAAGAAAATGGGCTTTAAGAAATAATGAATGGGATGTAATTATAAAAACTGGGCAGTAACTATAAAAAAATGCATCAAACACGTGATTACTTTATAAAATATTATTTTTGGATATTGAAAATTTTAATTTCGTTAATTTTTGTGAGTGCAATGTTTCATTGGAGTTTTACATAATATAAATTTATATTGAAATTGTATTTAATCTGACTAGAAATTTCGGTATAAAAATATTTCGGATCCCATCAAAGTGTGGGAAATTTATTGAATTATGTTTTGCACAGTTGGTTGAAATGGGTTGTACTTTTAACAAACTGTAAATGGGCTGTAGTAAATTCCATTAGAATTCAAAAATGGGCTACACATTCTTACAAATCTCAAATGGGCTATAAGTTCTCTGCCACACACTTCTGGCCTTACTAAGTTGACGCGTCCCCTAAAAAACAGAGTTGACGTGTATGCAAGGCTTTGTCAACTTATAGTCAACAGACGGTTCTAGCAGAAGTGGCCGTTGGATGTTCATCCAATGGATGCCGTGCTTCTTCTTCAATCTCGGATATTCTAGCCTCACCCGCCCAAAAAACGGATTCCTTCCCCTAACATCTGGGGCGCACCGTTTCAGAAGCTGACCTGTGGGCCTACTAAGTTGACGTACCAAGGGCTTTGTCAACTTAGTGAGTATAAACGATTCTAGCTGCAGTGATCGTATGATGTCATCCAACGGTTGTTGTGCTTCCTCAACCTCTGGTCTTCTTGCTCCAGCCGCCAAAAGCAGCGCCGGTCGTGCCGCCTGCTCCTGCCTCCTGTGGCCGGTTGTGCTGCCGCGGAGGCCTCACCGCCCCCTACTACTCCTACCGCTGGCCAGGCCATCCCTCCACTCACCCACACCCCCTGTTATTCTGCGGCCACGGCAGCGCAGCCGAACCAGTGAACCCTCGTACTCCTCTCCGCGTGTGCATCCACTGCCGCGTCTTCCCCGGCTCCGCGTCGTCCCCTTCCTAGGCCTCGCCGTCGTCCACCGCCCTGGTGCTCTCGGCGCGGCGTGGTCAACGTAGTCAAGGAACGACTTCCATCGGACGTGGACTGTACGTGGAGAGGCTGACAGCTGGGTCCACGGCAGCCACAAGCAAGTGCCTCCTTATTGCGCGCAAAATAATTATTCCTCCACCTGACAGCGGGGACCCACCGGACGGGCCACCGTATTTCGCGAAAAAAATGATTCGCCCCCTGACTGCTGGGACCCACGAGCTACATCTTCGCACGCAAGGAAGTGCGTCCGGAAAAAAAATGATTCGCCCCCCTGACTACTGGGACCCACCAGCTACATCTTCGCACGCAAGGAAGTGCGTCCGGAAAAAATGATTCGCCCCCCGACTGCTGGGACCCACCAGCTACACCTTCGCACACAAGGAAGTGCGTCCGGGCAAAAAAAACGATTCGCCCCCCTGACTGCTGGGATCCAGCAGCTACACCTTCGCACGCTAGGAAGTGCGTCCGGGCAAAAAAACAAAACGATTCGCCCCCCTGACTGCTGGGACCCACCAGCTACATCTTCGCAGGCAAGGAAGTGCCTGACAGTCGGGACCCACCTGGTCGAAGCGTACGTAGCGTTGTCATTCTGGTCGCGAACATGTACGTACATACTGGTCGATGTAGAGGCGCGCACATGTCGTAATAGAGGCGCGGACGTAGCATGTACAGGTACGTACAGCGGCGAGGGTGCAAGAAAGAAAATACGGCCACGTATGTGTACATACGGGCAGGGTCTCGAACGCCTACTCGCGCATACGTACGGCCAGGGCTCGTGTACATGGCTGGGTCGGAATGGAGAAACAGCGTCATCGTCGTGTTCATGGGGAGGCAACGGAATGCGTCGTGTTCATGGGGAGGCAACGGAATGCGTCGTGTTCATCGGGAGGCAACGGAATGCGTCGTGTGTTGGAAATATGCTCTAGAGGCAATAACAAATTAGTTATTATTATACTTCCTTGTTCATGATAATCGTTTATGATCCATGCTATAATTGTATTGATAGGAAACTCAGATACATGTGTGGATACATAGACAACACCATGTCCCTAGTAAGCCTCTAGTTGACTAGCTCGTTGATCAATAGATGGTTACTGTTTCCTGACCATGGACATTGGATGTCGTTGATAACGGGATCACATCATTAGGAGATACATGTGATGGACAAGACCCAATCCTAAGCCTAGCACAAAGATCGTGTAGTTCGTATGCTAAAGCTTTTCTAATGTCAAGTATCATTTCCTTAGGAGTGCTTTGGGTGTGCCAAACGTCACAACGTAACTGGGTGGCTATAAAGGTACACTACGGGTATCTCCGAAAGTGTCTGTTGGGTTGGCATGAATCGAGACTGGGATTTGTCACTCCATGTGACAGAGAGGTATCTCTGGGCCCACTCGGTAGGACATCATCATATGCGCAATGTGACCAAGGAGTTGATCACGGGATGATGTGTTACGGAACGAGTAAAGTGACTTGCCGGTAACGAGATTGAACAAGGTATCGGATACCGACGATCGAATCTCGGGCAAGTACAATACCGCTAGACAAAGGGAACTAAATACGGGATTGATTAAATCCTCAACATCGTGGTTCATCCGATGAGATCATCGTGGAACATGTGGGAGCCAACATGGGTATCCAGATCCCGCTGTTGGTTATTGGCCGGAGAGGTGTCTCGGTCATGTCTACATGGTTCCCGAACCCGTACGGTCTACACACTTAAGGTTCGGTAACGCAAGGGTTATAGGGAATAGATGTACGTGGTTACCGAATGTTGTTCGGAGTCCCGGATGAGATCTCGGACGTTACGAGGAGTTCCGGAATGGTCCGGAGGTAAAGATTTATATATATATGAAGTATGGTTTTGGCCACCGGAAGTGTTCCGAGCATCACCGGTAGTGTACCGGGACCACCGGAGGGGTCCGGGGGTCCACCGGGAGGGGCCACCAGCCCCGAAGGCCTACACGGGCCAATAGTGGGAAGGGACCAGCCCCTAGGTGGGCTGGGGCGCCTCCCACCAAGGCCCAAGGCGCCTCCAAGAGGGGAAGGGGCAAACCCTAGGGCAGATGGGCCCTAAGGCCCACCCCAGATGCGCCTCCCCTTCTCCCCCTTGTGGCTGCCACCCTAGATGGGATCTAGGGCTGCCGCACCCCTTGGGGTGGGAATCCTAGAGGGGGCGCAGCCCCCTCCCCTCCCCCTATCTATACCTACTAATAAAGCAAGGTGCGTTTCACTAATTTTTTCATCCGTTCACCCATATTTTTTTTAATTTTTTATTATTCGAGGTGGTACTAAACTTTTTTGCATGACTTTTTGTCTGTCGCGTTTTCCCTTAGTACATAGCGCCAGATTCACTCAATCACGCCTCCCTGTCTCAGCCCACACATCACCTGCATGGGCCTCAGCCCACCGAATCGAATCCAAGGGCCCAGGCAAACCGGGAGGAGTGACAAAAATAGTCCCGTTATGTCTATGATTCGAAGTCAACAAGCCGTCTCAAAGAGTGGGTCCTAAAATATGAGCATGAAGGAAAGGAATTAACAGGAGGGCTTCCTTACACCTCCTCCAACCAATTTATATATGTCTATGATTCGAAGTCAACAAGCCGTCTCAAGGAGTGGGTCCTAAAATATGAGCATGAAGGAAAGGAATTAACAGGAGGAATATATTCCGTTGTTATGAGCTGAAAGGAAGGAAATGAAATTGAAGGAAGGAAACAAAGAAAGGAATAAATTCCCTCCTTATGAAGGCAGGAAGGGAAGGAATTAAAGAAGAGATTAATTTTGCTGGGAATTAAAAGAAAAAATAAAAATTTCACTGTTAGAGAGGATTCTGCTTTGTCTCTACGTATGGAATATTTTTAGGCAGATGTGAGAGAGGGCGGATTAAATATATGGGGCCATGCATCATTGGCTGTACATGCACCTGTACGCGCTAATGCATCAAAAAATGACCTGGCTAATTGAGGAGCTTTTGAATCTCCTGATAATGTTTTTTTGGGTCTCATGTGAGGTATTATAATTTGTAATGAGTTATTATTTATGCAGAACACAACCAAACAGTGAATTGGATCCTATCAAATACCAAATTACCATTTCGAGCTCAAATACAAATGTCCAAATGCATTTGAAAAAAAATCGGCGCCTTGCCTGTTTGTTATGACCGGGAAATATTGGTAAAATAGTGCGTCAACTTTGGATCGACCAGTTGACCTTGAGCCCATGTACCCCAAAGACCAACAACCATCTAGGGCGCCAACGCTTTGTGAGTTTTTTAATGGATTACATCCAGTATTATGTGTACTCATTTGTTCTATGGTAAAAATATATATAGCGTTAATATTCCCATTTTTGACATGAATGAACAAATGAACCGGCAGTCCAACAGGTGAGAACCTTAACAGTTAGCCTCTCCGGTTCAGTTTTTAAAACTATGGTTCGATAGCCATAGTGGAACGACACGACGTGTAGTTCGCTGCCGGAAAAGATGCCCAAGTTCATGTTAGAGATGAAGTAGGTGGACGGTGGCGACAGTGAAGTGTATTTGGTTTATGTTGAGTCAATAAGTTGATGGCCTCACACCTTAATTTAATTTGCATTAATAATTACTATTGTGCGCGCTTAGTTGATGGCCTGATATGTTATGACATGATAAGTTTTGAACCACATGAATATGTACATGACAGTTGCAACGCATGAGGAATAACAAGCTGGTACATGTAGGGGCTCGCGAAATCGGCATGTGAGTGTGATCACCAAGATCACCGCCTTGAGACTATTTTGTTGTAATACGTGGGCAAGTGACTGTCATCGACAATGATGACAAAGAGAAGAAGTGAGAACACAGATGATTCGCCAATGGTGTGCAAGAGCTTGTTTCTCCCGTTGCAAAGCACGGGCATTTGTGCTAGTATATACTTGAGGTATGGGGGCTGCCCAACACGCGATTTGATCTCTCTCTTGGCGCAGCCCTACCTCTCTCCTCCTCGTCTCTCGTAGTGCTTGGCGAAGCCCTGCTGGAGTACCACGCTCCTCCACCACCACCACGCCGTCGTGCTGCTGCTGGACGGAGTCTTCCCCCAACCTCTCCTTCTCCCCTTGCTGGATCAAGGCGTGGGAGACGTCACCGGGCTGCATGTGTGTTGAACGTGGAGGTGTCGTCCGTTCGGCACTAGGATCATCGGTTATTTGGATCACGGCGAGTACGACTCCATCAACCCCGTTCACTTGAATGCTTCCGCTTAGCGATCTACAAGGGTATGTAGATGCACTCTCCTTCCCTCGTTGCTAGATTGCTCCATAGATTGATCTTGGTGTTGTGTAGAAAATTTTGAATTTCTGCTACGATCCCCAACAGTGGCATCATGAGCTAGGTCCATGCGTAGTTTCTATGCACGAGTAGAACACAAAGTAGTTGTGGGCGTCGATTTTGTCAATTTACTTGCCGTTACTAGTATTATCTTGATTCGGCGGCATTGTGGGATGAAGCGGCCCGGACCAACCTTACATGTACGCTTACGTGAGACCGGTTCCACCGACTGACATGCACTAGTTGCATAAGGTGGCTGGCGGGTGTCTGTCTCTCCCACTTTAGTCGGATCGGATTCGATGAACAGGGTCCTTATGAAGGGTAAATAGAAATTGGCAATTCACGTTGTGGTTTTGGCGTAGGTAAGAAACGTTCTTTCTAGAAACCTATAGCAGCCACGTAAAAACTTGCAACAACAATTAGAGGACGTCTAACTTGTTTTTGCAGCATATGCCGTGTGATGTGATATGGCCAAAAGGATGTGATGAATGATATATGTGATGTATGAGATTGATCATGTTCTTGTAATAGGAATCACCACTTGCATGTCGATGAGTATGACAACCGGCAGGAGCCATAGGAGTTGTCTTAATTTATTTATGACTTGCGTGTCAACATAAACGTCATGTAATTACTTTACTTTATTGCTAACAGTTAGCTATAGTAGTAGAAGTAATAGTTGGTGAGACATCTTCATGAAGACACGATGATGGAGATCATGATGATGGAGATCATGGTGTCATGCCGGTGATGATGATGATCATGGAGCCCCGAAGATGGAGATCAAAAGGAGCAAAACGATATTGGCCATATCATGTCACTATTTGATTGCATGTGATGTTTATCATGTTTTACATCTTATTTGCTTAGAACGACGGTAGCTTAAATAAGATGATCCCTCACTAAAATTTCAAGAAAAGTGTTCCCCCTAACTGTGCACCGTTGCGAAGGTTCGTCGTTTCGAAGCACCACGTGATCATCGGTTGTGATAGATTCTTACGTTCGAATACAACGGGTGTTGACGAGCCTAGCATGTACAGACATGGCCTCGGAACACATGCGAAACACTTAGGTTGACTTGATGAGCCTAGCATGTACAGACATGGCCTCGGAACACGGAGGACCGAAAGGTCGAACATGAGTCGTATAGAAGATATGATCAACATGAGATGTTCACCGATGATGACTAGTCCGTCTCACGTGATGATCAGACACGGCCTAGTCGATTCAGATCATGTATCACTTAGATGACTAGAGGGATGTCTATCTGAGTGGGAGTTCATGAAATAATCAGATGAACTCAATTATCATGAACATAGTCAAAAGGACTTTGCAAATTATGTTGTAGCTTACGCTTTAGTTCTACTGTTTTAGATATGTTCCTAGAGAAAATTTATTTGAAAGTTGATGGTAGCAATTATGCGGACCGGGTCCGTATACTGAGGATTGTCCTCATTGCTGCGCAGAAGGATTATGTCCTTAATGCACCGCTCAGTGAGCTGAACCTCGAACGTCGGTTATGGATGTTGCGAACATCTGACATACACGTTTTGATGACTACATGATAGTTCAGTGCGTAATGCTAAATGGTTTAGAATTGAGGCACCAAAGACGTTTTTGAAACATCGCAGAACATATGAGATATTCCAAGGACTAAAATTGGGATTTCAGGTTAGTGCCCACGTCAAGAGGTATGAGACCTTTGACAAGTTTCTTAAGCCTGCAAACCAAGGAGAAAAGCTCAATCGTTGAGCATGTGCTCAGATTGTACGACTACAGCAATCGCTTGAATCGAGTGGGAGTTAATCTTCCAGATGAGATAGTGATGGTTCTCCAAAGTCACTGTCACCAAGCTACTAGAGTTTCGTGATGAACTATAACATATCAGGGATAGATATGATCCTTGAGCTATTCGCGACACCACGAAAGTAGAAATCAAAAGGGAGCATCAATTGTTGATGGTTAGTAAAACCACTAGTTTCAAGAAGGGCAAGGGCAAGAAAGGGATACTTCATGAAACAACAAATCAGTTGCTGCTCTAGTGAAGAAACCCAAAGTTGAACCCAAGCCCGAGACTAAGTGCTTCTGTAATAAGGGGAACGGTCACTGAAGCAGAACCACCCTAGATACTTGGTAGATGAGAAGGCTGACAAGGTTGACAGAAGCATGTATTGGACATATATTAAATGTGTACTTTACTAGTACTCCTAGTAGCAGCAGGGTATTAGATACCGGTTCGGTTGCTAAGTGTTAGTAACTCGAAATAAAAGGCTACAGAATAAACGGAGACTAGCCAAAGGTGAGACGACGATAGGTGTTGGAAGAGTTTCCGAGGTTGATGTGATCAAACATCGCACGCTCCGTCTACCATCGGGGTTGGTGTTAAACCTAAATAATAATTATTCGGTGTTTGCGTTGAGCATGGACATGATTAGATTATGTTCGTCGCAATACGATTATTCATTTAAGGAGAATAATGGTTACTCTGTTTATTTGAATAATACCTTCAATGGTCTTACACCTAAAATGAATGGTTTATTGAATCCCGATCATAGTGATACACATGTTCATGCCAAAAGATATAAGATAGTAATGATAGTACCACATACTTGTGGCACTGCAATTTTAGTCACAATGGTATAAAACGCATGAAGAAGCTCCATGTTGATGGATCTTTGGACTCGCTTGATTTTGTATCACTTGAGACATGCAAATCATACCACATGAGCAAGATGACTGAAAGGCCTCGTTTTCAGTAAGATGGAACAAGAAAGCAACTTGTTGGAAGTAATGCATCTTGATGTGTGCAGTCCAATGAGTGCTGAGGCATGTAGTGGATATCCTTATATTGTTACTTCACAGATGATTTGAGTAGATGCTAAGTATATTTACTTGATGAATCACGAGTCTGAATTATTGAAAGGTTCAAGTAATTTCAGGGTGAAGTTGAAGATCGTCGTGACAAGAGGATAAAATATCTATGATATGATCATAGAGATGAATATCTGAATTATGAGTTTGGCAAAGAATTAAGACATTGTGGAAATTGTTTCACAACTAATACAGCCTGGAACACCATAGTGTGATGGTGTGTCCGAACATCATAACCGCACCCTATTGGATATGATGCATACCATGATGTCTCTTATCGAATTACCACTATAGTTTATGGGTTAGGCATTAGAGACAACCACATTCACTTTAAATAGGGCACCACGCAATTCCGTTTGAGTCGACACCGTATGAACTATGGTTTAGAGAAAGCTAAGCTGTCGTTTCTTAAAAGTTTGGGGCTGCGACGCTTATGTGAAAAAGTTTCAGGCTGATAAGCTCGAACCCAAAGCGGATAAATGCATCTTCATAGGACACCCAAAACAGTTGGGTATACCTCCTGTCTCAGATCCGAAAGGAATAGGGATTGTTTCTCGAATCGGGTCCTTTCTCGAGGAAAAGTTTCTCTCGAAAGAATTGAGTGGGAGGATGGTGGAGACTTGATGAGGTTATTGAACCGTCACTTCAACTAGTGTGTAGCAGGTCACAGGGAGTTGTTCCTATGGCACTCACACCAATTGAAGTGGAAGCTTATGATAGTGATCATGAAACTTCGGATAAAGTCACTACCAAACCTCGTAGGATGACAAGGATGCATACTACTTCAGAATGGTACGTAATCCTGTCTTGGAAGTCATGTTGCTAGATAACAATGAACCTACGAGCTATGGAGAAGCGATGGTGGGCCCGGATTCCGAAAATGGCTCGAGGCCATAAAATCCAAGAGAAGATCCATGTATGAAAACAAAGTGTAGACTTTGGAAGAACTACTTGATGGTCGTAAGACTGTTAGGTACATATGGATTTTAAAAGGAAGACGGAAAATGATGGTAAGTATCACCATTAGGAGAGCTCGATTTGTCCTTAAGATGTTTTCCGACAAGTTCAAGGAGTTGAATACGATGATACTTTCTCACTCGTAGCAATGCTAAGAGTCTGTTGGAATTAGCAAGTACTGCATTATTTATGAAATCTTGCAGATAGGATGTCAAAATATTGTTTCCTTGATGATTTTCTTGAGGAAAGATTGTATGTGATACAACCAGAAGATTTTGTCGATCCTGAAAGATGCTAACAAGTATGCAAAGCTCCAGCAATCCTTCTAAGGACTGGAGTAAGCATCTCGGAGTTGGAATGTACACTTTGATGAGATGATCAAAGATTTTGGATTTATACAAAGTTTATGAGAAACTTGTATTTCCAAATAAAGTGAGTGGGAGCACTACGACATTTCTGATAAGTATATGTGGATGACATATTGTTGATCCTAAATGATGTGGAATTTCTGGAAAGCATATAGGGTTATTTGAAAGGTGTTTTTCAATGGAAAACCTGGATTAAGCTACTTGAACATTGAGCATCAAGATCTATAAGGATAGATAAAAAATAATTAATGGTACTTTCAAATGAGCACATATCTTGACATGATCTTGAAGGTGTTCAAGATGGATCAGCCAAAGAAGTAGTTCTTGCCTGAGTTGTAAGGTATGAAGTTAAGACTTAAAGCTCGACCACGGCAGGAGAAAGAGGAAGGACGAAGGTCGTCCCCTATGCTTTTGTCATAGGCTCTATACGGTATGCCATGCTGAGTACCGCACCTGATGTGTGCCTTGCCACATGTCTGGCAAGAGGGTACAAAGGTGATCTAGGAGTAGATCACTAGATAGAGGTCAGAATTATCCTTAGAGGAATAAGGATATGTTTCTCAGTTATGGAGGTGAGGGAGTCCTGGATTAGGGGGTGTTCGGATAGCCGGACTATACCTTCAACCGGACTCCAGGACTATGAAGATGCAAGATTGAAGACTTTGTCCCGTGTCCGGATGGGACTTTCCTTGGCGTGGAAGGCAAGCTTGGCGATGCGGATATTCAAGATCTCCTACCATTGTAACCGACTCTGTGTAACGCTAACCCTATCCGGTGTCTACATAAACCGGAGGGTTCTAGTCCGTAGGACAACTCCATCATACAACAATCATACCATACACTACTAGAAAAAGGGCTACTAATGGCGCACCTAATTTGGCCATTAATGGCGCATTAGTGGTGCGCCATTACTAGCACGCCATTAGTAATTTTTACTAATGGCGCACCACTGGTGCACCATTAGTATCTGGTATACTAATGGCGCACAACTGGTGCGCCATTAGTATAGGGCACAGTGCGCCATTAGTATGCCTCCCATGGGCCATGTATACCCAGGTGCTTTGGCATACTAATGGCGCACAACAACAGGATGCGCCATTAGTAACCTCGGCATACTAATGGCGCACTGCTTAATGATGCGCCATTAGTATCCTCTGGCATACTAATGGCGCACTGTGATGTGATGCGCCATTAGTATGAATATTAGGTTTTTTTAATTTTTTTATTTTCTGTTTTTTTTGCATAGGTTACAAAATGTATAATTGGACAAAATATAGACAACACACATCAACAACAGATTCATTGAATACAATAGAAGATTAGTCTCTGAATACAATTCATCATATTAGTCTCCGAATACAATTCATCATATTAGTCTCCGAATTGAAAAGACCGAACAAAGATAGAACATTATATTACAAGTCTCGAGACCGCGAGTAGCGAGTTTGTCTTCACATTACAAGTCGATATCGATCATCTAAACTACCATCACATAGAAGAGAGCTGCGGTCATCACGATGAAACTCGTCTTCATCCGGTTCCTCCAACGCTCCCTCCCCTCTCCCGCTAGATAGCGGGCGTATCTAGATTGGGCCTCGGCCCTAGTGGTGTACCCTTTGTAACTGTTACCACTGAATCGGTGAACCTGTCTCCGACACTCCTCCCAGTCGTCGTAGACTCCGGGAACCTTACCCTTGTACACGACATACGACGGCATCGCTATGCACTAGCCAAACGAAACATTAGTACCAATTCACAGACAATACATAAGCAATATATAAGTATGCAACAGAACGATCGGAAGAGAAAAGCAAGACATTAATAGCATCGATTACATCTAAGTTGAACGACTCTCGAAACCAAAGAGACATACTACAAGTTCATTAAAGTTTAATTACAACATGAGCCAATCGATGTTTCAGAACTAGACACAGCATCACTGCTTTCGACTCGACTCAAGGGACCAGAGCGTGGATGAAGCCGCCGTCTATCGTGGGAGTCATGAAATTACGGGCGTTGTCAGCCTGCATTTGTAGCATTCCGTCTATCTCACTGTTGGACGGTTGATTTCTGAGGTAGAACTGCCCCGAGGTACGAAGGACATCTTGATGGATGATTTCCGCAAACTCCGACTGGATGCGAAAGAATTCTTGTCTAATGTCCGTGTCCTGGATTGCCGACATGCTCGCGGCCCAATCTTTGAGTTTACTCGGTAGCAGAAGTTGATGATGGTCCCGTACGATCGCCCGCATGTGATGGATGGTGTAGTAGGCACCCTTCTGACCGCCAGGCGGCTGCTTGACGCAACAGAACGTCGTATTGTGGGAGAACACGTGCTTGCCGTACTTACGAATAGGCCTGCTGAAGGTGCCTCCAGATATGGCGTAGCTGGGGAGAACATCATCAAGAACCTTCTTGACATTTGTGTAGTCTACGTTCGACTGACGGTCCGGGTCGAAATACGTGGCCATGGAATATTTGGGGCTTAGGAGGATGAGCGTGCAATGTGTGTCACTGCAGAAAACACGGAATGTTAAAAGAAAAACAACCGAATTCTAAGAATTCGTATGTTACGGGGCGGTTGAGGGGAGGACTTACTCGGGAAAGTAAGGCACGAGGAAGTTATCCTTATCTGGGTTTGCCAGAATGACGCCTTCGAGGTAAGAACTCGCGACTTGCCGGTCCCCAGCGCTGCCCAAGATCTTGGCACGCATGTAGAAGGGGTCGACTATCACGATGTCCGGGGTCTTGTCGCGAATGATCCGCATCTCCATAGTCAGCGAAAATAGCCGAACGAAGGTGTAGTGCAGCGGATGAAGGTTCAACATAGCATGGATGTCATCAAACCGCAGGACGATCGTACCCCCGATGGAGTTATCCACAAAGCCCTTGCCCTCTGGCACCTTGGCCACGAAAACCGGGTATGCCACATCCTTCTCTCTGAGACGCCGCTTCTCCAAAGAAAGAACACTGTCATGTAGACTCTGCATAGCACCGGCTGCAACATCGAGCATATTTCTCGGTAGCATCGTCCTACCCGCCACATGCACCCTCCTCATTAAATCCTCAGGTGAAGGTGGCCCGTCCTGAGCACGGATCGTACTCGGTGCCGGCTGGCCCGCACCCTTGTTAGTCTTTCTTTTGCGTGCCTTCTTCTTCTCCTATAATGGGACCGAGTTCTGCTCACAGACCGCCTTCTTGAGTGTGTTGGGGCTGAGAATATTTCGCACCTCGCCTATCTGAGGCTCGGTGAAGTCGGCAGCTGGAGGCGTCTCCTGAGAGCTGAACGACAGACGACGCCTGTTGCAACTTGGCTTCTCCCGGTACCAGCTAGATCGCGCACGTCTTTTGTTGGGTTGGGTTCTTGAGAAGGAGGCCCCATGAAGTCGCCATCGTACCCATGATCAGTAAAGTATTGATCGATGTTGGCAAATGTATCGTCGTCGTCGTCGTTCTGATCCTGTGCTATATGCATGTTTGGATCCAGTGGCATAGGGATGTCCGGCACCGTTGCGGCGGTCTTGCCATGGGGCCGACTTAGCGCCGGCACGACTGGCGGTGTTGTCTTTGGGGTGGGGTCCCCCGCCCCCAAATGAATCTGGCTCTTCGGCCAAAGCAGGGGCCAGCTCAGGCAGGCGCTGACGGTCATCACGTCATCATCGTCGGCCCCGATGGGTCGAACCGGAGGTAACAACTCGTCGCAGCCTGGCAGCACCCGAACCAGTTGAACCCTAAACAAGTTGGGTGGCATCTGGGTACCGTGGAACAAGGGGTTGCCCGGTTGAACGATTTTCCCCTTGGCGACATCGACCAACTCGTTGTTCATGAAGTGCAGGAGAGTGCACGGAACGTCGGCGGCGCCCTGCGAAACATGTAGGGCGTCAGGGATGCCCAGTCAAAGGCAAGGAGATGAAGTCCTCGGCCGAGAGAGGCTTAATAAGTTACCGTGATGATGGCGTCGAGCTCGGCTAATGTCGAGGCACCGCCAACGGCGGGCATGCAGTTGACGGAGGGGCCGCTTGCTGCAGAGGTGCCGGCCGGCGTACACCCGGGTGCATTAAGCTCCCGTGCCGGCGTCAGAGACACCAATGCCGCCTCCGCCGGAGACACCAATGGCCCCGCCATCGCGTTCTGCGAGTTGCTGGCCGTGAAGCTAGGAATCGGGGGCGGGCCCTGTTGGCCGCCCGCAATCCAGGCACTCAACCCCTGGATCAAGGTAGGCACAATGGCGGTGATCGTCGCTCCGAGTTGTTGTTGCACTTGCTCTTGGACAATCTCCGGAATCCGCGCCACCTGTGCCTTGAGTTCTTGAACATCGCGCGCCTGGCTTTCCGAGCTGGTCTTTTTCTCCTTTCGCCCACCAGTGTTATAGTATGACCCCCATTTTGTCGACAAGCCTTTGCCGGCCACACGACCAGCTGACGTCGGCTTACTGAGCTTATCCTTGTTCTTCATTACATTCAACGCCCTATTTAGAGTGGTGTCCCAAGGGTTGCTCTTGGTCGACCCCGCGCTACTGCTTTCAGTCGCCTGCGGAAGGAATGTGAACCATTTAGAAATTTGGATTCATTAATTAGAATGCAACCATATGGAGCTAATTACGTGGGGGTGTATTCCTTACCAGAACAAGCTCAAGCGCCCTGGTCTTCGGATCCGTGGTAAGCTCCTTTGTTTTCGGGTCCTTCTTGTACCGGGCCCTGACATAGTTCCTGGTCTGCTTGTCACCATATTTATGGAAGAGGGGCGGTAGGCCTTGCTCGGCACGGTCCGCCTCCTCCTTGTCCCATATAGGCTCCACCACTCTGTAACCGCCGGGACCGAGTGTGTGTTCCCCTAAGTTCAGCTCCCACATTTCTTTCCCCCACCGACTTGATTCGCAGTTTGCGGTGCTCGAGCAATTGATCTTGAAGTCGTTGTAGTCATCTTCGGTGATCGAAGGATTTTTCTCCTTGATCTTCTCATAACTCTCACCTTTCTCGATCATTCTCTTCACATTTGTAACTGCCTCCTTGAGGGTGCGGAGCACGGTCGGGCGCCAGTCCTTCCATTGCCTCTTCTGGCTGCCATCTGTGCGTGCGCCGCCATCATCAGTGGTGGCATCCTCGGCCGCACCATCAGTGGTGGCATCAGTGGGGTCATCCTCAGCGGCACCATTAGTGGTCTCAGGATCGGTGGGGAAGGCGGCGTCCTCATACAAGTGAGGTTGTTCCTCCATCTCCTGGGACAACTCCCAGAATGCCTTGCCGCCCGAACCCCCAGCCTCATCGTTGTTGGCCATGTTTCTCTCTAAATAGAAACAAAGTTTGGTCAAAAAGTTGGTTATTGTCAAGGAACAAGATCATGGTCTCATCATTTAGGGTTTGTCGACACCGAGGCATCCTAAAATCTAAGCTTTTATCATTGAGGGTTTTTCGACGCCGAGGCACCCTAAAAGCCTAAGCTTTCATCATTTCGGTTTTTATCGACACCGAGGCACCCTAAAAGCCATGCATTAGTCACAAGTACGCCAGGGCACTTGATCCTACTTAATTAACTACTAAGATACCCCGGCCCATGCATTAGTCACAAGTACCCCATATGTCCTATTTTTAGCAAAGTCATGCTAAAATTCACGGAAAATTTCAGCATGACCTTTGCTAAAAATAGGACATATGGAGTACCCTAATTTGCCGGAATGGAAGTTAATCGACATTCCGGCAAACTCAAGGGCCTCTCGGGGTACCTGCAAAATCATTATCCCAGGTGGACAAGGCAATGTGCTACTTGCTTAAATCTCTGTCCAATGCTCTATTTACAAGACAAACAACAGGTGGCAAAGCCCAGTGTTAAAAAAAAGGCTTGTGCTGATTCAGTTCTACCATCATGCTCACAAAAATATGGTCAATCATTGGGCCAGACCCATCAATAAATGTAGGCCACCCTGCCCAAGTTACAAATGCGGGTAAGTTAAAATAGATGGAATCAAGCAGTAAAAATAGCAGTATTTATTCTCTAGCAGGGCCTACAACCATTTATATAAAGAAATTCTCTGGCCCGGAAGTCAGATCTGGAGACATATGTTATATCTTTATCTGAAAGTTTATTTCGTAGTGGCTACAGCAAACTGCATACTTTTTCAGGCTTGATTCACATAGTCCAATCAGGATTTAACATATGCAATTTTTCAGTGTCTACTTAGGAGAAATAGGTTTCAAACTTCAACTTGCTTTGTATAAGGAGACTAAAAAACTATCTAAGGAGCTCTTCAAATTCAAATTACAGCCTGCATGACATTTTCCTACACAATGCTTGTTGTAAATAATTACTTAAAGTAAACACTTTTTTATTTTAGCTTACTTACAACAGAATGCCTATCTTTCTAGTTTTCCAATTCCTTTTGTTTCATTTTCAACATTGCTCTATTTGTAATTAATAGCACTGTTCAAGAAATCTGTATATGCAATCTACAGAGATACTGCTGGCCATTGACCTGCTGGTATACAAAGTACAGAGCACATGGCTGTTGATCTAGCTGCTAGATCATTATATATGCTGCTAGATCATTATATGAACTAGATCATTGATGGCGCGCGTTGCTGCGCCCATACATTTTTAAAATAAAATGGTTGGTATTTATAAAAATTGCCCAGCCTGAGGGCAAAACATGAAGATTAAATTGGTTCCTTTCATGAACAATGAAACATCAAGGTGATATAAATAGAATGATGTAATAATTGGTACGCTTCAGGAGCAATGCAAGTGATCATTGGCCAGAATTGTTGATAGCATCAAAGGCGTCGTTCGACTGAAATTTCATCTAGTACATGAATTTATGCATAAAACTGAACAATATCGAAAGCCTGAAATATAACCTATAAGATAATTATCCTATAAGAAAATTATTCTATAAGAATATAGTTTTTATATAAGCATGAACTTGGACAATGTTGACAGCCTGAGATCCAACTTTTGTACAGAAAAACTAACTCACATAAAAACCTTAAACCTTTTATGGATATATAATACTAATCTATAAAATT
Source organism: Aegilops umbellulata (assembly GCA_032464435.1). NCBI lineage: Eukaryota > Viridiplantae > Streptophyta > Magnoliopsida > Poales > Poaceae > Aegilops > Aegilops umbellulata. Next base: position 514,849,883 of record CP136060.1, on the reverse strand, counting down.
CAAATGTTTTGCACTTAAACCACTTTGTTTGTATATATTTGAAGATGATAACATGATTTGTTGGCATCCAAGTGAGAGAGAACAATCTTTGATGCAGAGATAGCTTGTTGAAATAAAGTTACCAATAGGGGAACACCACAAGCTGATATTCGAGGAGATTGTACTACTATAGGCACAAAATGCATAACTTGATAGTAGCATCCCGAAACTTAACATGAAAATCCCAATATACAATAGCATTGATCAAATCCCCACATACGATCAAAGTAGCAAATGCCATTTTTCTCATACGATGAAGCAGCAGTTATAATCAACTGAAACATTTTTAGACTAACAATTAAACATGTTCGCATATGTTACCCATATAAGTAGAGAGGAAGATGCTAGATTATAGGAGTGCAGCGTCACACTGCGGACTTCTGAAATAATATAGCAGTAGTTATCTTAATTAAGGGCTGCTACACATGATTGGCCAGCTCCCAAATTAACAAGTCATTTTGGTGGTTTGAGCATACCAATTGGATCCTGTCACGTACAATGAGCTACTACAGATGGACATCGCTGCATGCCATCTGTTCCTTGCGCATCCGACGACAGCAGGTGGAACCCGTGAAAACATAGGGTAGGAGTTGGCTCAAAAGCATGATACATCAGTAGACCAATTGTTTTCACTCCACTCTTTCGACGTCATGGAGATTATCACATACATGATTGGAATCAAGAATGGAGTGGCGACTTAGAATAGTCAGTTCCACCTAGAGCAATTACTCCAGAATACCAAACATATGAAATCACGTCGCAAGATAATTAACATGAGGCATAAAAGTGCATAGATAATAACTTGTCCTCTAGCCATTGGAGTTCCATGAAATCTGCTGTAAGGAAGAACACTACCCGGTAGAAGCAGCAAACAAAGCAGTACCAAGCTCAAATTCATCCTCCAATGGCACATGCATTCATTTCGAATTATGTTTGCATAAAACACACACGTTCATACCAATTATGAAAACACACTGTGTATATATCAAAATTGTTGTAGAAGCAGAATCAAAATTGTAAGTTTGAGTACATCTGCTTTATCTGCAATAGAGAAGCACAAAAGAATATTAGACCACAACAAACAATTTAACCATTACCACCTTGAGTTGCAAAGATGGTGGAATTCATGAATAATATACTCAGGCAAGAAATGATTGAAGGTGAAAGCAGTGCCTCACGTTGCAACTTACTTACGTAGTAGAAGGAGCCAATGTAGTGAACCCCGTGGAACACAATGAAACCTGCATTCATTTGAGAGCACAAAGAACATCAATTGGAAAATCCATGCCGAATTTGAGAGAGAGAGAGAGAGTTGAGGTACGAACGAGGGCACACTTGTGGAAGGTCAGGAGTGGGGAGACTAATTATCGATCTGAGTGCTAGCCATGCCTGTCCACCAAAGGATTTGTGTAAGGAGAAGCTGGACAATGTAGATTATGTAGATATGATAAATCCATATTGTAACTGACCTCCAGTTATGGGCCGCCAGTGAGTGCGCCCCATTTATTTTCCACTAATGGCCCGTTACAACTACTCCACTAATGGAGTATGAATTGATTCCTCAATCACCAACAATTGGAGGTGAATCGATAGGGGACGATCGTCTGCCCTGGGCATCGCCCCGTGGCGTCACCCAGCAAGGCCCCCAGCCGGTCATGTCGGTCACCATGCGAGGAACCACCGAGGGCTGCGCCCCCTTCTTTTGGGACCAGAACGACAGCTATGTCTGTGCTATCACTAAAGAAGTTATTACCTACATTGAATCTAAAATTATAGAGAGACATACATAAGGAATGTGGAGAAGATTCCATGTGATATTCCTGTCCATGTCAGCAATCTATCTTGTGACACTAACAAGCATCATAACACAATTTGGAAATAGCACTCTTTGGTATTCCCATGGGGAATTATATCACAGATCAAATCAAGTTTTCCACTGAACTCAAAGCCCCTTAAGAAAACATGCTGAGGTTGATCAGGAACAGCCCAATTACGCGATCAGACGGCCCAGTAGTATGAAGGCGTGAGATGGAACCATCACCTGCAGATGACTCACAGTCATATGAAGTTACATGAGATACAAAAACATCTTGAACAAAGTAAGACAAGAAACAATAGTTGCAAACAATGAAGTACTACTTTTCTTCCTTGCCGTGGCTTCACCAGGCCCATAGTTCAGAACCATAATTTCTTTCACCTAGCAACATAACATACCTAGCCAATAAGTCTGGTCTTAAAAAGGGAAAATATTAACCAAGTATATTAGTGAAGAAAGTACACTAATCAGAGATCGAATAGCAAGAAAACATACTAATCAGATTGAACATATGCTACAAATTGCTATCTGTACCTTGAATAAACCGAGGCTTTAATCTTTCTCGAGTATGCGACTTAGCTCAACCTTTAATTCAGTAGTACATGTAGATAGCAATCAGATTGCAGGAAAAATAAATATTATGTCGAGAACCTCATAATAGTATTTCTTAACCTATCTTCCATAGATGCAACAAAAAAATAGTGACGAGCAATCTCAGCAATCTTCCATTGTGCGGAGATGTAAAATATCTTCCATTCCAGGGAGATGAATATGTAGGCTATCTTCTTTATCCTCAATACAACCAGATGGAGCAATTTCCGATCATTGTGAGTGGAAGTGGAGCGCACAGGCAACGGCGGCGATGTGGGATTGGACACGCCACAAGATAAAGAGGGAGCGCAAGGGCTGCCGCGGGTCTGATCTTCGATGATTGGGGTTGGAGAGATGGAGGACAAGTGGCGGTGCAGATCTCACCTGGAGGGGCCGAGGGGGGGACGCTTCACCGCCACCAGCGCCCGAAGCTGGGGAGGCTGAGAGAGAGAGAGAGAGAGAGAGAGAGAGAGAGAGAGTGGCGGCGCCGCAAAAGTCGAAAGGAAAGGGGAGGAGGGCGTCGAGGTGTCTCACACGTTCGATGGTTTCCCGTGAGTTTGAATGGGCTTCGTGCGAGGGCGGCCCAATTAACCACATGTCTCTGATTTTGATACGGGAGCAGCTGCTCGGTCCAGTTGCGGTAAGTACTGCGCTCAAAGTTTAATCGGACGGTTAAAAATGCCTAAAAATGTAAATCTGGTGGCTAGAAATGCTAATGGCCTGAGAGGGCAGGGAAAGTGCTCAGTTATAATGTATTTAAATGCATAGATCACCTGCCATCCAATCAGATTATTTCAAAAAGTGTGTATTATTTAAGCAGATGGTGGTGGTGGCAGTTGATTTAATCAATCTAGTTTGGTTTTAGCACACATGTGGTGAATGGGTCCAGCTGCAATAGTTAGGTCTAAAACCATGACCAAATTGGGCCAGTTGTGCTGCTACCTAACTGAAGATTGGACCATGAAGTAGGGGATACATGTGTGCATGATGATGCAACATTTTCTGATTAAATGCAGTATAAACTGACTTTTAGACTGATTTTCCATCAAAATTGAAAATAGTTACACTAAGTTTCAAAATAGAAAAATACACTTCTCAGTTTTACAAACTGAAAATTACTCTAAAACTGAAACTTTAACTGACTTTTAGACTGAATTTTTACTCCAAGAGTTTTTATATTCAGATCACTTTAACTGAATTTTAGATTGAGTTTTAGATTGAATTTTAAACTTTCTTGCAATATAAGCTTGCAGTACAATTTATATTCAGATCAGGAGCCAAGCTCTAAAATTGAATTTTTAACTGAATTTTTACGACTGCATCTATTTCAATTTCAGTTTCAGATAAAGTTTATATTCAGATCAGGAGACTGACTTTTAAACTGACTTTATATTCAGTTTCAGATAAGGACATCAGAGAATCTACAGCAGTGTGGCCAATTCTACAACATCTATTTCAGAGAATGCACAACAAAGAGGCCAATTTTATTGTGCGGCAATTCTATTGTAGCAGCACAATCAATTCTACTCAAGCAAAGAATCTGTAGTACTCAAGCAAATGTGTAAGCAAGCAATAAATTAGTATGTAAGCACTCTATGCCTGCCAATGTGGCCATCTTCTAGGCTCTACGCGAGTGGGTGGCGAACGGCCACGAGAGGGGCGGCCGACGCGCTGAGCACGAGCCCGCAGGCACAAACGGCGACTAAACAAGGAGAAAAGCAGGGGAATCGATGGAGACGCTCACCGCAGAGCTGGGGAAGGAGACGGCGAGGCAGAGGGTGGTCGGGGCAGCGCGGATCGAAGCCGAGAAGCAATGGTCGGTGATGAGGAAGAAGAGGTCGATGCGCTCGATCCTTGATGACCCGGCTCCAATCCGTGGACGTAGGCGATGAAGGTGATGATGGTGTTGCTCCTGGCTCAGCTCCTAGGCACGACGACGGAGGACGGGGCGGTCGATGGCCGCGGTGACGTGCGGCGGCCGCGCTCAGGGTGGAGGGAAGGAGCGGGGCAGCGGCGTCGGGGCGGCGCGGCGGCGTCGAGGCAGCGGCGGGGCAGCAGCGTCGGGGCAGCGGCGGGGCAGCGGCGTCGGGAGAGGAGAGGGGAAGGGGATCGAGGGCGAGGGCGAGGGAGAGAGAGCCGGGGAGGAAGTATGGATGGGGGCGACACAATACTAATGGCGCACCACCCCTCGGTGCGCCATAAGTACATCCATGCTAATGGCGCACCTCACCCTGGTGCGCCATTTGTATTTTTTTTTGATTTCTGCTCGAGCCAACAGGTTATCTACCACCTGACCTGATCCACATCAAGTCCCCTCTACTAGCTCGACTGGTCAGCAGCCAGTTCTGACGCCAGGAGGTCCTGGGTTCGATTCCCAGGCTCCACAAATTTTTTTATGCATTTAAAATGTTGTTTGATACTTATTTGTGTTTAAATATGTTCAAACTTGTTTAAATCATAACAGTAATATTTTTTTATAAGACAGTAATAATTTTTTTAAAAATATCATCAAACAGTAATGCCGGTGGAGCAGGGGAGGGTGCGGGGGTGCGGGGGGTCGGCGGCGGCGGTTGAGTAGGGGAATCGAGGGTGCGGGGGGTCGGCGGCGGCGGCCGGTGGACCGGGGGGTGCTCGGCGGCGAGGGGGACCGGATCTGGCGAGGTGGGATAGCGATTGAGATGGAGGGGGATCGAGATCGAGTGTCCATGAAATTTAAAAATATTCATGATAGTTCAAAAAGTGCCCATGAAATACAATCGAGAAATGAAGGCTACGATTTAAATACAATCGATCTTAGCTAGCTATCTATTCAGAATCTTCTTGCCCTTCTTTTTCGCAAATGGAGTTCTTCTGTGGAATGGACGTCCTTTAGGTAGGGTGGTCCTGCTTCTTCTTGTGGTGTATGCTGCTACTTCATCATCGTCGTCATGTTCGATCCTCGGGTCGCCATACTTGTCGAAGTCTTGCTCATTGGCTACTCCATCCATTCCGATGATCTTCCTTTTGCCTCTTCTCATGACAACACGACTGGGCTTTGGCGGGTCGGTAATGAAGAAGCATTGGTCCACTTGGGAAGCCAGTACCCATGGCTCATTTTTCGCGGTGACGTTTGCGCCCGCGGTCTTGGATTTGGCTTCGGGTATAACCATGGTGGTGAAATACCGGTCTTCTTTTATGAAGTTCTTGGCCCATCTGACACGGAACATCGGGACCTTCTCTCCAGCGTAGCTCAGCTCCCAGATCTCCTCGATCCTTCCGTAGTATCTGTCCTTGTCGTTACCGGTGTAGGATTCCATCGTTACCCCGGAGTTCTGATAACCATCGCTCTTCATGTCCTTGGCCTCGGTGTAGAATGTGTAGCCGTTGATATCGTACGCCTCATAGGTCATCAGGTTGTGCTCGGCGCCCTGTGACAAGGCGAATATGAGTTGTTCTTCTGCGGAAGAATCCTCATGTAAAGGGTACGACAGAAGCTTCTGCTTGAACCAACGCGTGAAACATGAGTTGTGCTCTTTGAGTATATCTCCGTCCGTTGTTTGTTGGCCTTGGTCATTGTACGTCTTCTTAATAAAGGTTTTGTGCTCTACCACCCAAGGATCGAGCACGTCTATGTGTTGTAGCGCGACTAGGTTTGCTCTTTCAAAGTCGGCGAGTCGACCCTCGAAGTCGACATGCATTTTGCGGCGACCCTCACGGTGACCCCATCCAGCGAGCCTGCCGAGGTGCCTATTGACGGGCAGACCAACGGGGTTCTCGATGCCTAGATAATTCGTGCAGTAGGAGATGCACTCTTCGGTCAGAAAGCCCCTGGCTATGCTTCCCTCTAGACGTGACATGTTGCGAACGTATCCTTTGATGACACCATTCATCCTTTCGAATGGCATCATGCTGTGCAGGAACGTCGGCCCGAGTTGGATGATATCCTCCACTATATGGACCAGCAGATGCACCATAACGTCGAACAATGCGGGCAGGAAGTACATCTCAAGCTCGCATAGTATCACCACGATCTCTTCCTGTAGCCTGTGAGTTGCCTCACGCCAATCGACTTCCGAGAGATGACGTCGAAGAAGTTGCATAGGCCAAACAGCGTTTCACGGACGTGCGCGTCCATGATCCCACGGATTGCAACTGGAAGTATCTGCGTCATCAGCACGTGACAGTCGTGAGACTTCATCCCGCTGAACTTCTGCTTCGCTGGGTCTAGGTATGTGCTTATCTTCCCCGCGTAACCGTAAGGAAGTTTTACTCCTAGGAGGCAGGTGAAAAACTGCTCGATCTCCTCCTGACTTAGAGTGAAGCACGCGGGAGGGTAGTCATTTCCGGTCTTCTTGGCCTTTTTGCCTTTGCGACGACTTTCTGTGTCCTGCTTCGCCTCATCATCATCATCATCATCATCATCATCATCATCATCATCATCATCATCATCATATATAGCGTGAAGCTCCTGCCTGATGCCCATTGATTTCAAGTCTGCCCTTGCTTTCGGCCCATCTTTGGTCCTCTCTGGCATGTTGAGCAGGGTACCAAGCAGACTCTCGCACACGTTCTTCGTGATATGCATGACATCAAGGCTGTGAGGCACACGGTGGATCTTCCAGTACGCAAGTCCCAGAAAACAGACCTCGTTTTCCATACCTTCAGCAGCGGCTCTGGCGCCTTTCGCTTCTTTCCCGGCTCTGGCGCCTTTTGCTTCTTTCTCGGCAGTGGGCAGTCTTTCCAATTTTTCAACAGCTTGTCTATTTCCTCGCCGCTCCTCGTACACGGGCGTTTTCGGGGTTCGGTTTCACCATCGAACAGATCCTTGCGTTTCCTCCACGGGTCATCGTCGCGAAGCCACCTTCGATGTCCCATGAACACAGTTTTCGAAGACCCGGGATCTCTATCTAGCTGGCGATACGTTGTGTCATCCATGCACCTTACGCATCCAGAAAATCCGTGGACTACCTGCCCCGCGAGATATCCGTAACCGAGATAGTCATGCACCGTCGTGAGCAGTGCCACTCTCATAGGGAAATATTCTTTCTCTGCGGCGTCCCACGTACTGGCTGGCGTTTTCCACAGCGTGTCTAGCTCCTCCTTCAGCAGCCCCAGATACAGATTTGTCGTTCCCTGGTTGTTTCGACCCTTCAATTAGCATACTCATGTGAATGTACTTCCTCTTCATGCACAACCAGGGGGGAAGGTTGTACATCCACACAAACACAGGCCAGGTGCTATGTGTGCTTCTCTGGCTGCCAAACGGATTGACTCCATCGGTGCTCACGCCCAGCACGATGTTCCTTGGATCCTTCCCAAATTCTGGGTATTCGAAATTCAACGCTTGCCACTGGCTCGCATCCTTAGGGTGACTCAACATCTTGTCTTTTTTATCTATCTCCGGATCATTTGCGTCATCTTCTCGCTTCTTCTCCTCCCTATCCGCGTGCCAACGCAGGAGCTTTGCTACCTTAGGATCCGCGAAATACCGCTGCAGACGAGGAGTGATCGGAAAGTACCACACCACTTTTTGAGGAGCTTTCTTCCTCTTCTTGTATCGAGTGACGCCGCACACCGGACATATGGTAGACTCCGCGTGCTCGTCCCGATAAATGATGCAATTGTTCATGCACACATGGTATTTCACGTGCGGTAAATCCAGAGGACACACGATTTTCTTCGCCTCCTCCAAACTGGTCGGGCACTTGTTCCCCTTTGGAAGACGTTCGTGCCAGAATGACATGTTCTCGTCGAAGCATGCGTGGGTCATTTTGTGTTTTACCTTCATCTCCAGAGCCATGAGCGTTACTTTCAGGCGGGTATCCTCGGGCCTGCATCCTTCATACAATGGAGTAACTGCGTCTAACTCAAGTTGATCCATCTTGGCTTTCTCTCGGGCGGCAGCTCTTGCGTTATCCGTCTGCTTGAGAAGCAGCTCTTGAATATAAGGGTCCTGCACCCAGCCCATCGATGGTCCACCGTCGTCTTCTCCGCTGGCATCATCATCTTCATGATCATGCCCGTCGTCTGCTCCGGCATCGTCCTCATCATCATGTCCTGCATCTTCTACATGATGACTGTGTACAGCATCACAGTCGTGATCATCTCCTGGGGATTCTTCATCTTCTCACCCGCCCGAGCCGCGGTGGTTGTCTTGCTGCCCTTCCTCATTTCTTGCCCGGCCCCCATGGACGACTTCGTAGTCATCTTCATCACCTTGCCACCGATAGCCATCCATGAAACCACGCAAGAGCAGGTGGTCCCGCACCTGCCCGGAATCCGGGTCCGCAATAAGGCTCTCCAGCTTGCATCTTCGACACGGACATCTTATCTCCTTCTCGTTCTTTTGAAGCATCTCGGCCTTCCCGGACCTCAAAAACCTATTCATGATGCCTTCGGTCATCGTGCGGACCATGGTCGCCTGCGGGGTAGAGCAAAACGATATTTTAGAACCAAGAAAAAATTTGGCATGACTTTCCCTAAAAATAGGACCAAAAAGAATGCTTAATGCCAAAATTATCGCCGAAACGGAAATGAATCAACATTCCGGCAAAATATTGGCAACTATCGCATTTCAAATACCGGTACACCTCCAAACACAAACACATATGCAACACCACAAACATATGCAACACCACGAACATACATAGATCTAGCTAGGCCATAAAAAGTGCATGTGCACATTGTTGTAGGGAGAACAACATAAATATAGCTTCCCCCTTACTTACCTATCAAAACAAGGTAATTTAACCACTTAATTTGAATGAATCTATGGTGGAAATGAGGTGAAAAAGAGGAGGCACCCGAGACAAGGAGGAGGTGGAGAGAATGAAGTGGGGAGAAAGTGAGTGTGGGTAGGAGAGGCTGCCCAAAATATCTTGTTGCTGCCCACTTACTAATGGCGCACCAACAAGAAATGCGCCATTAGTAATCCAGGTTACTAATGGCGCACCTACTTCTGGTGCGCCATTAGTAGTTTTGCAAAAAAAACATACTAATGGCGCATTGTGGATACTAGTTTGAACTAGTAATGGTGCACGGTGGAAGAGTGCGCCGTTAGTAGTTTTGCAAAAAAAGGAATAAAAAATATAATTAAAAAAACAACATTAGTGGCGCACTCTTGGACTGGTGCGCCATTACTAGTTACAACTAGTAATGGCGCACTGTGTCTGGATGCGCCATTAGTATGTTTGGACAGGCGCACTAGTTCAAATAAAATTTTGATACTAATGGCGCACCCTAGGCCAGGTGCGCCATTAGTAGTTTCAACACTAATGGCGTATCAGAAGGTGGTGCGCCATTAGTATATACTAATGGCGCACCTCTTATCTGGTGCGCCATTAGTGTCAATCCCATCTATAGCCCTTTTTCTAGTAGTGATAGGCTAGCTTCTAGGGTTTAGCCTCCTTGATCTCGTGGTAGATCTACTCTTGTACTACCCATATCATCAATATTAATCAAGCAGGAGTAGGGTATTACCTCCATGGAGAGGGCCCGAACCTGGGTAAAAACATTGTGTCCCTTGTCTCCTGTTACCATCCGGCCTTGACGCACAGTTCGGGACCCCCTACCCGAGATCCGTCGGTTTTTACACCGACATTGGTGCTTTCATTGAGAGTTCCTCTGTGTCGTCGCAATCAGGAAGGATGCCTCTTCCCGTCTTTAAAGACGGCGCCGTTGCTAAGGGAGCCTTGGCTGTCGGCCAAACCCTCCATCTAGGTGGTTTTCTCATGACCGCCTGTTCGACAGTTGCGCCGACGGTGACCTCTCGGGTCATCAAAAGCAACCTTCACGTCAGCTCGGAACTTGTCGAGCAGCTAGATCCGATGGAGCTCTCCTCCGTAAACGAGCTCTTGGATCGCATCGCCGCCCTGGGGGTCGCCACGGATTACGACCAGGTAGGGCTTAAACCCGATCTAAGAGAAATTAACTCTCCCCAGGCCACCCACCACGTCGTCGTGGTAGAGGCGCAATGCGGCGACACTTCATCTATTTTAAGGACTAGCTACGTCCGAATTCCCGACCCCTCTAAGCCGGATACCCGCGGAAGGGAGGATGTAACCCAAGACCTGAGCTTAAGATCAGGCAACGGGCTAGATTCATTGGACAACATCCAAGAATCCAAACTTCAGAGTTCGGAAACTCTTCGGCCTCCGAATCTTGGATTGGTTGATGTTTCAGATTCAACGCCACCCGCCCGCCCGAACATAAGCGATCTTTCCCAAATCAGGCAGAAGCCCGAGGAAACAGTACATCATTACTGGGCCAGATTCCTCCTGGTTATGAACAGGATAAAGGATTGCCACGAGGGAGACGCAATCTCAATTATCTGCAGTAATTGCACGGACGAGGGAATCCTTAACGCCATAAGTCGTCGTGATATTACACGCTTCGCTGACTTGGCGTCCATAGTACAAAAATACTGTGCGATGGAAAGTGCCTGGAAAACCGAAATAAAATTTTGGGATAATCCGGCCTTAAATAGCAATCCCGTCCGAACTAAGAGGGTGCACCATCGTAAGACACCCGGGTTAAACACCAAAAAGACAAAACCCTCTACAGGGCTTGGAACCGTACTGGAAAGGTGGCTTGATGGACCGTGTAGAATTCATAGTACATAGGACGCCACACCAACTCACAGCCTTAGAGCATGTCGGATACTCCGGCAGGTGGCCAAAATTGGCGAAGACCTCTTAATTTTGGAGGCCGCAACAAGCCAGCCCGAGGAGACCAGTACCGTTCTCACAGTCTTCGAGACTTTTGCATCAAACAATATGCGAAAAAGAACACTCTGCAGCCTTGCAGAAGTCTATCAAGTAGCAACAATAAACCCATGGAGCGACACAGCTATTACCTTCAATGCAAGTGATGAACCTAAATTCCGAACAGCCCGAGCACCAGCCGCACTGGTCCTCAGTCCAATAGTGGACGGCTTTCGCCTCACCAAGGTACTCATGGATGGAGGCAGCGGATTAAACCTCATTTATGAGGAAACCCTTCAAAAAATGGGAATAGACTGGAACCGCATCGAGCGAAGCAGCACAACCTTTAGAGGAATAATCCCCAGTCGGGAAGCGCGCTGCACAGGAAAAATCACACTAGATGTGGTGTTCGGCACGCCGGACAATTACAGGTCCGAAGAGGTCACGTTCCAGGTGGCCCCGTTCAACAGCGGATATCACGCTCTACTAGGGCGGGAAGCATTTACAATCTTCCAAGCAATACCCCATTATGGGTACATGAAGCTTAAGATGCCCGGGCCAAACGGAATCATCACTCTTGCTAGTAATCCGAACATAGCGCTCCGCACCGAAAACAAGACGGCCGCATTGGCCCTTGAGGCACTATCCGAAGCCTTAGTAGCTAAGGAACTGACTGCGCTGCGCTCCACGGTTAAAAGGGATGGTGCGATACTCGACAAGAGATCCAAGTCCACATCCTTCAAGCCAGCGGACGAAATAGTCAAATTCCAGGTCCATCCAACGGACCCCAATAAAACAGCTTCCATCGGGGCACGACTGAACCCTGATGTAGACGCCGCACTGCGAGAGTTCCTACGAGAGAACTGGCACTTTTTCGCCTGGCACCCTTCAAACATGCCAGGAATCCCACGCAGGCTGGCCGAACACAGCTTAAATATCCTAAAAGGATTCAAACCTGTCAAACAAGCCCTTCGGCGTTTTTCCGAACTCAAGAGACGGGCTATGGGAGAGGAGCTAGCCAAGCTATTGGAGGCCGGATTCATCAGAGACATAAAACATCCGGACTGGCTAGCAAACCTGGTGATGGTACCAAAGAAGGATAAATCCTGGCGCCTGTGTGTCGATTTTAAAGACCTTAACAAGGCTTGCCCAAAGGATCCCTTCCCCCTCCCCCGTATCGATCGAATTATCGATGCCACAGCAGGACACGATTCATTGTGTTTCCTCGACGCATAGTCCGGTTACCATCAAATCAAGATGGCAGAATCAGACCAAGCAGCAACAGCATTCATCACACCATACGGCCCATTCTGCTTCAACACAATGCCCTTCGGGCTGAAAAACGCCGGCGCAACATATCGGCGCATGATCCAGACATGTCTGGCAAACCAGATCGGCAAAACAGTGGAGGCGTATGTGGATGATGTGGTCGTCAAATCAAGACATGTCGAATCTCTAGTAGACGACTTGAGGCTTACATTCGATAACCTCCGAAAATATGACATCAAGCTCAACCCGGAAAAATGCGTTTTCGGCGTTCCAGCCGGAAAGCCCTTGGGCTTCATCGTATCCGGTAGAGGAATTGAAGCAAATCCAGCCAAGATCCGAGCTTTGTCACAATTGGATATCCCAAAGGACCTCAAACAAATACAAAAATTAACCGGATGCGTGGCGGCTCTAAGCCGCTTCATCTCCCCCTTGGGGGAGAAGGCACTGCCCCTCTATCGCCTCCTTCGACGCATCGAACACTTCGAGTGGACGGATGCTGCCATGGCCGGACTCAACGAAATAAAAGCCATGTTGGCAACAAACCCAGTCCTGGCCGCGCCGAACACGGGCGAACCAATGCTATTGTACATTGCAGCAACACATCAAGTTGTTAGCGCAGTACTTGTTGTCGAGCGGGAAACGGACGGACACAAACTCTCCCTTCAAAGGCCGGTCTACTACGTGTCCACTGTCCTCACTCCATGCAAATCACGGTACCCGCATTATCAAAAGATTGCATACGCGGTATTCATGGCATCCCGGAAGCTACGACACTACTTTCAAGAGTGTTCCATAACAGTAGCCTCGGAAGTACCACTCAACGATATTATCAACAACCGCGATGCAACGGGCCGGATAGCAAAATGGGCCATAGAGCTCCTCCCGTTCGATATAACCTATAAGCCACGGCGAGCTATTAAATCGCAAGTTTTGGCCGACTTCGTCGTAGAATGGACGGAGGCCGAGCTCCCTAAAGAGTACGGCACGTATTCAAACTGGATCATGCATTTCGACGGCTCAAAAATGTTGGCCGGACTAGGGGCTGGCGTCGTCTTGACGTCCCCCACGGGAGACACAGTTCAATATGTGCTCCAGATCATGTACACGGACTCCAACAACGCAGCCGAATATGAGGCCCTCCTACATGGTCTCCGGATGGCAGTATCCATGGGCATTCAATGCCTAGAGGTATGCGGGGACTCGAACCTCGTGATATCCCAAATAAACGGAGACTTCAACGCAAAAGATCCAAAAATGGCAGCTTACCGCAACGCCGTCCTAAAAATGTCAGCTCGGTTCGAAGGGTTAGAGTTTCATCATATAGCCCGAGAAAACAATCAGGCAGCGGACGTCCTGGCACGCATTGGAGCAAAGCGTGATGCAGTCCCCCCCCCCCCAACATCTTTTTAGAAAGATTGTTCAAGCCATCAGTAGCATGGGAGGGGGAACCTGCAGATAACAGCCCGGACCTAACCACACCACCCGACGACGACCAATCTGACACAATTGGAGGCTCTGCCACCGAAATTACACCTTCAGCCCACGTGATAATGGCGGTTATCGCCCCGTGGACAGAACCATTCCTAGCCTACCTTACTAGGCAGGAACTCCCGGAGGACCAAAATGAGGCCCCTGCATAGTGCGGCGATCTAAAGCCTATAAAGTCCATGAGGGAGAGCTTTATAAGAAAAGCACTACCGGAGTCCTTCAAAGGTGCATCTCCTAAGAGGAAGGGAGGAACCTTCTGGCTGAAATTCATGCTGGACTCGATGGTCATCACGCCACTGCTCGGTCCCTTGTTAGCAAGGCTTTCCATACAGGCTTTTATTGGCCGACGGCCCGGGCAGACGCTCAGGACCTAGTCCAGCAATGCGTTAGTTGCCAACTTTTTGCCAACCAAAGCCATATGCCACCCACCGCACTCCAAACTATACCCATCACCTGGCCTTTTGTGGTCTGGGGGCTTGACATGGTCGGACCCCTTAAAGGTGGGACCCATAAGAAAAAATACTTACTGGTCATGGTGGATAAGTTCACCAAATGGATAGAAGCCAAGCCTGTTAAAACGGCCGAATCCGGACCTGTGATAGACTTCATATCCGGGGTTGTACACCGTTATGGCATCCCCCACAGCATCATAACCGATAATGGTACAAACTTTACCGCCGATGAGGTAAAACTCTGGTGCAAAAACATGGGCATCAAGCTCGATTATGCTTCCGTCTATCACCCACAAACCAACGGTTAGGTCGAACGTGCAAATGGTCTTATCATGAGCGGCATCAAACTCAGACTAGTGCGGTTCCTCAAGGAATCTAACACGCACTGGGTAGAGGAGCTCGACTCTAGACTCTGGGGGCTGCGGACCACGCCGAATCGCACCACTGGATACACACCATTCTTTATGGTGTACGGCGCAGAGGCAGTTCTGCCTTGTGACATAATTCATGACTCACCTCGAGTGCGCATGTACGAAGAAAGAGAAGCCGAGCTTGATCGGCAGGACAGTCTGGACGCATTGGAGGAGGAACGCGACGTGGCAAAAGCTCATTCCGCATTTTATCAATAGCAGGCTCGAAGATATCAAAGCAGAGAAGTACGGGCCAAAAATTACAACGTTGGCGAACTAGTTCTACGTCTACCGGATAAGAAAAAGGACAAACTCAAGCCCAAGTGGGAAGGTCCCTTCATTATCGACCAAGTCCTGACTGGTGGAGCGTACCGCCTGCGAGATGCGTCGGATAACCGACTCGAGCCAAACCCATGGAACGCCGCCCGTCTCCGAAGATTCTATGCCTAGCGCCGGACTCTATGTTTGTCTCCTTCCTCTGTCCATTTTTTACATTTTTCTATCTTACATTTCTCTCCTTCCCCTCTTTTCTTTTATAGCCCTTAAAGGCTCATCAAGTGACGCGCTACTCGCGCTCATCAAACCTGGGGGCTTCTTTAACAGAAGCTTATTTATACGGGCTTCACGCCCAACACATGCGTCAAACTTCCGCATGTACCTTTTCCTTCACCATTATATGCATCGATATGACTTAAGTTTTGGCCAAGCTGGGTTGCCTGGCTCCTGTGCATACCCCTACGTTCCCGATTGTTCGGCTAGGCGGTAAAGGGAGCACCTCTGCGATTGTTACTGTCGGGTCAGCCGAGTGTCTACCTCAGACTGGGTGAAGCCGAAAGCTAGCGTTCTTAAGGGAATATTCGGTCGGTGAACTAAAAGATGACCTTTTTTACTTATTCGTATACATGCCCCCAGATGATTTTTCTGCATATGCAGTCCGGACATGCACTTTAGGTCATGCCTCCCAGAGAAAGGAACCCCTAACGGAACTATTCTCTTTGGAAGATGTTTCTTACTAACCATGTAATATAACATAACTAGTTGGGCACTTGTCTGATAAACCACTAATGACCCCTACGCCTGGTCTCCATGCATACCCCGGTTCTTACATAACCGGTCGGGTATTCGGACACACTCCGGACCGTCAGGTCCCGAGGTAGAAGCGAAAAGGTCGGCAATGACAAACGATCTACAATCCGACTAGAAGGCATTACACATGTCAATTGAAAATTACATAGTCATTCTGACTGATTGTATTCCTCCTCTATATACCATCTAACAGGCTGTCTAATTTACAGTCCTGCTGAGAATACTTTGCGGCCAACTCTACTTGGCCGTACACTAAGCTTACAGGGATCTCCTTCCCGTCAGGCCCCACGGGTCCGACCTCGGCCATGTGGTTTGGGTCAGCCTTCGTAAACCGGGTCTTCACCATGGCCATGGCCTCCCTAGCGCCTTGTCGGCAGGCCGATATCTTCCACAACCGGAAGCGTCGTCGAGCTCCCTTCAGCTTCTCCGCAAGCTCTCCAAGGCCCTCGGGCGCGGAGTGGGCAGGCCATAAGGCTTGGGCAACGCCTCGCATCGCCTGTCGAACTCGCTCGTACAATTGCAAGAGCTCGGGAAGAAGGTCACCCGTAGAACCGGGCATCTCCTCTGCAGGACAACCTGTGAGCATACCTACAGACATTACTCTGTTAGTCGACTTCCTCGCCGAACTCTTTTTTCAAAGTTTGTTCAAGCACTTACTAAATATGCCGCGTAGAAGCCGCTGATTCTCCTTAATAGAGTCCAACAGCTGGCCACGAATATCTTTAAGTTCGACGTCCAGCTTGGTGTTGGCATCCTGAAGATCATTCTTCTCTCGCCTCACCTTTGTCAACGTACTCTCACCGGCCTTTAGCCGGCGTAAGAGTTGTTGCTTTTCTGGATCGAGTCCGGCGCCATCTGCAATATGATTTGTCAGATTTGCACCCACGCCGTACAATAGTAATCTTTCAAAGTGTATCTTACCTAAGGGGGTCTCTTTGGGCTCCCCTGCCACGGCTAGTGCGGCCTCCAGTTGGGCCCTGCACTTTTCCAGCTCCTGGGACAGTACGGTATTCTTCTCTGTAAGAACCTGCACAATAAATGATCCTTAAATCAGTTATTCTAACTGTTTCAAGTCTCGGGGGCTATTGGTGTATATATATATATATATATATATATATATATATATATATATATATATATATATATATATATATTTGACCAAAATTTTGTTACCCATATGTCTTTTACATACTGCTCTGTGGCTCTGGCTAAGCCATTTTGAGAGGCACGGAGGTACGCGTCTCCCGAATTGAAGGCATCTAAAGCCTCTTGGGAGAAACAAGCATCGCGTAGAACTGTCCGGTGACGCCTGTGGTTCATGGCACTCTCCACCTCAGAATTTGTGGCAGACAGCCTGTCCGCATCCTCTGTCGGAGGAGCGTTTGGTGCGCGCCTTGTGCTCGCCTCCGCTTCCTGGCCAGACGTTGGAGCCTGGCTGGTGGAGGCGCGATTGGCAACCTCTCCGGATGTAGTCCGGCAAGGTCTCTTCGTCCTGAAGATAGCACGAACGTTAATATGCCTTGAAGGAATAACACCAGGGAAACAGAGGGCGCGCTATACCTTTGCGCCGGCATCTCAGTCCGGACTACATTCCTTTTTGCCCCATGGGGCCCTGCAGCCCCACGTTGGCTAGCTGCCGCAGGTTCGGCCTCCCGCCTCGGAAATCTCCCCTGCAAAACACGGTTGTCGTCAGAAACACCGGAATACGTGAGAATGGGATCTCTCTCAAGGGAATGAGACTCTGGTTTCTGTCACCTGGGAGGCCGGGATTAACCCTGGGTAATCAGCCGTAATGGCTACCAAGGTATTATCCTTGCTTAGCTGATGGAACACCCCGTCGATAAGCTCCACCGATATGTCCGGATCCTCTTCGAAGTCCGGATCGAGGGACCGTTCTGGGTCCTCGGGCTGTGGAGGGTGGCTGTGTATATCCTTTACCTCCTGTCGCAGTTCCTGCATTGAAGTCGTTAGACTACATATCTAACCGTGGGAGTATAAAACAAACGGGCAAGCGCAATTGTTCACTTACCCAACTTGGAGGATCGTACATAGTAAATCCGGCCCGCGGGTTGATGCGGAGAAATTCCTCCTTTTCTCCCTTGTACAAAGAGGATAAAATCTTTACTAGAGCGGCAACTGAGGCTGGCCCCTTACGACCGTAACGGGTGGCGTCATCCTCCCCGTTAAAATCCCACATGGGGTGGCCTCTATATTGAAGCGGCTGCACCCCCCGCATAATGCATGCGGCCATGACTCCAATCATGGTCAGTCCGGAATGAGCCAACAGTCTTATCCGGCCCATCAGGTAAAGGACGTCTCTGTTGCTTTCTTTCTGAGAGCTCCGCGGACGCCCGCTCAAGCGTTTTTTCAATGGAGCACTATTGAACTCAGGGAGACCGACCCGGATAGGGTCCGGTAGCGGGACATCATCTATGTAAAACCATTCCGAAGGCCAATCCTCGGACACCTTCTTTGGGGTTCCGGATAGGTATCCGGTCCCGGCGATGCGCCATACTTCGGCTCCGCCCACTTGATATACAGACCCCTCTTGAGAACGGGGCACCAGGCAGAATATCCTCTTCCACAGCGCGAAATGAGCCTCAACACCCAGAAATAGCTCGCAAAGGGCGACGAAGCCCACGATATGCAATATGGAGGCGGGCGTGAGATTGTGCAGCTGGAGGCCGTAGAACTCCAGAAGCCCACGGAGAAATGGATGAATTGGAAATCCCAGTCCCCTTATTAGATAGGGGACGAGGCACACCCGCTCTCCTTTAGAGGGATTGGGAGTGCTCTCCGCTTGTTTTCCGCCATTGTAGGTGGCGAGTCCGTCTCGGACTGGGACCATGTAAGCCTGAGGGAGAAATCCCTTGGCTTGAAGCAACACTAACTCGCTGTGTGGGATGGAGCAACTCTCCCAATCTCCGGGTCTAGGACCGGAAGGGCAAGGGAAGGAGCTGCGACGGCTGGTCATGTTGGAATGGACCTCTGCTGGAGGTGCTCTGATGATACCTCGCGGTGAGGAGAAGATGTGGTTTGGATCTGAATCCCCATCCCGTTAAATAGGCGGCTCGTTTATGCGGCTAGGGGTGTGGATGTAAAAACACCTCGGCTTTTCGCATTCGTTTGACACGTGGAAGACGGCCATTATTGGGCGTGGAAGCCGAGGAGCGCTACATTACAAAAATCGGACATTATTCCTACAGGTACGCAGAATTTGGAGAAGAACCCGCCTTGCAATGCCGAAGACAATCTGCGCGCCGGACTCGTCGTCATTGAAGCCTGGTTCGGCGGCTACTGAGGGAGTCCTGGATTAGGGGGTGTTCGGATAGCCGGACTATACCTTCAGCCGAACTCCAGGACTATGAAGATGCAAGATTGAAGACTTCGTCCCGTGTCCGGATGGGACTTTCCTTGGCGTGGAAGGCAAGCTTGGCGATGCGGATATTCAAGATCTCCTACCATTGTAACCGACTCTGTGTAACCCTAACCCTATCCGGCATCTATATAAACTGGAGGGTTCTAGTCCGTACGACAACTCCATCATACAACAATCATACCATAGGCTAGCTTCTAGGGTTTAGCCTCCTTGATCTCGTGGTAGATCTACTCTTGTACTACCCATATCATCAATATTAATCAAGGAGGAGTAGGGTATTACCTCCATCGAGAGGGCCCGAACCTAGGTAAAAACATCGTGTCCCTTGTCTCCTGTTACCATCCGGCCTTGACGCACAGTTCGGGACCCCCTACCCGAGATCCGCCGGTTTTGACACCGACGGGAGGTGATAAAGAGTTCGACATAAAGAGTTACGTCGATGCAAGCTTAATACCTATCCGGATAGCTCTGAGTAGAGATACCGGATAGGTATAATGGAGCAACAATTTAGAATAGCTCCAAGTAGAACAGTTATTTGAAATGGCTCCAAATATAGCATAGTGATTTGCGAAGTACATATGGATCTGAATGTTGCAGACCCGTTGACTAAAACCTCTCTCACAAGCAACATGATCAAACCCAGAACTCATTGAGTGTTAATCACATAGTGATGTGAACTAGATTATTGACTCTAGTAAACTCTTTGGATGTTGGTCACATGGCGATGTGACCTATGAGTGTTAATCACATGGCGATGTGAACTAGATTATTGACTCTAGTGCAAGTGGGAGACTGTTGGAAATATGCTCTAGAGGCAATAACAAATTAGTTATCATTATATTTCCTTTTTCATGATAACCGTTTATTATCCATGCAATAATTGTATTGATAGGAAACTCAGATAGATGTGTGGATACATAGACAACACCATGTCCCTAGTAAGCCTCTAGTTGACTAGCTCGTTGATCAATAGATGGTTACTGTTTCCTGACCATGGACATTGGATGTCGTTGATAACGGGATCACATCATTAGGAGAATCATGTGATGGATAAGACCCAATCCTAAGCCTAGCACAAAGATCGTGTAGTTCGTATGCTAAAGCTTTTCTAATGTCAAGTATCATTTCCTTAGACCATGAGATTGTGCAACTCCCGGATACTGTAGGAATGCTTTGGTGTGCCAAACGTCACAACATAATTGGGTGGCTATAAAGGTACACTACGGGTATCTCCGAAAGTGTCTGTTGGGTTGGCACGAATCGAGAATGAGATTTGTCACTCCGTGTGACGGAGAGGTATCTCTGGGCCCACTCGGTAGGACATCATCATATGCGCAATGTGACCAAGGAGTTGATCACGGGATGATGTGTTACGGAACGAGTAAAGAGATTTGCCGGTAAGGAGATTGAACAAGGTATCGGATACCAATGATCGAATCTCGGGCAAGTACAATACCGCTAGACAAAGGGAATTGAATACGGGATTGATTAAATCCTCGACATCGTGGTTCATCCGATGAGATCATCGTGGAACATGTGGGAGCCAACATGGGTATCTAGATCCCACTGTTGATTATTGGCCGGAGAGGTGTCTCGGTCATGTCTACATGGTTCCCGAACCCGTAGGGTCTACACACTTAAGGTTCGGTAACGCTAGGGTTATAGGGAATAGATGTATGTGGTTACCGAATGTTGTTCGGAGTTCCGGATGAGATCCTGGACGTTACGAGGAGTTCCGGAATGGTCCGGAGGTAAAGATTTATATATAGGAAGTATGGTTTTGGCCACCGGAAGTGTTCCGGGCATCACCGGTAGTGTACCGGGACCACCGGAGGGGTCCGGGGGTCCACCAGGAGGGGCCACCAGCCCCGGAGGCCTACATGGGCCAATAGTGGGAAGGGACCAGCCCCTAGGTGGGCTGGGGCGCCTCCCACCAAGACCCAAGACGCCTCCAAGAGGGGAAGGGGGCAAACCCTAGGGCAGATGGGCCCTAATGCCCACCCCAGGTGCGCCTCCCCTTCTCCCCCTTGTGGCCGCCACCCTAGATGGGATCTAGAGCTGCCGCACCCCTTGGGGTGGGAACCCTAGAGGGGGCGCAGCCCCCCCCCCTATATATACTTGAGGTATGGGGGCTGCCCAACACGCGATTTGATCTCTCTCTTGGCGCATCCCTACCTCTCTCCTCCTCGTCTCTCGTAGTGCTTGGCGAAGCCCTGCTGGAGTACCACGCTCCTCCACCACCACCACACCATCGTGCTGCTGCCGGACGGAGTCTTCCCCAACCTCTCCTTCTCCCCTTGCTGGATCAAGGCGTGGGAGACGTCACCGGGCTGCATGTGTGTTGAACGCGGAGGTGCCGTCCGTTCGGCACTAGGATCATCGGTGATTTGGATCACGGCGAGTACGACTCCATCAACCCCGTTCACTTGAACGCTTCTGCTTAGCGATCTACAAGGGTATGTAGATGCACTCTCCTTCCCTTGTTGCTAGATTACTCCATAGATTGATCTTGGTGTTGTGTAGAAAATTTTGAATTTCTGCTACGATCCCCAACATCGTGTTCATCGGGAGGCAACGAAATGCGTCGTGTTCATCGGGAGGCAGCGGAACACATGGGAGCCAACCGGCTGGGTCAGAATGGAATGCGTGGTCGTCTTCATCAGGAGGGCTTGGACGGAACAGGCGATGGAAACGAGGGCTGGCGTACCGCACAATGGCAGAAATGGACCTCCTACGTTCGGAACGGGGTCCTTTTGATCGGGAGGGGTGTGGCATACCGCAAAACGAAGGAAACAAACCTCCTATGGTCGAAACGGGGGTATTGTTGATCGGCAGGGGTGTGGTGTACCACAAAACGGACGAAACGGACCTCCTACGGTAGAAACGGGGTCCTGTTGATCGGCAGGGGTGTGGCGTACTGCAAAACGGACGAAACGGACCTCCTACGGTCAAAATGGGGGTCATGTTCATCGGGAGGGGTGTGGCGTACCGCAAAACGGGACTCCACGGGATACTGTTCATCTCCACCATCGCCCTCCTCCAGCCTCCACGGGCTACCGTCGACCTCCTCCAGCCTCCACGGGCTACCGTCGACCTCCTCCAGCCTCCACGGGCTCTTGTTCATCCAGCCTCCACCGCGTGCTACTCCACCGGCTATTGTTCAACCACCCCTCCACGGGCACCCCTCCACGAGCACCCCTCCATTGTCTACTGTTCATCCAGCCCTCCACACCACGGGGTCCTGTTCAACCACCCCTCCATGGGCACCCCTCCACCGTCTACTGTTCATCCAGCCCTCCACACCAAGGGGTCCTGTTCATCCAGAGGCAACGCCACCGCTCACTGTTCATCCAACCCCCCCCCCCCGGCAACGCTCATTATTCATCCAATCGATCGGCTTCAGTTAGCAGCAGTAGCGAAGGAATCGCTCGATCGGGTTCAGTTAACAGCCATCGATCGATCGCTCGGGTTCAATAATGCGTAGCCTGCATTGCAATCGCTCGGGTTCAGTTAGAGCCCAACGCCTCGCTCGGGTTCAGTTAGAGCCAACGCCTCGCACACACGTGCGTACGAGTACGAGAGAAATGCACATCGCTCGTCCCCCGACCTCCCATCGTAACCGGGCACTCCCTGAAATTTTCACCCCCTTGCTTCTACCACGGTTTTTTCCGTCATGGACGGCCCAAAGAAAGTCATGCAGCTGCATCTCCGGCCCGCCCAGGACGAAAAGCCCATTTTCTGTCATGATTTTTTGTCATAGAAGTAGGAGCTCACCACATCTATGATGATACCAGGTTTTGTCACAATTATCGTCATAGAACTGTCACATGTATGACAGAAAAAAAATTGTTCGGCCCAAAATGTCACGGATGTGTCATTTTTTTGTAGTGTGCTGAAAAAGACAGAAACTTTGTGCTCAAGAAAATAATTGTTAAATATCACCAGAACGTGATAAAATTCCAATTCTTTTTGCATAAGATCAATATACAAATTATCCAGGTTTTCCATGTTTTTCAGAACTTTTTGGAGTTCCATAAGTACTCGAACAAATCAGATTACTACAGACTGTTATGTTTTGATAGATTATGTTTCTTTGTGTTGTGTGCTTATTTTGATGGCTCTACGGTTTTCTTTGATGAGTTTTTGCCATAGAAAAGTTGGAATACAATAGATATAATACAAAAAATATATGAATTGGTTTGATACAGAACTTATGGATTTATTTTTCTTACACTAACGGATCTCACGAAGATTTTGTTGAGTTTTGTGTGATTGAAGTTTTCAAGTTTTGGGTTATCTTACGATGGATGAAGGAAGGATGTAAGAGCCTAAGCTTGGGGATGCCCTGGCATCCCAAGATAATATCCAAGAATGATCAACCAACTAAGCTTAGGGATTCCCCCGAGTGGCATCCTCGCTTTCTTCCAACAACTATCGGTATTTTACTCGAGGCTATATTTTTATTCGCCACATGATATGTGTTTTACTTGGAGCATCTTGTATGATATGTGTATTTGCTTTGTTTTGTGTTTTAAGTCATCAATCCTTGCTGGACACAACTTTTTGAGAGAGTCAAAATTATGTCATGACTTGTTACAGTTGCTCTCTATGCTTCACTTAACTCTTTTATGAGCTAGGACTTGCTCTAGTGCTTCACTTATATCTTTTTGAGAATGGTGTGCTTTGTTATTTTTGAAGAAATGATCTCTTTCTTCACTTAGATTTATTTGAGAGTTAGTAAAATTTTGAAGAAATTCTCTCTTGCTTCACTTAAATTATTTTGAGAGAAAGAAAAAAATTATGCTCATGATCTTCACTTATATTTGTTTGAGCTTATGAAAGGAAACACATGAAAATTAGTCCCAAAGTGATAGATATCCAAGAAGGATAAATAAAAATAAAATTTCATGCAGATCATTGAACAAAATAAACTTGATTCTTAGTAATAGTTTTGAGTTATGACGATGTGATATGTGAGTTATGTTGATGATTAATTGTGCTCTAGTAAGAATATTGGTGTTAAGTTTTGTGATTCCCTATGCATGCACGAAAGTCAATAATCATGCAATGAAAATTATATCCTACTTGTGGTGCATTATTCTGTGTTAATTATGCTTAATGCTTGCTTATGAGGTTATTCGTTTCTTTTTTGGACGCTTCTTAATCTTTTTGCTAGCCTTCATTTTGCACTAAGTATGACCTCTACTTGTGCATCCAAAATTCTTTAAACTAGTTTTGCCACATGAGTCCACTATATCTACCTATATGCAGTACTCTTTTGCCGTTCTAAGCAAATTTGCATGTGCCATCTCTAATTTTCAAAATAAACTTCTCTTTCGTGTGTTTGTTTCGCTCGCGAAACCGTAACGGGTGGCTAATATTTTCCATGCTGGATGTGTTATTCTCATGATCAGTGTTTATTCACTAGTCATTGCATGAGAGTAAGGCAAAAGTTGTTGGGATGCCTAGTCCCGAAATGCAAAAATGAATTTACTTTATGTTATCAAATAATAAATTCCTTGGAAAGTGTTGGTATGGAGGGCAACCGTGGATACTGCTGGCCATGGAAAGTGAATGAATTGTGGAAAAAGGAATAAACTTTATTTTCTGTTTGGAAACCGCCTATGGCATATCTTGTTGGGGATCGTAGCAAAAATTAAAATTTTCCTATGCATCACCAAGATCTATCCATGGAGTATTCTAGCAACGAGGGGATATGAGAGCATCTACATACCACTTGTAGATCGCAACGGAAGCGTTCAAGGAGAACGTGGATGATGGAGTCGTACTCGCCGTGATCCGAATCACCGATGACCTAGTGTCGAACGGACAGCACCTCCGTGTTCAACACACGTACGGTCGGGATGACGTGTCCTCCTTCTTGATCCAGCAAGGGGGAAGGAGAGGTTGATGAAGATCCAGCAGCACGACGGCGTGGTGGTGGATGCAGCAGAGTTCCAGCAGGGCTTCGCCAAGCAACTACGGAGAGAGGGAGAGGTGTAACGGGGAGAGGGAGGCGCCAAGGCTGCAGGGTACGGCTGCCCTCCCTCCCCCCCCTTTATATAGGCCCCCTAGGGGGGGCGCCGTCCCTGGAGATCCATCTCCAGGGGGGCGGCGGCCAGGGGGGATGCTTGCCCCCCAAGCCATGTGGGGCTCCCCCTGCCCTAGGGTTTCCAACCCTAGGCGCAGGGGGGAGGCCCATGGGGGGCGCACCAGCCCACTATGGGCTGGTTCCCTCCCCACTTCAGCCCACGGGGCCCTCCGGGATAGGTGGCCCCACCCGGTGGACCCCCGGGACCCATCTGGTGGTCCCGGTACAATACCGGCGACCCCCAGATCATTCCCGATGGCCGAAACGACACTTCCTATATATTATTCTTTACCTCCGGACCACTTCGGAACCTCTCGTGACATCAGGGATCTCATCCGGGACTCCGAACAACCTTCGGCTTGCTGCATACTAATATCTTTAACAACCCTAGCGTCACCGAACCTTAAGTGTGTAGACCCTACGGGTTCGGGAGACATGCAGACATGACCGAGACGATCTCCGGTAAATAACCAACAGCGGGATCTAGATACCCATGTTGGCTCCCACATGCTCCTCGATGATCTCATCGGATGAACCACGATGTCGAGGACTTAATCAATCCCCTACTCAATTCCCTTCGTCTATCGGTACTATACTTGCCCGAGATTCGATCTTCGATATACCGATACCTTGTTCAATCTCGTTACCGGCAAGTCTCTTTACTCGTTCCCGTAACACATCATCCCGTGAACAACACCTTGATCACATTGAGCTCATTATGATGATGTCTTACCGAGTGGGCCCAGAGATACCTCTCCGTCACACGGAGTGACAAATCCCAGTCTCGATTCATGCCAACCCAACAGATACTTTCGGAGATACCTGTAGTGCACCTTTATAGTCACCCGGTTACGTTGTGACGTTTGATACACCCAAAGCACTCCTACGGTATCCGGGAGTTGCATAATCTCATGGTCTAAGGAATGATACTTGACATTCAGAAAAGCTCTAGCAAACGAACTACACGATCTTTTGTGCTATGCTTAGGTTTGGGTCTTGTCCATCACATCATTCTCCTAATGATGTGATCCCGTTATCAATGACATCCCCATGTCCATAGTCAGGAAACCATGACTATCTATTGATCAACGAGCTAGTCAACTAGAGGCTTACCAGGGACACATTGTGGTCTATGTATTCACACATGTATTATGATTTCCGAACAATACAATTATAGCATGAACAATAGACAATTATCATGAACAAGGAAATATAATAATCCTTTTATTATTGCCTCTAGGGCATATTTCCAACAGTCTCCCACTTGCACTAGAGACAATAGTCTAGTTACATTGTGATGAATCGCACACCCATGGAATTTTGGTGTTGATCATGTTTTGCTCTAGGGAGAGGTTTAGTCAACGGATCTGCCACATTCAGGTTCGTATGTACTTTACAAATCTCTATGTCTCCATTTTGAACACTTTCACGAATGGAGTTGAAGCGACGCTTGATATGCCTGGTCTTCCTGTGAAACCTGGGCTCCTTCGCAAGGGCAATTGCTCCTGTGTTGTCACAGAAGAGAGTCATCGGGTCCGACGCATTGGGTATGACTCCTAGGTCGGTAATGAACTCCTTCACCTAGACTGCTTCTAGTGCTGCCTCCGAGGCTGCCATATACTCTGCTTCACATGTAGATCCCGCCACGACGCTTTGCTTGCAACTGCACCAGCTTACTGCCCCTCCATTCAAAATATACACGTATCCGGTTTGTGACTTGGAGTCATCCAGATCTGTGTCGAAGCTGGCGTCGACGTAACCCTTTACGACGAGCTCTTCGGCACCTCCATAAACGAGAAACATATCCTTAGTCCTTTTCAGGTACTTCAGGATGTTTTTGACCGCTGTCCAGTGTTCCTTGCCGGGATTACTTTGGTACCTACCTACCAAACTTACGGCAAAGTTTACATCATGTCTGGTACACAGCATGGCATACATAATAGACCCTATGGCTGAGGCATAGGGGATGACACTCATCTCTTCTATATCTTTTGCCGTGGTCGGGCATTGAGCCGTGCTCAATCGCACACCTTGCAATACAGGCAAGAACCCCTTCTTGGACTGATCCATTTTGAACTTCTTCAAAATCTTGTCAAGGTACGTACTTTGTGAAAGACCGATGAGGCGTCTTGATCTATCTCTATAGATCTTGATGCCTAATATATAAGCAGCTTCTCCAAGGTCCTTCATTGAAAAACATTTGTTCAAATAGGCCTTTATGCTTTCCAAGAATTCTATATAATTTCCCATCAATAGTATGTCATCCACATATAATATGAGAAATGCTACGGAGCTCCCACTCACTTTCTTGTAAACGCAGGCTTCTCCATAAGTCTGCATAAACCCAAACGCTTTGATCATTTCATCAAAGCGAATGTTCCAACTCCGAGATGCTTGTACCAGCCCATAAATAGAGTGATGGAGCTTGCATACTTTGTTAGCATTCTTAGGATCGACAAAACCTTCCGGCTGCATCATATACAATTCTTCCTTAAGAAAGCCGTTAAGGAATGCTGTTTTGACGTCCATTTGCCATATCTCATAATCATAGAATGCGGCAATTGCTAACATGATTCGGACGGACTTCAGCTTCGCTACGGGTGAGAAAGTCTCATCGTAGTCAACCCCTTGAACTTGTTGATAACCCTTAGCGACAAGTCGAGCTTTATAGATGGTCACATTACCATCCGCGTCTGTCTTCTTCTTAAAGATCCATTTATTTTCTATGGCTCGCCGACCATCGGGCAAGTCATTCAAAGTCCACACTTTGTTTTCATACATGGATTCTATCTCGGATTTCATGGCTTCTAGCCATTTGTCGGAATCTGGGCCCGCCATTGCTTCTTCATAGTTCAAAGGTTCACCATTGTCTAACAACATGATTTCCAGGACAGGGTTGCCGTACCACTCTGGTGCGGAACGTGTCCTTGTGGACCTACGAAGTTCAGTAGGAGCTTGATCAGAAGTATCTTGATCATTATCATTAACCTCCTCTTGAATCGGTGCAGGCACCACAGGAACATTTTCCTGAGCTGCGCTACTCTGATTTTCAAGAGGTAGTACTTCATCAAGCTCTACTTTCCTCCCACTTACTTCTTTCGCGAGAAACTCTTTCTCTAGAAAGGACCCGTTCTTGGCAACAAAGATCTTGCCTTTGGATTTGAGGTAGAAGGTATACCCAACTGTTTCTTTGGGATATCCTATGAAGACGCATTTTTCCGATTTGGGTTCGAGCTTTTCAGGTTGAAGTTTCTTGACATAAGCATCGCAACCCCAAACTTTCAGGGATGACAGCTTAGGTTTCTTCCCAAACCATAATTCATACGGTGTCGTCTCAATGGATTTAGACAGTGCCCTATTTAAAGTGAATGCGGCTGTCTCTAGAGCGTATCCCCAAAATGATAGCGGTAGATCTGTAAGAGACATCATAGACCGCACCATATCCAATAGAGTGCGATTACGACGTTCGGACACACCATTACGCTGAGGTGTTCCAGGCGGCATGAGTTGTGAAACGATTCCACATTTTCTTAAGTGTGTGCCAAATTCGTGACTTAAATATTCTCCCCCACGATCTGATCGTAAGAACTTTATTTTTCTGTCACGTTGATTCTCAACCTCACTCTGAAACTCTCTGAACTTTTCAAAGGTCTCAGACTTGTGTTTCATCAAGTAGACATACCCATATCTACTCAAATCATCAGTGAGAGTGAGAACATAACGATAGCCTCCGCGAGCCTCAACGCTCATTGGACCACACACATCTGTATGTATGATTTCCAACAAGTTGGTTGCTCGCTCCATTGTCCCTGAGAATGGAGTCTTGGTCATTTTGCCCATGAGGCATGGTTCGCACGTGTCAAATGATTCATAATCGAGAGACTCTAAAAGTCCATCAGCATGGAGCTTCTTCATGCGCTTGACACCAATGTGACCAAGGCGGCAGTGCCACAAGTATGTGGGACTATCGTTATCAACTTTACATCTTTTGGTATTCACACTATGAATATGTGTATTATAACGCACGAGATTCATTAAGAATAAACCATTGACCATCGGATCATGACCATAAAACATATCACTCATATAAATAGAACAACCATTATTCTCGGATTTAAATGAGTAGCCATCTCGCATTAAACGAGATCCAGATACAATGTTCATGCTCAAACATGGCACTAAATAACAATTATTGAGGTTTAAAACTAATCCCGTAGGTAAATGTAGAGGTAGCGTGCCGACGGCGATCACATACACCCTGGAACCATTCCCGACGCGCATCGTCACCTCGTCCTTCGCTAGTCTCCGTTTATTCCGCAGCTCCTGTTTTGAGTTACAAATATGAGGAACGGCACCGGTATCAAATACCCAGGAGCTACTACGAGCACTGGTAAGGTACACATCAATTACATGTATATCACATATACCTTTAGTGTTGCCGGCCTTCTTATCCGCTAAGTACTTGGGGCAATTCCGCTTCCAGTTACCACTTCCCTTGCAATAAAAGCACTCAGTTTCAGGTTTGGGTCCATTCTTTGACTTCTTCCTGGCAACTAATTTACCAGGCGCAGCAACCTCCTTGCCGTCCTTCTTGAAGTTATTCTTACCCTTGCCTTTCTTGAACTTAGTGGTTTTATTCACCATCAACACTTGATGTTCCTTTTTGATCTCCACCTCTGCAGATTTCAGCATTGAATACAACTCGGGAATGGTCTTTACCATCCCCTGCATATTGTAGTTCATCACGAAGCTCTTGTAGATAGGTGGGAGCGACTGAAGGATTCTGTTAATGACCGCCTCATCCGGGAGATTAACTTCCAGCTGAGTCAAGCGGTTGTGCAACCCAGACATCTTGAGTATTGTTCACTGACGGAGCTATTTTCCTCCATCTTACAGCTAAAGAACTTGTCGGAGACATCATATCTCTCGACCCGGGCATGAGCTTGGAAAATCAATTTCAGCTCCTCGAACATCTCATATGCTCTGTGTTTCTCAAAACGCTTTTGAAGCCCCGGTTCTAAGCTGTAAAGCATGCCACACTGAACGAGGGAGTAATCATCAGTACGTGACTGATGGGCGTTCATAACGTCCTGGTTTTCTGGGAATGGTGCATCACCTAGCGGTGCTTCTAGGACATAATCTTTCTTGGCTGCTATGAGGATGATCCTTAGGTTCCGGACCCAGTCCGAATAGTTGCTGCCATCATCTTTCAGCTTGGTTTTCTCTAGGAACGCGTTGAAGTTGAGGGTGACATTACCGTGGGCCATTTGATCTACAAGACATATTGTAAAGATTTATACTAAGTTCATGATAATTAAGTTCATCTAATCAAATTAATGAATGAACTCCCACTCAGATTTGACATCCCTCTAGTCATCTAAGTGAAACATGATCCGAGTCAACTAGGCCATGTCCGATCATCACGTGAGACGGACTAGTCATCATCGGTGAACATCTCCATGTTGATCGTATCTTCTATACGACTCATGTTCGACCTTTCGGTCCTCCGTGTTCCGAGGCCATGTCTGTACATGCTAGGCTCGTCAATCCAACCTAAGTGTATTGCGTGTGTAAATCTGGCTTACACCCGTTGTATGCGAACGTAAGGACCTATCACACCCGATCATCACGTGGTGCTTCGGAACGACGAACCTTAGCAACGGTGCACAGTTAGGGAGAACACATTTTGGATATTTTAATGAGGGATCGTCTTATTTATGCTACCGTCGTTCTAAGCAAATAAGATGTAAAAACATGATAAACATCACATGCAATCAAATAGTGATATGATATGGCCAACATCATTTCGCTCCTTTGATCTCCATCTTCGGGGCGCCATGTTCATCGTCGTCACCGGCATGACACCATGATCTCCATCATCATGATCTCCATCACCGTGTCTTCGTGAAGTTGTCACGTCAACTATTACTTCTACTACTATGGCTAACGCTTTAGCAATAAAGTAAAGTAATTACATGACGATTTAAGTTGACACGTAGGTCATAAATAAATAAAGACAACTCCTATGGCTCCTGCCAGTTGTCATACTCATCGACATGCAAGTCGTGATTCCTATTACAATAACAAGATCATCTCATACATCACATACATGATTCATCACAACTTCTGGCCATATCACATCACAAAGCACTTGCTGCAAAAACAAGTTAGACGTCCTCTAATTGTTGTTGCAAGTTTTTACGTGGCTGTTATAGGTTGCTAGCAAGAACGTTTCTTACCTACGTTGAAACCACAACATGAATTGTCAATCTCTATTTACCCTTCATAAGGACCCTGTTCATCGAATCCGATCCAACTAAAGTGGGAGAGACAGACACCCGCCAGCCACCTTATGCAACTAGTGCATGTCAGTCGGTGGAACCGGTCTCACGTAAGCGTACGTGTAAGGTTGGTCCGGGCCGCTTCATCCCACAATACCGCTGAACCAAGATAGGACTAGTAACGGCAAGAAGAATTGACAATTCGACGCCCACCACTACTTTGTGTTCTACTCGTGCATAGAAACTACGCATAGACCTAGCTCATGATGCCACTGTTGGGGATCGTAGCAGAAATTAAAATTTTCCTACGCATCACCAAGATCTATCCATGGAGTATTCTAGCAACGAGGGGATAGGAGAGCATCTACATACCACTTGTAGATCGCAACGGAAGCGTTCAAGGAGAACGCGGATGATGGAGTCGTACTCGCCGTGATCCGAATCACCGATGACCTAGTGCCGAACGGACAGCACCTCCGCGTTCAACACACGTACGGTTGGGATGACATCTCCTCCTTCTTGATCCAGCAAGGGGGAAGGAGAGGTTGATGAAGATCCAGCAGCACGACGGCGTGGTGGTGGATGCAGCAGAGTTCCAGCAGGGCTTCGCCAAGCAACTACGGAGAGAGGGAGAGGTGTAACGGGGAGAGGGAGGCGCCAAGGCTGCAGGGTACGGCTGCCCTCCCTCCCCCCCTTTATATAGGACCCCTAGGGGGGGCGCCGGCCCTGGAGATCCATCTCCGGGGGGGCGGCCAGGGGGGATGCTTGCCCCCCAAGCCATGTGGGGCGCCCCCTGCCCTAGGGTTTCCAACCCTAGGCGCAGGGGGGAGGCCCATGGGGGGCGCACCAGCCCACTATGGGCTGGTTCCCTCCCCACTTCAGCCCACGGGGCCCTCCGGGATAGGTGGCCCCACCCGGTGGACCCCCGGGACCCATCTGGTGGTCCCGGTACAATACCAGCGACCCCCAGATCATTCCCGATGGCCGAAACGACACTTCCTATATATTATTCTTTACCTCCGGACCACTTCGGAACCTCTCGTGACGTCCGGGATCTCATCCGGGACTCCGAACAACCTTCGGTTTGCTGCATACTAATATCTTTAACAACCCTAGCGTCACCGAACCTTAAGTGTGTAGACCCTACGGGTTCGAGAGACATGCAGACATGACCGAGACGATCTCCGGTCAATAACCAACAGCGGGATCTGGATACCCATGTTGGCTGCCACATGCTCCTCGATGATCTCATCGGATGAACCACGATGTCGAGGACTTAATCAATCCCGTACTCAATTCCCTTCGTCCATCGGTACTATACTTGCCCGAGATTCGGTCTTCGGTATACGGATACCTTGTTCAATCTCCTTACCGGCAAGTCTCTTTACTCGTTCCCGTAACACATCATCCCGTGAACAACACCTTGATCACATTGAGCTCATTATGATGATGTCTTACCGAGTGGGCCCAGAGATACCTCTTCGTCACACGGAGTGACAAATCCCAGTCTCGATTCATGCCAACCCAACAGATACTTTCGGAGATACCTGTAGTGCACCTTTATAGTCACCCAGTTACGTTGTGACGTTTGATACACCCAAAGCACTCCTACGGTATCCGGGAGTTGCATAATCTCATGGTCTAAGGAATGATACTTGACATTCAAAAAAGCTCTAGCAAACGAACTACACGATCTTTTGTGCTATGCTTAGGTTTGGGTCTTGTCCATCACATCATTCTCCTAATGATGTGATCCCGTTATCAATGACATCCCCATGTCCATAGTCAGGAAACCATGACTATCTATTGATCAACGAGCTAGTCAACTAGAGGCTTACCAGGGACACATTGTGGTCTATGTATTCACACATGTATTATGATTTCTGAACAGTACAATTATAGCATGAACAATAGACAATTATCATGAACAAGGAAATATAATAATCCTTTTATTATTGCCTCTAGGGCATATTTCCAACATATCTAGCATGGAAAGTGTTGAGAACTCTAAGTCGTTTTCGTTGGTGGGATGGTTACACCTCCCAAAATGTTATTTATCTCTAATTTTTCGCTTTGAGCTCTGGCACCTCTACAAATCCCTCCTTCCCTCTGCGAAGGGCCTTTCTTTTACTTTATGCAATTTTTTTTTGAGTCTCCATCTTCTCTTACAAAAGAACCAACTAGGAGGCAATATGATCGTACTTAAGTATTGGGTGTAGCTAATATTCGAGTGTGTTTCATGAATGGGTCAATGTTTAAGCAGGATGGGCTAGGGATAACTTATTTTAGCATTGATATTTTGAGGGACATGGTTGCTTGTTGATATGCTTGAGTATCTAAATTATTATGTCAAAACTAGACTATTGTTTTGAATCACATAAAAGTCCAAATGTCCATGCTATAAAGAAAAGAATATGATATGACTTGATGAACAACACTCCACATCAAAAATTCTGTTTTTATCACTTACCTACACGAGGACGAGTAGGGATTAGGCTTGGGGATGCTGATACGTCTCCAACATATCTATAATTTTTTTTTGTTCCATGCCATTTTATTATCAATCTTGGATGTTTTATAATCACTTTATAGTAATTTTGTATCATTTTTTGGTACTAACCTATTGACATAGTGCCAAGTGCCAGTTGCTATTTTTTCCATGTTTTTTACATCACAGGAAATCAATATCAGACAAAGTCCAAATGCCACGAAACTCCACGGTGATTTTTTATGGGCCAGAAGGAAGGCAATGGGCCCTGGTTGAACCTAGGGGTGCCTCGAGGGGGGCACAACCCACCAGGGCGTTCCAGGAGGCCCAGGCGCACCCTGGTGGGTTGTGCCCACCATGGGTGCCCACCATCACAGGAGTTGGTGCCGGACTTGTTCACTCACACCTACAAAGTAAAGCTTATCGAGTGGCTTGGTTAGGACAAGTGGCACAAATTCATGCAAATTGAAGTCCAAGATATTGTAAATGTTGAAATAAATCCAATGGACTCAAAATGCAAAGCAAGTGATCACAAATATAGAGGAGGGCAATAAAGAAACACACACGATGGGATAATGGGGCTTGTGCAACTATAGGGATGAGCAATACAAAATTGCCCAATGAAGGCGAAGCTCGTGTTGCACAAGCACTAGGAGAGCACTAGCTTAATTGCACACTTGGGCACGATTCACCACTTGGCACCAACCTATATGTATGCAAGCTAAATGTTTCCTATTTCATATATCCTCATGCACAAGTATCTCTTTTCATGCTCAACTCTCTTGTGCTTATAAGCTTATGGTCATTATTTTCTTGCTTAAAAGCTGTTTTTTTTACTTTTATTTGCTCTTATCTTCCTCTCCACTATGCTTATTGAGCCTCAACCAGTTATGCAAGACAAGTATCACAAGATATGCACGGGAGTAAGCAATTGCACTATATGATATATCCAATGATGCAACAATATGATATCGTATCACTATGGTGCACAAGTTTTCGCAAAGCCCGACAATACTCAGATAGCTAGTCTCAATAGGTACGAAGGTATGCGCAAAGATGGTGGGGCTATCAAGATGTAATGGCAAGGAAGGAAAATTTTATGACGGAATGGATACCTTCGTCACACTTAACCTTTCACGAAGTCGGGGGCTAACCGGCCTTGCTTCCGGTTGAACATGGTCTCAAAGGATGGATGGTCATTGTCGATGTGGAAGCTCATGGTGGATGTAGTTGATAGAACGACACAAGTGTCCGGTGGTTGATGAATATTTAACCATCCCTAAGTAGCCGAAACACCTTAGGAGAATCAATTCACAACTCAAACAACCACAAATACCAAAGTAACCAAAATGGGTTAGTTGGCGGAAGTTTTATGTGGTGGTGCAGAAGCTATGGTGTAGGGCCTATGCAGAAGATGCAAAAATGGAGGAAATTTGATGGAGTCAAATGGTGGTAAAACCAAGATGAGCAGCTCGGGCACGTTGCTAGCTTTTCAACGAGCCAAAGAACACCCAAATCGGAGTTCGGGAGTGGAAGTTATGGGTGAAAACGTAAAGTGCACGCGGCTGATTCTGGGAGGGTCGTGCGCACGGGGTCAAAGGGCCGTGGGCACGGGGTCCCGTGCGCATGGTACAGGTCTGTGGGAACGGGGTGTCCAGAGACTTTTCGGGGACCCGTGGGCACGGGGTAGGCGGAAATTTCACGATTTTCTTGTCAAATTCGATGGGGGGAAGAAAAATTGGGGTATGGGGACGCAATAGGAGTTATATGTACTTGCTAGACACCAGATCCACGAATCAAAATAAACAAAAACTCACAAGAAACTTCAAATCACAAAAATATTGGTATGGCTCTTTTCGTGGGTAATTTTCGAAATTGGGCAAGAACAAGCAAAATTAGGCTAGAAAAACAAAGAGGGGGCTCCAATTTCATGATCAATGTGCCTCTAGATACCAAGATGTTGTAGGGTGGAACCCTATGGAAAGATCTTTCATGAATTGAAGGGGAAATCCCCAAGAACAAGATGAACACAAGGGAGAAAACAAGAGGAACACTCAAGAACAAGTCCAATCACACATCCACTAGACCAACAAACACACAAGATCCACAAGGTACATGAACAATCAAAGGGAAACAAGATACATGGTAGAGTTCATCCCAAATCCTATGAAGGAGATGAGGGCTTGATGATCTAGATAGATCCTTCCCTCAAGGGGGTCTTGAATCCCTAGGGATCTTCTCCAATGGAGGTCTTGTACTCCAACGGAGTCTTCTCTCTCAAGAGGAATCCCACAAGGGGAGATACATGAGCTAAGCTCTATGATTTGTGTCTATTCTTAGCTAAGTCTAAATGGAGGAGATGAAGGAGTATATATAGTCCTAGGGGATGGAGGGGTAAGCAGGGGCGAAATAGACATTACATGGGAAAGCCCGCAGCAACACTTAGGGGGCCCCGTGTGCACGGGGTAAGTGGAGCCTGTGCGCACGGGGTATCCAGAGACCTGACGCAAGAGCCTGTGTGCACGGGGTCCATGAGGCCCGTGGGCACGGTACACGCCCATGCGCACGGGGTCTTCAGGACCGCCAGCCTGGGAGGCCCATGGGCACGGGGTTAGAGGGGCCCGTGCGCAAGGGGTCGCCTGGGAGCTGCTGCCTTCTTCTTGGCGCTTCCTTCTCCGCTTCCAGGCTTCCCCCTTGGATGGTGTAGATGTTCTCTTCCGCATGAACTCGTCCTCGCTATGAGTGAAGCTCCGGCAATACCTGTGCATGCACACGGAAGGAATGTCAAGTAGTATACCATCCTCAAAGGGATCAAGTGAACACGTGTAAAGGAGAAGATTCACCTTTATGTATGTGAAGTAGATGTCGCACGTGTCACTTATCAAATGGACTCTTGACTTGGTGATGTCCATAGGATGCTCCGCATCAAGTCAT
Source organism: Aegilops umbellulata (assembly GCA_032464435.1). NCBI lineage: Eukaryota > Viridiplantae > Streptophyta > Magnoliopsida > Poales > Poaceae > Aegilops > Aegilops umbellulata. The sequence continues at coordinate 514,812,878 of CP136060.1, read as the reverse complement.
GTTGAAGGTGGAGCTGGAGTCTGGTGGACGACTTTAATCTGTGCTGATGGAGGGGCTACGATGTAAGTGCACGGAGCATCGTAGTATATTTCAACGGGAAAGCGAGAGACACGTGGATCGGACTGGGTACCAGTGGTCTGATGGAGACGTGATACTCGGCATCGGTCGGTGATGATCGGTGGTTCTCTGCAATAGGGGTTTGAGTGGTGTGGGTTCGCGACCCGGGCGACTCGACCAGGACAACAGAGGCTCGACGCGGTGATAGCAGCGAGGCATGCGGTAAGCACGGGACACAATGACAGGCCAAGGCACTGGTGGTCAGACATGTGGTCAGACAAATTGTGCAGGGGGTGCTGAAGCAGTGTTGACGAGTACGAGATTCAAGTTCGTGACTGGGTCTATAGGTGCCAGAAGATCGACAAGATTTGACCATGGAGAATCTGAAAAAGTGGCGAAAAATCGGAAATTGTCAAAAGCTGAGAGAGTACACGGCCGTATATTCTGTGGTGTTCAGTGCACATGGGAAAGTGCGGATGAAAAGTACAGAAGGAGACGGAGTGCTATAGCTGTGGGACATGTCAAAGACTATCCGGAAAAAAGGTGAGACAATTGTGAATTTGACTCAGGGTGACACAGGGCGACGGTGAAATTCTTTCAAGTTTCAGACAGACGGTCAAGAAAGAGCGGTGACGTTGAGTTCAGGTAACTCTTATATGTGGCGCCCAATATGTGAGTTGTTCATTTTCACGCAGACTGTGCTCGGCGTGTGATGGCGTTGAATGGATACTCCGGAGGTTGGGAGCACAAAGTAGAGTAATGAGAAACTTCATTTTGCTCGAGTGTTGATTGTGAAGAAGACAAGAAGGGACTACAGTTGCAGGTGGAGTCACATGGAGTCTGGGAGTAGCAGCGGTGCTCATAGTGTATCTCAAGTCCAATGTACATGGAGGTTCGACGTCCGGATGAACTCAAGTTGGTGGAGAATATTCGCCAAGGTGGAGTTTGTTAGAGTTGTGTCGAATATTAGTGTACGAGGTAGGTTACAGTTGAACTTGGTTTTGGACTGTCTGTAGACAAGATAGGAATTGCGTTCTAATAGGACACTTGTATCTTAGACCTCTCATATATAGCGAGGGTAGACACAAGATGTAACATATGCCAACATAATAGCACGGGCACGCGGGGGAGCCGGCTGCGTGTGCCAGCGCCCGGGCGGCTAGGGTGCGGTATTGTAGCGGTGTCATGGGGAGGAGCGCCCGTAGTCATGCCCCGGGGATGTAGCCATATCGGTAAACCTCGTTAACAAATCTCGGTGTCGTGCTCGTGTGATTGTTTAGTCCTCGGTAGAACACGGAGCGCCTCAGATTAATTCTAACAAATAACACATAATGATATTGGACAATAAGGAGGGGAGGGAGAAAGATAACAACAATTTGACAACGCAAGAAGCTATCACTGTTGAAATAAATCCGAGGCATACCGTTGATCATCCAAGGACCAAGCAATCACACGAACACGACACCAAGATTTGTAAACGAGATTCACCGATATGGCTACATCCCCGAGTCTTACTCTGGGCGGTCCTCCCAATGACACCACTACAATACCGCACCCGGTCGCCCTGGACGCCTGCACAACCGCCGGCTTTTCCTGCATTCATGTGCTATTATGTTGGCATAGATTACATCGTGGGTCTACCCTCGCTATATATGAGAGGCCTAGGATACAAGTGTCTACTAGTACACGACTTCATATCCTATCTAAACACAATACTACTCAGAGTCCAACTGTAACCTACCTTGTACACAATATTCGACACAACTCTAACAAACTCCACCTTGGCGAATATTCTCCACCACCTTGAATTCGTCCATGCGTCAAACTTCCATGTATATTGTACTTGAGCTTATTCCATGAGTACCGCTGCTACTTAAAGACTCCATATGACTCCACGTGCAACTTGTAGTCTCTTCTTTTCTTGACCACGGTCAACACTCGAGCAAAATTAACTTCCTTGTTACTCTAGCTTGTGCTCCCAACTTCCAGAGTACCCGTCCAACGCCATCACACACTGATCACTGACCTGGGTGAAAGTGAACAACTCATATACTGGGTGTTACACATAAGAGTTATCTGAACTCAACATCACTGCTCCTTTTTAACCGCTGAAACTTGAAGAAATTTCACCATTGCTTGTAGTCATCCCGAATCAAAATCGCAGTTGTCTCATCACATGTATGACCACCAGAGCCCTGGCCCGTCTTCATCCCATGCATACCGCACGCCTCACCGCTATTACTGTGTTGAGCCTCCGCTGTCCTGATCGACTCTCGAGGGTTGCAAACCCACAGCACTCAACACCCACTGCAGAGTACCACCGATCATCACCGACCGATGACAAGTTTCACGCTTCCATCAGACCACTGGGCTCCAGTCCAAACTACGTGTCACTCGCTTTTTCCCGCTGAATAGGCTTCGACTCTCTGTCGACTTACGCCGTGGCCCCCTCAATCAGCACCGAGTGAAGTCTTCCTCAGACTCCAGCTCCACCTTCAACATGATTCCATGTAGTTGGCCGTGCTACCCTGCGCCTTGTTGACTTCAAGCTCCCTTGTGCGCACCGTCTCGAATCAACCCCGCGTTATAGTCTTGTCGAAGCCGCACAAGCCCTCAGACCCGCGCCACGTGTTTCCACGCTCCAGAAGCCGGCCACCATCAGCATCACGCTCCAATGTCGTCGTCGCTCAAATCACCGCCGTCTTCTGTTTTGACCAACATCCATGTCGATCCATCAGACTGTCCAGTCCGGCCCAGCCAAAATTATCCGACTGCAACCATGCTCCACCCTGCGTCGCGTCCGCCCCGCACTTCTCCGTGCATTGCTTGACGCTATGTGTTTACATGATCCTACCACGATGCACTCTAGACTCCTCTAGGCCTTATACGCATGTTGTCAACCTGCCAACCTCCTGGTAAAATCCCGTGCGCAGTTCTTAACACATCCAAAAGAAAACCGGATTTAATGATAGTCTTCATGGTATACCATATCTCCATAACTCCCAACACTCCTTATCTTTAATCACGTTGCATCCAAAGCCATGTATATACCATATTGTTGCAGATTACCTTTTTTTTCTCAAACAAATCTCTCATGGTTGTCCAGCCTGCACACAGATCAGCTCCCGCGTCCTTGCCAGCTTCCGACAGCACGCTTCCGTGCACCAAGCTACAATTGAGCCATGCATTGCTGCTGCTCCCGTGCACCTCGCCCACGCACGGGCTGCACCTGTCCTTAACGCGCTCCCGCTAGTCAGCCTGCAGCAGGGCCTTTGCCCAGCATGCCCGTGCCTGATCGATCGATCGACCGTACCTGCTTGCATACATGTCACGCACGCTTACGCGGCCGTTGCCACGTGCCTCAACTATCGGAAAGATACGATCTCGCCGAGAAACACTCCGCGCTGGCCCGATCCGGCCGCTCCCGATCGCTAAGACCTGCCGCCACAGCTTCTGATTGACTTCTTCATTCTCGTCTGATTGCAACGCAATCATGGTACCCGACGGCTTCCACGCAAGATTGCAAGAGATCATTCAACCGATCCGCTTCGACTCCATGTACCGCCTTTGCATAGAACCTGACGAATCCTCTAAATCAACAATCCGTGGCCTCCTCGTAACCTTGCTTTTGCTTATGATACCATTTATTAAAATAAATCCGAGGCATACCTTTGGTCATACTTCAAGGACCAATCAATCACACGAGCACGACACCGAGATTTGTTAACGAGTTTCACCGCTATGGCTATGTCCCCGGGGCCTGACTATGTGCGTTTCTTCCCATGACACCACTACAATACCACACCCGGTCGCCCTGGACGCCGGCACATGCCGCCGGCTTCCCCTGCGTTCCTGTGCTATTATGTTAGCATAGGTTACATCATGTATCTACCCTCGCTATATATTAAAGGTTTAGGATAAAAGTGTCTTATTAGGACACGACTCCATATCGCATCTAAATACAATACTATTCAGAGTCCAACTGTAACCTACCTTGTACGTAATATACTACACAACTCTAAGAATCACGTTGAACTCCTTGAACTACGTCCAAAAAAAAATTCATGGTTAATTAGTGTGCTTAACTTTTGGTGTTACTGTGGTTACAAATAAGCCAACTTCCTAAATTATGATACTCTTTGGGAATACACATTCCGAACATAGACTAATTAATAGTATAATCTATATATGAAGTGCAAGCCAAGAACTACTTAGTACCAAAATATTTGAGAAAACCTATTAATTTTACTATGGAAGTAGATACCAAGCCTATACTTTAGAAGGCTGCTCCTTGCTGTGATCAGTGCACTACTGAACGCAGATATGGCTGTCGCTCCAGTAGGCATATTAAATGATAGGCTGTCTCAAGCAATATGGGCAATGCTAAATTAAAGAGAGGTAACCACGATGAACAACCCATCAGAGTGATTAGTTCTAGCATGTTACATGTCAATATGTGTAGCTCGACTGTAAGCAGCCGGCCAGCACAGTAGGCAAGGCATAGTTGGCTGCCGCTCTCGATGATGTATACTCCCTCCATTCCAAATTACTTGTCGTGGTTTTAGTTCAAATTTGAACTAAAACCACGACGAGTAATTTGGAACGGAGGGAGTACAACCCAAGTAGATTGTGAGAAGAGTAGTAGTGCACTGAAAGAAGGTTCAAGCATGGGGAATTAGATCGGATGATACCTATAGTGATTGCAAATTCAGGTTTGCCGAGAGGGCAAACACAACCATAATGGAAATTCCTGGTCACTGATGTCTACCACCATCAAATAATTACGTAACATGCCGAAAGTTTTAACCATTGAGTAATGTCCAAAAGGTCCTCTAGTTAAAAAAAAAGAATGTGATTTTGAAATAAGCATGTAGGTGTGAAGAATCAACCATAGGCAAATTTTGAGAAGTACAAAACATACAGAGGAACTACTACATGTACTTGAAGTCAAAATCTTCCGTGCTAGCCTTCAACAATATCGTAATTACATACAACAAAGGAAGCTGGTAAATTCAGTTAATGTCGGATCAACTAATATAAGAAATCCGTAAATCTAGAAGCAGAATAGATCAACATCATATTCGAAGATTTTACATGTAGTATCCAGCCCCCTTTTTCCTCCCTGATAAAAAGAAGCAAGAATTAGAATGGACTCGACTTGTTCCGTGATAAAAAAATATTAAGCATCAGATTAACGATAGATACTTCTGATCAAACTTAAAGATTCTGAAAGCGAAGACATGAGTGTGTGACATAGTTGGGGGAATTTCATACTGTAGTTAGTTATCCTTTTTTTTCGTTTCTAGGTGAACAAAAGGTCTTGTACAGAATAATATACAAACAAAAAATGCAGATGATATAAGGTACACGGTCATGAAACACTTTATTGTGTAATTTCATTTATATTAGCCAAGTGTTATTCCTCTATCATCTGCAATGTAAAAAGCATGTTTGCTTCCCTCTTCTTTTTATGACGGAGAAATCAAGCAGCCAGAAAAGCAACAAAATTCTGCTCTAATCTGTACTAATGAACACTACTTAGAAAGCATCTGACTAAATCCAACTTTTACAAAAATATTATAATAGAACCACATCATTCATGTTCTTATCCATGTGGAAGCCTATCTGTACTTTTTTTTTCATCATATTGTAGATATCTATGCTATACGTGCAGAGCCGACACAGAGGAATAGAAGGCGAGAAAATAAGGACCGTACCTTGAATTTGCTCAGCTGCTTGCAGTGCACCACGAGCATGTCTTGCTAGACAAAAGCATCAGTCGAGCTGGCCAAGGAAATCAAATAGCACAAGGTGTAATACGTGTGTGTGGTTCCTCCTTTCTTGCTAGTCGAAAAGCCAAATTGTATATTCTTGTCTCCGAGCAAATCAAGCTAAGCATGCAGTGTACGTGCCTAAGCGCCGGCCATGCAGCCGCCCTGTAGTCTTGATTAGAGGACACATCATGCAGCTGCGCTAGCTCGCGATGGGAAAGGACAGCATATAGTCCCGCATGGGAGGCGGTCCAGTCCAGTCAAGGCTGCACATCCGCCTCAAGGCCATCCAGTATGAAACTTCAAAGTCGAGGATTCCGCGGCTCAAGTTCAACACAGCCCGTCCTCCATCAACTGTCGACAGTAGCTCCTTCATCCTCCTCCGTACACACCCTTCCCGCAACCCCTTCCGCTAGAGAATAATGGCAGTGCAACATGCAAATCGTCGTGCCGCCAGATTGATGTGTTAGCAAATTAAAAGGCTACAACAAGAAATTCATAGGTTGGAGGGAAAGGGGATTAGAGAATACCTAGATTGGATTTTAATTTTGCTTCAGACGTGTTGCAGCATCGTTGGAGCTTGAGAATGGTATGGAGATGAGAAGATACGTGAGAGTTCGGATGTGCCGGTGGGGGGAAGGATTGTAAGGACGGCCTAGATAATACATATCCAACGATTAAAGGCTGTTAACACGTAGATCTTACGATGAATTAACTTTTTTTTAATGAAATTAGGTGGGACAGTAGGCCAGGACTCATGAGTTATCAGGCGGATATAGATAGTTAATAAGGAGATCGGATGGTGATGAGGATATCAATATCATTGTTACACCGACAGCCTCTGCTACTATACATACTGGACCAATCACTAGAGCTCGCGCACGCCAATTGAATTACAATGTACTTTCGTTTCTTGGTAACAATTCTAATATTCATGAGAATATGATGCTCTCTAAATTGAATACATTTGTGTTGATTACTAATGAAGGGCTATCATGGACAAGAGGGATAAACATTGGAGCAGAAACAAGGATGGAGATGAAGGCGCGCGCAAAGGGAACCAGAACGACGTTTCTAGTGCAGATTTCAGTACTTTGAAGCCTCCTTAATGACATATAAGGACATGGACAAAATATACAAAGTGCCCTTTCATAAATTTTGTCCATGGCTTATAATAGGTGCTGCGCCACCTTATTTTTGGGTCAGGCCCATGTAATTTTGAAATACTTGAGTATAGGCTGTTTTCCGAGTTTGTATGTGTAGGGAAACACGAGTTAGGGTTGGTTTCGGACCCCTCCTCCAAGGGTCACGAAATTCCCCTCTCTTCCTCCATATATACAGCCCTTAGGGTGTCGTTTAGACTTTGGGTTTTTGTTTAGATTAAAAGCTCGTCAAAGTTGCAACTTCGCGTACTTTGTTTGTGTTCAATGACCAGACCAAGACGTCACAGAACCCCACTTTCATCAATAAAGCTTTCCTCTTATATTCGCACTATCCAGATTGCAATCTCAATTTCTTGTTTGTTCTTCGTTTGCTTGCAGGAAATATTCTCGTGGTCTGGTTGATCGTGCTTCGGCGTGGTCAATAACCCCTCGGAAGATGGTTTAGCGATTGCTAAGGCGTGATGTCTTCGCACATTCGTAGTCGGATCGTCAAAGACGACTCCCATAAAAATGATAGTTATCTCATCAAAACATCGGGACACCTTTGCCTCTATTAGATGGACAATACGATTAGTTTCTTATGATTAGCATGGAGGATCCATTAGTGCTTCTAATTAGTAAATCTATCTATCTACCTAATCTGTCCTAATAATAAAGTGATTACTGTTTCTGGTCGTACGTCATCTGGCTGTTTTTGCAAAAAATTCCATTAAGTATTAGGTATTCAACCCGCGGTCCTCGTCATAAGTCAACCCGAACCGGTATGAAGGAAAAAAATAACCCAGCCCCGCCTCTGCCTCGCTTTGCCCAGCCTCCAGCCCCGCCCCGCCTCACCGCGCGTAGCCGACCGCCTCCTGCCTCCCACCTCCTGCCCCGCGCCGCCCCAGGCCACTAGCCGCCTCATGCCTCCCACACCGGAGAATGGTGACAGGCGGCTGCCAACGGACGGATCCAGGCGTAGGAGGGTCAGAGAGGCGCGTGGAAAGCTGGCGAGGTTGGGGGCGCCGGATCCAGAGCTCGGGGTGGTGCCATGATTGCTCGGTGAGCTCCTGCAAGGCTGCAAGGGAACATGGCGGGGCGAGATTTAAAGGGAGATGTGAGAGAGAAGGGAAAGGGAGCGGCGGCGGAGACTCTGCTGCTCACCGGCGAGGATGAGGTGTGGGTAATATCGAGCGCTTGGGCGCCATGTGCAGCTGTGCCTACGGGCGGTTGGAGATGCAGCCTTAGGCGAGCTGCTGCTTCCGGTTATGACACAATAAAAGACGAGAGGTGCATCAAATCCAAAAAAAATAGAGGGAGAGAGAGAGAGAGAGAGAGAGAGAGAGAGAGAGAGAGAGAGAGAGAGAGAGAGAGAGAGAGAGAGAGAGAGAGAGAGAGAGAGGGAGAGAGAAAGAGAGAGCTGATCTGATGAAGATACAGAAAAAAGGAGCACGAGAGTGGTCGGTGCCGGTGCTGGTGCTCGACCGCACGGCTCGGGACCTCCATGGCCACCGCAGGATTCCCGATGGCGTGCGGGTGTGTGGGAGGCCTGCCATGGCCGCTGGTGGTGGAGGTGGAGCCAAGGGAGCGGGAGGGGGTCCGGCGGTGTGCAGGGGAGCGGGGAGAGTCCCGGCGGTGGTGGAGCTTGTGGGTGGGGGCGGCGCGCGGGGGAGCGAGGGGATCCCCGGCGACGCGGTAGCTGCATGCAGCAGCGATGGTGCTTCCCAGGGGAAGGTTTGGGCATCGGTGTGGGGAATGGACAAATGCTTCTTCGCTTGCTTTCTCAAAACAAAAAGAAGGCTTCATCACTTGGCGACGGTGTCCCAACTGAGGGATTTTTTATTTTTTGCCACCACTTTCTCTGGGCTTTGACAATTTGCCACCCGTTACTTTGTAATTGACCCAATGCCACCAGTTACATGAAACTTTGCTATTTTTCCCTCTATCGAGTAGGTCCCACAAGAAATGTCAAAAATACCCCTCTCGCGGGATTGACCATGAACGGGAGATATGGTTCTGATTCGCTCGACCTCGTTCCCTTTCTTTCGCCCGCAAGAACAAGGGGATGACGGCGACAGCGACTTGCGCAGGGGGCCCTCAACGACGGCGGTCCTGGTGGTCCTCAACGGCGGCTGGATCCAGGCTAGGAAGGTGAGGCTCTCTTTCCTGCTACTCTCTCCGCCCCCCTCTCCCGTCCCTAGGGTTAAGCACCTTGGGCTCGGTCTCGGCCGCCGGCCTCCGCCCGTCGCCCGCCCCTAGCGTTGCTTTTGCTGCTGCTCCTAATTCTAAGTTGTTGCTGCTGCCAAAGTTGCTCCTGCTTATGTACCGTTGTCGTTGCTACGTGGTGATGCTTGTGCACCCCTTTTACTGCTATTTTAGTGTTGCTTGCTGTTGTTGCTTCACTGCTATTTTAGTGTTACTTACTGCTGGAGATCTTATTATGGTTTGATTGATTGTTGATGGAAAACCACAAATTTAAGATGAACTAGGTAATGGTTGAACCGGAGATGGGTGACAGGTTTTTGGCAGATGACTTTGACCTTGAGACTTTGTCTCAACTAAGACGAGGTGAGAAAGCAAAGTATCTCCTGACCCTTTTATTGTTGATTGTTGAACACGACACACTAATTCCGTAGTATGTTTCTCCTTGTTGCTTATTGTCGAGTAGGACGCCTCCATCACCCAATGTTTTCACAATAACCATTAGAGTTGCTCCTTATGTCGTCAAGCTTGATGATGGAAGTAAGGAACATGTTGAAAGGCATGATGCTGTATTCGACGTAAACATTGCGGTAGGGTTATCATGGGTTAATTTCAATGTTATTGTGGCACAACATATCAAAATGGGGCCACACCAGGAGCTAAAGTTGTTTGCTTATGACCATGTCTTGAAAACAGTTGATCCAATGGGCAATGGTCAGCAACTGGTGATGCACTTGATGAGTGATCAATGGGGCTGGGAGGCAAAAAAATCATTTTTGTATGTTGATGTGGTCACATTGGAGATACCTAATGCAAAGAAATCTAGAAAAAAGAGCTCCCGCTCCCAAAAATCCAGCTACCCAAAAAAACACCAGCTCCTAAAAAGCCAGCTGCCCCCAAAAAGCCAAGTGCTCCTAGAAAACCCAAAAACCCACTAGCTCCCAAATAGCCAAGTGCTGCTAGTAAGAAGGCAGCAACAAACATTTCTGTAGAATGTAGTGCTAGCTCATCTATGGTTCTTGATAATTCAAACTTGTCAGCTTTTGAGTTAGCACAAACAATGGGGAGTCAGTATAGAGTTTTCCAGATGGTATGGAGTTTTTATCGATGATGTTGACCACCCAGCTACAATGCAATTTTGAAGTGTTTGTGATGTGGCTAATAGTAGTGAGAGATGTGAGTCCTCTATGCTTACTCAGGAAGAACCACCCATAGATTGGAGCTTGATTGAGATAGCTCCTCCCATGTCTGATGACAATATGTGCGATCCTCTTGGTATCAACGATGTCGACATTCCCATAACCGAAGAGAATATGTGCGATATTCTTGGTATCAATGATGAGGCGGTCCCCGAGCCACCACCTTCTCCACATAGTGAGGAAGTTTACATGACCGATGAGGAGGATTGTCAGCTTTTCATTGAGGCTACCGTTCATGTTGATGATAGTGTGCCACCAGAGGAAGAGATTGCATATGACAAAGAGAACCCATAGATGTACCTTGGTGCTTTGTTTCCTTCAATGAAAGATTTTAGGATTGCTATCAGGCAATATGCAATTAAAAGGGAGATTGACATTTGGGGATATAAGACTAATAAGAAAAGATATCTTGGAAAATGTAGAGCCAAGGGTTGTCCATGGAGGATTACAGCTAGACTAAGGACTGATGGACAAAGAATAAGGGCACTAACGTTTTATTTGAGCATTGTTATTGTTCCTGTTTTTCTATGTTTTTCCTATGTTGTGATGTGTTTCATCTTGTATTGCAGGTTACCAAGATTTCTGTGAAGCACAAGTGCTCCTCTCTACTGGTAGAATAAAAGGCAGCATGACATCTCAAGGATGGGTAGCACAGAGGACTGTACCCATTATCCAGAGTAACCCTACCATTGGATGCAAAGAGTTGTTGGGGCAGTTGGAAGATACATATGGCACAACCATTGAGTACCATACAGTGTGGAAAGGCAAAGATATAGCACAAAAAGAGATTTATGGTAGCATGAGGCAGAGTTTTCAATATTTGTTTAACTTCAAAGCAGAAGTTGAGAAGAGATCCCCGGTCAACATTGTAGAGGTGGATATGAAGATGGTTGACGATATTGTTCGCTTTAACCGATTCTTTATGACTCTTAAACCTTGCATTGATGGCTTTAAAGTTGGTTGTAGACCATATCTTAGTATAGATTCAACTGTACTCACCGGTAAATGGAGAGGTCACTTAGCAGCTTGTACAACATTAGATGGCCATAATTGGATGTATCATGTAGCATTTGCATTCATTGATGGTGAAACCGATGAAAATTGGACATGGTTCATGTCACAACTAAACAGGGCATTAGGTCATGTTTCCCCTCTAGCTATATGCACAGATGCATGTAAATGTTTAGAGAATGCAGTCAAAAAAATTCCCTCGTGCAGATCAAAGAGAGTGTTTTAGGCATCTCATGGCTAACTTCTCTAAAAATTTCCAAGGAGATGTGTTTGGCAGAAAGTGGCTAGCTGCTAGCGCATATAGGCCACAATTTTTAACTACCACATGAATAAAATCCTAGCCGAAGCACCTGATGTGCATGAATATCTCTCAAGGTACCATAGCTTAAAATGGATGAGATGCATGTTTGACCCCTCAATTAAATGTGATTATATCAATAATAACCTTGCTGAGTCTTTTAATGGTTGGATTAAAGATTACAAAGAGTTGCCACCTGATGAGCTAGCTTACACTCTTAGAGAGATGGTCATGAAACTTCGTGAGAAAAGGAGAAATATTGGAATGAAAATGAAAGGAAAAATTATTCCAGCCATCACCCGACAAATTCATAATAGGACAAGGGGACTTAAACATTTGAAAGTTGGGAAATCTACAGTTGCAAGTTGTGAGGTGAGGGACACAAGTAAATAAAACTTGCGACATGTTGTGAAAACTGACCAAAGCGAGTGCAGGTGCTTTGAGTGGCAGCATAGGGAAGCCTTGTGAGCATGTACTTGCTTTCTTACTGGATAGAAGGAACCCCAAATGGGAGGATTATGTGCATGACTATTTCTCTCTGGAGAAGTTTCGGGAAGCATATGCTGGAGAGGTTGAGCCATTGACAGATAGGTCCCAATGGCCACATGTACAATTTCCATTTGACATGGAGGCTCCATTAGACAATAAAAGAGGTGTTGGAAGGCCTAGAAAAAACAGGTACAAGAGCTTCCTGGAAGGTGGAGATGGTGGTACTAAAAAGACGAAAGAGCCAAAACAGCTAGGCAGCAAGAATAGATTCAAAAGATAACACATTTTAGGCCACAGGCAGTCCACCTATCGGTTGAATGGACCAAGGCCAAGGTACATATAATGATCTATGTTTATTTCATCACTTGTAATGATCAATATTTATTTCATCACTTATTTTACTATGTACTAACTTGTTTATGTGTAGGAAAAGAAAGAAGAGAGCACCTTTGAGGACTTTGTGGTAGATGAAATATGGATATGATGTATGGACATGTTAAATGCTTTATCTTGCTATGTTCTCTTCATCTTGTGTCATTGTATAGGAATATGTACATCTGGAAATATATGTTTGAATTTGGATATTATGTGCACAAATTTGTTGAAAATCCAAAAAAACAGTCAAAATGTTGTCCAAATTGAGCCACATTGCTGCCAAAATTTTGACTTTTTTTTCGAACCACCCAGAAAAATTGAAAAAAATCCATAAAAACAAACATATAACTGCACCTAATCTGAGAAAGTTTCATCGAATTTGGATCAACGGTTCAACGGTTCCATGCATTTCAATTACAGTTTAACTAGTTTGACCAAAATTTGAAAGTTGTCAGAATAATTTCAAAAAATTATAGAAAATTGTTCATATATGCGTGACTAATCTGGGAAAGTTTAATCCAAGTCGAATCGACGGTTCAAAGGTTTCATGCATTTCAACTAGTTTGAGCAATTTTTGACCAAAAATTGACGAGTAGCAGGGGAAGGAGAGACTGTACTAGTTGGGGCAGTGGTGGCAGGGTATGAGGTGCAGGAGGGGGCAGCGGCAGCAGAGCAGCAAGGCCGACGAGGAGCAGCAAGGGCCAGCGAGGAGCAGCAAGGCAAGGGCCGGTGAGGAGCAGTATAAACTTGCAGGAGAGAGGAGTGGACCATGAATTCATCCTTCCCGTGTGTTATGTTTGAGTCAAACAGGTACAAGGGCACAATAGTCCTCTATTTTGTTCACTTATGTTGTCTATTATTTACAAAGTTTGTTTTTGTGTTGAAAAATGGCAAAAGATCAAAGTCCAAACTAAAAAGTGTCACTAGATCAATTACAAAGTAATGGGTGGCAAATTTTCAAAGTCCAAAGAAACTGGTGGTAAATAATCAAATCGTGTTAGGTAGCTAGTGTGCACGTGTGTTCAACCATATTTTTCTTGTATTTTAGTTATTATTATATTAAAATAAAGTAAAGGTGCAGTTCCTTCACGGACATGTAAAAATCTTCAAACTATACACACATGTATTTGTTCTATAAACACGTGCTCTTTTTTGGGAAGTATGCACATGGTTTTTTAGTACTATGCACACGTTGTCGGATTTGTACATTTTTATTGTCTGATGTTGGTAACACAAAATAAACACTGTATACGATTATTATCAGTATGGTAATCTAAACATAATATTGTTCACCCAATTAGTCGACTAGGTTTGGCGTCGCAAATTTTTAACTACTATACGAACCAACCTATGGTTGAATAATTAGAAGGACGGTGGTATCCTCATCCTATCAGAGTTCAAGTTCTAAATTTGACATTGGTGCTTGCATTATTTCTAAATTTATTTCAGCTTTCTGGCTATGTTTGTTCCGTGAGAGGGGATGTTACGTTGACTACGAGGTGCGTGCGGTGACTTCGTGAAATCTCAAGATGCTATCCAACTCAGCCTCTAGGAGGTGCTCATAGGGGTAGGTGTATGTCCTTGCGTTCATAGGTATGGGTGTAAATGAGCAGCTTCAATGATACTTTGTTCAACAAAAAGTTTTAAACTAGTGCACGGAAGAGTACAATTGTTAATTGATCAATCATTTTTGTCATCATCAAACTTGTCCTCTATAGTCACGCTTCATTAATGATAATTAGTGTGTGCTTCTCAATGAAACACGTCAACCTTTTTCTTCCGTTGCATCCTACGAATATATTTGCTATTTATATCTAATAATAAAGGGACTATTGCTTCTAACGGTACGTCACGGAAACTGCCCCCATATTATAAAAATTACCCGCCAATGCCAAATGATAAAAAACGTTTCACACAGTGGAATCCCCGCCTGGGCCGGCCCATGTTGTAGGGACATCATATACTACACTCTGAGCGCTGGGAAAAGACACAGCGCGCCAATTTGGGCCAGCCCATGTCTGCACGGCCTATTTTCCGAATTCGTTTTTTTACTTTTAGTTTTGTTTTCCGTTTCCGTTTTTTCTACTTTGAATAATTTGGTACTTCAAAAATGTTCCGAAAATTAAAATAATGATAATTTCAAAAAAATAATAAATCACAAAATCTTCGCGGTTTTATAAAAGAAATTTTGATTATTAAAAATTGTTCAAAATTTTGAAAATAAATGTTCAGGGATTCAAAAAATATTCTTGTTAATTTAAAAAATTCATGTATTAAATTTTTTAATGAAATTTAACAATATTTCGCCAATTCAAAATATGTTCATGAATGGAAAAATCTCCTATAAATTCAAAAACTGTTCGTGCCTTACAAAATAGTTTATTCATTCATAAAATATTCGCTCGTTCAAAAAATGATTATTCATTTCGAAAAAATTCTTGAAATCAAAAAAATGTCCTTGATTTTCAATAATTTCTCCACCAATTTCCAAAACAAATGTTCGTTGATTCTAAAAATGTTCGCCGATTCAAGAAAGTTGTTTAAAAAATATTTGCAAATAGTATAAATTTTTTGCGAAATTGAGAGTGATAGTGTGTCTTAGTGATGCAGGAAAATATTATGATGGCCATAGGAGATTATGATTTTTTTTCTCTTCTGTTGCAACGCATGGGCCCTTTTGCTAGTAATAATAAAGCAAATAGTGCTTATTGTCGTCTGTCTAAGTACTACCCCGAAAATTGCTATAAATTACCCATTATACCACCCGTAAGTCAAGAAAACAATTCGGTTTTTTTTGTTTTGAAGTCACAGTGCATTTTGATTGTTATAGAATGTTATCCGCATATAAAACATGCATAGATGTAATGCAGTGGCCAGGACTGCTGGATTTTTGTCTATTTTGGGCCTAACCCAATAGCAAATTCAGAAATTCCTAATAAATCTTAGAGGCCCACGCAGCCCATTTGTGCAAGGCAAGAGGTGGAACTAAAGTTTAGTCCCACATTGCTAGTTAGAGGGAGTTGGACCTCTTTATAAGGGAGGTTCTTTCCCACTTGTATGAGCATGAGAACAAGACGGACATCCACGCACGCTCCTCCTCCGCCGCCCGCCTTGTCACGATGCGCCGCGCCGCGCCGCGGGTTGCGGGAATGAGCCAAGCCGATGTCTAAATTTTTGCCAAGCACTACGCGTATACGAAAGGTCACACGAAAGCTGAAAAGATTTTTGCGAAAGTGGAGTTCGAATGCGAACGGTGCAGCCCTTCGGCTGCTGGTTGTTCGGTTCATCTCCGTCGCTGCCCTCTCGCCTCCTTCTCTTGTGCCTATAAAAGGGAGGTCGCTCCTCCCAGAGAGACGCACCAGAACTACTCCTTCCCTCGCCATCGGTTCCATCTCTGAGTTGTTGATGTCTTCCTCATCCCGGCTTGCGGCGTGCACCGCACGTCGGGACAGTAGGCCTCCGAAACCGCACATTTTGAGTCCTGTACGGGAGAAGGGTGATAAGGTTTTTGGGGAGCGCTCAGCGCGACTACTGGCTGCTTCATCACGGACGATCCGGTCGCCGTCGACTACTTTCCCGATGACGACTTCTTCCCCAACGTCCACGACCTCTTCGACGACATGGCAGGCGAGGACACCGACCCCAAGTCCGGCGCTTCTGCTGCTGCTGTCCCGTACGTGTTCTTCTCCTTTCTATTAGAGGTCCTGCTACAGTTTCTTGTTCTATTATTTGCCCTAGATATGTTAGACTCTATTTCATATATGCAACTTGGTATACTGTCTGCTCTAGATATGTTCAGTTACAGTTCATATATGAAGATGTTGTTTACCTTCTCTTTGTCAAATCGCATGGCTTGTTTTATCACTACTATTCTGGTCGTGCTTTATCTAGTATTTCTGTTAATAAAATCATTCGGTAAATTGCTCATATTTCCAACAATCCAAAAACCTTATTATAGGCAATTTACCCCGAGTGGTTTTGCTGCTTCCATGAGACCTCCTATGTTTGAGGGTATCTGATACGTCTCCAACGTATCTATAATTTTTGATTGCTCCATGCTATATTATCTACTGTTTTGGACCATATTGGGCTTTATTTTCTACTTTTATATTATTTTTGGGACTAACCTATTAACCGGAGGCCCATCCCAGAATTGCTGTTTTTTTGCCTATTTCAGTGTTTCAAAGAAACGGAATATCAAACTGAGTCAAAACGGAATGAAACCTTCGGGAACGTGATTTTCTCAACAAATATGATCCAGGAGACTTGGACCCTCCATCAAGAAAGGAGGGAGGCGGTCACGAGGGTGGAGGGCGCCCCCCTAGGGCCTGCCCCCCTGCCTTGTGGGGCCCCCTTTGCTCCACCGGCGTACTCTTTCCTCCTATATATACCTACGTACCCCCAAACGATCAGAGACGGAGCCAAAAACCTAATTCCACCGCCGCAACCTTCTGTACCCATGAGATCTCTACTTGGGGCCTGTTCCGGACCGGAAGGGGAATCCACCACGGAGGGCTTCTACATCATCACCATAACCTCTCTGATGAAGTGTGAGTAGTTTACCTCAGACCTTCGGTTCCATAGTTAGTAGCTAGATGGCTTCTTCTCTCTTTTTGGATCTCAATACAATGTTCTCCCCCTCTCTCTCGTGGAGATCTATTCGATGTAATCTTCTTTTTGCGGTGTGTTTGTTGAGACCGATGAATTGTGGGTTTATGATCAAGATTATCTATGAGCAATATTTGAATCTTCTCTGAATTCTTTTATGTATGATTGGTTATGTTTGCAAGTCTCTTCGAATTATCAGTTTGGTTTGGCCTACTAGATTGGTTTTTCTTGCAATGGGACAAGTGCTTAGCTTTGGGTTCAATCTTGCGGCGACCTTTCCCAGAGACAGTAGGGGCAGCAAGGCACGCATTGTATTGTTGCCATCGAGGATAACAAGATGGGGTTTTTATCATATTGCATGAATTTATCCCTCTACATCATGTCATCTTGCTTAAGGCGTTACTCTTTTTTCATTAACTTAATACTCTAGATGCATGCTGGATAACGGTCGATGAGTGGAGTAATAGTAGTAGATGCAGGCAGGAGTCGGTCTACTTGTCTCGGACGTGATGCCTATATACATGATCATACCTAGATACTCTCATAACTATGCTCAATTCTGTCAATTGCTCAACAGTAATTCGTTCACCCACCGTAGAAATACTTATGCTCTTGAGAGAAGCCACTAGTGAAATCTATGGCCCCCGGGTCTATTCTCATCATATCAATCTTCAATCACTTTATTATTGCTTTGCTTTTTACTTTGCCTTTTATTTTACCTTGCATCTTTATATAAAAAATACCAAAAATATTATCTATCATCTCTATCAGATCTCACTCTCGTAAGTGACCGTGAAGGGATTGACAACCCCTAATCGCGTTGGTTGCATGGAGCTACTTGCTTTGTGTAGGTACGAGGGACTCGCGCGTGGCCTCCTACTGGATTGATACCTTGGTTCTCAAAAACTGAGGGAAATACTTACGCTAGTTTGCTGCATCATCCTCTCCTCTTCGGGGAAATCCAACGCAGTGCTCAAGAGGTAGCAGTATCCACTATAAGAGGTGGCGCGTGAGAGAAGTCTTATGGTTTCAAACCATGAGTTGCTATGATGCCACTCTCGGCAAACCTGAAGGAGAGCTTGATGCTCAACAGGCACAAGCTTTTCGGAAAATGGATACTCTGTTTGAGGCTGCTCTCTTGAGTGTTCTTGGTGAGAACATAGTTGATGTTTATGCGTCAATTGATAATGGAAAAGATATGTGGGATGCACTCGAGGCCAAGTTTGGGGTCTCGGATGCTGGCACTGAGCTATACATCACGGAGCAATTACATGATTACAGGATGACTGAAGAGCGCTCCGTGCTTGAGCAAGCTCATGAGATACAGTCATTTTCTAGAGAACTTGAGCACTTTAGTTGTATGCTACCGGACAAGTTTGTTGCCGGAGGTATCATCACTAAGCTTCCTCCTTCGTGGAGGAACTTTGCTACCTTACTGAAGCATAAGAGACAAGATTTTTCCGTTTCGGATCTCATTGGCACTCTTGATGTGGAAGAAAAGGCGAGAGCAAAGGATACACGTGCTCGAGGTATTGAGGGAGTATCTAGTGCCAATCTGGTACAAAAGAAGAACTTCCAGCCCCACAAGTTCAAGAACAAGGGCAAGTTTGATGGTAAAGCAAAGTTTGATGGGAAGAACAAGGCCGTGCAGCACATGAACTTCAAGAAGAATAATGACAAGAAGAAAGGTGTTTGTCATGTGTGTGGCGATCCTGATCATTGGGCTCCTAGTTGCCCTAATCGCTATGACAAGCGTCACCCTGGGAAAGGCGGCAAGACCGCTAATGTTGTCATTGGAGACACTGACATGAAGGATGATGGGTATGGTATATTTCCCACTATTCTTTCAGTATGTCATTCTCCTGATTGGTTGATTGACACGTGTGCTAATGTGCATGTATGCGGTGATATTTCCATGTTTTCGTGTTATCAGACCACAGGGACTTCAAACATGCTGATGGGCAACGGTTCAAGTGCTTCTGTTCGTGGTGTTGGCATGGTCGATCTGAACTTTACTTCGGGGAAGATTGTGTGGCTAAAGAACGTGCATTATGTCCCCTTCGTCAATAAAAATCTTGTTAGCAGATCTCTTCTGTGTAGAGATGGCTACAAGCTTGTCTTTGAGTCGAATAAATTTGTAATATCCAAGTATGGAACCTTTGTTGGTAAAGGCTATGAGTCAGGAGGTCTGTTTCGTTTATCCTTATCAGACGTTTGAAATAAAGTTGTTAATCATATTTGCAACAATAGTGAATCGAATGTGTGGCATTCACGTCTCCGTCATGTTAATTTTGGTTGCATGTCGCAACTAGCGAAGTTGAACTTAATCCCTAGTTTCAGCACTGTCAAGGGATCTAAGTGTCAAGTTTGTGTGCAAGCTAAGCAACCTCGTAAGTCTCACACGACTGCGGAAACGAGAAATCTTGCACCACTAGAGCTCATACATTCAGATCTATGTGAAATGAATGGTGTTTTGGCAAAAGGTGGAAAGAAATATTTCATGACGTTAATTGATGACTCCACTAGATACTGCCGTGTGTATCTTCTGAAATCTAAGGATGAGGCTTTGAACTTTTTCAAGATCTATAAAGCTGAAGTGGAAAATCAACTTGATCGAAAAATCAAGAGGCTTAGGTCCGACCGTGGTGGAGAGTATTTTTCTAATGAATTTGATGCTTTTTGTGCGGAACATGGTATAATCCATGAGAGGACGCCTCCCTATTCACCTCAGTCAAATGGGGTGGCCGAAAGAAAGAACCGTACTCTAACTGATTTGGTTAACGCCATGTTAGACACATCGGGTCTCTCCAAGGCATGGTGGGGGAGGCGATATTGACGGCATGTCATGTCCTAAACCGAGTTCCCACAAAGAACAAAGAGATAACTCCATTCGAGGAATGGGACAAGAAAAGGTTAAAACTCTCTTATCTACGATCATGGGGTTGTTTGGCGAAAGTCAATGTTCCAATTCCAAAGAAGCGGAAGCTTGGACCAAAGACTGTGGATTGTGTTTTCCTGGGATATGCTTTTCGTAGCATTGGCTATAGATTCTTGGTTGTAAAATCTAAGGTACCTGACATGCATGTCGGTACGATCATGGAGTCGAATGATGCGACTTTCTTTGACGATATCTTTCCCATGAAGGATATGGCTACCTCATCTAATCAGGAGATGCCTAGTTCATCGAATCAGGAACCAGTTACAATTACCAAACCTGCCATTTCGATGGAACACTTTGAAAGTCCTGTGGAGGAAAACAATGAAGTTCCTACTAGGAGCAAGCTGCAAAGTTCTTTGGTGATCATTTTCTTGTGTATCTCATAGATGACACTCCCAGTTCTATTTCAAAGGCCTATGCATCTGAAGATGCTGACTATTGGAAGGAAGCAGTTCGTAGCGAGATGGATTCCATCTTGGTGAATGAAACTTGGGAGATAACTGATCGTCCTTAAGGGTGCAAACCTATAGGATGCAAATGGGTATTCAAGAATAAGCTTAGGCCTAATGGTACTATTGAAAAGTACAAGGCTCGGCTCGTGGCTAAGGGTTATACCCAAAAGGAAGGTGAAGACTTCTTTGATACTTACTCACTTGTGGCTCGACTGACCACTATTCGAGTTTTACTTTCACTAGCTGCCTCGCATGGTCTTCTCGTTCATCAAATGGATGTTAAGACTGCTTTCCTAAATGGAGAGTTGGACGAGGAAATTTATATGGAACAACCAGATGGGTTTGTACTAGATGGTCACGAAGGTAAAGTGTGCAAGTTGCTGAAGTCTTTGTGTGGACTCAAGCAAGCACCCAAACAGTGGCATGAGTATTTTGAAAGAATTTTAATAGCTGCAGGCTTTGTTGTGAATGAAGCTGACAAATGTGTGTAATATTGCCATGGTGGGGGCGAGGGAGTTATCCTTTGCTTGTATGTTGATGACATACTGATTTTTGGAACAAATCTGAATGTTATTACGGAGGTCAAGAATTTCCTATCTCGCTGTTTTGGGATGAAGGATTTAGGAGTGGCTGATGTCACTCTGAACATCAAGTTGTTGAGAGACGATGATGATGGGATTACATTGCTTCAATCTCACTATGTGGAAAAGATCTTGAGTCGCTTTGGCTATAGTGACTGCAAGCCTTCTCCAACACCTTATGATGCAAGTGTGTTACTTCAAAAGAATCGAAGAATTGCTAGAGATCAATTGAAATATTCTCAGATTATTGGCTCGCTTATGTACTTAGCAAGTGCTACAAGACCTTACACCTCTTTTGTTGTTAGCAAACTGAGTCGGTTTGTCTCAAAACCAGGAGATGTGCATTGGAAAGCTCTAGAGAGAGTTTTGCGTTATTTCAAAGGCACTGCAAATTATGGAATTCACTACACCGGGCACCCAAAGGTGCTTGAAGGGTATAGTGACTCAAACTGGATCTCAGATGCTGATGAGATAAAGGCCACGAGCGGATATGCATTCACTCATGGAGGTGGCGCTGTTTCTTGGAAGTCTTGCAAGCAGACCATCTTAACGAGGTCAACAATGGAAGCAGAACTCACAGCACTAGATACAGCTATGGTCGAAGCAGATTGGCTTCGTCGGCTCTTGAATGACTTGTCGGTTGTTGAGAAACCTGTACCGGGTATCCTTATGAACTGCGACAATTAAACTGTGATCACGAAAGTGAGCAGCTCAAAGGATAACATGAAGTCATCAAGACACGTTCAGAGAAGGTTAAAGACTGTCAGGAAAATGAAAAACTCCGAAGTTATTGCATTGGATTATATCCAAACGTCTAAAAATCTGGCAGATCCTTTTACTAAGGGTCTATCACCTAATGTGATAGATAATGCATCGAGGGAGATGGGTATGAGACACACAATATGAATTGTTCACAGTGGTAACCTATTCTTTGTGATCGGAGATCCCGTGAATTAGATGTGGAAGACAAGCTGTTGGTCAACTGAGAGGAGAGTATCCTTACTATTCACAATACCACTCCATTTGATGCAATACTCTCCTAATCTGCATGGCAGGTTGATGTATATCTTAATGTGTTTTAAGTGGCTCATTTAAGTAGAGATGTTATCCTACAGAACATCTTTTGAAGAACACACCTATATGAGTCTGATTGTCAAACGTCGCAATCTATGAGAGTAGGGTTATCTCTAGTAAACTCATGAAAGGTCAAGGAGTATGACGCATAAGCTCCACCCGCGGGGAAGACCCACGGTAGCCACGTATCGGTCAAGGCTTTATGTGAAGCTAGATTCGCCGAAAACTTGCAGTTCAAGGCCCAGTCCACTGTTCAAGTTGCTTACTTGTGTAGCATAGAGTTCTAGGTGGAAGTTCAATTTAACAGTCTCCACTGCAGTACCGGTATATAAAACGGTGTTTTGGAACCAAAGGCAATTTTTGTGTGCCTCTGGGATCTGGTGGGGGATTGCCGGAATTTTGTCTATTTTGGGCCTAGCCCAATAGCAGTTTCAGAAATTCCTAATAAATCCTAGAGGCCCACGCAGCCCATTTGTGCAAGGCAAGAGGTGGAACTAAAGTTTAGTCCCACATTGCTAGTTTAGAGGGAGTTGGACCTCTTTATAAGGGAGGTTCTTTCCCCACTTGTATGAGCATGAGAACAAGAGGGACATCCACGCGCGCTCCTCCTCTGCCGCCCGCCTCGCCATGCCACGTCTCGTCACGACGCGTCGCGGGTTGCGGGAATGAGCCGAGCCGATGTCTAAATTTTTGCCACGCACTCCGTCGCTGCTTCTCTTGCGCCTATAAAAGGGAGGTCGCTCCTCCCAGAGAGACGCACCAGAACTACTCCTTCCCTCGCCATCGGTTCCATCTCTGAGCTGCTGATGTCTTCCTCGTCCCGGCTTGCGGCGTGCACCGCACGTCGGGACAGTAGGCCTCCGAAACCGCACCTTTTGAGTCCTGTACGGGAGAAGGGTGATAAGGTTTTTGGGGAGCGCTCAGCGCGACTACTGGCTGCTTCATCACGGATGATCTGGTCGCCGACGACTTCTTCCCCGACGTCCACAGCCTCCTCGACGACATGGCAGGAGAGGACACCGACCCGAAGTCTAGCGCTTCTGCTGCTGCTATCCCGTACGTGTTCTTCTCCTTTCTATTAGAGATCCTGCTACAGTTTCTTGTTCTAGTATTTGCCCTAGATATGTTAGACTCTATTTCATATATGCAACTTGCTATACTGTCTGCTCTAGATATGTTTAGTTACAATTCATATATGAAGATGTTGTTTACCTTATCTTTGTCAAATCGCATGGCTTGTTTTATCACTACTATTCTGATCATGCTTTATCTAGTATTTCCGTTAATAAAATCATTCGGTAAATTGCTCATATTTCTAACAAGGACCTCAATGTTTCAAGATGGAGACCAGGGTTCGATCCTAGGATCCACCCTTTTCTCTCTTGTTTTCTTTATTATTGCAAGGGCACGCACCTCCTCCTCCCCTTACGTGTATGGGCCAGCCCATGCGTGATGCCCCCTAGTGGGATTATCCCTTTTATTGTAAATGATGTCACTATTCTTATAAGTGAATAAAGGAGGAGTAAATTGTCAAAAAAAGTATCCATTCTAATGTTTGAATATTACTGGATGGCGGAGTTTGGGAAAAACTATAATTAAGCTACAAACAGCAAGCATAATTTACACTCATGTGATCAAGGGAGAATTCTTTGTGTAATCCTTCTTTCTCGAAACAAGTTTTCGTCCCACTTTATATATAAAGGAACACAATAGAGTACACGACCGGTCAATAGAATGCGGTGAGGGGGGCTCTTAGAAAGAAAATCAAAAGATATAACATGATGCCTAGAAAGGAAGATATAACAAGCGGCCCGACTGATGACGCCAGAGCTCCACAGCAACGCACCCAAGAGGGTGACGAACGTCGCCGATACCGACTCCGAACAAATAGATAAAGGTTTTCACCTAAAGCCTTGACCCAGAGACGTCGCATACGACAACGACGACGTCTTCGCGACACCAGCGGGCTCCACTGTCGTCGGCGCAAGAAAGCACGAAGCTTTCGCTTTCGAAGTCGCCTGCACCACCAAGAGGAGCCCACGTCACTGATACGTTATGACGTATCTATGTATTTTTTCTATTTTATGCTATTTTTTTATCATTCTTACAAACTTTGGCTATCATTTTACATCATTTTGTATTATTCTTCTAGACTAATATATTAATCCAGTGCTTGTTTATGGTTTTACAGAAAATCAATACCTACGAAGGTCCAAACGCAATGAAAAACTTTGACGATTTTTTTGGAGCATAAGAGACCCTATAAGGTTAGGGAGGAGTCCAGAAGTTGGACGAGGCGACCACAAGCCCAGGGGCGCCACCTACCCCCTGGCTAGGGCCGGGCAGGCTTGTGGGCCTCTGCAGCTCCGTTTGACCTATTTTCTGGCCTATAAATTTCTAACATTCTAAACCCTCGAAGCGAGACCCGAAATAATTTTTTCGCTGCCGCAAGCCTCTGTTTTGAAGCGATCCCATCTGGAGCCCTGTACCGGAGTTCTGCCGGAGGGGAAGCCATGGCCATCTTCATCAACCTTGTTGCCTCCATGATAGTTTGTGACTAGTTCTTTCATGACCTACGTGTCCATAGTAGTAATGTTACACCCCCCATGTATTAAGTTATTGTTGCCCCTTAATTAAAATGCCATGTCATCACAATTAACTTGCTAATAGCCACTTAGCTTCAAACTCAATTCAAATTCAAATTCAAATTGGAAGTCAAAATATTATTTCTTCAAACAATAAAGTCATAAATGTTGGTAATATCCTAAATAATCCCTCGGCGTTTTTCATGAATAAATCAACTATGTTTGAATTCCTAAATTGCCCTAGAATTATTTAAAAGTGGACCAGTAGCACTTGATATGCCCATTTAAATACTAGACTAAATTTAAACATTCCAAAATGGCTTGAAACTTTGTGAGCCTCTTCAAAATATTACAAATTATTTATGTGGCAAGTTCCATATTTAATTAAATTCATTTATTGGCTAAGATAAATGCAAAACAGAAAAGAGAACAAAAAACAGAAAAAGGAAAGAAAGAAACATACTTACCTGTTGGACTGGGCCTTGAGTGCACAGTGCACGGACCAGCTCGCCAAGCCGTCGTTTCCTGCCTCTGTTCATCCGAGGCGTGCTGGATGTGCGTGCTGCGTCCATGGCCACCGAGGCCATGTGGCGACCACCCGGCGACTCCCCGCGATGGATAAGATGCCCCCGACCCCCTGGACAACCCTAGCTTCTCCACTTCCCCCTCCTCGCGTTGCCTCACTTTTTACGCGCAAGGCCGAACCGCTGTCGCCATGGCCGACCTCGCCTGTTGGTGCCGTGGCCTTCTCCCTCGCTCTCCCTCGCTGTTTCTCTCTTTAGTTCTTGCAGTGTACCAGAGAAGAAGGAAGACGGGAAGATAGACACAGGATTTTTCCCAGCGCACGAACGCTGCTGCAGCCGCACGAACGGCTTCAGATTCCCTCGAGCAACAAACTCAAGTACAGGCACACCATTACAACGCATACACGGGGGTTTTATACCTAGGTCGCGCCGGGCACGAACCCACGACCTTACCCACGTCGAGCACCTGGTCCACGCCGCTCCGCCCGCGCCCGTCCGACATGCACGCACACGCCCGGACATGGCGACTCCGCAGCTAACCAACTCGACGCGCACCCCCAGCTCGCCAACGGCTGGCCCTGGTCCGGCGCCATGCATGCACACACACAGCGCGCGCCTCTACCCTAGTCTAAGCACGCACACACGCACGCCCGCCACGCTCGCGATCCGTCCCGCGCCCACACACGCACGCCCGGCGTGATCGCCGTGGCTTATGCCCAACATCGCCCACGCACTCTCCCTCTCCGTCGTCCTCGTGCCCTAGGGCCGTGTCCACCAGCTCCGCTGTCGACCGTGCTTTGCCTACGCGGAAGAGCTCGAGCCGAGGAGCGCTGGATCGTCGGATCGCTGTCTTATTCAACCTTTGGCCACCACAACACCGTCGTCGAATTCGTCGTCGTCCTGTGCTCCCGTCCACCCAAAGAGACACCATCAGCTCCTCGGTGAGCTTCCGCCCCTTTCCCCTTTGCTAGCTAGGTCGCGCACGCCACCTAGCTCATTGCGCCATCGGAGTTGAAGCTCGTCGTCGCCATTCGCTTCGCCGCCGCAGCCAGCGCAAGCAAAGCTCACGTCTGAGCATGCAGTCGTGCTCCTGGGCTCCCCAGGAAGCCAACGATGCCCCCAGATCGCTTTCTATCGTACCATGCAATGTCGTCATTGCCGTTGATATGGGCTTCCACCAGTCGAGCTAGTGCCACCATTTGGCGCGGCTTGCTGCCCGCATTTGAACGCTCCTGGTTGCACTCCAAATGGATGCATGTTGGCGATTTCCGATGACGTCCCGACTCCCGAGCCCTGCAGCGCGTTTGTGGTCGCTGGACCTTCATCGCCGGCGCGCCACCGTGACTGTGACGCTGCCTGTGGGCCCCCCAGTGATTAGCCGCTCTAATTAACCCCCACTTAGTCACTAACATGTGGAACCCATCACCGTAGCATTAGGATTAAATTAAATAAACAAGTTAATAAATCCGGTCACTGACAGCATGGTTCCACTTGCTAATAAGTCAATTAAATCCATGTTCATTAACCTTATCACTGGCCAGTGGGTCCCACTTGTCAGGTTTGACTAGTCAACATCCATGTTGACTGTTGACTAGGTAGTGGACCAGGTCAACTAGCCCCACCTGTTAGCCTCTGTAGCACACTGCTAGGTACACTTTTGGGTGTATCTAGCATTTGTCAGTTTAATAATTTCAAATTTAAATAAATTAAGAAATTCCAAAAAATCATTAAAACTTTAGAAAATCATATAAATTAATCTATAACACAGATAAAACAATTTATATAGGAAAATTGATCACAAAAATATAAGAAACTAGAAGATACCCCGCGCGTTGCGGCGGGAATCCTTGAGAACTTATATGAAAATTCTAAGTTGAGAAGCAAAAAAAAGTTATCTACCAAAAAAGTAAAATAAAGGGAAGTTTAACATGCATAGTGTAATGGTTCCAATATGAAATGTATTTTGTTTTTATTGATCCTCAATGTATTATGTTATGTCCAGGAATCATCAGGTGATCAACAGAGGTACCAATCCACATAGAATAAGCCAAAGGGTAGATAAAATACATCATAAATAGGAGTTGAAGCGAGGAGACGAAGTGTCAATGACCTTTGTAGTTCCAATTGTGATGACATGATATGGCAAGTTCGCATGTGAGAGAGATATAGTTAGTGCAGATCAACTTGTTGTGTTATAGAAATTGATAGTATTCATGTATCAGTGCATTATTTATCTCCAAAAATATTTAACAAAATACCTGTACAATGAAAGATAGTCGTAGGGTTTTTGTGAACATAATCGACAGGTAAGAACAGTCTAACTTTGCAAGAATATAATTGATAGCTGATCATTTTATTCTGGTGTAAAAAAACAAACTATAGTCTATGACCCCAAAGAAAAATAACACACACTGGGCACACCACAATGGGTACAACTGAAGATAGTTTATCCAGAGGGTAAGAACAATTGCACCATGTCTTTTTTTTCTGACCCTTTCTTATCCCGCTATGGTTTTTTTTAAGTACTACAATATATGATTCCAACTGAAAAGAAAACACACTGAGCACATCAGTAAAAAAATGAACACTACCAAGGGCAACCAAAGTGAGTTGATATCTGCGTACATATGACATAGATGTTAGAGCTTAGTAGATGTAATGAAATGATCTACCCAGATCTGAGGCATGAACAGATCACCTGGATAATGTAATTAAGAGGTCGTGAGAAATTGTAGAGTATCGCCGTTTGAGAATAAAATTGTCCATAGCACAACGTGACTATTAGGGCATCATACATAATATATGCAAATATTATTTACAATAGAATTTGTTTGTCTGCACCTTGAGTAATAAACACCCAGCTTTAACCTTTCTCAGACACATAACCTGTTCAGCCTACATACAATATAAATAGTTAACTGTGCTGTTGGCTGGATCAAGACAGAGGAAAAAGAGAGAGAATTAATTTGCTTCTTGGATGTCTGCTTGATGGCGTGCATCTAGAAGAGGAATAACTTGAAGGGTTGATGAGGAAAAGTAGGCACTGGAAACATACAAAGGAATAGTTGGATTTAAGATCCAAACCTGTACTATGCTCTTTCAATGGTTCTTCTACCCCGTACAACATGTGGATGTGCAGCAGCTGTGTGAAGACATGCTCCTGTACGGGATCAAAGTCTAACAGATGAGAACAGAAACCCAGATCCAGATCAAGAGAGACAACCTCGTTGTGGGAAGGCAGCCTCGTCCATCCATCATCACGCTCGAGGAAGACACTCAGCGGGAAGCCCTAGCGGCCGAGGAACACCTTGTTGTGGCTGGTTGAAGTAGACGTCGAGTTTGTGGCCGCCTGGTGGGGAAGGGAAACGATGGGTTCCCAATGAAACGATGGCCCCTCGGTTACAAACTGTTGCGACTTTTCATGGCTGAAACGGAAAACATGGGAACGGGAGTTATTGTCACCAGAATCCTAAACATTTTTCCTAAGGGAGAGAGAGAGACTATCCTTTTATCAAAGGGAGAGGTTCAGCTTTGATCGGCTGTTACATTTGGAAACGATCGGCTGTTACATTTTTAAACGGGAGTAAATGGATGTACGTAGTGGGTGGTGGCTTGAAGAACAAATGAAGCGATGCACTGGAACATGGAGAAAAAAATAACAAAGAAATGAAGTGACGTGGGTGGAATTTGCTAGGTGGCTAGATGATGATGTGGACGGGCTACCACTACCGGAAAACGGTCCTACCCCGACGGCCAAACCTATGCCTACGGCTGCCGTCGGCCTAGTTTGAGATATGCCGACAGCCCAGTCCTAGCCGTCGGCCTACCCTGGTCGTCGGGTTACACGGAGCTATGCCGACGGCAGCCGTCGGCATAGAACGGCCGTCGTCGTAGATTCAGACATGCCGACAGCAGCCGTCGGCATACCTGTAGGCCCGGCGACCCCGCCCGTGACTGGCGGCTAACGCCGTCAACCCTATGCCGACGGTTGGGACGGGCGGCCGTCGGCATATCTCCGCATGCCACGTCATCGATCCGCGGTGTAGGTATGCCGACGGCAGCAGTCGGCATAGGTGCCACGTCACCGATCCGCGGCACGACGCCTCCCAAAACACTGTTGTTTCTATGCCGACGGCAATGCCGTCGGCATAGCTATATATTTTTTACATGCGTTTTTTTCATATGTTTTTATGCTTTTTAATATGTTTTTATGCTTTTTTATGTATTATATGAATATATATGTAGTTTGTAATTTTTTCCATAGATTATGAATATATATATATAGTTTGTAATTTTTTTCGAGCACATTAATACTGTGTCGTCATGTTCTTTTGAATATAGGTCCTTATATTTTATTAAAATAAAAAACAGCTATGCGACAGAAGTTTAGTGGCGGTTGCAAACGCCCGGCACCCGTCTCCGGAGTGTGACCCCCTGACGTCTGCGGTGTGCCCCCCTCACGGACGGCGCCGCCGCCAGCATTTGGAGGGCGGAAAGAGCCGCATCGGGTCTATACGGAGGGGACGTTGCTCCCAAGTGTTTCTATGGGATGACCTACCACAACCGGGTGGTGTTGTGGCATGTTCGAAGAGGTGGCACACATCTCCGGGGCATGGCCCCCCTAACGGACGGCGCAGCCGCCGGCACCTGGAGGGGGAAAACGGACGCTTCGGGTCTACACGGAGGGGATGTAGCTGTCGGTTTGGCCCGGATGTTGCTCCCAGGTGTCCCTCTGAGCTGACCTGACACAACCGGGTGGAAAGGTCCACTGTTCAAAGCCCGTCTGTGGAAAGTTAGAGGGCTAGATCTCATGGTCAACCGCTCCAGGGTTAGGCGGGACGGGGGCCCTGGAGGGTAGCAATGCCACCAGAGCATCGCACCGGCCCCTCATACATGCGGGGTGGTCTGGTGGCATGTACGAAGAGGCAGCACGCGTCTCCGGGGTTTGGCCCCCTCACGGACGGCGCCACCGCCGGCACCTGGAGGGGGGAAACGGACGCGTCGGGTCTACACGGAGGGGATCTTGCTGTGGGTCTGGCCCGGATGTTGCTCCAAAGTGTTCCTATGGGCTGACCTAACACAACCGGGTGGAGAGGTCCACTGGTCAAATCCCGTCCGTGCAAAGTCAAAGGGCTAGATCCCGTGGTCAAACGCTATAGGGTTAGGCGGGACCGGGGGCCTGGGGGGTAGCAATGCCACCGGAGCGTCGCACAGGGCCCTCATACATGCGGGGTGGTGTGGTGGCATGTCCGAAGAGGTGGCACGCGTCTTCGGGGTGTGGACGGCGATGACACGGTAGTAGACGTTCTGCGGTAACGATGCGGCGTGAATATTATTAAATACTCGGAGCGCGATAAAATCATGAGTTTTTTACACGACGTGGGCACATGTGCTATAGGACCGATGGTAATATTTCATAATTTTTCGTGATGGAGAAGTATCTGAACACTTCCCTCTACGCGGATTGCTCTTTGCGCGTCTACGACTGTGGCCGGCGGCCTCCGGGGGCTAGCATGCCGTCAAATCTTGCGTAGGCAGCCTTTCACAGGTCTGGAAGTGTTGTGGCGGTTGCAAACGCCCGACACGCATCTCCGGTGTGTGGCCCCCCTAACGGACGGCGCCGCCGCCGGCACCTGGAGGGGGAAAACGGACGCATCGGGTCTACACGGAGGGGATGTAGCAGTCGGTTTGGCCCGGATGTTGCTCCCAGGTGTCCCTCTGAGCTGACCTGACACAACCGGGTGGAGAGGTCCACTGTTCAAAGCCCGTCCGTGGAAAGTCAAAGGGTTAGATCTCGTGGTCAACCGCTCCAGGGTTAGGCGGGACGGGGGCCCTGGAAGGTAGCAATGCCACCGGAGCGTCGCACCGGCCCCTCATACATGCGGGATGGTGTGGTGACATGTACGAAGAGGCAGCACGCGTCTCCGGGGTTTGGCCTCCTCATGGACGGCGCCACCGCCGGCACCTAGAAGGGGGAAACGGACGCGTCGGGTCTACACGGAGGGGATCTTGCTGTGGGTCTGGCCCGGATGTTGCTCCAAAGTGTTCCTATGGGCTGACCTAACACAACCGGGTGGAGAGGTCCACTGGTCAAATCCCGTCCATGCAAAGTCAAAGGGCTAGATCCCGTGGTCAAACGCTATAGGGTTAGGTGGGACGGGGGCCCTAGGGGGTAGCAATGCCACCGGAGCGTCGCACCGGGCCCTCATACATGCGGCGTGGTGTGGTGGCATGTCCGAAGAGGCGGCACGAGTCTCCGGGGTGTGGCCCTCCCTCACGGACGACAATGACACGGTAGTAGACGTTCTGCGGTAATGATGCGGCGTGAATATTATTAAATATTCGGAGCGCGATAAAATCATGAGTTTTTTACACGACGTGGGGACATGTGCTATTGGACCGATGGTAATTTTTCATAATTTTTCGTGATGGAGAAGTATCTGAACACTTCCCTCTACGCGGATTGCTCTTCGCGCGTCTACGACTGTGGCCGGCGGCCTCCGGAGGCTAGCATGCCGTCAAATCTTGCGTAGGCGGCCTCTCACAAGTCTGGAAGTGTTGTGGCAGTTGCAAACGCCCTGCACGCATCTCCGGGGCGTGGCCCCCCTAACGGACGGCGCCGCCGCCGGCACTTGGAGGGGGAAAACAGACGCATCGGGTCTACACGGAGGGGATGTAGCAGTCAGTTTGGCCCAGATGTTGCTCACATGTGTCCCTCTGAGCTGACCTGACACAACCGGGTGGAGAGGTCCACTGTTCAAAGCCCGTCCGTGGAAAGTCAAAGGGCTAGATCTCGTGGTCAACCGCTCCAGGGTTAGGCGGGACGGGGGCCCTGGGGGTAGCAATGCCACCGGAGCGTCGCACTGGCCCCTCATACATACGGGGTGGTGTGGTGGCATGTCCGAAGAGGCGGCACGCGTCTCCAGGGTTTGGCCCCCCTCACGGACGGCGCCATCGCCGGCACCTGGAGGGGGGAAACGGATGCGTCGGGTCTACATAGAGGGGATGTAGATGTGGGTTTGGCCCGGATGTTGCTCCCAGGTGTCTGCGCGCGAACCATCTCCCTCCGATGGACTTTGATCCACCGCCGCCCCCACCCCAACCCCCACCGTCGACGACCCCCCCTTCACTCAGCTGACCTACTAAGCTCCAGATCGAGCACGCGAGGCGGGGGCCATGCGCTCCCAGACCCGCGACCAGGCCACGACCTCGGCGGAAGAAGCTGCTCGAGTTCGGTGCCTCCCCTCCCCTCTGTGTGGTTCCCGGAGAGGAGAGGGCCGAGTGGTTAAAAAAACATTAAAAATCCATATGAAATAATAATACATTAAAAAACATAAAAAAGGAAAATTATAACTATAAAAAAGTTAAAAAATCTATATGAAATAAAAAACATAAAGAAGGAAAAATATAAACTATTAAAACACAGCCCACGCATAACTGTATTAAGTTCTTAATTTTTTTTGAAAATGTAAACAAGGTCTAAAGAATATGAAATTTGGCGTGGTATAGCTTTATAAGTCCTAAAATGCATGAAAATTTTTAGAGAACATTTACTGTATCTTAACATGTTTATTTGGTCAATATTAGTAGGCTAAACAAACACAAAAAATTTCATGTGTTCCTATTGGCTGGAACCAGTGTCCCCTGGATCGATGACGTGGCGGGGCAGCCCACCACCACCACGCATCGCACACACCAGCTATCAACCCAGCCCCGTGCACGTACTGTCCAACCACTCCTCGATCTCTGTTTCTCCTCACAGAAGCGCAGCAGCAGCGCACTTACAGCGCCCTCGACGGACTACCCCGCCGCTGCCCCCCGCCGGACTCCCTCGTCGCTGCCACGCCGGACTCCCGCGCCACCGCCCCTCGCAAGATCCTCCTCCAACGCCCCTCGCTGGACCCTGCCATGCATCTCACCTCCTCCTTCTCTTTCTGCCATCCTCCTCTATCTCCCTCTCTCCGTTCAGCACCGCCGGAGTAGCAGCGGCACCGCCGGAGAAGCAGCAGCGCTGGAGTTGCCGCGGCCTACAGTCTCCTCCCGCAGCCACCTCCTAGTCGGGGGCAGTAGTCAAGGCCCGCCGCACCACCAGATGCGCCATCGAGCACGTGCAGGCCGTCTGCCTCTCTCTCCCAAGATCTCGATGACCACGGTGGCGACCTCGACGACGACGCCGCGCGGACGACCTCCACGATGACCACAAGGGCAACTTGGGGTCTGGACGGATGCAAGGGACCTCTGCACATCCGCGGCTGCAGCTCCGGCCATATATATGTCCACAGTCGTCCTCTGTTGCTCCGACCATGCTGTACGTGGGACGCAGGACATGCTGTACGCCGGAAGCCGGACACTCTGCTCGCCGGTTGCTGGCCGGACGCTGTTTATTTTTAATTAACTAAAAGCATATGAAGGAGGCGCCACGTGGCAGAGCTATGCCTACGGCAAAGCCGTGCACCGCCAGGAGAAGCCAGGGGACGACACGTGGCATAGATGGAAATCTATGCCGACGGCCAAGCTGTCGGCATACCTGCGCCATGTGTCGTCCCCTGAATCACCAGCGCTGTTGACGGCGCCGTCCGTTGTCGTCAGACGGAAAACAACGCCGACGGTTAAACTATGCCGACGGCTATCCCACGGCCGTCGGCATACGCACCTATGCCGACGGCTATACTACGCCGACGGTCTGACACATCTACGCTGACGTGATCTACGCCGACGGCAGCCGTAGGCATAGATCTATGCCGACGGCAAAGGACCTATGCCGACCGCGAGTCCGGTAGTGTACATGTTGAGAGAATAGGTAGAAGTGTGGATCAACTTCTTAAGAATGTAAGATTTAAATATGTCATTTGCATGCATGACAAACCACTCTAACATAATGACATTGACATTTTGCCGCCAGATCAATCTACCGAATAATGTGTGGAGCTGGGAAAATGTTTTCGAATATTTTCCCTCTTCAATTACAATACCTAGTAATGCATTAGGTCACATCAACACCACATTTTTCCATGCCATGAATTTCATGTTGCATTTGTTTGCCATTATTTATTTCGTTCCTGCATCTACTTCTTATCGGTAGACCCCGAGACTGCGGTATACTCTTATTAGGACTACATCGTAGATGATTAGGTCTTCTCAGCAGAGCTTCCAGGCAAGCAACCCCCTTGATCATTCTTATATCGCCCATTCTTTCTCTCTACTTGTTGCATTAGATTGTCAGATCACTTGTTGTTTTATCGGTAGATCCTATTCTGATACATAGAATGTTGTTGTTAACTGATGTTCATACTTTACCTTCCATCCTATCATGCTTAGTTTAGTTATAAACCTGAGCGGGGCGTTCGCTTACTGAACCCGAGAGATGGATCGATCCCTCGCACTACATACTGAAGACGAGCGAGCAATCCGACTAGGTACGTACTGAAGCCGATCGATCCCTTCACTGCTAACTGAACCCGACCGATTCCTTCACTGCTAATTGAACCCGTGCGAGACATGAGTTGAGCTAACCGATTGGTTGCCTTTGGATGAATAGTGCATGTTGCTGGCATGCGTGTGATACACGTAGAACGAGTCAAGACTTGCATCCATCGAGCCCCTTGTGCGAGACATGGTGAATTGACCTAGTCGGTTGGTTGGCTGTGGATGAACAGTTCCTGTTGCTGCCCACTCGTACACCCCACCCAGCTAGTGTAGGTTGGATGAATAGGATCCCGTGGTGGTAGGCAGTTGGCGCTGGACGAACAGGACCCCGAGGAGCCCGTGTCGCGACATACCACACCCCAGCTAGTTGGGGTGGATGAACAGGACCTCATGGAGGCTGGAGGAACTCGACGGTGGATGAACGGTAGCCCATGGAGTCCCGTTTTACGGTACACCACACCCCTCCCGATGAACAGCACCTCATTTCGAATGTAGCGGTTGGAGAGAAGTATGTTTCCTTTGTTTTTTGGTACGCCAGACCCCTCCCGATCAACAGGACCCCGTTTAATTTCGACCATACATGATTGGCGAGAAGTGTGTTTCGTCTATTTTGCGGTATGTGAGACCCCTCATGATGAACAGGACCCCGTTTCGACAGTAAGCAGTCGAAGAGAACTCGGTTTCATCCGTTTTACAGTACGCTAGACCCCGAGCTAGTGGTGGAGGGGGGGTCGATGAAAGGTCCCCGTTTCGGCTGCCTCGTCCAAGACGGTTGGCTCCCGGTGAACAGGACGCATTTTGACCCAGTCGGTTGCCTCAAGACGAACACGACGATGTCTCTCCATTCTGACCCGGCCGGTTGTCTGCCGATAAAGAGGACGCCGTTGTTGTACGTGTTTGAGACCCCACACGTATGTATGTACTTGGTTGTATTTTTTGTAGCGTGGTTGTACGTATGTGTACACGATTTAGATGAGCCGCTTGAACTGCTACGTCGGGGGCTCTACTACGACATGTGCCACTCCTTACTCGGCCACGGTTCATCGTGCAAGAGAAACCAATCGGGGGCTCTACTACGACATGTGCCACTCCTTACTCGGCCACGGTTCATCGTGCAAGAGAAACCAATCGACCAATATGTGCATACATGTTTGCGACCAGACAGATAATTGTGTGTTCGCTTTGACCAGGTGGGTCCTAACTGTCAGGGGGGATAAGGAGGCACTTCCTTCCATGCGAAGATATAGCTGGCGGGTCCTAGCTGTCATGGGGAGGAATCAATTTTTATCGCGTAATAAGGAGGCACTTCCTTGTGTACGATGATTTAGCTGATGGGTCCCAGGTGTCAGGTGGAGTGACGGTATCTTGAACTAGGGGGTGCCAACCGAGTCGGCCCATAGTCCTCGGGCTGGGCCTGTAGACCCTCGTTCTCATTTGGGTAGACCCGGGAAGCTACACGCCTGGACGTGGTCATGAGCAAATCTACCAAAGACTTGACGTATACTCCAAGACGTCTCCTGGCGCCCCCATACACGCCCCTGGATACCAGGGGCGGATTTGGGCCCCAGGCCCGGGGCCTGGCGTTTTTTTAGTTGTAACCTAGGTACAATTTTGAATGGGACCGGGGCTTAGCCCAACACACAGCTAGTGCCCAAAGCAGCCTCCACCTTCGCACTCCAAGACCTAGTGAGCCAGCGAGCTAGGCCCATGCACGCGCGCAGGAACTGCTCGCGCTGCTGCCAGGACTGGTACTGGCAGCCTGGCCGCCGCCGCCCGCCGGTGACTTCCCTCCGACACGACGCTCCCTGGCCGTCCTAGCCTCCCAAGTCCCTTCGCCGCTGGCCCGCTCCGCCCGGTGCCCACTCCCCCACTCTGCCGCTCGCCTACTCCACCCGGCGCCCGCTCGTCGGCTCTGCTAGCTCTGCAGGCCAGCTCTGCTCCGGCCTCCCTAGGAACTGTTGAATTTATGTGTCAGCTGCACTACTGAATTTATGTGCTAGCAATTGTATTTGAATATGAATGTTGACAATAGAGATGAACGGATATTTTTGCTATTGTTAATCACTATCCTATGTTCAATTGTATTTGTATTGTTGTTGTTAATATCAATTTCATTTCATTTTGTAGAAATAAAAAATGAAGAGATACTTTTCATCCATGGCAGCAACAGAAGTGTCTACACCAGGCGTTTTAGCTGAAAGCAACCAAGGGGCTGAGAGGACCGAAGTAACTCAAGAAAATAAATTAAATGGAGAAATGGAACCACCGCCTTTAAATTCAAACAACTCGCCTTCAATCTCAACTCGAGAAAGTAACATATTTGTTATTCCTGATTCTGCTCGTGGTCAACTGAGGGAAGGTGATATTGAACCTGATCTTGGTCTTAGGAAAACTATTGAAAGCTTAGATCCGAACAATAGAGATGTTGCTAGAAGAATATATGTCAATATGGGTCGATGCCAACCAACTGGTCATACATTTTAAAAAGAAACTAGAGGAAATTCTTCAAAAAAGAGAAGCTTTCAACCTAATTGGTTCAAGAAGCATTCCAATTGGTTGGAATATAGTGTTGCTAAAGAGGCAGCCTTTTGTTTCTATTTCTTTCTTTTTAAGCAACCTGGAATAGAAAACTATGGTGTTGAGGCATTCACAACAATAGGCTTTAAAAATTGGAAGGATGGACTTAGTATTATTTATACACATGTTGGTAAACATGATAGTGCTCACAATAAAGCTAGACAACAATATGTGGCTTTCAAAAATCAAAGGCAATCTGTGGCAATATTGAGCGAGAATTATTTGCAAATATTGATGACGATGCTATTATATATCGCTTTCAATCCTACAGATCTCGTAAAGGAATTTTACCTTGTCGTACTAGTAAGTTTTCAACTTTCTACAATGTTAGTTGTTTCACTTGATGTTCATGTCACCTCTTAAGAAACTTTGCTTTTGATTTCTCTAAGGTGTTAGCTCTTCTTCCATCGTTGGTCAAGTTATCAAAGACACTGATGAAGCAAGCCATTGATTTGGTACACTTTTTTTATCACGTATTGTTTGTAGTTTTTTTCATCTTTTTATGTTTTTTGTTGTATCTTTAAGCATTGAGTTTAAATTCTAAATTTCCGGTACAATTGAGCCACATGTATTCTTTTGAGGTAGCTATAGCGTGATGGATGTTAAGTCTTTCTCTTGCAAAAAAAATATTTTTGGGCCTGGGGATTGTTCCAATCCTGGTTGGAGAGAAGTATGTTTCCTTTGTTTTTTGGTACGCCAGACCCCTCCCAATCAACAGGACCCCGTTTAATTTCGACCATACATGATTGGCGAGAAGTGTGTTTCGTCTATTTTGCGGTATGTGAGACCCCTCATGATGAACAGGACCCCGTTTCGACAGTAGGCGGTCGAAGAGAACTCGGTTTCATCCGTTTTGCAGTACGCTAGACCCCGAGCTAGTGGTGGAGGGGGGTCGATGAAAGGTCCCCGTTTCGGCTGCCTCGTCCAAGACGGTTGGCTCCCGGTGAACAGGACGCATTTTGACCCAGTCGGTTGCCTCAAGACGAACACGACGATGTCTCTCCATTCTGACCCGGCCGGTTGTCTGCCGATAAAGAGGACGCCGTTGTTGTACGTGTTTGAGACCCCACACGTATGTATGTACTTGGTTGTATTTTTTGTAGCGTGGTTGTACGTATGTGTACACGATTTAGATGAGACCGCTTGAACTGCTACGTCGGGGGCTCTACTACGACATGTGCCACTCCTTACTCGGCCACGGTTCATCGTGCAAGAGAAACCAATCAGGGGCTCTACTACGACATGTGCCACTCCTTACTCGGCCACGGTTCATCGTGCAAGAGAAACCAATCGACCAATATGTACATACATGTTTGCGACCAGACAGATAACTGTGTGTTCGCTTTGACCAGGTGGGTCCTAACTGTCAGGGGGGATAAGGAGGCACTTCCTTCCATGCGAAGATATAGCTGGCGGGTCCTAGCTGTCATGGGGAGGAATCAATTTTTATCACGTAATAAGGAGGCACTTCCTTGTGTACGATGATTTAGCTGATGGGTCCCAGGTGTCAGGTGGAGTGACGGTATCTTGAACTAGGGGGTGCCAACCGAGTCGGCCCATAGTCCTCGGGCTGGGCCTGTAGACCCTCGTTCTCATTTGGGTAGACCCGGGAAGCTACACGCCTGGACGTGGTCATGAGCAAATCTACCAAAGACTTGACGTATACTCCAAGACGTCTCCTGGCGCCCCCATACACGCCCCTGGATACCAGGGGCGGATTTGGGCCCCAGGCCCGGGGCCTGGCGTTTTTTTAGTTGTAACCTAGGTACAATTTTGAATGGGACCGGGGCTTAGCCCAACACACAGCTAGTGCCCAAAGCAGCCTCCACCTTCGCACTCCAAGACCTAGTGAGCCAGCGAGCTAGGCCCATGCACGCGCGCAGGAACTGCTCGCGCTGCCGCCAGGACTGGTACTGGCAGCCTGGCCGCCGCCGCCCGCCGGTGACTTCCCTCCGACACGACGCTCCCTGGTCGTCCTAGCCTCCCAAGTCCCTTCGCCGCTGGCCCGCTCTGCCCGGTGCCCACTCCCCCACTCTGCCGCTCGCCTACTCCACCCGGCGCCCGCTCGCCGGCTCTGCTAGCTCTGCAGGCCAGCTCTGCTCCGGCCTCCCTAGGAACTGTTGAATTTATGTGTCAGCTGCACTACTGAATTTATGTGCTAGCAATTGTATTTGAATATGAATGTTGACAATAGAGATGAACGGATATTTTTGCTATTGTTAATCACTATCCTATGTTCAATTGTATTTGTATTGCTGTTGTTAATATCAATTTCATTTCATTTTGTAGAAATAAAAAAATGAAGAGATACTTTTCATCCATGGCCGCAACAGAAGTGTCTACACCAGGCGTTTTAGCTGAAAGCAACCAAGGGGCTGAGAGGACCGAAGTAACTCAAGAAAATAAACTAAATGGAGAAATGGAACCACCGCCTTTAAATTCAAACAACTCGCCTTCAATCTCAACTCGAGAAAGTAACATATTTGTTATTCCTGATTCTGCTCGTGGTCAACTGAGGGAAGGTGATATTGAACCTGATCTTGGTCTTAGGAAAACTATTGAAAGCTTAGATCCGAACAATAGAGATGTTGCTAGAAGAATATATGTCAATATGGGTCGATGCCAACCAACTGGTCATACATTTTAAAAAGAAACTAGAGGAAATTCTTCAAAAAAGAGAAGCTTTCAACCTAATTGGTTCAAGAAGCATTCCAATTGGTTGGAATATAGTGTTGCTAAAGAGGCAGCCTTTTGTTTCTATTTCTTTCTTTTTAAGCAACCTGGAATAGAAAACTATGGTGTTGAGGCATTCACAACAATAGGCTTTAAAAATTGGAAGGATGGACTTAGTATTATTTATACACATGTTGGTAAACATGATAGTGCTCACAATAAAGCTAGACAACAATATGTGGCTTTCAAAAATCAAAGGCAATCTGTGGCAATATTGAGCGAGAATTATTTGCAAATATTGATGACGATGCTATTATATATCGCTTTCAATCCTACAGATCTCGTAAAGGAATTTTACCTTGTCGTACTAGTAAGTTTTCAACTTTCTACAATGTTAGTTGTTTCACTTGATGTTCATGTCACCTCTTACGAAACTTTGCTTTTGATTTCTCTAAGGTGTTAGCTCTTCTTCCATCGTTGATCAAGTTATCAAAGACACTGATGAAGCAAGCCATTGATTTGGTACACTTCTTTTATCACGTATTGTTTGTAGTTTTTTTCATCTTTTTATGTTTTTTGTTGTATCTTTAAGCATTGAGTTTAAATTCTAAATTTCCGGTACAATTGAGCCACATGTATTCTTTTGAGGTAGCTATAGCGTGATGGATGTTAAGTCTTTATCTTGCAAAAAAAATATTTTTGGGCCTGGGGATTGTTCCAATCCTGGATCTGCAAATGCTGAATACCGACCATGTAACCCTAGATGCCCTACCTAGCATGTGTATAAGCCAGAGGGTTTAGCCCGTAGAAGGGAGGGGATCACAATTAAATTCACCGAGCCTTAGGGTTATAACTCGCCTGACGATCTCGAGGTAGATCAAGCATTATACTTGATACATCATCATCCAAATGTGTAAACTTTTGAAAATAAAAAAACAGATTCATGATTTTTTTCTCAAATTCGTGAATCTTTTTCTATTTCTTGAACTTTTTTAGTGAAACTTTTTTAAAAATCTATGAAAAAATTCAAATCAATGATTTTTTTTTCAAAATTGATGAACCATTTTTAAATCCATAATATGCTTGGGCCGGCCCAACAGACGCCTCACGGTAGCAATGTCGTTGTCTAGTTGGGCTAAGACCTAAGTTTTTTTCCTTTTATTTTTGTTAATTCATTTTGTCCCTTTTGAAATTTAGTATTGTTTTTGAAACCTGTTCAAAACTTTGGAATATTGTTTGGAGTTCCCAAAATGTTCTTGTTTTCAAATATTGTTTATAATAAAAAAATATTTCTATTTTCAGATTTTTTGTTCACAAATTTAAGAAAATTTTGCATTTCAAAAAAATTGTTATTTTTTAAAAAAGTACCTGGTTTGCAATTTGTGGTAAACTTTTCAACAATTGTTGGGAATTTGTTAACAGTTTTGGAAAAGGTGTTCAAGTTTGTAAAATTTTCATAAATAATTTAAAATTCCTAAATTGTCGACAAATTTAAAGAAATGGTTAGTACATAAGAAAATGTACATGTTGATTGATAATGACAAAAATTGCAAATAATATAAGAAATCAAATAAGGAAAAAAATACATGCTCATGGATGCACTCGTTTGGCTTAGTCTGGCACACTCCTCTCAAATGGTGGTTCTTTTGGACTATGGATAAATGACCCAACTTTTGCGAGCAGGTGGGCATGCCCATGGTTAAGCATTTATGTGAGGTTTGAATGATTTCTGACGTTGTATGCAAGTTGCGACACGTCCGGCCATTTATCGACCTTTTTTGGCCAAGAAAACTAAAAAAAAATGCGAAAAAAATATGTCGAAAAACAAAGCAACTTGGCTTGGTGCCTTGAATTGGTAATTCAAGCCAATGAAAAAAATTGGAGTCATTCGATGGATGTCGAGAAACCACGTGCTTTCAAACGGAGCCTTCTCGCCTCTACCCGGACACCTTATGTTGAACATGGTGTTTTTTTGACATTCTTGAAATGACCTCAACTTGTTCGAGCAGGTGGGCATGCCATGGTAGACATATATGCCAGGCCTAAACAACTTCCGACACTGTATGCAAGTTGTGAGACGTCCAACCATCTATTGACCATTTTTTTATCGAGAGAACTCCAGAAAATGCAAAGCTTGTCGAAAACCCAAGTAACTTGACATGGTGCCTTGAATTGGTTATAAAAGGCCATGAAAAAAAATTGGGGCCATTTGACAGATGTCAGGAAAAGGTGCTCGCGAATGGAGCTTTCTCGCATATGATGGTGTCCTAGACTAGGGGGTACTCACCACGTTGTCTCCCGACTTGTCGGTCGGGCCGAGGACCCCCATGGCGGTTCACCAATGGGCCATTTCGGGTAGACCATGAGGCATACAAAGAAGACTCCACAAGACTTGGCGCCCAAGCCGAGGACTCTCCTAAACCCTAGGCCTCCGGTACATTATATAAACCGAGCTCAGGCTAGTCAATAGATGATCTCATATTCACTAGAACAATCTCGTGGTAGATACATATAAATACAATCAAAAGCAGGATGTAGGGTATTATCTCTTCGAGAGAGTCCGAACCTGGATAAAATCCTGTGTCAGTGTTACCATCGCTCCAAAACGCCTAGCTTAGGACCCCTACTACGAGATATGTCGGATATAGAACCGACATTGGTGCTTTCATTGAGAGTCTGCTAGGTGTTGCCAAGGTTCGACGGGAATCTAGATCAATGATCAGGTGATATTTTTTCAGTATAATTTGTTTCATATAAATTATCTCTTTTGCAAAGTTGTTGTTGCTGCGTTGTGCTATTTTGTCTGCGGACAGTTCTGGTATCAAGAAACAATTTGGCGGCAGAGGCCATGTCCGCCGCCTGGCAGTACGTCAGATGGGAGGTAGCCGCTGCCTAGGTCAATGCGAAAAAAGAGCGATCTAGCCGAGGTGCGCTATCCAGCCGGTGAGACCGAGCGGCAACTGTTGAGCAATGCCCATGGTGGACAAGGACTAAGATCTAGTTCTTTTGGCTGATTCTCCTATAATCTTGAGAATCGTCCTTCACCCAACTATTTCCAGAATTTTGAACCCATATTTTTTACAATCCTAACTAGTTACGATGTGGAAAACCAGGATTATAAAAAAAATAGATACATGATTCTGGGAGAAACTCGGTGGAGGGTCGATTCTCAAGATTGTGGGAGAATCGTCTAAAATAATTAGGCCTAAGCTCGGTGGCTTCAGGGAGATTTCATCCTCCTCTTTTCTCTTTATTATTTAATTACTCCCTCCGGTCCTTTTTAGTTCGCATATAAGATTTGTATAAAGTTAAACCTCGTAAACTTTGACCAAATTTATAGAAAAAAACACCAACATTCAAAATATGAAATCAACAACATTAGATGCGTCATGACTTTAATTTTCATATTGTATAAATTTAGCATTGTAGATGTTAATATTTTTTCATATAAATATGGTCAAACTTTATAAAATTTGACTTCAGACAATTCTTATATGCAGAGTAGAAAGGACCGGAGGGAGTATAAGCACTACTAACAGTAAAGGCCGCTTCGAAAGTGCTATTCGCCATGGAGGAAGCCGCGTCGCCTGACCTGGCCATTTCCTTGTCAGTCCTGTTTTCTATGCGCCGACCGCCAACGGACACTTCGTGTCGAGACGGCCTGCATTGCAAATTCAGACTTCGTCGCGTCAACATCTCCATGATGCCGATTCGACTCTGGCGCCCAAGCTATATTTATTAAATTATTTATTTTGCATAGATAAATTATACAAAGGGATTTTTTTTATTTTCCATCTTGCACTGCTTTATGTATGCAGGAAATTCAACTATGGACATGCTATGCCGTCACCTCGGCAAGCCGACGTTGTCGTCCCAATTGGCGCAAATCGGCCCGCGTGATCACCTTGTTGGTCAAATTACCATACTAACATGTTCGGTTGCCTCAGGGGCTTCGGCATCGCCGAGAGGCTCTACCTCGTCAGGTCTTCGGCGCATGGGCCATATTTCTTTTATTATTCACTTTTGTATAAATTATTAATTATGCAATGATTTTTTAGTTTTTTAATTTATTATTATTATTATCATCATCATCATCATCATCATCATCATCATCATCATCTCTAGCTTGCACTATTTTATGTGTGCATGTAAATGATTTGGATCGGGCAGCACTATCACCTCCGTGTACCAACATGCTGACGTGCGGTCTCCGTCGGCACCTTACCGACCTACTCCATCACCTCGGCTAGACAGGGGGCTTGATTGTCGCTTCGTAAACTTACTCACCCAGGGACGTTGGTGTCACCCCGCCAACCTACCGCGTCTCCTCGGCTGGACCAGGGGCTTTGCCATCTCTTCATCAAACCTATTTCAGCATATCTCGTAGTAGGGGTCCAACTTTTTTTTGCCGGATAATCTACATTGAACATGATTTTTTTTGCACATACTTGAAATGACCCCAACTTTTTTCACTAGGTAGGCATGCCCATGGTAGGAATTCATGTCAGTTTCGAATAATTT
The DNA here is from genome assembly GCA_032464435.1 of Aegilops umbellulata. NCBI lineage: Eukaryota > Viridiplantae > Streptophyta > Magnoliopsida > Poales > Poaceae > Aegilops > Aegilops umbellulata. Next base: position 514,768,375 of record CP136060.1, on the reverse strand, counting down.
CCGACACGATATGCACGTTGCAGCAAGTCTAGCCATTTATCCGCCTTTTTTACCGAGAAAACTCCAAAAAATGCAAAATTTGTCAAAAACCCAGACAAGTTGACATGGTTCCTTGAATTGGTCATACAAGGCAACTAAAAATGAGTGTCATTTCAAGGATGTCGAGAAACAATGTGCTCTCACACACCCTTCGTTGACACATGATCTATTTTTAAACATTCTTGAAACGACCCCAACTTTTTCAAGAAAGTGGGAATGCCCATTATAGGCATCCATGCCAGCTTTGAACGATTTCCGACACCTTATATAAGTTGCGACACGTCCAACCTTTCTGACCAAGAAAACTCCAGAAAATGGAAAATTTGTTGAAAATTAAAACAACTTGGCAAGGTGCCTTCAATTGGTCATTCAAGCCAATAAAATAAATGATGTCATTTGACGGATGTCGAGAGACAACATGCTCTCAAACGGAGATTTTTCGCCTACCCATACACTCTACGTTGAACATGAGATATTTTAGGAATTCTAGAAATGACCCTAACTTTTGCCAGCAGGTGGGTACGCCCTTGGTAGGCATCCATGCATGATTTGAAGAACTTTTTTTTAAATTATAATTTAAACAATTATTTGAAACTATTATTCTAAGTTTTTAACATAACTCATAAATACAAAACGATAAAATTGAGATGAGTAAATGTTTTTTTAAAAGAGTTTAATAAATTTTTGAAAAAAACATATTTAAAACAGTTACTTATACTTTTTTTGGTATTCCAAGCAATATTTGGAATTTTTTAACAGGTTTCAAAAATAAAAATAAATTTCAAAAAGGCGAAAACTGAATTAACGAAAAAATGAAAAAAATAGAGAAAATAGAAAATAAAAACTTAGGCATCGGCCTAACTAGGTGGCGGCAGCGGTCCCGTTGGGCGCCTGTTGGTCCTGCCCAAGCGTCCGAGGATTTGAAAAAAAATCTATTGATTCAGAGAAAAATGTTCATGATTTTATTAAATTTTTACAAATTTTTAAAATAGTTTCACTAAAATATTATGCAAAAAATAGCAGTCCGGTTTTGGGAACCTTCTAGGTGGTTGCCGAATCTTTTTTTTATCTTCTCTCCTATTTTCTTTTTTATGTTTCTTTTTCTTTTTCTTTTTCGTTTTCTTTGAATTTTTTGCCTATTAGTTAAATATATCTTTTTTACATAAATTCAAAAAATAGAATTTCAAAAAATTTGTTCATAATTCCGAAATATTTCATATTCAAAATTTCAAAATATTTCATGCTCAAAATGTTCGGAATTTTGGATGTTTTCATATTTATTAATCAATGCTCTAAAATTTCAGAAAATGTTCAGCATTTCTTAATTTTGTTCACGTTCCAAATTTTCATATTTATTGATCAATGGTCAAAAATTTAAAAATTCAGAAAAAATTGGGTTGTAAAATTTTGATCAAGGTTTTTATAAGTGCTCCCTTTTCAATAAATGTTCACATTTTGAACAATTTGAAAGACACAAACATTTTTTTATATAAATTGCGAATTTAAGCAAATACCAAAGAATTTTTTTGCGAAATGGGGGCATTTCATTTTCATCGATTTGAGAAAAATTTCATGATTTTGAAAAGGTAATGAAATTCAAAAAGGTTCATCTATTTGAAAAAAGGTAATGAGTTTAGAAAAGGTTTGCAAAATTGGCAAAAGTTCATTTATTTTAATAAAAGTTCATGAATTTGGAAAAAGTTCAATGATTTAAATAAATCATGGATTTTGAAAAAGTTCACGATTTTAAGGAAATGTTCATGGATTTTCACGAATTTGAAAAGGTTCATGATCTGAAAAATGACGGATTTAAGCTTGTGGAAAAGATAAGACAAAAATGAAAATAAAAAGGGAGAAAACCTTACCGAGAAGACTCACAACAAGAAGAAAAAACAAAGTAACTAGGCATAGCAAGGTTGCTTTCCTAGTTGGTTAGATGGTGTGTAAGTACACCAGAAGGTTGAGAGTTTGAGTGCCAAAGGTCCATATTGCCCTTTATACATTTAGTGAAGGGGGTTGTACCGAAGCCAGGCTTATTGTGTAATATGTGCAGCTAGCAAGTTTATGTTCTTACCATATGCAATTAAACATATCACATTTCTACTTGACCTAGCCAAATCATCTTATCTTGGAAGTGTGAGACCAGAGCATTTAGTCATCTATTTGATTTTGACTATGCTATCTCTTATTGATTTTGGGAAATTTGTATGCTAGCTGCACACATTCTTAAATTTTGAGAGAGAAGATAAACACCTACAATTTGTGATATCTTGAGCAATGAACCTTGTACGCATAACTTCACCTTTTCATTGCAAGCAATACTTGCGATAAATTGATTGACCCAATCCAAACAAAGGCCACTACTTCTGGTACACTGTCTATGCAGAAAGGAACTTCCTAAATGCTGTAACATTATATAGGCTGCAAAACCACTAGTGCCACGGGGACAAGCTTGCGCATCTCTGGAGGTCCAGAAGCCCGGCGAGTCCGGCCTCGTACTCCTCCATCATTTTTCTGCGAGCGTTTTCAATATCGTGGTTGAGGCTTGTCCGCTTGTTTTCCCGTAGATGATGATCACGAGCGACGCCACTCCGTGTCTCCATTTGTTGGGGTGGAGGTGGGGATGAACACTGCAAATCAGACGAGCGGACTGGAGATGGATGAGGATAGAGAGAGACATCTCTCCTATAATCTTCATAGAGTGGCAGGTGAGGTCCCGAGAGTACGGGTGTCAGGAGGTTAGGAGTTGGAATGCTCACGGAAGTCATGTTTGAGGAGCAGGCGGAAGACGAACCTCCACCTACCCCGCCATTAATTCCTGCTTCCTCACCATTAGAGCTCGTTTCTGTCCCCATTCTCACCTCCGCACCTCAATCCCCTCCACTGCTGCACCAAATATGATGAGAGATGTCGGGCGGATCTCATTGCCGCGGCACACGTCCACGGACGGTGAGAACTGCGTCAGGGGTTGCACCGCCGTTGGAGTTGTCGCTGCTCGATCCAAGCCTCCTGGCGGTTCAACTCGAGATGAGGAGGGTGGTCGCCGCCAAGTTCCCCGATCCCTCCCAGTGGGGGGAGATCGGCGTGCACATCATCCAGACCTTGACGTTTGCAGAGCATGTGCGGTTCTCGGGCGAGGACAACTGCGACGCCATGGAGTTCATATTCTGGGCCATGGTGGAGTCCTATCGGATCCAGCGACGGCGTGGAAGTGGCGCGAGTTCAAGGCGGAGAGGCCCATTCGGCTCAACGTTCGTCGTCCTTTGGGTGGGAGCTCTGGCCTTCCCTCCTCCAGGTGCCCTCCCGCCCGGGGTGGACCCCTCGCTCCAAATTGACCAACGTTATTGCTGGTACGGTGGGGAAAATGCACCTCCCCCGCCGTGTTGGCGCTCTACCTCGTCGCAACGACCTTGAGCCTCCTTGGCTGGGTGACCGCGGCAAGGTCCCATCAGGTGCTCGTCTGAAACTCCGCGGTAGGATTTCTGTCTATGCCGACCGCGAGTGCTTTGGGTTATCCTAGAACTCAGTATCCAAAACAACAAAATATGTTGAATATGTCATTAAACAGAGCTTATGCTCTGGATCTCCTCTTTGCTCGCCGCCGGCAAGATCCTCCGGTAATTGACACTTTTCTGGTCTCTTCTGCATCGGGTGTGTGCCCCTCTAGTATACATATAGGTGGCCCTGTCGCCACGTCACTTCCTCCAATCAAGTGCGAGAGAGTGAAGACGCCTTCACCAAAACCGTCTTCCACCTTTGATGACTCTGATGAAGTCGTAGCTAGGGTTTTTGGACAGCTTTGGACCATTCCTCGCCACTCTCGTCCCCCTCGCCCTATCGCTTCCACTCTCAGATGGCTCCGAAAAGATCTTGCTCACTCTGGTTGTTTCACCCCATCTGATATGTTTCCAGTCAAAAAACTTGGCCCCTTCGATCCTCCCCGATTAACCCCAAGATCCTCATAGAAGGGATCAGAGTTGGCTCCAAGTCCTTTGCCCAGGCTGTGGCCATGGCGGACAAGGCACCTCGAGCGGGGGCGCAGAACCAGCGCGCGCCTCCACTGCACAAAAACCTGTCTATCGCCAACAGGGGGTACGGGGGGGGGGCATCAACAACCCTGCAGCTGGCCCTCCCAAGGCTGCTGCACCGTGCCAAGCTCCACCAACTGCAGTTGCACCTCCGCCGTCTGCTCTCCCTGCGCCAGTCGTGCAGATCCTCGACGAGAGATACAAGGATATGGTATGTTTTACCTGCGGCAGTCCTGGACACTATGTTGGTAACTGCATCGAAGAAAAGACCTGCTTTACATGTGGAAATGAGGGTCATAATGTCAACAACTGCACGGCTTGGGCTCACCCGCATCCTGTTGCGACATTCGTTGGCAGCTCTGCTCTTGGATTAGGCTTCTATCATATTGATGCTCTAGTGGGAAGGGAAGCCAACTGGTTGAACTTTGGGAACTGTGGAGAGGTGCAGATTTTGAAAGGAGGCATTAGCCAAGCTGACCTAATCAAGAATCCGTCTGGGATCTTCTGTAAGAATAAGCAATGGTCGTGGCAAGTTAGGACTCTGTCAGAAAAGAGGTTTCTGGTGAGATTTCCCTCATGGAAAAATGTGGATGAGCTGATAGAATTCCCTGCTTTTGATCTGCCTATTAATGGCGTGTCTGTGACAGCGAAGAAGTGGACCGGAGCTATTGACCCCTTCAGTGAACTAACTGAAGCTTGGGTTGTCATTGAAGGGTTGTCTTCTAAGTGGTGTAAATGGAAGGTGTTCTCACATATTGCTTCATGTTTTGGTATCCTGGTGGATGTTGAATGGAATGGTCTAATGAAAAGCTTCTATGAGAAAGTAAGGATCAAGATTTCCTGTAGAAATCCAGCTAAAATTCTGTTTGACAGAATTATGGAGATGACGAGGAAATTATACATTCTATCTTTCACTATGGAAGGCTTTAAACAGATAGGAGCTGATGACCCTAATGATGACAATGGACTTGCTGACATCTCTGTGGGTAAGGATAACAAGGAACTGGGGAGTGAGGAACTTGATAAAGTTCTTCTGGAAGATGGAGAGATGATCTTGACCTTCCTAATAAAGCAACCACCTCTAAGAACTCGTCTGCATATAAAGCAACAAGAATAGATGATAGTATCACCTTTCATCCTGCTGGACTTCTAGAAGCTTGTTGCTCCCCTGAGAAAGAAGTTGTTGCTGATAATAACAGGGCAGTGACATGTGTGGTTGATGCACCCATCCCCTTCATAGAAGCTATCAAAATTTTGGGTGTGCCTAGTGAGCAGAGTGTTTGTTTAACCACTCCTCCTCCCCCTATTGCAAAAACTGATGAAGCTCCTCTCAGTGGTATTTCCCTTGTTTCAACGCAGAAAACATATTTTGCTCTGAACTGCTGAGAGATATGGACAACTCTGTGTCTGATACTACGAGTGAAATTGAGGGCTCGGAAAATGAGATGGACACATTTGAAGCTCCTGTAATCAACTGCTTGAAGATGATGGAACTGGGGACAGACACTGTGGCTACTGCCAACATACCTCCCCCTCCTACTGGCAAGAAAACTAGTACCAACAATTGGAGTCTAGTGGTTGCTCCAAGGCCTAGTACCAGAACACAAAACAGACAGAATATGATTGAGAAAGTTGTTGCGTATAAAATGAGGAAGAACCTGGAGATCCCTATCACCTTCAAAAGTAAGTCTTTTACTAATGAAGTATGTTCTACGTTAGAGGCTTATGTCTCTGCTGTTGATCTTAGAATTGGTAACTCTAATACTGATAAAATTTCCATTATTAACGATATTATCATAGATGAAACTGAAAAATACATGGAATTTTCTTCTCAAACCTGAAATATCCTTACCTGATGATCTAGATGATAACTTGTGTGACCTAAATGGAGTTTGTACTCCAACAAATTGCAGTTCTGGCTCTAACAGACCAGTGGGCATTGCTGGTTCTGTTGGTGGTCCTAGAAATCCTGCTAAAGGTGGGCTTTATAGCCTTTCTCATCCTTCCAAAATTCCATGATAGGTGTCTTTTGGAATATTAGAGGTTTAGGACAAAAAGGAAAACTCTAGTGCCTGCCTGATCTTGTTAATAAGTAAAAACCAGATTTTATAGGGTTTCAAGAAATAAAAAGAGAAACTATATCTGATTCTTTTTTAAGTGTCCTAGCTGGCTCTACTCCATATATGTGGCATATATTACCTGTTGTAGGATCTGCTGGGGGAATACTTATGGGGATTAATTCCTGCTCCTTTGAGCTTATTGGTATCATTTGCAAAAAATATTGTATGATCATTACTCTGAAGAGCAAAACCGATGGGTTTTGCTGGCACTTGATAGCAGTCTATGGTACAACTTATGTTGTGGATAATGTGGATTTTAATGTTGAACTACACGAAGTTATGGGTGGGTTATCCTTTCCCGTTCTATTTGGAGGAGATTTTAAATTGGTTAGAGAGGCCAAGGAAAAATCTTTTGGCAATGTCACAACTCATGGGCCTTTCTATTTAACAATTGGATAAATAAGTAGGGGCTCATGGAAAATAAGTTAGCTAATAGGGTGTATACCTGGAGCAATAATCAAGAAAATCCTCCTTTTGCAACTATTGATACGGTTTTCTCTTCAGCTGATTGGGATAGTCACTTCCCCCTAACTACTGTGTGTGCCCTACCTAGGGTGGGCAGTGATCATGCCCCCCTACACTTCAGTTCAGGAATGGGGGATGCAAAAATAACAAACATTTTAGGTTTGAAAAATGGTGGCTAGGGCAATCTGATTCCTATGCCCTGGTTGAGAAAATTTTGGCTACTCCATCACCCTTCAAATCTGCTATTGACACTTGGCAGTTCAAAGCTAAATTATTTAGGAAGCAGATGGAAGGATGGAGTATTAACCTGGAGGCTGCTATGAAGAAAAGAAAAAAAGATCTACTAGAAGAGTTTGACATCTTGGATGTTTTCTCTGAACAAAATAGGATTGGGGCCGAGGATATCCTCAGGATGAAACAAATTAGAGAAGAACTCCAGGAAATTTGGAAGAAAGAGGAGACTGTCATGTGGCGGAGATCTAGGGATAGAAAATTTCTTGAGGGTGATAAAAACATGGCATACTTCCATGTTGTTGCTAACCAATGTAGGAGGAAAAACCAGCTTTCAGTTCTGGAAGGTGCTGAAGGACCTGTTTACTCCACTAAAAATACGCTGTATGTAGCAACTGACTTTTATAAGAAACTTTTTGGGTTTGAGCCTATAACTAATATCCACTTGGGTGACCGTTTTTGGTCTGCCGATGAACTTGTTACTGATGTTGAGAATGAGCTGCTAGAGAAACCCTTCTCGGAGGAAGAAATCAAGGAGGCCATCATGGGGTCATATGCTAGTGGTGCACCTGGCCCACATGGGCTCTCCTTCTTATTCTACCAACATTTCTGGGAGGTGATTAAGGGAGATTTTATGGCCCTGGTGAGAGATTTTGAGCGTGCGACCCTGGATATCCAGAGACATAATTACTCTACTGTTACGCTTATTCCTAAAGAGCCTGATGCCAAGCATATGAGGAAGTTCAGACTAATTTGCTTGAGCAATTGCTCAATAAAAATCTTCAGTAAATCCATGACTAACAGGGTCTCTCCGCTAGGCCATAGGCTATTGTCCCCATGTCAAACTGCGTTTGTACGAGGGAGATTCATTTTAGATAGCGTAGAGCAATCCATGAGGTGCACAAGTCGGGTAGACCTGGGGTTGTCCTCAAAATAGATTATGAGAAAGCATACGACAGAGTGAACTGGGTTTTCCTAGTTGAAATGCTAACCTCCAAGGGTTTTGGGTCTAAATGGATGGGGTGGATCTTATCCACTCCACAGCAAAGCTCCTTTTGTGTTAAGATCAATGATGTCTTGGGTCCATATTTTATGGGAGGGAAAGGTATGAAATAGGGCGACCCGAGCTCACCCATGCTTTTTAACCTTGTTGCGGATGTTTCTCTCGAATGCTAGCCAAAGTTGTTAATGGAAATATTATTTCGGGGATTATTGCTCATATCATCCCTCGAGGGCTTATTAGCCTACAGTATGCCGATGGTACGATCCTATTCTTAGATTCAAATTCTAAGTATGCAAGAAAACTTAAATGGTTGCTTGCTTGCTTTGAAAGACTTTCTGGATTGAAAATCAATTATGATAAGTGTGAATTAGTTCCTGTAAACTTAGATGTTGCGGTTGCTAAAGTTTTATCTCAAATATCTTGCTACAAATGGGTGATTTCCCCCTTAAATATCTTGGGGTCCCACTACACTACCTCAAGCTGAGAAGAGAGGACATCCAACCCATCATTGATAAAATAATTAAGCGCTTTTGTGGGTGGAAAGGAGGGCTGCTCAGCTATGAAGCTAAGCTGGTCTTGCTCAAGTCTTGCATTGCTAGTATCCCTATGTACTTGATGTCGATTATCAAGTTTCCTAAATGGGTCATTAAAGCCATTACGTTGTAGATGGCGCATTTTTTTCTGGGGGAACCTAGATGATAAGCATAAGTGTCACCTAGCTGATTGGGGGCTTATCTCTAAAAAGGACTTTGGTGGTCTAGGTGTTCCCAACTTGCGAGAATTCAACATGGCTTTGTTGGCGGCCTCATGGGCTAAAAAATACTTTCAAGACAGTGATAACGAATGGATTAGATTGGTGGAACATAAATATAGGAACAATAAACCTAACTTGCTTTGGTCCAAACAGGGAATGGTTCCCCTTTCTGGAAGGGTATAACCTGGGCTAGCTCGTGGTGGTGTAAGGCCTTTCTATCGATGGACATTTGGGACTGGGGAGAAAATTAGTTTTTGGCACGATATCTAGGCGGGGGATTCTTCCCTCAAGACCCAATTCTGGGATGTCTACAGTATTTGCCAACAACAAAACTGTGTGGTTGCCCAAGTTTGGGATGGGGAAACTTTCAAACTCTCTTTTGACAGATGTGTTGATGAGGGTTTCCTTACTAAATGGCAGGGTATAATCTAGGTAATAGCTACCAAAAACCAAACTATGAGGAAGACCACCCCATTTGGATGTTAGTGAAAGTGCTAGTTATCGACTAGAGGGGGGGTGAATAGGCGATTTTTATGAAAGTCTTCAAAACATAGAAGTTTCAAAGACAAACAATAGAGATGAACCTATTAAATGCAGCGGAATATAAACTACACTAAGCAAGCCATAGTCAAGTGTGCAATAACGTGAGCGTATGAAGACTAATAGCAGCTAGGTAGTAAGGATCAGGATGGAAGATAGTATGAAGCCAAACAGCAATAGTAGTCAAGCAATGAAGTCAAACAGATACAACAAACAGGCAATGACTTCACGAAGACAAACTCTAAGTAAAGGGAGGGAGAGGATAGAACCAGTCACTTGTTGAAGACACATGATTTGTTGGACCAGTTCCAGTTGCTGTGACAACTGTACGTCTGGTTAGGGAGGCTGAGATTCAACTCAGAAGACCTTGTCTTCACCTTATTCCCCTTGAGCTAAGGACACACAGTCCTCGCCCAATCACTCTGGTAAGTCTTCAAGGTAGACTTCCAAACCTTCACAGACTTCGTTCACCGGCGATCCACAATGACTCTTGGATGCTCAGAACGCGACGCCTAACCGGCTGGAGGATTCATAGTCCTCAAGTGTAATAAGTCTGCAGGTCACACAGACAGAAAGACTTCAGTGATGCCTAACACTCTTTGGCTCTGGGTGTTTGGGCTTGGTCCTCGCAAGGATTTCTCTCTCTCAAAGGCTTCGAGGTGGGTTGCTCTCAAACGACAAAAGCCGTGTACTAACTCTGAGCAGCCACCAATTTATGGTGTAGGGGGTGGGCTATTTATAGCCACTAGGCAACCTGACCTGATATGTCCGAAATGACCCTAGGTCACTAAGGAACTGACACGTGTTCCAACGGTCATATTTCAAACACACACGGCAACATTACTTGGGCTACAAGCAAAGCTGACTTATCCAGCTCTGGATAAGATTTGCTCTCATTGTCTTCGTTCGAAGACATAGGATTTGGGTTGAGCATCACTTCAGTCACTCTGACTTAGTTCACTTGGACCCCACTTAACAGTACGGTGGTTCCTATGACTCAACAAAGAAGAAAAGGAAACAACGAAACAACTAAGTCTTCGCGTTCCATAGTCTTCAATGAATGTCTTCTCCTGTCATAGTCTTCAATATGAATATCTTCACATACCACCATTGTCGTCAATGTCTTCATACATTTTTAGGGGTCATCTCCGGTAGGTAAACCGAATCAATGAGGGACACTACTTGTGTTATCCTGCAACTCTCACAAACACATTAGTCCATCAATCAAATTTGTCGTCAATACTCCAAAACCAACTAGGGGTGGCACTAGATGCACTTACAGTTAGAACCATTGGGGATGTACATTGTGAGTTCCTTCTATAATGTGGTCAACTGGGGTGGGTTATCTACCCCCTTATGAAAGAATTTTTGGAAAATTTTGGTCCGACATAGATATCTGGTGTTCTTATGGCTAGCTTATTACAATAAAATTCTTACTAGAGACAATTTGTGTAAGAGACGTCCTGTTAATGACATGACATGCCTATTTTGCAGTGAAAATGAATCAGTCCAGCACCTGTTTTTTGATTGTATAGTGGCTAAAAACATTTGGGAAGATATTGCTAAATCCTTTGATTTCCAGTACCCCAATAATATGATTGAGTTATCTAATCTCTGGAGTATTATAATAAGAAATCTATAGTAAATATTGCTTGTGTTGCTGCCATTTGGAGCATTTGGACCATGCGTAATGATATGTGTTTTCGGGACGTGCCATGGACAAGTACTCGCGCAATGTTGGAAAGGGCTAGCTCTTTACCTCATCAATGGAAAATCTTGTGTGAGGGCGACCAGTTGGTGTTACTACGGTGCTGTCTCCTGCTCCTGGACCGTCGAAGAGGAGAGCTGCTGCGGATCGCCTGGACCGGAAGCTCGGAGTTGAAGCGGAGGGTGGACTTAGCGGCTTCATACTGAGCGCGCACTCGGGGTGACCCTCCCTCCCTGGGATGCGGGACAAGTACTCGCGCAATATTGGGAAGGGCTAGCTCTTTACCTCATCAATGGAAAATCTTGTGTGAGGGCGACCAGTTGGCGTTACTACGGTGTTGTCTCCTGCTCCTGGACCGTCGAAGAGGAGAGCTGCCGCGGATCGCCTGGACCGGAAGCTCGGAGTTGAAGCGGAGGGTGGACTTAGCGGCTTCATACTGAGCGCGCACTCGGGGTGACCCTCCCTCCCTGGGATGCGGGACAAGTACTCGCGCAATATTGGGAAGGGCTAGCTCTTTACCTCATCAATGGAAAATCTTGTGTGAGGGCGACCAGTTGGTGTTACTACGGTGCTGTCTCCTGCTCCTGGACCGTCGAAGAGGAGAGCTGCTGCGGATCGCCTGGACCGGAAGCTCGGAGTTGAAGCGGAGGGTGGACTTAGCGGCTTCATACTGAGCGCGCACTTGGGGTGACCCTCCCTCCCTGGGATGCGGGACAAGTACTCGCGCAATATTGGGAAGGGCTAGCTCTTTACCTCATCAATGGAAAATCTTGTGTGAGGGCGACCAGTTGGTGTTACTACGGTGTTGTCTCCTGCTCCTGGACCGTCGAAGAGGAGAGCTGCCGCGGATCGCCTGGACCAGAAGCTCGGAGTTGAAGCGGAGGGTGGACTTAGCGGCTTCATACTGAGCGCGCACTCGGGGTGACCCTCCCTCCCTGGGATGCGGGACAAGTACTCGCGCAATATTGGGAAGGGCTAGCTCTTTACCTCATCAATGGAAAATCTTGTGTGAGGGCGACCAGTTGGTGTTACTACGGTGCTGTCTCCTGCTCCTGGACCGTCGAAGAGGAGAGCTGCTGCGGATCGCCTGGACCGGAAGCTCGGAGTTGAAGCGGAGGGTGGACTTAGCGGCTTCATACTGAGCGCGCACTCGGGGTGACCCTCCCTCCCTGGGATGCGGGACAAGCACTCGCGCAATATTGGGAAGGGCTAGCTCTTTACCTCATCAATGGAAAATCCTGTGTGAGGGCGACCAGTTGGTGTTACTACGGTGCTGTCTCCTGCTCCTGGACCGTCGAAGAGGAGAGCTGCTGCGGATCGCCTGGACCGGAAGCTCGGAGTTGAAGCGGAGGGTGGACTTAGCGGCTTCATACTGAGCGCGCACTCGGGGTGACCCTCCCTCCCTGGGATGCGGGACAAGTACTCGTGCAATATTGGGAAGGGCTAGCTCTTTACCTCATCAATGGAAAATCTTGTGTGAGGGCGACCAGTTGGTGTTACTACGGTGCTGTCTCCTGCTCCTGGACCGTCGAAGAGGAGAGCTGCTGCGGATCGCCTGGACCGGAAGCTCGGAGTTGAAGCGGAGGGTGGACTTAGCGGCTTCATACTGAGCGCGCACTCGGGGTGACCCTCCCTCCCTGGGATGCGGGACAAGTACTCGTGCAATATTGGGAAGGGCTAGCTCTTTACCTCATCAATGGAAAATCTTGTGTGAGGGCGACCAGTTGGTGTTACTACGGTGCTGTCTCCTGCTCCTGGACCGTCGAAGAGGAGAGCTGCTGCGGATCGCCTGGACCGGAAGCTCGGAGTTGAAGCGGAGGGTGGACTTAGCGGCTTCATACTGAGCGCGCACTCGGGGTGACCCTCCCTCCCTGGGATGCGGGACAAGTACTCGCGCAATATTGGGAAGGGCTAGCTCTTTACCTCATCAATGGAAAATCTTATGTGAGGGCGACCAGTTGGTGTTACTACGGTGCTGTCTCCTGCTCCTGGACCGTTGAAGAGGAGAGCTGCCGCGGATCGCCTGGACCGGAAGCTCGGAGTTGAAGCGGAGGGTGGACTTAGCGGCTTCATACTGAGCGCGCACTCGGGGTGACCCTCCCTCCCTGGGATGCGGGATGATATGATTGGTCCTAGTCTTCCCCTGCATTGCTCCGAGTAGTTGCAAAAACAAAAATGGAATACTATGTTGCTGGGGTGCGGGATGATATGAAAAACAAAAATGGAATACTATGTTGCTGGGGTGCGGGATGATATGATTGGTTTTCTAGATGCTAAAAAGGAGCCCGTCGGGTGAGGCATCGAACTCCGGACATCCACTTCGATATAACAGAGAGTAACCACCGCACCAACACGCCCAACATGTTAACTATTATCCTTATACGTCTTTTCTTATTTCACCTTTCCTTTTACCTTTTTTTTCGTTTTTTGTTTTTTGTTTTTTTTTCATTTTTTCGTTTCTGTTTTTTATTTTCTCTTTTTCTTCTTGCTATCTTGGTGATTTTTCTACAACTCGTGAACTTTTTCTTCAAAACGATGAACTTTTTTCAAATTTAATGAACTTTTTCCAATTTACTGAACTTTTTCTAAACTTCGATGAACTTTTTTTTACAAATTCAATGAACATTTTTCAAATTGGATGAACTTTTCTTCAAATTTATGAACATTTTTTTCAAAATTTTAGATTTTTTGAAAATCCATGATCTTTTTTAAATTTCTATGAACTTTTTCAAATCTACAAAATTTTTTTCAAATTTTATGAGCACTTTTTGAAAATCGATGAACTTTTCCAAGTTTGTGAACTTTTCTTCAAAAATGATGAAAAATTTCTAATCCCGTTTTTTTCCAAAAAATTGACACGATACAGTACATGGTTATGTGCAACAAATATCGTTGCGACCGTGTTATTATGTGTTTCACGCTGTCCCTAAACACTCAGGGCCGGTGAGTTCGAATCACGTTAATAGCTACTTGGGGGGAGGGGGGCGTTTCCGCGCTAATTTACCGTTCGACGCGTTTCGTGGGCCGGCGCAACTTGCAGGGCGCGTGGGCACCGTTTCTCCTAGCCGGCGCTTAAGGCGCCGACTTGGAGCTCCCGCGAGAGCTCCTGTTTGACGCTCGTTGGCCTCATACGAAGCAGCTTCCGCGTAGGATTTGCTAAAGGTCGCGCAAATGGGCCGCCCATTTGCAGGTAACGAATGAAAAACTTCATGAAAAAAAATAAGCCACAGTGAGGAGTCAAACTCATGACAACCTACTACAAAACTACGTGTTGTTGGCCACTCGGGCTGGCAACTATTGCAAGCTAAACCATAGTGCTGACCATTAAGTACGCAGTCACAGTTCTTATTTTGCATGCTAAATCCGTTTTTAATTTTGCAATATTTTTTGGAAAATGCGACTAATGTTTCAAAATGTGCAAAATTTCAATATTTGAACAAATCCGAACATATTTTGAGAAGGTGAACAAAAATTGAAAAACATGAACAATTTTTCATATACGCTGAACAATTTTTAAATATACATTGAACATTTTTGTAATATACTCTGAACAATTTTTAAATACACATTAAAAAATTTTGTGATATACACTAAACAATTTTTAAATACACGTCAAACATTTTTGTGATATACATTGAACAGTTTTTAATACATAATGAACATTTTCTTATGATAATTTTACATTTCTTAAATCTATGATGCACCGTTTTGCAATACACGTTGAACTTTTTTCTAATATACAAAAAATTTGAACAGATTTTGAAAATGAGAACAAGTTTTAGTATTCTGTTCAGTATTTTATCTTTTAGAAAAAATATTGAAAACAGAAAAAGAAAGGAAAAAGAAAAAAAGCGAAAAAGGAAACAGAAAAACTGTAGCGCCTACGTAGGCCGGCGCAACTGTGAGCGCCTTCAGCGGGGGCACAACGTTTTGACGCCCACGAGCGTCAAATAGGATCCACCGTCCCTGTTAACACTTCGCAGGAGAGTCCTATCTGCCGCTCTCTGCGGCAGAATGTCGACCGCACGCACAGATGGCGATCCCGACTGGGCCGGCCCATGTTACTTGCGAAGAACGGAATCTTTAGCACTCGAAAAAAAGAAAGAGCTAAGCAGGATTCGAACCAAAGACCAGGTGCTCCGCAGGAAGTCCTACGCAAAATGATTAAGAACCAAACCAAGCGCTGATCTGTATGTTTTTAGTGTTTTAAATAGCAAAACATTATTATTTTTTAAACGTGAATGTTGTACGAAACCCCGGACAGTTTTCAAAATTAGGAATAAAATTTCGAAAAACTCAAACATTTTCTAAAATGGCAGACGGATTTTGGAAACAGGAATATTTTTTAAACTCCCCCAAAAAATTGAAAGTCCGAACATTTTTCCGAAAATGAGAACATTTTTCAAATTCTGAAAATATTTGGATAGGCGAACATTTTTGAAAAATGGGAACATTTTTTGAAATTCCCGAACAATATTTGAAACATGAACATTGTTTGAACTCACGAACAAAATTTGAACCACGAACTTTTTTTGAATTTTGCAAACAGTTTTTGAAACTCCGGAACAAAATTTAAAAACACAAACAATTTTTGAAATAAGAACATTTTTCTGGATATGCGAACATTTTTGAAATTGGGAACATTTTTTAGACTCCCGAACAATATTTGAAAAGAGGAGCATTGTTTGAACTCACGAACAAATTTTGAAACACGAACATTTTTTTGAAATTTGCAACAGTTTTTGAAACTCCGGAACAAAATATAAAAACACAAACAATTTTTTAAATTTGCAAAGAAATTTTGAAATGGGAACATTTTATTAAACTCACGAACAAAATTTGAAAGGGATATTTGAGATCCTGAATAAATTTGAAATGTTGTGAAAATTTCAAAAAATACATAATTTAAAGAAACAAAAACGAAAAAATAAAATAAAAAGAAAAATGAAAAATGAAAAAAAGAAACAGAAAAATGAAAAACAAAAAATGAAAAATAGAAAACAAAAAGAAAAAAACAGCCAAAACAGTTCCAAAACCTTCTAGAAGGTTCCCAAAACCGGTAAAAACCCAGACTGAAACATTCGATAAGGTTCCCAAAACCAGATGTGATCTCCTCGTTAGCTATCTTATATGGGCCGGCCCAGTTGTTCGCTTCCTGTGCTCGCTCTATGCGTTACTGCCACATTTCGAAATCACTAGTTGAGGAGTACTCGTTGCAAAGATCACTCCAACTCCCCAGGTTACGACAAGTGGCGCCCATGCAGCACGCCACTTGTCGCAACCTGAGAGTTTTCCCTTTTTTCATAGATGTGTTTATTCAAAACATTTTATCTCTTCAACCGTGCATCCAAATCTCAAATGCTTTCACCGTTAGATTCCTCGTGTCGAGATCTTCAAAACTAGATCCCATGTTGATAGGTTTTGACAAACTTTTTTTCACAAAAAAATCAAATCGAGAGCACGGGTTTTTTCCTTTCCGAAAGAGGCACGCCCGTGCCTCTCACGAAATCATAACCGTGCCTCTTGTGGAAGCAAAACCGTGACTCTCGCGGAAGGAAAAAAATAAAGAGAAATCGTGTTTTTTTTGTTTCCTAGGAGGCACGGCCGTGACTCTCGCGAAAGCACATCCGTACCTCTCGCGAAAGCAAAAACGTGACTCTTGCGAAATGAAAAAAAATAGAAAATGCGTTTTTTTCGTTTCCGAGAGGCACGGCCGTGACTCTCGCGAAAGCACAACCGTGCCTCTCGCGGAAGCAAAACCGTGACTCTCATGAAAGGAAACAAAAACAGAAAACGCGTTTTTTTTCGTTTCCGAGAGGCACGGCCGTGACTCTCACGGGAGCACAACCGTGCCTCTTGCGGAAGCAAAACCGTGACTCTCGCGATAGGAAAAACGATGCATTTTTTCGTTTCCGAGAGACACGGCCGTGACTCTCGCGAAAGCAAAAACGTGCCTCTTGTGAAAGCAAAACCGTGACTCTCGCGAAAGGAAAAAAAAAAGAAAACGCATTATTTCGCGCAAAAGAAATTCAAATTTTTTTTGATTGAAAAGCTAAGGAAGATCCATGAAAAACCAAAACGTAAAAAAAAAAACAGAAAAAACCGTTCAAATAGCCGAAAATGCGTGCGGAAAAATAAAAAACAAAATTCGGAGTAAGCGTCCAAAATGCGATACGTGACGAATGACTAAGAGCGCGCCACTTGCGAGGCTCCGGAAGAAGCACTGGTTAACTAGTGGCTCCCGCCACATTTAGACGCAGAGAGCGTCAAATAGGAAAGTCCCCTTCGCAGCGGGTGGAAACCAGGAAAACTGGGCCGAGAAGCAGCGCGCCGCCATCATCGGCCCACAAGAGATGCCGCCCAGTTCGAAAGAGGAAAAAAAAAAACCATCCGTTTACTCCCCGTCGCCGTTCGATCGCCATCGCCATGACCCTGCTAGCTCCGCTGCGGCCTGCGGGTGATTGGACGATCGGTCGATCGCCGCTGCCATTTGCGCACCAGAGCGGGATTGTGGCCGCCGCCGCCGCCGTCCGCGTCACCGCAAGAGGGAAAGCGGCTGGCAACGCCATGGCTGCCTCCACCGCATGGCTGCACCATGTTGTCGAGCTCGCGCGCGGCCGCTGCGGGAGGCGCCAAGGGAGCGCCGCGTTGCAGCGCGCAAGCAGCCCCAGATGAAGGGCGACCAACATATAGCTCGGCCCGCAGTGCAACGCTGGAGGAGGCATGCAGTAGCCGCAGCAGGAGCCAGCCAGAAGCCTGATGTGAAGTTTCAGTTTTAGAAACTGAATTTATAAACCGCTGAAACGAGGCAGGCAGCAGCTGAGCAGCAAGAGCCTGAAGTGGAGTTTCAGTTTTAGAATATGAATTTGTATTTTGCGAGGAATCTAGAACTCAAATTTATCTGAGATTGTAAATTTATGTTATCAATTTAAGAGCAGATCATTTATGCTTGTCAAAATGTGAGCATAATACTCATTGATAATCTGGGTTGGGTACCAAGGTGCTAGGGGTTGCCGGGTTGGCCCCTGTACTGAACTTGTATTTAAACTTCCTCTTTTCTACCAACAGAAAGAGCAGTGCTGCTGTCAATATTTTGAAAAACATGAAAAACAAAATTTGAGAGCATATCATTGATACTGTCCATTTGTGAGCATATCGGTGAATTGGAAATCATTGTAATATAGGGCATACGTGGCAAAGGAGATCAATTAAACTTCCAAATTGAACCGACTAAACTGAATTTTGAGAGCAGATTAATGAAACCTTGGTAATATAGTGCAGGAGGCAACAACAACAACAACAAAACCTTTAGTCCCAAGCAGGTTTTTTCTTTTAGTAAAGGAAGGTTAAAACCCCGGTCTCTGCATCAATCGATGCACATAGCCATCTTTATTAATTATTTAACAAAAGTTCTAACAAAAACATACATCAAGCCATCCGAAGTCACCACTCACACCTATAAATTCGATAATGTGGAGTGAACTCACTACCCACCGTCTAAACCGGGGCCGTCACCAATCCGCCCACTGACGTATCAGGAACCTACAACCGGTGCAACAAAACCTAAGTGTACACTACATGCATACGTTTTAGCAGCCACCACCACCATCAAACCGCTGACTCATCTCCGGGAAAGAGATCCGCATCATCCTTGCCAGTCCGGCCATCCGTCGGCGCCGCCACGGCGCCACCGCCCTACGCTCGTCCATCTAGATGCATCCGTCGTCGAGACTCAGCTGCACCATACCGCCAAGATCCACCTTTGTCGACACGGTAGATATGATGCCGCTCCACCTGCCAACCTCCATACCGTCGCCACCGCTAGAGTTGCCACGCAGAGCTCACCACCCATAGCAACTCTCCCTCGGACACCCAAGCCTCCCAAGACGGTGCCTCCATGGAGGGTATGACGCGCAGGACACCGCCGCCCAATCCAAGACGGATTTTGGACTTTCATCCGGGAGGGGGCGGAGGTGGATAGGAGGGATCTCAGCTTCGCCTGCAAGGAGGGTAATGGCGTCGAGAGACATCGCCGATGCCGGGCCGAACCAGTCGACCAAAGTTTCCTCCGGTCCCCATCATATACCACCAACCTCCATCTGCTCCAGATCCGGCAGCAAGCCGTGAACCGAAACCTACAGAAAAAAGAAAGTGTCATGGGGCTCAACCCACCAAAAAGGAGGATCGAGGAGAACATCCGGCACAGGTCCATTCAGGCGTTGGATCAAGGAAGATCCGACCTGGCCAAGGACGAACGCCCCCCCCCCCCCCCAATGCTAGCCGATGACGTCCAAGCGCCAGATCCAGAGGTACCCAACCCGAACCCGGCGGCACGCACAACCATCAGGTCTTGCCCACCACGTAGCCGCCATACCGCGTCGCGAGCACACACCAAACCGTTGACACACCGTGCATGCTGCCGCCAGGAAGGGTCCGCACACTGCGTCGTTGGACCCCACGCTAGCCCGACGCCTCCTCATGATCAGGCCATTCCGCGCCAGCCATGACGTGCAAAGGGGAGAGAGCCCCCCCCCCCCCCCCCCCCGCCACCCCTGTTGGCCAGGCTTCGCCCGACAGCACTGCTAACGGCGGCGAGGAGGGAGGAGAGGCGGGGGAGGTTCGCTCGGCGGCGGCTAGGGTTTTCCCCCGGGTCACCCACAGGAGCGACATGAGGGGGCTAGATATCCTATCATGTTGTCCTATACGATTTGTTTTCTAAAACTGGTTCCTATCAATCTCAAACAAGTTGGCATAGGCTATAGCTGAAACCCATAAGATCTTGTAACCAACTCATGATTCTGGCACATGAATAGCTAACTTTCATGCACCCCCTGTCCATGGCTAGTTCTTCGCTGGGGCTAGCGAACGGTGACATGGGAAGGACATGAAGGACATCCCTCAGCTCTATATCGCAACAAGCCATATAGCCCACCCTTTACATAGCGCTCACATCCCCATAATGTAGCACCTATGTTGTCGACCCATGCGGATTTTTTGTTCTCACCGGTTTTGGGACAAGTTTCTCTGTCTGTCTTTCTTCTGTTTTCTCTGGATTTTTTCTTGTTTTTTACTATTTTTTCATACTTATATATTTCGAACACATAAAATCTTTTGAAATTTTGTATATTTATTTCATTGTATCTTCCAAAATTAACAGAAATAGACATCTTTTCTGATAGGCCAGACAAGCAGCATCAGCAAAAGGTGCTTTCGTAGCTCATCAGCGACCTCATCTTGTCATGCTTTAACTTGTTGCAACTCCTGTTGTATCATGGAAAGATGTTCCTCAGTTTCTTCCCGTCGTTGGACCTTGTTTGCCTCTGATACCCTGGCCTGCAAAAATCACATCCTTCCATTCATATTTATCGGTGATAGATGGCTTGATTAATATGGTTTCATTTAACACCAATAGTACCAAGTCTAAATAAGTTGTAGGAAGGAGTTTTAATCTAGAGAGTGCACGCATATCCAATAGGCTAATGTGCGACCCTCAGGTCTAGATAAGATACCTTTTTTTTTTCCAAAATAAATATGCTTATCACAACAATTCTTTAGGACATCATGATATGAACTTACCACTCGTTCAGATTCAATCCGCCTAGAGGGCTCATCAGAAACTTCCTTACACAAATCAATGTCCGAATGTCAATCTGTCAGTAGATCACTGAGACCAAATAATTAGACACTGCGGATAATAAAGCTCAATCAGATTGTTTTGAAGGGGTAAAGATTAACTACTAATTAGAAGGTTTTCATTGCCAGTCAAGGTACAGTTTCTTTGTTCCCTGCTGCACAAGGACTACCAGAGTCACAGTAAACCACGCATGCAAGAAAAGTGTGTGGAAAATTGAACAGAAACAAATAATGATGGAAGCCTTGTCGCATAGAAATAAACTAGACTAACCAAAATGTCTTCTAAATCCTCAGGCCCAACGTCACCGCCTTTAGACCTCTCAATGCATGTCGCACATCTAGCCCAATGAACACAAATATTAGTTCATTGTAACGTTAAGAAGGCAAACAGAAGACTGGGATGCTACCTCTTAAAGCCATCAATTACAATGGTACTGTTTGGATCACACTTCTATATATGTTGCCATAGCACTTTCATAATTCTGCATCAGGGCTTGAACCTTCGATTTAAACGCATAACCCATCAGATAAGTAGGATCCAGCGCAATACATTTTCCCGCATCATCCAGACCTTCAGGCAGAGCTCCGAGAAAGATGTGACCTTGAGCTCTGTTTCTAAAAACCTGGATGGCCAATCATAAAAGTAGCATTATCATCATATAGTGAAATATTACAGTAATCAGGGTGCCAAGATAAAACGGTGCCCCGGGAGCATGCCTTGCAGCTAACGGTGTAAAACAAATAAGACAGATCATAGATGAAATTTTAATAATCAGAGATCCATCTAACTTGAATGGAGAAACAAATTTAACCAATGTATTAGATAAAGTATGACAACTCATAAAAGTGCTGCGACAGATTAATAACAGATAATAAAACAGCTCATAGAATTTGCCTTCAGATGTTATATAAGGCATTACCGCTGTAAACCAAAATCCTTACTGCGGGTTCATTTGGATTCTATTCAGAGCTTCGGTAAGTGAGTTGCTGCTCTTCCAGATATTTTCCGCTGCACAAGAGTTCATTGCCTGCAACATGCATACCGGTGTACATTCAGATTCAGCAGCAGCAGTTCTACATCACAATAGCATGTCATACCAAATGGAGGTGGATGTATCATACTAGAAGAAAGAACAGAGATTGCTAGCAGCCTGCCCACTTGTGGTATTATCAATCGATGGTGTGGTACTTCAAACCAACACATGGAAGCATGCAAGAAAATCAAGTGCATCCATTGCATGAAACATCTTTTTTTGCAAAGTTATAAGCTTCACAGTTCATAATTGAAGAAAACTGGGAAGACCACGGAGTGAAATACACTGTTAGATGGTCACGATTCATGATCAGTCATGATGACATGCAACATGCAGCCAGCAAGCAATAAAACATGCCGCCAGATGGTCATGTTTACTACTAGTTACCTCGGCTATTCAAGCTAGTCATTTTAGTAGAATTTGAGAACCACCCAATGTTCAGATAACATATGCAAAACAATTCTAAAGCAGTGCGCTACATGTAGATACTGGAAAACTATATGAACCATCTACATTAGAGGATTTCAACTGGTGCAAGAGGGTTATCATCAGAAAACTTTGCTCCTGTCTGAAAGGTCCAGCGTTTACCTCCCTCGGCTATTCGTTAGCACATTTTGCATTACTCATATTCTCTACACTGGATAGCATTTCATCCACAGACATTGAAGTGAACCAAGGATTGCCCATCCAAACGGCTGCATAATTTAAAGCACATGAACTCCTGAAGAAGTAGCGAAGGAAGGAAAGCTCGAATTGCCCCCCCCCCCCCCTTGCCCTGGAACTTACCGAACGGCATCTCCGAGAAATTGCGCAACAGCATATTTACGTTGGGAATAGCCTGATCTTCCTAGAACCTGAGGTTGAGCCTGATCACATTCTGCAGACTGCACATTATTCAACTGAACATCTCAGCAAGTGATGGATCATTTAGTGACAGCAAGCAACAGTAGTAAAATGCAACGCTAGAAAGTACCGTGATACGCAGCGACTCAACATCAGGAAGCTTCAATTTACACGCATAATAAGTAGGATCCAGCGCAAACATTTCCCGCATCATCCAGACCTTCAGGCAGAGCTCCGAGAAAGATGTGACATTGAGCTCTGTTTCTAAAAACCTGGATGGCCAATCATAAAAGTAGCATTATCATCATTTAGTAAAATATTACAGTAATCAGGGTGCCAAGATATAACGGTGCCCCCGGAGCATGCCTTGCAGCTAACGATGTAAAACAAATAAGGCAGATCATAGATGATATATGTTACTATGTATTTATGTGACAGATTTTTTAGTAATCAGAGTTCCATCTAACTTGAATGGAGAAACAAATTTAACCAATGTATTAGATAAAGTATGACAGCTCATAAAAGTGCTGTGACAGATTAATAACAGATAAAACAGCTCATAGAAATTGCCTTCAGATGTTACATAAGGCATAATCGTTGTAAACCAAAATCCTTACTGCGGTTTCATTTGGATTCTTTTCAGAGCTAGTGAGCTGCTGCTTCCAGATATTTTCTGTTGTACAGTTCATTGCCTGCAACATGCATAGCGGTGTACATTCAGATTCCAGAAGCAGCAGTTCGACATTACCTAGCTGGCATGGCATAGCACTATATGGAGGTCAATGTATCATGCTAGAATAAAGAATATAGATAGCTACCAGCCTGTCCACCTGTGGTATTATCAATCCACAGTGTGGTTCTTCAAACCAAGCATGGCAAGTATTCCTGTCTATCATTTCAGCAAAAAAGTCTTCCTATCTATCCATTGCATGACACATTTTTGCAAAGTTATAAGGCATAGTCCTCTTATTGTATTTCCTATACATGGACAACTAGTATGCTCAAAACTTAAGAGTGGGTGATATCCATATGGGACTCAGCAGCTGTACCCAAGCAGAGATACAACTGTCATTCCCAAGTTGAAAACACCTATACCCTGGGTATTAGTCTTCTACATCTAATTACATTACTCATTATCTGTGAAATAGACACAATTCGACTTCAGTTGCGGATATTCTTTGGCACCAAGGCATCACGTGTTTATGACCAGTTACCCCCAAGAAACAACAGAGGATCATGCAAGCCATTTTTTTCGACAAACCCTTCTGCTGCTATATCAACTTGATGTAACAATATTTTCTCAGTTTTAGGTATGTCCTCCTCATAACCCGCATCTACGAGTTCCACTTCCTGCAAACATGCAGTAGACCACCCCACAGGTTGAAGAAGGTACAGTTCCCCCTTATACTCACTACTGTAATTACTAATCTCATCTGGAATTATATTCCTCGTGACGGTGGGACTAGTGAGACCAAAAGCATCCATTATTCTGGTTCTGGTGGATGCATACATGCTAAATCAATCAAGCTAGTTTTCCTAGCTGCACATGAAGTTTCACATTTCATAATCAAAGAGCTCCGAAAGATCACAGAGTGAAATATACTGCTAGTGCTAGATGATCCATCATATGTTCAGATAACCCAATGTTCCGATAATTATTCTAGTAGAATCTGTTGAGAACTATCCAATTTTCAGATAACATATGCAAAAGAATTCTAAAGCAGTGCATTACATGCAGATACTGGAAAACAATAATAAACCATCTACATTAGAGGATTTTAACTGGTGCAAAAGGGTTAACATCAGAAAACTTTGCTCCTCGCCGAAAGGTCCAGCGTCTATATCCCTCAGGACCAGTACTCTCATAGACAACCACCTTACATTCACTAGCGCAATTTTCATTACTCATATTCTCCAACACTGGATAGCATCTCATCCACGGATGTTGAAGTGAACCTAGGATTGGCCATCCAAGCGGCTGCATAATTTAAAACACATGCACTCCTGAAGAAGTAGGCAAGGAAGGAAAGCTTGTACCGGAACTCGCAGAATGGCATCGCCCAGATGCGCAACAGCACATTTACGGTGGGAACATCCTGATCTTCCTAGAACTTGCCTGATCACATTCTGCAGGCTGCAAATTATACAACTTAGTGAACATCTCAGCAAGTGAGGGATCATTTGGTGACAGCAAGCACAGTAGTAAAACACAACGCTAGAAAGTACCGTGATACGCAGTGACTCAACATCAGGAAAGCTTCTCAGGAAGGATGGCATCATATATGTTGATGTCTTTGTGAGCTGCAAAACACACGTGCGAACTCAGAATTTCGACGGTTGTGTGAGCATCATGCTTTGCTTGGGCTCGGCTCCATTGCCTGCCTGGAACGCACTGAATTCAGCAGAAAAAAGATGACACACTTGGTGACACATGATTGCCAATTGAGGAATGGAGAAGATGGGAACAGAGAAAGTACATACCCTCGAGTAGACTGGGCACAGACATTTCGTCGAGCAGATAGCAGGCCTGCTGCCATTGGAGCTGGAGGGGCGGGGAGGAGAGGAGGTCGTGGACGTCCCTGGCATAGCAGCAAGGAGACGGAGACCAGGTGGATGCGCGCCGGAGAGAGACCTGGTGGTCGAGAGCCCCGGCTGCGCTTCGATGAGCCAGGGAGCAGTCAGCAGGCCGGCGAGCTGGACCTCGCGCCAGCGGAGGCGCGCGGCATCGTTGACGGCCGGGAAGGCACGCGGAGAGGGATGGTTGATGGACGGAGACGGGAGGGAGGCGCAGATGAGCTGCTCCACTGCAGCTGGTCGCCGGCGGCGGAAGGTGGGTGGGTCTGCAGACGGTGTTGGAACTGACTGAGAATTACGGCTCGGTCGATTGGCTCGGTTCGGTTCAGTCCGAACTCAGACTCGTATCGGTCGGTTGCCTAGTACTAGCAGCCGACGTCTGGGAGCGGCCACGTTCGCCGGCCGGCCGCCGGAGCTCGGAGAGGCGACCCGATAATAGAAGAGAAAAAGAAAAGGCAAGCGTTGATATGGGCTAAAACTCGTCCGGCCCAATAGGCCTCTCTACCTTCGACCTTGTCGCCAACTTGAATCCGTTAAATTCCCCGCCCTTCCTCCCCCGTCCCAACACCGCGGCACTCTGCCCCCATCCAATCCTCCGCCGGAAACCAGAAACCACCGCCCCCTCCCCCATCCATCCTCCGCCGGAAACCACCCACCACCTCCTCCTCCACCGAAAATCGCCCACCACCACCTCCCGCTCCTCCTCCTCCTCCCCCCTCTCCGATGGAGGAGCAGGTTGGCGAGGAGCCACCGCCACCGGTGCGGGTGCGGGTGCCACGCCCTCCACCGCCGCGAGGCACCTGGCTGGAGTTCTTGCGCGCGGTGGCCAATTCCATGGGGATGTCCCTTCGGTGCTTTCTGATGCGGCTATGGCGTGTGGCGAGCGGCGAAGACCATGAGGCGACCACGGAGAACCAGAAGTCCAAGAACTCAGACAAGACGCCGGGCAGCAAGAAGAAGGGCCGGAGGAAGAACAAGAAGAAGGGCGGGAAGAAGAACAGGAAGAAGGGAGGGAAGAAGAAGCCGGAGGCGGAGGAAGACAATAGCAGGGAAGAAGTGGAGGAGGAGGATGCGCCCGAGGAGGACGACGAGGCGGAGGATGCGCTCGAGGAGGACGAGGCGGAGGCGGAGGATGCGCTCGAGGAGGACGAGGCGGAGGCGGAGGATGCGCCCGAGGAGGACGAGGCGGAGGCGGAGGATGCGCTCGAGGAGGACGAGGCGGAGGCGGAGGATGCGCCCGAGGAGGAGGAGGAGGATGAGGACGAGGAGGAGGAGGAGGACGAGGAGGACAAGATTCGGGAAGAAGAGGAGAAACAGGCCAAGGAGGCGCTCGCCAGGAAGAAGAGGAAGGAGGAGGAAGCGAGGAGGAAGAAGTTGCTCGCGGCCATGGAGGCGGTGGAGATGCAAAGGAAGGAGGACGCCAGGAGGAGGACGCAGGAGGCCATGGAGAACAGGGAGGAGGTCATGAAGATGAGGGAGGAGGCCAAGGCCGAGGCTTCCACTGCACGGCGTTCTGCTGCTACCATCCCCTGTTCCATGCAGCTTCTCTGCTTCTCTACTTCTCTGCTTGAAAAAACATACAAGGATAGTTGTTGTCTTGTCTGCTTCTCTGCTTCTCTGCTTGAAAAAACATACAACGATCACCACCATTAGTTGTTGTCTAGATGCTTCTCTGATTCAAATGATCATCATGTGTTGTCTAAGTTCTCTGCTTGAAATGGTCGAAATTTAGAACATTTTGAAATCTGTTTCGTACAAATCAATGAGATTTTTGTTTGAAATTCAAGTAATTTTAATGTAAACAGATAGATAAAAGAACATGTAGCACACAATTAACTCAATTACATATCTAGCGTGACAGTTAGTCCATAGCCTGACATGATATTGGTCGTGGTTCGAATCTCATTTAGGACTTTTTTTTGCCACAAATGTATATTTGGTGCAAAACTAATCAAAATGTCCGTCGTTACTTCGGTCATCTTTATATACATAGATCCGAATTTAAAGTATTAATGTGAGTACGAAGGAAGAACAACTGCCTACCACCATGCTAAGAGAAGGGATGTTATTTAAAAGGATTCCACCAGCTTTTGATAAGTGTTATTTTGTAGGATCAGGAGCATGTTCACGACAGCTACTGGAGTAAAAATCGCGACAAGAGCAAGAAGCCCTGCCTAAGCTGTTACCTTGACCCCAATGTCAAAAGGCCCCAGGAAATCGGCAACGATGATGATGAGGTAGCTATATATGTTCTCTCAATTCCAAATTCTTGGTTGATCGCCATGTTGATCTGAATATCATCAATTTTCCTTTCAGTTTCAGCGCCACGTCAAGAGGTTTCACTAGGCCAAGGGAGTTCGATTTGGAAAGTGCAGCAAGAAGGGCTGCGGTGTCATAGGCAAGATGACGGATATCGAGCTCCATCGGCGCTACTGTCATGGCATGGATTGAGCAAAAATGAGGCCACTTTGGCGTGTGCTTCTGTAGCTACTCCGTTTTAGTATTTTTCCTATGAGCAGTGCCTGTAGTGTGCTCTCAGGAGAACCGTGCTAGTGCTCTTTGGAAAATTTGTAGGAAAATCTCGTGAGTGGACTTTCGTAACAAGTGGAATGGTTCTGGTGTCTGATTCTATCCAAGACCTGTTTATATGGCACAACTTAACACTGATGTTTCCACTTGTTGTTGAATCCTTTACATTCACAATGGAAGCGAAAGTGGCCAACTTAGCAGTTAGCACCTCCTTCTTAAGTTTGTGTCACGCTTGGCACTTAATTAGTGTACATATTACTATATACAAAGTATCTGTTCTACTGTTTAAATATTACTGTATGAGAAAATTTGGGCAAAACTATGAGCTACAAACAAACATAATTTAGACTCATGTCAGCATCTCCATTAGATAATGTAAAATACATTAGCAAATTATGCTTCGAGTAAAATTTACATCACCAAAAGGTGGGCTTTTGTACATCACCAAAAACCTCCAACTCCAGCAGATGTGTAAATTTTACATCACAAAAAACCTCCAACTCCAACAGATAATGTAAAATTTACATTACCATGGAGGCGGACATGGTGCTGTGCGCCGGAGCGATGTTGGTGGACATGGAGTCGGAGGAGGCGTCCATGGGGTCGGGTGGCAATAGACGGGCAACAGGCACATGGTGGGAAAGTTCCGCGTGGCAGTGGAGGCTGCACGCATTTTGCTCGAGCGGCCCAAGTGTGCATCACTTGGTGCCCTAATTTACATCAAGAGCAAATCTCAAGTTTTTTTTTGCATCTAACATCATTTGTTGTAGCAGCGTTTTTTTTGACTTGTTGATGTAAAAATCTGTTATTTTTCATCAACATCATCTGTCCGAGATGTTCTAACATAGCATTTAAAGAGAGCATGGTGACCAAGGGAGAATTCTTGGGATAAGGATTCTTCCTCGAAACAGGCTTTCGCCCCGCTTTATATATAAATCAACACAACAGAGTACATGGTCGATCGATACAATTTGGTGAGGGGCCCTCTTACAAAGCAAATCAAAAGATATAACACGAAGCCTAGAACGAGGCTAACACCTTGTTGCGGCCCAACTGACGACGCCAAGCTCCACAACAACGCACCCAAAAGGGTGACGACGCAAAGCGTCGCCGTTGCCGAGTTCGAGCAAACAGAAAGATATTTTCACCTAAGCCCTGACAGGGATGAGACCTACGACGACGTCTTCATGAAGCAAGCGACACCCATGGGTGCCACTGCTGCCGGTGCCAGAGAGCGTGAAGCTTTCTCTCTGGAAGTCGCCTGCAGCACCAGGAGAAGCCTAAAGGCTCTATATTTTACATATTTTTAGAGATCATTTGTTACATGTCCTCTTCACATATCATGTCCCACTAAACCAAATATGTGTCCATTATGCATGATTACCAGTTTTAAAACTTTTCATTGTGAGCATTGCACAATTAGTGTTTTATTTAGTTTTTGTTAGTTTTCTTTGTTTTGGCATGTCTAGGACTTCCAGTACCTAACTTAGGCATTTCAGAGAGTGAAAAAATGATTTTTTTACAAAGTTCTCCAATCAAGATCTAATACCAAATGTTGGCGTGGCTCTAACGATTCCAACGAGCCGAGGAATGCCAAAAGATGTGTCTGTATGACGAAATGGCAACCAAAATACCGAAGGAGTCCACCTCATTCGATGGCGGCGGTCGTACCAACTCAAGACAAGCCCGAAAGTTGCCCTTCCAGATGGGATTCTTAACTGATTTCATTCCCATTTGTTCCCATGCGATCCTTGGATATAAGCAAGGGTTTGGGAGAGGATTTGGCTCACCTTGGACCCTTGGATCAAAGAAGTCAACCATCATCCATGGAGGAGGCTTGAGGAGAGGCATTATAAATACCCCTCCAACCCTAGCGGCCGCCATCTAAACTTCCACAAGCCACGGCCATCCAAGATCAATCTCCGCTGCTCCATCTCCACTACCATAGAAGGACAAGATCAAGAGGAAGTATAGGAGGCTCCACCACGCACGCACCATCCTTTGGGTCGATGCCATCTCCACCGCACCGGCACCTCTACCAGCGCCACCCTCCATCACCACCGCGTCAGCGCCATCATCGATCATCACCACCATCACCAGCACCTCCATCTCCACTATTACCACCAACACCAAGCCTTCTCCCTTCACCGGCTCGATGCCGTCTTGTAACTTGACCCTCTCTTTTATGTTGCCAGTCTACATGTTTGAGTAGTTGTACTAGTTCTTGGGGATATGGATGAACACTTTGTGCGATCAATAATCTATTGTTCATGTTCGAGTTAGTAGCCTTCAAAATGTTGAGAGGGGGCCTCTCTTGCATCATTTCCTTATTGTCGTGAAGCATATTACTTTCGTTTTACAGGTTAGGATGTCGAGTTAATTAGAGGTAACATTCAAAGCCTTAGTTCCATGCTTTTGCAATTGATAGGGAAATAACGACGAATCTTTTGGTGAGACCGCATCCATGAAGAAGCCCTTAATTAATTGTAGTGATAACTGATGTGGGGAACTACGGTTGGTGGCATATGTTGCATGAAGTCTATGTGAGAGTAGAACATGTTTTGTATCTGGATCCGTCCACTTATGCACATCAAGAGTGGCTTGGAGATATAAAGTGCATATTAGTCGTGATGATTTCGGAACCCTCAAGAATGCTTTACTACTCAAGCATCGTTCTTTCTAACTTCGTTTATTTCAATTCCTATTTTTTCCTTCTTGTACATAGTTTAGTAATACTCCTTTTAATTTTGTTTCCCTAGCAACCATTAGAGTAGACTATTTACAAACTCCGGTTTGGGTGCGTACGGAACTAAGCAAGTGATAGCGCAATTGAAGGGTTTGTAGTGTCTTCCTCTCAGCTCCATGTGGGTTTGACAATTATATCAAGAAAGTGCTACAACAGCCATGTGCACTTGCAGGACATCAAGCATTCTCCGGCGCTGTTGCCGAGGATCATAGCACTTGGTCATTACTTACCTTCTTGCACTTACTTTATTTTGCTATTTACCTTAATGTTTCTTCCTTAACCTAAAATACCAAAAATATATGTCTTGTTTTGAGATGTCAACAGAAATCTAAGTTGCTGCGATAGAATACAATCATGGAAGAGGAAGGGTATACGAAGAATACTAGCGTTCCGACAAAGGTATTGAGGTTGGTGAACATTTTCTGGCAATGGATTATGTGCAACTTTCTTTGAAGTATTGTGTAAAATGATACTCCAATAGTCAGATGAGCTTTCTGTAAAGTTCACCCTCACCCGGTGTAAGATCATATAATTGTGGTGACTACCCTTTTGACGATGTTGAAGTCATTGAGGAGATGAGTTAATGCTTAGATCTTTTGAGCTTTTAGCTTGGGCTGAAATACTTCCACTTGAAGCTATAACTAAGCATAAAGGCTTGATAGAGAAAGTCCACAATTTTTGTGTAACCAATGATTTTCATGAGAATCCATTATTCTTGAACTACGAAATGTGGCCGACCGCCACCTCCCAAGCCATTACTCCGCATGAAAATAACCTTATGCAGGAACACGAAGAAATTATCACCGTGCCACAAAAATAAGAGGAAAATGATGAGCTAGATGAACACATAGATGAAAGATGAAATGGCCAGTGTTTGGCTACTCCCACCAATGGTAAACTTTAGACATAATTAATGTGCAGCTTAACGAAAATGATGAAGGTTATGACTTACATGTATCTCCTCATCCTCTTGATTATAAAGATACTGTGAAGTTACAACCACTAACCTTTCAGGCATCTTTACTTAGCTCGATGCATCGGTGCTCACCAAAGAGCAAGTACAAATTTACCTACATGATGTCGATGCACCGCAAACGAGTACAACTCCGACCAGATTTTGCTATTAGGTGCTCCAAACCTCAGTTGGAGGTAGGTCTCACACTAGGGGTTGACATCCCTTGGGATCTCAGTGAGTACCTTTTGGTACAATAATTTGCCTCCTCATGTTTTGGATATTGTTGTCAGAAATAGTATGGGACTAATGTGTTTGCTAGCGCACACAGAGTGTCAAGTCCCTGAAGTCATGAGAAGTTCGGTATGAACTCTAAAGATAATCTCATGCGTGGCAGTGAAGATTATCACCGAAGACTATGCCTATCAAAAGAGACCCCCCCAAAATTGTTGATGTGAAGCAGTTGGTTCGGTGTGTCAGAAGATATTGACTGCAGCCGAGAAGTTTGAGGACGAAGCGAAGACATAACATTTGCTTCGTAGTTCATCTTTCTCTTTCTTGAGTCATAGGGCCACCATACTATTAAGAGGGGTATAGTGTTTGAAACTTACGGTTTGCTGATGCTAAAGCCGAATCCTATGTGAGACGAGAGAAATCTCTTTGTGTTATGAATAAATACTTGTCAACAAGAGACGAAGTTCTTCTTTGTTGCGAGAGATTTGTTTCGGATCGAGCAGTTAGCATTTCTTGCTTGACAAGTAATGTTACTATTGTGCTAAAATTCTGACCATTAGATATGTGTCGGTTGGACATTGACTGAGTGCACATATCCAAAATGGTATTTTTCCCATTGGGAAGACCACGAATATGAGTCACCCACCCCATCCAACGTTCACCATTGGCTGCTCTATGAGATTCCGAGAAGATTAAGTGAGCACCCTCTCTCCCGAGTGATTAGAGTTTAATCCACCGAGAGAAAACCCCAGAATCGAAAAATTAGATAGTGGTTTAGCATCACTCGAATCTAGGTCCAGTACGCTCCGCCTATGACTCTTGAGAGCTGCGAACTCTCTAGACGGATAGGTGTCAAATTCTTAAGTGACCAAGAGAGATTCTGGTTATGAAGAAGAACAAGTATGTAAAGGTTCGGAGATCACCTCAAGCATCTACCACGAGTGATCGACACTAATTGACGAATCAGTTGTCGAGGAGAATAGGGCGAAGAGAGTTTATCTCATGTGTTAATCACAACCACTCCAACCAGATGTAGTCGTTTTGCATAAGGGGGAACTGGTCTACCAAACTCCTTCTCACCATCGAGCATCACTGGTTACCTCTGTCCCCTATTTACATTCGGTTCATGCTATATGTTAAGTTTTGATCATGTGATTCCTTTCGATGCATGCTCTAGTTATCATTCGCTAGTTCTTGTTCGCTCACTGTACACTGTTTATATTCATTCTACTGCTGGGTTTTGAGAGATTTGAAGTTTCCGAAAGAAATTTTAAATCTCCCATTCACCCCTCCTCTGGTAGACATACTTCGTTCCTACAATTGGTATTAGAGCAAGGTACTACTTATCTCTTCTTATTAAGGTCTAACAACCTTGGAGTTTAAGTTAGTGAGCTACAAGTCGCATCTAAAGATCCTTGTGTTCGATGGGATGGACTATCCCTTCTGGAAGGAGAAGATGAAGATTCACCTCTGAGCTAATGATGATATGTGGCATGTGGTGCAGTATGGCTATGTCATTCAAGTTCCACATTATACCCTATTGACTATGCGAAGAAACACATTCAGATGGATGCTCAAGCAAAAGATGAAAATTTTGGTCATCTTTCTCGGGCACAATTTCTTTGCAGCCGCTAATGTGAATCTGCGAAGGAATTGTGGGGCATCCTCGAAAAAGTCAATGAGGGTGTGTTCACTTAGAAGGAAGCTTGCAATGATACTCTTCGTGCCAAATTCAACCACTTCAAGAGAGTTGGAAATTAAATTTATCAGCAAACCTTCAACCGACTGAGTGAAATTGTAAATGAATTGCAAGGTCTCAGTGCCAAGACATCACTATCATGAAGTTGTGAAGAAGTTTCCCAAATCATGGGATAGTTCATTTGACACTCTAGTTCTGATGATTCGGGCAAGAGCTAACTTCAATGTTCTCGACTCTGCTGATATCATGGAAAGGCTGAACACATACAAGGAACATGAAGAAGAAAAGAGAGATCTCTATGGCCAAGTTACCGAAAGAGTCACACACACTCAAATCTATGGTTGAATCTTCTTTAGAAGACAATGCCGAAGAAGATTCCGATGATCCTAAAAGCATGAGAAAAGATCTCACGTTGATAATGAAATGCTTCCAACGTTGCCGAAAGAAAAACCAGCTTTAGAAGAAAGGAACAAGCAACTCTGGCAGCTCCAAGTCTTTGTCAAAACCAACCGGAGACTGCACCTGCTTCAAGTGCAAAAGGTGAGGGTATTTCATCTCAGTTTTCCCTCTCTAGGAAAGCTGAAATTCGAGCCAGTGGAATATTTGATCCGGGCACCAACAAGCATGGAAAAGGTAAGAGCAGGAACTATGACTCAGATGATGAGAAGAAAACCAAGAAGTTCTTCAAGAAGAACGACAACTCCTCCTCCAAGTATTCGTCAAGATCTTCTTCACGGAATCCCTCCAAGTCCTTGTACAACCTCAAGAATACCTCTCGCAAGGACAACGCGTACATTGACAAGGAGATGGACTTCGAAGAAGAAGAATCATCTAGAGTCGAAAAAGTTGAGGAGTCTGAAGAAGAATCAAATTCAGGCATGGCTGGCATCGCATACGCTTCTACACCAGCATCAAACTTCTTCTAGAACCACTCGAGCAATGATGAATCTCCCGCCTGCTGCTTCATGGCTAATGCACCGAAGGAAAAGGTACCTCCTAAACATCACAAGGTCTACACCAGTGATCAATTTTTCTTCGGATGAGGATGATCATGCTAAATTGATTAAAATTGCGAAGAAGCAACAATACTCTCTCGAGAAAATTAAGAAAACCCTCAAGAAGTCTGAAGGGTTGTTGGTTGAGGAGATGGAGAAAAACCAATCACTAACAGAGGAGCATCCTGCTCTCGAGTCATGAATGGAAGAACTATCCAATCTTCATGAATTTCTCTCGGCCGACCACGAGAGGCTGACTTATGATTACCTAACAAGGAAATAGGAACTCGAGTCACAGAGAGAGGCTCATGATGACTTGATTAGGGAAAATTTTCTTCTCAGACAACAACTCAAGGAGCAACCTGAAGTGTTTGTACCACCTTGCTTAAAATTACTTGAACTCAGTAATGCTAAATCTAATGCTAAATCATCTATGACTGCTGAAAGAAATACTTCCTTGAATGATATGGATGCTAATCCCTCAATCAAGGAAAATGGTTTTGTATCTGATGAAAATGATAGGTTGAAGGTCGTTCTTCATACTGGAATGCTCAAAAGTCTCAAAGCTCATCAAACCCTTTGTGATATTTTCTGAAGATCCATTCTTCACAAAAATCCCAGAAAGGAAGGTGTAGGTTCTGTAATGATCTGGACAAACACTATACTTCTGTAACTCCAAACACTCTGAAAATATAGGACAACGTGGGAAATTTATATATCAATCATGTGTAAAAAATTCAGAATTTTATCATGCTCCAGTGAATTATGAAAACTTCAGTACTGGGCGCAAAAGTTTTTGTTTTCTCAGAGGATCAAGTCGACTATCAACCAAATCATCCCAAACGCTTTACTTGGAACAAACACTAATTAAGACATAAAAACACAATCATAAAAGTAGCATAATTTTGTCAACACTCAAGAATAGAAATAAAAATATTGGGTTGTCTCCCAACAAGCTCTTTCTTTATAGCCATTAAGATAGGCTTTGAGATTTCAATGATGCTCACATGAAAGACAAGAAATGAAGCACAAAGAAAGCATCATAAAACATGTGACAAACACATTTAATTCTAACATACTTCCTATGCATAGGCACTTTATAAGCAAACAAATTATCAATACAAGCAATGTCTAGCATATGCAAGAAAGAAGAATGCATTAATAGTTTAAACATGAAGAGAGGTAATTTAGTAACATGAAGATTTCTATAACCATACTTATTTCTCTCAAAATAATTACATGTAGGATCATATTCAAATTCAACAATATATCTATCACACAAAATATTCTCTCCGTGATGCACATGCATAAAAGTTTTAGAATCGCCCAAGATAGTGAGATTAGAATAAACTAAAGTCATGACCTCTCCAAACCCACTTTTATCAAAAAGTTCATAAGATCGAACACTCTCCAAATATGTGGGATTCATGTTACCTAAAGTTGACACTCTTCCAAACCCATTTTAAATATTGTTGCAAATTTCACTATCAATAGTAGATTCACTATGAGGTTTAAATAATTTTGAGAGTTCAAAAGAAACATCAACACCCCAATCATGATCATCAGCACAATTGACTTTCATAGAGTTCATATTAACGTCATTGTAACCATGCTTTTCATTCAATAAATGTATCACAATACCATTTACTCGTATAACTTCTTCACTATTAGCTATTGGTTTACAATAAGCAACAAGTTTGAAAAGATTAGTGTCGGGGGAAATCGGCTTCCTCGAACACCTATGGGGACCGAGCCCCTTTACTGGTTCGGCGGGGGGCGGAGGTTGCATGAAGAGCGGATCGAGGCGATGCACACGAGGGGTTTACCCAGCTTCGGGCCACACGGATGCGTAAAACCCTACTGCTGCTTTGTGGATTGTATTGTGTTCTTGCTCGGGGGCGCGTGGTGCTACAATACACACGAGCCGCTGGCGAGACCGAGCGTAAAAATGGGTGTCCCTCCCCCCTACGTGCGCATGGGACCTCCTTTTATATGCTCAAGGGGTTACCCACAGGTGGCAGCGTAGGTGAGGGCAAAAATGGGAGAATGTTGTAGTGGGTACAGCTGCCTGCACAGTGGCTGTACAGTGCTATCATACCTAACTCTGACGGCGGGGGACAAGGGCATTAAATGCCCGTCCGCGTCGCCCAGACGGTGCAGGAACAGGACCGTCAGGAGCGCCATCGTTTGCCACGATGGCTACTCTGTTAGCTTCGCTTCGCCACCGCATGCCCCTGGTTACACAGCCTCCCGCCACGTGCGCCTGGGATGCCCCCAGAGCGACACGTTGGTGGGTGAGCTGGAGCGCAGGCACGGGGTGGTAACTTGCCGCGGCAAGCGCCTTGCCGCGGTGGATGTCTTGTCGCGCCCGGGAGCTTATTGCTCACCGGGCCTTGCCGGAGCGCGGGGCGCGTCGCGGCAAGCCTCTTGGCGTGCCGTGGTTGGCCTTCCCGGCAAGCTCCTCTTGCCGGGGTCTTGTGCTTCGAGCGGCAGTCCCGGCAAGCTCCTCTTGCCGGGGCCTCGCTCTCTTCGGGTGGCCTTCCCGGCAAGCTCCTCTTGCCGGGGCCTTGGCTCAAATACTTTGTTCTTGAATGGCCCAAAAGGGGACCATGGAGGGTCTTGGCGATCACCTGGCAAGCCTTGCCGCGGGGTGCTACGACTGCCCGTGCACAAGTTCGGGGTACTAAGGTACCCCTACTTTAGTACACCGACAGGAGCCCCCGGGCCTGGGCCATACACGGTGCCGAGCGCTGTTGGGCCAGGCCCAAAACAGTGCACGGGCACGCGCGGCCTGGGTCACGCTGCATCTTTACTCCGCATCCATCGCGCCTTCCCCAAATGGCGCACGTCGAACGCGGCGTCGTGGGGAGAGGCATGTGTGACGTGGGTGGCGTGCGCGGGGCTGAGCCCCGCAGGCGCGCGTCACGTCGCAGGTGATTTGTTTATTCGGAAAGGCGAAACGCCCCCCTCCTCCCCTTATAAGCAGGGGAGACAGGGGCAGTCCGCCCACCCGCCAGTTGTGATTCCTCGAAAACCTCCGCCACTTCCCAAGAGAAGCAGCGCTCCGCCCCCCTTCCGCCGCCACTAGTGCTACTGACGCCGTCGACCTCCCTCCCTCTTTCCGCCATGGCCCCGAAGGGCGACAAGGGGAAAGGGAAGGCCGTGAAGTCGGCCGAGGCGCTGCGGCTTGAGGCGCTGCGAAAGGAGCAGGCGGCCTTCCCCCCTGAGCTCGACGCGTTGGTCCTGAGGGAGGAATACTACCTCTTCTGGTCGGCGAGGACGCGAGCGCATCCGCGCACGAGGGTTCTTCCCGTCGCCGCCCAGAAGGAGTATCCGACCGGGTATCCCTTCTTTGCTCTGTTCTTCTATTGCGGGCTCTGCCCGCCCTTCTCTGAATTTTTCTGCGACATCATGAACACCTACGGGTTCCACCTCCTTGATTTCACCCCCAATGCTGTCTTGACTATGGCAATTTTCGTACATCTCTGCGAAAATTTTATCGGAGTCTTTCCAAACGTAGCTCTCTTCCGCCACTTCTTCACGCCCCGAGTAGAAAGAGGAGAGCCCCTCTCCGGCGGGATCGCCTGGATCTCGAAGCTTGGCAGGAAGGATGCTTATCTGGAGGGAGAGCTCCGCAGCAAATGGGAGGAATGGAGAGCAGACTGGTGCCTGATCGTCGAGGAGAACCCGCAGCCATTCACCACCGTGCGCCAAACCCCTGTGGTGCGCGGCAGGGATTGGAGCGACGTGGCTCCGGACGACGACAAGCTGCGGATTGCCGTCACCCGGATCCTGCGGCTCAGGCGTGCCGGGCTCACAGTTGGCGCCGTAGGCGCAGATTTCCTCCGCCGCCGCATCGCTCCCCTGCAGGAGAAGGGGAGACCCGCCTGGGAGTTCCAGAATGCGGCGGACATCATGAGGCTGCGCCCTGGCCTCAATTTCAATTTCACCGTCTTGGAGCTTGACGGGACGCTCAGGGAGCTGTTCAAGCATGACCCCGACCACCCCGAATGGTTCAGGCTGCCGCGAGGCGTCGTTCCGTTGTGCAACAATTCGTCGCTCAGCCGCATCCTTGCAATGATGCCGCTGTGCGACTCGCACGGGATCGACTCCACTTGGCAGGAGCCCGCCGATGATGTCGTGCGGGCGTTTTTCGATGACTTGGTGGAGAGGCCAGTCGACGCCGACGAGCAGAAGGGCCTCACCCGAGACACCACCGACGCGGAGTTGGCGCGCATCGCCTCCAGGATGGAAGAGGCGGCGGCAGCCGCGGCCGCGGGCGAATTTGGCTTCACATTGGCGGAGGCGGACGCAGCGGAGGCGGAAAGCTTTGCCGATCGAGCGGAGTTTGCCGGCGAGGAAGAGCTTGCCAGGCACGATGCAGGGGCGGACGAGTCCACCGAGGGCACGAGCGGCTTGCCGAAGGCTGACGCCTCTTCCTCCCGACCTTCGGGCAGCTCGTCGCAAGCGGAGCCCCCGGCTCAATCATGGAGGCGCCTCCGCAAGGCCGGAGAGGTGGTGCGGCAAGCGAGCCAACAGCCGCAGCGCCGCGCGACGCGCTCCGCTGTTTCAGCAGGAGCGGGGTCTTCGCAGGCCGCTGCTTCTACTCCTGCCGCCCCTCGCGCCACGGCGGCGGCCGGGGCAAAGCCGTCTCGGGCCAGCGCCACCACTGCCTCCGCCTAGCGGCCGAGGGAGCCTACTCCTCCGCCTCCTCGCGCCAGAAGCGGGCTAGTTTTCGACTTCTCCGCGCTTAGCTCCGACGAGGAAGAGGGAGAGGAGTAAGATCCCCGCTGTTCTTGTGTCTCTTCAATTCTTGTAGTTGTGCCTCGCATCTCATTTGCTTTCCTCCGAATTTGGTCCTTTTCAGGACTCTGGCTCAGAGGACGGCAAAGAGAGCCAAGGTCCCGGTGGTCATCCTCGACGACGAGCCCTCCGTGGTGGCAGGGGGTGCGCCTGAGATGACCTTGCCGGACCCACCAACTAATCCTCAGAGCAGCCCCCAGCGTAAGCATATGGCTTGCTTTCTGCCTTTGGGCGCGCCCGGGTACCCTTCGCTTTTCCTGACATCTAGCCGACGATTTGTGTACACTACAAGAAATATGTCAACTTGTGACCACCACTATTGGTCACTGAAAGGTCACAAATTTCCATTTACGACCTTTTTGTGACCAAAAACAGAAGGTCAAAAGCTGGCGGTCGTAAACTGACTATAGCGACCTTTAACAAAAGGTCGTTGATCCTATGACCTTCTGTTTTGGTCGCTAGCTCTCTCCCCAGGCCATGTCGGATCCGACGTGGCAATCTGACGTGGCAAAATTACGACAAATTGAAAAGGTCGTTGATTAAAATCAGCCCGGTCCAATTCGGTGTTCTACATGGGCCGAGCCCATTAATTCAGCCTTTTAGGATTTTTTTTGCTTGATGTTTTTGGCCCTCTTGTATAATGGGCTTTTACCTTCCACATAGTTTGTTTCCTTTTTGTTTCTATTTTCTATTTGAGTCGAGGCCTGCTTATAATACTTCTGAATAGCATTTCAGCCCAGGTTATTTTGGGCCATGGCATCTTAATAGTACGAGTATATTTGGGCCGTGGCCACTATCAGGTCCAGTAAGAACATTTTTTCTAAAGAATTTAATGTTCAAGTAAAATGTACACAAGACATTACAGGGAAATAGCACATACAATAGCAGATAAATTTTCGTTTCACTCCTACTACAGCTCACTACAACATAGACAGTACATGACACTTCATCCTTCAATTTTTTGCCAGGCACTAGACTAGTACATCTCACTTCAAATAAACAGTACTGTTCTCAGAAGCAAAATACGCCACCACACGCCATGGTGCGTGTCGGGGGATTTCTGCCTCCACGAGCACCTATGGGGACGGAGCCCCTTGTCGGTTCGGCGGGGGGCGGAGGTTGCACAAAGAGCAGATCGAGGCGACACACACACACATTGAACTTACCCAGCTTCGGGCCGCACGGATGCGTAAAACCCTACTGCTGCATGTCTGGTTGATTGGAGTTCTTGCTCTGGAGCGCAAGAAGCTACAGTAAGTTGGAGCTGGACGTAGACGAGGGTCTACTGGGTGTCCTCCTTCTCTCCTTTGGTCCTCTCTCCTCCCCCCCCCCCTACGTGCGCATGGGCCTCCTTTTATATGCTAAGGGGTTTCCCACAGGTAGCGACGCAGGTGAGGGTAAAAATGGCAAGGAACTGTGCGAACAGTGGCCGCACAGTGCTATCGCACCTAACTCTGACGGCGGGGGACAAAGGCATTAAATGCCCGTCTGGATCGCCTGAACAGTGCCGAGGCGGACCGTTAGGGGCGCCTCCGCTTGCCACGGGGGCGACTCCGCCAACGTCGCATGCCATGCGCGCGCCCCAGGCTGCGCGGCGCCCCGCCACGTGTCTCTGGGGAAGCTCCAGAGCGACGCGTGGGCAGGTGAGCTGGAGCGCACGTCTGAGATGGTGGTTCGCCGCGGCAAGTGGCTTGCCGCGGTGGTTGTCTTGCCGCACCTGAGAGCTTGCCGCTCGTCAGGCCTTGCCGGGGCGCGTGGCGCGCCACGGCGGGCTTCTCTTGGGGTGCCTTGGCTTGGCCGTCCCGGCGAGCTCCTCCCGCCGGGGCCTTGGTGCTTCGGCTTAGTCGTCCCGGCAAGATCCTCTTGCCGGGGCCTTGTCGCCTTGGCCCGGCAAGCTCCTCTTGCCGGACCTCGCCTTCTTGGCCCGGCAAGCTCCTCTTGCCGGGGCTTGGTCTTCTTGGCTCGATCATTTGGCCTTCGTCCGGCCCAGAAAGGGCCGTGGAGACTCTTGTCACTCCCCTGGCAAGCCTTGCCGCGGGGAGCTACTACTGCCCGTGCACAAGTTCGGGGTACTAAGGTACCCCTACTTTAGTACACCGACAGTGCGCCATCTTACTCGATCTGGCCTCAAGGAACTAGCAGCGTTGGTTGCTCCTTTGGCCCAGAGCTCCTTGCTGTAGAGGATGGCTGAAACCCGGATGCGGAGCTCCCTGCACATGACATATTATGTCAATGCTTGCAGCAACAGAAAGAACTCACATACCATAGAACTTGCACAGTAATGTATCAACCACCAAAAACAAACAAGAGGGGCAGGAGTTTATACCTGATCTTCTTGAGCCTCTCCTTAAGCAAAAGCATTATCCTTACAATTCTGGAAATGGACCAACACAGTAGTAGTGAAGCTATGCGGGGATCTTTGTAAAGCAGTTATCGGTTCCTGGAGACAACAACAGTCTTTCCTCTCCTGCCCCAGTAGTGACGCAGACGATGATGGTTCCTGGGAAAGAGAGCAAGGTTTGAAGCACTAAGGAAAAATGCTACTGCAACAGTGAAGTTTTAAGGAATCAGCATACATCTATTGGAAACAGAGCATTGATATACAGACTAGCTGGGTCACATGCAAGGTACACTAGAAAGGTATAAATGAATACATTGACAATCATCAATACCAGATTGCAAGACATAACAATTATGTAACTAAGCAAGTCGACAATGGCATAGGGCAGGATATAGAATCTGGATACAAGTAATAGACAAACTAGTTCCAACAGATTGAATGAATTGAACTGCTATATAACCAAGTTAGAGCTAGCAGAAGTTGCAGGTAAATAAACATCCATAGAGCTAGCAGTAGCAAAAGCGAGGCGAGGCTAGTAGTAGCAAACCCTAGATGCATAAAGAACAACTAGGTACGACTCACCCTAGATGCATGCATGCATCAGCATCCATACTTGCAGTGCATTTAGTAAAGAACAAATTACTGTATTTCCCAAAGTGTATAATAGCTTTGTGAAAAAGAGCATTATATCAGCCATACACTTCTCCCCGGATCAATGTATGCATGCAATTCATCCAGGCCGAGCATGATGCTAATTCCTACTCATGTTGCTAGCACATATACATACATACACACCAAGAACGAATTCACAAGCACATAAATGAATATCCCCTGGATAGCATGGTAATGAACTACACACGGGCAATTTGACAGTAGAGGAGTGAGTGCTATTGTACAGTTAGAAAAATGCTACACACAAACTGGTACATATATACAGGTAAGCAATCATATATAGCGATTGGAATTCAGTAAGAGGTGTAGCACAATAAACAGAGCAAGCAGGCGAGGTTGGTTGGTGAGTCAGACTGGCCCTGCAATCCGACGAACATGACGACGCTGGGCTTGCCCTTCTTGGGGGTGAAGGTCGGCTTCCCTCGATCCACCATGTTGCCTGTAATTCGATCAAGACAGATACAATCAGTATCAGGATCAGAGGTTCAGAACAAGAATAGTGAAG
Organism: Aegilops umbellulata; assembly: GCA_032464435.1. Taxonomy (NCBI): domain Eukaryota; kingdom Viridiplantae; phylum Streptophyta; class Magnoliopsida; order Poales; family Poaceae; genus Aegilops; species Aegilops umbellulata. The sequence goes on along the minus strand of CP136060.1, from coordinate 514,725,927 downwards.
GCATTTATGCTACAAAAACAAGGAGATGATGCAAACTCTAACGAAGCAGGCACAGAGTAACAACAACTCCATTACACATAAGCTGCTGCTACCTGCATATACTAAATGGAACCAGAAGTATGTCGACTACTAGACGGCCATGAATGATGCCCAAGAAAAAAGAATGCACAAACACAAACGACAAAGCCAACAATAACACTAGTATCAAACTTAAAAATTAAACGCTTGACTAGCTAGCTAGTTTCTGAAAAGACAAGGCATTAAGAGGTATCATCATTCTTTTAATAACTTGCATTGCAACATTCATGATCAATAGCTATGCACAAATGGTTTCAAAAAAGTAGCTATGCACAAATGCAAGAAAATCTACACGACCTGCCCGACTCTCTTAAATATTTTCTTAAAGTGATTTCTTTACAGCTGGGTATATATTGCAGTTGACAAGAGAAGATGTATTTGCAGTTACCTGCCACTCTGGAATGTCGAGGTGTTACCTGAACTTCTCAATGTCAGCCACCAAGTCCCAGGTGGTGTTCTCCTCAAGACAAGCATGGGGAGTGCTCTTCCAGCGCCTCTCTGCAATCAAACAAACAGAAATTAAGCATTGCGGTCTCCTCAGAACACCGGTATCCAGGTGGTGTTCTCCTCAAAATATGGAACAACATGCACTGCATGAAAACTAGAGTATATGTATTGCCCTCAACAGTGAACAATTATCACAAAGAACAAGATGCCATGAGATGAATGATGGCACTCAAATTATAATCTCACATAGATAAAATTCATTGCCATAGTAAATTAGTAACAGTACATCTTCACTTGGGTATATATAGTAAGTCAAGTTCGTTCTTATAAGCAAGTGTTCACAGGTTACCCTTAACATGCCTGCTTAACTTACACTTAAATGTGACTAGATGGCTGCAAGATAACTTTTGCTTCATATAAAGTAACTAGAATTAGCAAGACATATCAACAGAGACCAAAAATGTTCAGGGTTATGCATGATGGATGTTGAGCACTTCTGTTGCTTATTCAGTTAAAACTGCAGCATCTGTGTACATGAGACAAAAGTTGAAGGCAGGTCGTCGCCGGACTACCATCACCAGCAGCAGCAGCAGGCAGCCACCGCAGCCATGGAGGAGTTGGCGGCGGGGAGCAGGAGGCAGCAGCAGGAGCACCACCTCCGCCGTGTCCATTATGGAATGTGCAATGCATATACTGTAGTTTGTGTGCAAATGAAGAACATGACATTTGGGAGGTTGATGCAGACTTAATTTTAGCTCCCATAATGCTGACACAGGGTAAGGCACACCATGTATGTATACTAAATCATGACAGCATATCACGTCAAATGCTAGATGAACTTCAAACCAGAAACAGATACGCACTAGATTATGGGACCATTTCATATGGGGAAATGACGAAGCTATATGGTAGAAAATTAAGTTCAGTTCTTACTGGTTTCTTGCTGCATGAAGAACTCTCGCCATTTCCATTTTCTGAGACCTGTAGCAAGCAATGCATCAGATGCCAATGCTGGTTACTGGACACTGAAATTGTTAAGAGAGTGCATTATTGTAACAAACATGACAAGAGCTAACTTGCCTGGACGGAAACGAGGAAGTAGCAGCCTCGTTGCAGGCCGCGAGGTCCAGCCCAACCACCGCGATGGTCCTCCGTCGTTGCAGCCAGGGCGCCCTCGTCGCCCACCGTGACCAGCCTGTGTGCGCGCGCGCTTAGATTCAGAGCCCAACGACAGGAGGAAGACGGGGAAAAGTGAGAGGGAGTACCTGCAGCCGTGCCTTGGCGGAGGGCACCCAGAGGTTGGAGCTGCCGGTGTCGAAGATGACGGTGAACTTCCCGCCGCCGAGCTCCACCAGAAGATCCTCCTCCTCCTCGTCGTCGCACACGCACGCGGCGACAGTGGCGGGGTGGGCCTCCTCGAGCGCTCCCATGGCGGCAAACGGTGTCCTCCACGCGCGCCCACCTAGTGCTGGATCTGGCCGCTGGTGCTGGATCTGGCCGCTGCTGGATCTCGCCATGGCTGTGCGGTGCGGCTATGTTTAGGGCGCGAGCGAGGAGGGTCCGACCACGGCCGTGGGAGAGGAGGGGAGGGGAGAGGTCGTCGGTGGCCGGGGTTGGCGGAGAGGATGGAGGTCAGCGGCGGCGGGTTGGGTGGGTGGGCTGGGAATCGAGAGAGACAGAGGAGGAGCGGCGCTCTCCTCGCCTCTGGTGGGTTTCTAGCCACTTGATGGGGGAGGCGTGGAGACTCGGGCTCCTCGCCGTCGACGCAGGGGTGGAGGCTGGCCATGGTGCGGGGGCAGGGGCAGCTAGGGTTTTGGCCAAAGGGGACGGCGGCGGCTAAGGGTGCGGGAGAGAAGTGGGGGAGTGGGGGCGTGGGGGTGGTTGTGTTAGGGCTAGGTGGGTGAGAGGGTGAGGGGGCGAGGACTACCGTTGGATCCAGGAGCATCCAACGGTGCTTGATGCATGATCCGCGTGAGATGGCTATGGCCCAATCAGAACGCAGCACGCGTGTATGACGTTATGACCATCTAGTATTGGATGTTATGACCATATAAAATTGGTCGTGGTCAAATAAAAATGAAGTGTAAAATCATGTCAGCATTTTATTTTTTACGTTTTGAGTGTCCAAAATGAATTTTTTTTGTGAAGAAGCTATCAAATATTTACACGAGGTGCATCTAGGAATGGCAAACAATGTTGCCTAAGAAAGTTTTCATTTTTTTTGCATTAAAAATTCATTTTTCATTTTCCAAGTGCCCAAAATGGGTTTTTTGTGAAGGAACTACCAAATAATTGTTGCAAAATTGGACCAAATCAATTTTCTAAAATACTAGGACATATTTAATGCACAATTGACAAAATGGTTGGGTGTAAAAAGGTTTGATCCACCTCTCGTGAAAAAGACAAATTCCTGCCGATTCAGCTGGAAGCGGGTCAAATTTGAACTGTAGCTGCCTCATAGTTTGCTATTTATTTTTCCAAAAATCATTTCTAGTTAAATAAGGACCTATTTAATCAGAGAAACACCAAAAAAGTTCCAAGATTCAAGCACTAGCTAGGAACGGTCATTCCCGTCGTTTTGACCGCATTTTGAAACGGGCATAAAAAATTCAAAAAAAATTAAAAAATTGGGAAACCTTCGCATTGTGTCATCATATGTGGCCAAGTTCCTAGGAAAAATAACAAACTTGTAATATGGCAATTATTTTAAAAAAGTGTTCTCAGAAACGAGCTATCATGTGTGGACATCAATGGCTTTCAAGCCAAATGATCAATCTCATGGCCGCATTCATGGCATAGTTTGTTCAAATGGTCTCATATTGTGCACAAGGGTGCATATTGGAATGGCAAACAATGTTGCCTAAGTAAGTGTTCTTTTTCGTTGGACGAAAAAACCATTTTCCATTTTTCGAGTGCCCGAAAGGAGTTTTTTTTGTGAAGGAACTACCAAATAATTGTTGGAAAATTGGACCAGATCATTTTTATAAAATACTAGGCCATATTTAATGCACAATTGACAAAATGGTTGGGTGTAAAATTTTTTGATCCACCGCTCGTGAAAAAGACAAATTTCCGCCGATTTAGTTGGAAGCGGGGCAAATTTGAACTGCAGCTGCCTCATAGTTTGCTATTTATTTTTTCCAAAAATCATTTATAGGTAAATAAGAACCTATTTAATCAGAGAAACACCAAAAAAATTCCAAGATTCAACCACTAGCTAGGAACGGTCATTCCCGCCGTTTTGACCGCATTTTGAAACGGGCATAAAAAATTCAAAAAAAATTAAAAAATTGGGAAACCTTCGCATTGTGTCATCATATGTGGCCAAGTTCCTAGGAAAAATAACAAACTTGTAATACGGCAATTATTTTAAAAAAGTATTCTCAGAAACGAGCTATCATGTGTGGAGATCAATGGCTTTCAAGCCAAATGATCAATCTTATGGCCGCATTCATGGCATAGTTTGTTCAAATGGTCTCATATTGTGCATAAGGGTGCATATTGGAATGGCAAACAATGTTGACTAAGGAAGTTTTCATTTTCGTTGGACGAAAAAACCATTTTCCATTTTTCGAGTGCCCGAAAGGAGTTTTTTTTGTGAAGGAACTACCAAATAATTGTTGGAAAATTGGACCAGATCATTTTTATAAAATACTAGGCCATATTTAATGCACAATTGACAAAATGGTTGGGTGTAAATTGTTTTGATCCACCGCTCGTGAAAAAGACAAATTTCCGCCGATTCAGATGGAAGCGGGGCAAATTTGAACTGCAGCTGCCTCATAGTTTGCTCTTTATTTTTTCCAAAAATCATTTATAGGTAAATAAGGACCTATTTAATCAGAAATACATGGTTTGATGGAGAGACATCGAGGTTTGGACGGTGGCCGAGGGCCCGAACTCTAGAGCGCGTAAGCTCGCATGCCCGCCGCGTGGTCACCGTGTAACCGTGGCGTTGCCATGTGTTCTGGGTGGCCTAGACATGTCTAGTGGGTTGGGCACTCCCCATGTAGGTGCTAGGAAGAAAATTACAACATAAGATTCTCACGAGGAGACCGATCAATGCTCAAACATGAATTAGCAGCCAAGTGTTTGATTAGCGGTACGGGAAATGTACATGGCTAATGGGCGTGAGTTTTGGCTGAGGATGGTCAGTTACTAAGAAGACCGTCTTCACAAATTTTCAGCTCAAAAGGAGGAGCCTAGCTGGTACTTGCTTTGCAAACCACCACACTGGACATAAATACGAATGTTGAAGCTCGGCTCAAAATAATGAATGGATTGAGCTGGCATTTGGTGGAGGATGGTTATTTGGGCATAGGAAAGCACTGTAGAAAATGGATACTATTTGGACATGCCAAAGTGGTACTTCCTTCACAAACTGTTACTCTGAACAGAATAGGAAAATGAATATTTTTGAATTATTTTTGAACTAGGCAAGGAAGGTTTTTACATATTTGATGAAGATATGACCCAAAGAATTTATGAGATTTTTTTGGGAATTTTGGGAATGACAGAAATATAGGTTGCTTCACAACCTAGGGCAAAAACTGCCACATGAACATGCCACATAGGCAAAAATGATGAGGTGGCGCCTAGTCATAGCAACCCACCACAATTTACAAGGCTATGACCATCTATATTGGTCGTTAACAACTAGAAATAAGGCAGCGGACTAGCGCTGTTTGCTTTATGACCTTTTCGTGTGAGGATTTGGAGCCCCCCGAACAGCTTTTGACCAATTGGTCTGAAATGGTCATAAATTTATGACCAATTCTTCAAGGGTCACTGACAGAAGGTCATAAGTTGACATATTTCTTGTAGTGGTAGGAGCAGAGCAGCCCCACCAGGAGCGTCCGGAGACCGCCCCGATGTGCCACCCGCTACAACTACACCGCCAAGGGGAGTTCCCCGGCAATGGGGGAGTCCCCGGCGAGGGAGCCGTCCCTGGCAAGGGAGCAGTCCCCGGCAAGAGAGCAGTCTCCGGCTAGGGAGCCGTCCCTGGCAAGGGAGCAGTCCCCGGCAAGAGAGCAGTCTCCGGCGAGGGATGACACCGGCGACCCCTTGGCGACGGAGACCGCGACTGCAGACCCTGGCCCAGGTAACCTTCTTGCCTCGAAACTCCCCTGGGGTTCTTCTTCTTTGGATAGTTGCTTGACTTCTCCCCCTATTTCGGCCTTCAGACCCGCCCGCCATGGACCCGATGGAGACCGAGGTCGTCGTCGAGGAGGACGCGCGCGGCCATACTGACGACGTGGCCGCCACCGGAGAGACGGAGGGTGCTGAAGATCCGGTCGGCGAAGAGGCCGCCAAGGCCGCCGCAGCAGCCGCGGGCGAGGGGGCCGGCGATCGTACTGACGGCCCTGAGGCCGCAGGAGCGCCAGGCGCTGCGCCGACCGCCGATCCCGCCTCCGCAGCGGCGTCGGGCCCCGAGGAGCCCCAGCCAGGCGCCTACCTGAAGGCCGGCGACGATATCTTCATCAAGCTCCCCTGGGAGTCGACTTCCAGGGCGCCGGTCGAGGGGGAGACCTTGGATGGAGAGGTGCTCGCCTCCGCTGGGCTGACGCTGGTTGACGCGCCAAGCAGCAGCGGCAGCGAGCCTGAGGAGGAGCGGCTGCTCCGGAAGCTGGCGTCACTCTACCGCGCCCGACAAGCCCAGGTGGAACGCCGGGAAGCGCTTGTCACGAAGGCGGGAGCGGACATGGAGAAGCGCGCCGGGGAGCTCCGGGAGCTCAACCAGGAGGCCCTCCGATCCTTGGCGGAGGAGCGAAGGCAGCTCGACGAGGCGCGGACGGCCTTCATCCTCGAGAAGGCAGAAGCCGAAGAGCAGCAAAGGCTTGCCGCCGCGGGGCTGGCCGCGCGGGAGGGCGAGCTGGTGCAGCAGAAAGCCAGCCACGCCAGCCACGAGGAGGAAGTCGCCGCGCGCGAGCAAGCGCTTGGCGGATCCCTCGAGAAGGCGCAAGATGCCGCCGCGGCCGCCGAGGCCGCCAAGGAGGCACTAGAGGCGAAGGTGGCGCAGCTCGACACTGATCTCAAGGCGAGCGGTGAGGAGCTCGCCGCGCTCAAACAGGAGCGCGAGAAGGGCGCCCACACCCTTGGCGAGCTGCAGGGCCGCTTCGCCGAGAAGATCAAGGAGCTCGATGCCGCCAAGGACTCCAACGCCGATCTCGAGGTGAAGCTGGGCACCTTGGCCAAGGCGTTGGAGAGCGCCAAGGAGCGGGAGACGACCTTGCGGAAGGAGGTCGTGGACAACGAGGCGCTGCTGAAAAGCGCCGCAGTTACCCAGAACAACTTCAGGGCGACGGTGGAGTAGTGGACCGAGGGTCTCGTGGACATCGCCGCCGCCATCGACAAGGAGCTGACGCTGCTAGGTATGGAGGGACACGAGTATCCCTCTGGCGAAAATGTCCCGCCCAGCGCCAAGCTCACTTCATTCTTCAAAGGCGTGGTGGCGGCCCTTCAGCATCTCCGGAACGCGATCCCAGAGTAGCTGGCCGGCGAGACGCGCGACGCTATCGCCGGAGCCCTCGAGAAGGTGTTGGTGAAGATCGCCTTCCGCAACCCCGGCATCAGGCTCACCAACGTCCTCAAATCCCTGCCGACAGACGCTGACCTCGAGGAGATCAGGGCCCTCGTCGCGCCCATAGTGGAGAAGGTGGCCGGGATCAAGAGGATCGAGGGCAACCGTGTGGATTAGGCCGCCTCCCCTTTTCTTTTCTTGTCGCTGCTGGCCAAGTCATGAGGGTGATTCATTAGGGCTGCGACAAGCTTGCCTTTGTAATATAACTCTATCTTAGGTAGTGACTGCACTGTTATTTCCTCTACTTGACTCCGTGCTTTGTATGTTTTTGCCCTACGCTTTTGGGGACTTGTCGGCGTAGGCCTCCGCCTTACCGCGGGCTCTGAGTGCGGGACATCAGCAGCCCGCCAGCGGCGCTACTACCGGCAAGAAACCTTGTCGCGGCTAGCTGCAGCTCACTTAAATTGTTGAGCAGGCTCAAAGCAAAGTAAGTGTTGCGACTGCAGTCGCAGCACACTTAAGCTGCTGAGCGAGCTCGAAATAAAGTAAGGATGCCACTCTGGTTGTAGCACACTTAAGTCGTTGAGCGGACTCGAAACGAAGTAAGGGCGCAACTAGCCACGAGCCGGTCCCTCCGCGCACAGCTTTTCCATACAAAGCACGGTCGTTCGAGGAAGATAACCTCAAAATTTTAAAAACTCGATTGCTCAAGCTTTAGCAACTTAGCTTTTCCGCGGCTCGCTGCCCGGCAAGGTCGCTTTCCGGCAAGGCGAAACATGGGGCTCGCCATCGCTTACCGGGGGTCAGTGCTGCACAGAGTGTCAGATAATGCATGCAAAGAATGAAGAGCATGAGATCGACAAGGTGCGCGGAGCACATGAACCCAATCTGCGCACAGGGTCTGCGCCTGGCTCTGTACAAAGGATCACATGCAACAGCGGCAAGACTTTGTACAAAAGGGTTGTTGCCGGACGGGGTCCGACAACCGCGCCTTACGGGCGAAACTTACGAAGACGCCCAACGTTCCAGGAGTTGCTCACCGGAGTGGTATCTTCGGTCTCAAGGCGGACAGCGCCAGGCCCAGCGACTCGTTTCACCCGGTAAGGGCCTTCCCACTTCCTCGAAACTTCTGGCGCTAACTTTGCGGCTATAAAAGCGGCGCAAAGCTTGCTGGTAGCGAGCAGCTCGCACAGCGGCCTGAAGACGGTCCTCCTCGAGGAGCAGCGCGTCATCTCGACGCAGCTGCTCTCGCTCGAGCTCAGCGTGAGCGAACACTCGAGGTGGCCCGTATGCGAGATCCGTGGGGCTAACTGCCTCCGCTCCATGCACCGGAGCGGAAAGGTACCTGGACATACCTGGGCTTACCTGTGTCCACCCAAGCGCCCCTGCTCCCCCTACCTGGCGCGCCAAAGATGTCGGGGGAAATCGGCTTCCTCGAACACCTATGGGGACCGAGCCCCTTTACTGGTTCGGCGGGGGGCGGAGGTTGCATGAAGAGCGGATCGAGGCGATGCACACGAGGGGTTTACCCAGCTTCGGGCTGCACGGATGCGTAAAACCCTACTGCTGCTTTGTGGATTGTATTGTGTTCTTGCTCAGGGGCGCGTGGTGCTACAGTACACACGAGCCGCTGGCGAGACCGAGCGTAAAAATGGGTGTCCTTCCCCCCTACGTGCGCATGGGGCCTCCTTTTATATGCTCAAGGGGTTACCCACAGGTGGCAGCGTAGGTGAGGGCAAAAATGGGAGAATGTTGTAGTGGGTACAGCTGCCTGCACAGTGGTTGTATAGTGCTATCATACCTAACTCTGACGGCGGGGGACAAGGGCATTAAAGCCCGTCCGCGTCGCCCAAACGGTGCAGGAACAAGACCGTCAGGAGCGCCACTGTTTGCCACGATGGCTACTCTGTCATCTTCGCTTCGCCACCGCATGCCCCTGGCTACACAGCCTCCCGCCACGTGCGCCTGGGATGCCCCTAGAGCGACACGTTGGTGGGTGAGCTGGAGCGCAGGCACGGGGTGGTAACTTGCCGCGGCAAGCGCCTTGCCGCGGTGGATGTCTTGTCGCGCCCGGGAGCTTGTCGCTCACCGGGCCTTGCCGGAGCGCGGGGCGCGTCGCGGCAAGCCTCTTGGCATGCCGTGGTTGGCCTTCCCGGCAAGCTCCTCTTGCCGGGGTCTTGTGCTTCGAGCGGCAGTCCCGGCAAGCTCCTCTTGCCGGGGCCTCGCTCTCTTCGGGTGGCCTTCCCGGCAAGCTCCTCTTGCCGGGGCCTTGGCTCAAATACTTTGTTCTTGAATGGCCCAAAAGGGGACCATGGAGGGTCTTGGCGATCACCTGGCAAGCCTTGCCGCGGGTGCTACGACTGCCCGTGCACAAGTTCGGGGTACTAAGGTACCCCTACTTTAGTACACCGACAATTAGCAAGATGAGGATCCATACTTATCTTTAATTTGTGCTTTTACGTTCTGTTCTTGGGTCATGAAGGCAATAAAAGCAAGCAAGCAAGCAAAGCAAAAAAGTAAACTATTTTTGTGTTTTTGATTTTATGAAAACTGGGGGAAATGAAAACGAGAGGCAAAGGCAAATAAAAAGTACAGCAAGTAGATGATAGTTTTTATGTAGGTACTTGATAGGTTTTGATGATGTCTCCCTTGCAACGGCGCAAGAAATTCTTCCTGCTACTTGTGAGTTGCGTTGGGATTTTCCCCGGAGAGGAGGGGAGATGCAGTACAGGAGATAAGTATTTCCCTTAGTGAGAACCAAGATTTATCGAACCAATAGAAGAATCATGCAAAGCCTCGTGAACAGCACCCACACACACAAAAGCAAATACTTGCACCCAACACGGGCAAGAGGGTTGTCAATCCCGTGATCTCATTACTTGCAAGGATCAAATCTTGTATAGATAGATGGATAAATTGCAAAACAAAATAAACGAAATAAAATTGCAGCAAAGGAATTTTGGTTTTTGTAATATGATTAAAGTAGACCCGGGGGCCATAGTTTTCACTAGAGGCTTCTCTCTCGAACACACAACATATGATGGGTGAACAATACTGTTGGGTAATTGATAGAAAGGCGCGTAGTTACGACGATATCCAGGGCAATGATCATGTATATAGGCATCACGTCCGAGACAAGTAGACCGACTCCTGCCTGCAACTACTACTATTACTCCACCAATCGACCGCTATCCAACATGCATCTACGGTATTAAGTTCATGAAAAATGGAGTAATGCCTTAAGCACGATGACATGATGTAGACAAAGTTAACCAAATCAACATGAATAAACCCCATCGTTTTACCCTTAATGGTAAAAATGCAAATACGTGTCTTGTTCCCTTCTATCACTGGGATATAGAGCACCGCAAGATTGAACCCATCACAAAGCACCTCTCCCACTGAAGATAAATCAATCTAGTTGTCCAAACCAAACAGATAGATCAGAGAGAAATACAAAGCTATAAAAAATCATGCATAATAAAGTTCAGAAAAGACTCAATTACTTCTCATGAATATTCAGATCATAAACCCATAGTTCATTAGATCCCAACAAACACACCGCAAAAGAAGATTACATCAGATAGAACTCCAAGAACACCGAGGAGAACATTGTATTGAAGATCAAAGAGAGGGAAGAAGCCGTCTAGATACTAGCTATAGACCCGTAGGTTTGTGGTGAACTACTCACACATCATCAGAAGGCAGCAAGGATGATGTAGAAGCCCTCCGTGATCTATTCCCCTTCCGGTAGAGTACCGGAAAATTCCTCCAGATGGGATTGCAGAAGAACAAAAGCTTGCGGCGGCGGAAAAAGTGTTTCGGGTGGCTCTTTGCTGGTTTGGGAATATTTCTAAATTTATAGATATGGAATTAGGTCAAGGGGGTGCTTTGGGGAGCCCACAAGCTCAAGGGGCGCGCTCTGTGAGCTTGTGGCTCACCCGTAGCTCTTCTAGCCTCCTCCCGTATTTTCTAGCACGGCTTCTTTCTGGTCCAGAAAAAATAAAGTTTCATTGCATTTGAACTTCGTTTGGTACCGATTTTCTGAAAAGCCAAAAAGAAGCAAAGAAAAACAGCAACTAGCACTTGGCACTAGGTTAATTGGTTAGTCCCAAAAATTGATATAAAATAGCATAGAAATGCATATAAAGCATCCAAGATTAATAATATAATAGCATGGAACAATAAAAAATTATAGATACGTTGGAGATGTATCACTTGCCTCTCTACATATTAAGTTCATAACAAACAGAGTAATGCATGAAGTATGATGACATAATGTAGACAGAATAAAACCAAGCAATATGATTAAACCCCGTCATTTTCTCCTTAGTAGGAACAATACAATACGTGTCTCTCTACCCCTTCTGTCACGAGGTGAGGACACCGCAAGATTGAACCCAGTACAAAGCACCTCTCCTGCTGAAGATAAATCAGTCTAGTTGGCCAAACCAAGCGGATTGACTGGAGAGAAATACAAAGCTATAATAATCATGTATAATAAAGTTTAGAAAAGAACCAATTACTTTCAATGAATAATCTAATCATAAAACCACAATTCACCGTATCCCAACAAACACACCGTAAAAGAAAATTACATCGAATAGAATTCCGAGAAGAACATTGTATTAAAGATCAAAGAGAGAGAAGAAGCCATCTAGCTAATCATTATGGACCCATAGGTCTATGGTGAACTACTGACACATCATTGGAGGAGAAGCAAGGTTGATGTAGAGGCCCTTCATGATCGATTCCCCCTCTGGCAGAGTACGGGAAAAGGCCTCCAGATGGGCTCGGGGAAGAACAGAGACTTGTGGCGTGAAAAAATTGGTTTGGTGGCTTCTCCGGGTGTTTTGGAATATTTGGGAATTTATAGCGTTGGAACTAGGTCAGACGGATCCATGAGGGCCCCACAAGGCATCAGGGCACGCCTACCCCCCAGGGCGCGCCCTGTTGCCTTGCTATCTCCTCGTAGGTCTTCTGCTCCACACCCGAAGCTTCTAGGGTCTCTTATGTCCAAAAACAATCATCAAAATGTTTCGTTGTGTTTGGACTCTTTTTGGTATAGATTTTCTATAAAACAAAAAACAAGCATAAAATAGCAACTTACAATACGCACAAGGTTAATAGGTTAGTCCCCAAAATTATATAAAATTTCATATAAATTATCTAAGATTGATAATATAATAGCTTGAAACAATCGATAATTATAGATATGTTGGAGATGTATCAAAAGTGACCTGCCAAAATTGTTGATGTGAAGCAATTGGTTCAGTTTGTCCGAAGAAATTGACTGCGGCCGAGAAGTTTGAGGACGAAGCAAAGACGTAGCATTTGTTTCGTAGTTCATCTTTCTATTTCTTGAGTCATAGGACCACCGTATTATTAAGAAGGGTATAGTGTTGAAAACTTACTATTGGCTAATGCTAAATCCAAATCCTATGTGAGACGAGAGAAATCTCGTTGTGTTCCGAATAAATACTTGTCAGCAAGATATGAAGTTCTTCTTCGCTGCAAGAGATTTGATTCAGACCATGGAGTTAGAATTTCCTGCTCCAGAAGTTAGATATGTGTCAATTGGACATTGGTTGAGTGGTCATGTCCAAAATGGTCTTTTCCCATCGGGAAGACCACGACTATAAATAGCCCACCTCTTCCAATGTGCATCGTTGGCTGGTCCGTGAGATTCGGAGAAGATTAAGTGAGTACCCTCTCTACCGAGCGATTTGAGTTTAAAATTCACCAAGAGAAAAACCCCAGAGCCGAAAATTTAGATACTGGTTTAGCATCACTCAAATCTAAGTCCAGTATGCTCCACCTATTACTCTTGAGAGTTGTGAACTCTGTAGACGGTTAGGTGTCAAATTCTTCAGTGACCAAGAGTGATTGTGGTTCACGAAGAAGTATGTAAAGGTTTGAAGATCACCTCAAGCATCTACCATGAGTGATCAGCACTGATTAACAAATTAATTGTCGAGGAGAATAGGAAGAAGAGGGTTTTTATCTTCTATGTTAAATCACAACCCCTCCAACCAGACGTAGTCTTTTTGCCGAAGGGCGAACTGGTCTACCAAATTCCTTGTCGCCATCAAGCATCACTGGTTACCTCTGAGACCTATTTACATTCGGTTCATGATGTATGTTAAGTTTCGGTCATGTGATTCCTTTCGATGCATGCTCTAGTTCTCATTCGCTAGTTCTTGTTCACTCACTGTGCACTGTTTATATTAGTTCCGTTGCTGGGCTCTGGGAGATTTGAAGTTTCCTAAAAAATATTAAATCTCCCACTCACCCCCCTCATCTGGTAGACATACTTTGTTCCTACAGTACCTAATGGAGGACCGAAGCCTATCTATATGGCTATAAAGAAAGCACTGCTGGGGAGGTAACCTGGAAGTCCGTAGGTGTCTTTCTCAGATTTGTGTCTTTGTGTCTAGTTACATTCATGTTGCATTGACACTTTTATTTTTATTTTGCATAGTTGTTATTAGAGTTGGTTTCAAAATACTTTCATTAGTAAAAATTTATAGTCTATTAGTAGCATGTATTTTATTGCATACCTCCTCTTGTTTTTACTGCAAATGTGTTATGTGACTAATGTGAGGAGGGAGCACATTTTTTTAGAAGTTCTGTAGTTTCAAAAAGACGGCTTACGGTTCGACCACTGCCGGTCGTACCCCCGCTCGTACCAGCTTGTCGCGGCAAGCAGAAGGATGTCATAATGAAAGACAGCTTGCAGTACAAGCGCTCGTGGTCGTACCACGGTCATACTTTCGGCGGTCACGGACGTACGCGTTCTCGTACGCAAAGTCATTCCCGACAAACCAAATCTCAAGAGTTTCAAGACGGTGTCTAGAACGACCGCTTGGGCTCATACCAGTGTTCATACCGAAGTGCGATGCTAGGCGTTGACCTAACAAAACGATCAGCAACGTCTGGTACGACTGCTTTTGGTCGTACCACCGCTCGTACTAGGCAAGAAAACCCTTTTTTTGGGCAAATCAGAGAGCTTTATTCAACAAAAGTGTTCCCCGGGTAATCAGCCAAGAGGCTGGTTACCAAAATATTAGGGGTCTCCTCGAGCCAACAATCGGTCACATTCAATGTGTATGCATGTTTTGCACATAGATGTGTCGATAAGTTTGCTGACCTATTTACATGTTCAAACTCAAAAACAAAAAAATCACAACTAAGCTCTCCTATTTCATCTAGGATAGGAGCCACAATCGAACGTGAATTGTGGCGGTTATGCCAGAGTTGCACTAACTCCTGACAGTCTGTTTTCATTATCACATGCGATAGGCCTTGAAGTTTAGCAAAGAGCGTTCCTTCTCGCATTGATAAGGCTTCCATTATCAGAGGATCGGAGATGTCACCGAACGGCTTGCACCAAGCTCCTAGTAGCACGGACGCGGAACGGGCTATGCCACTCGCTCCTCCTCGACCCTCTGCCACATTGAGTGCTCCATCGCAAGTTATCTTGGTCATTCCTGCTTCGGGCGGCCTCCATCCATGACCTAGTAGCATATTCGCTTCATTTCGGGGTAGCTCCAGCAGCGCTAGGGCCTCCCGGGTAGATCTAATAGCGGCTGTTGGGTCTCGGCCCTCTTCCCCAAGTTTGATCCGGTTGCGGGAATGCCAGATCGTCCACATGATGGTGATGATCTTTGCGTGATCTTCGTCCCTGATCCTATTGCCACATAGTATATCTCTTGCCCATGAGCGTGGGTGCAGTCGAGGGAGTCTGAGATCAAACCAAGCACAAGCTTCGCTCCAGAAACGTCGTGCATGTGAGCATTGTATTAGCGCATGCATGAGATCCTCCTCTCTTGCCATGCACACTTTACAAGTGTCTAGGCACTAGTAGAAAAAGGGTCAGATGTGAAGCACATTAGTGCCGGTTTGTAACAGAACCGGCACTAATGTGATCAATAGTACCGGTTCGTGGCGGCGATCAATAGTACCGGTTCATGGCGAACCTTTAGTGCCGGTTCATGCCACGAACCGGTACTAAAGAGGTTGTGGTAGCCTGCGGTCAGGCTATGGCCCCACCATCACCATTTAGTGCCGGTTCATACCACGAACCGGTACTAATGAGGTTATGGCAAGCTGTTTTTAGTCCCATCTCGCTCCCCTAACAAGGTTTTTACCACCTTAAATATGTTACTTCTCAAACTATCGCAATCACTTGGTCTTCATTGAACTCTATGTGTAGAATTTGTGGCCGCAATATGAGTCTTCACCGGTTTACAAATCGTCGAGGACTCATATTGACACTTCAGATTGTACACAAAAATATCATTGATGATCAAAGTATTTTTGATGTATAAGATCATATTGACAATTCAGACTGTAAAGAAATATAAGATCATGATCTAAATGCTCTTATATTTTTTGCACTCAGTATGCACCATTCAAAGCGACGCCATGGACTTTCAACCATTTCTACCTTCATTTGCTATTTTTATGCATTTAATGATTTGTTTTGAGCTAAATGACCCTGAAATTGAAAAGCACTACAAATGAACTATGAAAAAGTTGAAACTTGGCATGGTATTATCATTTCACCCACATAGCATGTGCAAAAAAGTAGAGAGGGTTACGGCAAAAACTGGATGCACTTCGTTTACAAACTGGACAATCTCTTTCGAAGTATTCGGGTTTCTGACGAAAACTCATCTGTTACAAAGGCATTTCATTTTTTTGAACTTATTACAACTCCAGACTTTTTGTGCATTCAGTATGCACCATTCAAAGTGACGCCATCAACTTTCAACCATTTCTGCCTTCATTTGCTATTTTTCATGCATTTAATGATTTGTTTTGAGAGCTAAATGACCCTGAAATTGAAAAGCACTACAAATGAACTCTGAAAAAGTTGAAACTTGGCATGCTATCATCATTTCACCCACAGAGCATGTGCAAAAAAGTAGAGAGGGTCACGGCAAAAACTGGATGCACTTCATTTACAAACTGGACATTCCCTTTCGAAGTATTCGGGTTTCTGACGAAAACTCATCTGTTACAAAGGCATTTCATTTTTTGAACTTATTACAACTCCAGACTTTTTGTGCACTCAGTATGCACCATTCAAAGCGACACCATCAACTTTCAACCATTTCTAACTTCATTTGCTATTTTTCATGCATTTAATGATTTGTTTTGAGAGCTAAATGACCCTGAAATTGAAAAGCACTACAAATGAACTCTGAAAAAGTTGAAACTTGGCATGGTATCATCATTTCACCCACATAGCATGTGCAAAAAAGTAGAGAGGGTTACGGCAAAAACTGGATGCACTTCGTTTACAAACTGGACAATCTCTTTCGAAGTATTCGGGTTTCTTACGAAAATTCATCTGTTACAAAGGCATTTCATTTTTTTGAACTTATTACAGCTCCAGACTTTTTGTGCATTCAGTATGCACCATTCAAAGCGACACCATCAACTTTCAACCATTTCTGCCTTCATTTGCTATTTTTCATGCATTTAATGATTTGTTTTGAGAGCTAAATGACCATGAAATTGAAAAGCACTACAAATGAACTCTGAAAAAGTTGAAACTTGGCATCGTATCATCATTTCACCCACATAGCATGTGCGAAAAAGTAGAGAGGGTTACGGCAAAAACTGGATGCACTTCGTTTACAAACTGGACAATCTCTTTCGAAGTATTCGGGTTTCTCACGAAAACTCATCTGTTACAAAGGAATTACATTTTTTTGAACTTATTACAACTCCAGACTTTTTGTGCATTCAGTATGCACCATTCAAAGCGACGCCATCAACTTTCAACCATTTCTGCCTTCATTTGCTATTTTTCATGCATTTAATGATTTGTTTTGAGAGCTAAATGACCTTGAAATTGAAAAGCACTACAAATGAACTCTGAAAAAGTTGAAACTTGGCATGGTATCATCATTTCACCCACATAGCATGTGCAAAAAAGTAGAGAGGGTTACGGCAAAAACTGGATGCACTTCGTTAACAAACTGGACAATCTTTTTCGAAGTATTCGGATTTCTGACGAAAACTCATCTGTTACAAAGGCATTTCATTTTTTTGAACTTATTACAACTCCAGACTTTTTGTGCATTCAGTATGCACCATTCAAAGCGACACCATCAACTTTCAACCATTTCTGCCTTCATTTGCTATTTTTCATGCATTTAATGATTTGTTTTGAGAGCTAAATGACCCTGAAATTGAAAAGCACTACAAATGAACTCTGAAAAAGTTGAAACTTGGCATGGTATCATCATTTCACCCACATAGCATGTGCGAAAAAGTAGAGAGGGTTACGGCAAAAACTGGATGCACTTCGTTTACAAACTGGACAATCTCTTTCGAAGTATTCGGGTTTCTCACGAAAACTCATCTGTTACAAAGGAATTACATTTTTTTGAACTTATTACAACTCCAGACTTTTTGTGCATTCAGTATGCACCATTCAAAGCAACGCCATCAACTTTCAACCATTTCTGCCTTCATTTGCTATTTTTCATGCATTTAATGATTTGCTTTGAGAGCTAAATGACCTTGAAATTGAAATGCACTACAAATGAACTCTGAAAAAGTTGAAACTTGGCATGGTATCATCATTCACCCACATAGCATGTGCAAAATAGTAGAGAGGGTTACGGCAAAAACTGGATGCACTTCGTTAACAAACTGGACAATCTCTTTCGAAGTATTCGGGTTTCTGACGAAAACTCATCTGTTACAAAGGCATTTCATTTTTTTGAACTTATTACAACTCCAGACTTTTTGTGCATTCAGTATGCACCATTAAAAGCGACGCCATCAACTTTCAACCATTTTGCCTTCATTTCTTATTTTTCATGCATTTAATGATTTGTTTTGAGGGCTAAATGACCTTGAAATTGAAAAGCACTACAAATAAACTTTGAAAAAGTTGAAACTTGGCACGGTATCATCATTTCACCCACATAGCATGTGCAAAAAAGTAGAGAGGTTTACGTCAAAAACTGGATGCACTTCATTTACAAAGTGGACAATCTCTTTTGAAGTATTCGGGTTTCTGACGAAAACTCATCTGTTACAAAGGCATTTCATTTTTTTTGAACTTATTACAACTCCAGACTTTTTGTGCATTCAGTATGCACCATTCAAAGCGACGCCATCCACTTTCAACCATTTCTGCCTTCATTTGCTATTTTTCATGCATTTAATGATTTGTTTTGAGCTAAATGACCCTGAAATTGAAAAGCACTACAAAATGAGACACATTACTCCCGGTTTGAATTTGAGCCGGCACTAATGTGTCCATTAGTGCCGGTTCCAACGGCTAGGCGGGAGGAGTTCTTTAGTACCGGTTCGTGGCGAACCTTTAGCACCGGTTCATGGCACGAACTGGTACTAATGAGGTTGTGTCAGGTTAGGCTGGGGCCCCACGAGCACCTTTAGTACCGGTTCATGGCATGAACCAGTACTAGAGTTTCTTAGTAAGCTGTTTTTAGTCCCACCTCGCGAAGAGAGAGGCACTAGGAGCGGTTTATAAGCCCTGAGTGCAGAGATGATGAAGAAGAGGCTCAATGCTCACGTTGCTTAGCTTCAAGCCTTGAGGAATATGGTAGACTGCACGGAGCTATGTGCAGTGAAGTTTACACTATTCCGAAAGGCTTGAAGCTAATTAACGAGCATTGCACCTCTTTTTTATTTTTAATAACTTATTACAACTCCGGACTTCTTCTGTTACGGCAAAAACTGAAGTATTTTTAATAACCTAAAGTATCAGGGCCGGTTTCAGACGAAAACTCATCTGTTACACCGGCACTTCATTTTTTTAAACTTACTATAACTCGAGACTTTCAACCATCAACTTTCAACCATCAACTTGGCATGGTATATAAAAATAAATGAATAGAGAAAATAAATAAAGCAGAAAAGAAAAAAAGCAGAAAAGAAAAAATAGCAGAAAAGAAAAAAACTATAGCAGAAAAGAAAAAAATATATAAAAAACTACTCAGAAATAAATAGAAGAAAAATAAATATAGCAGAAAAGAAAAAACTACTCAGAAATAAATAGAAGAAAAAATAAAGCAGAAAAGAAAAAAAACTATATAAAAATATTTGGGGCGCTGCCTGTGGGCCTGCTAGACCACGGGCATGCAATTTCAGGCCCACAAGGCCCTGCAGACTCATAGGGCAGCGCGCTGTAGTTAGGCCCAGAAGCCTGCTTTATAGAGGAGTTCGAAAGGACAGCCGCGGCTGGGTTTATAAACCAGTGCGGCTGCCCTTTCCCCGACGAGGTGGGACTAAACTTTGTGCACCGCGGGTGGCAGCGCACCACCTTTAGTACCGGTTGGTGGCTCCAACCGATACTAAAGGATGGTCTTTAGTACCGGTTGGTGGCTCCAACCGGTACTAAAGGCCTCTTCTATATATACAACACTTACGAAAATTTTCAGTTAGTTGTTCGTCTTCGTCGCCGCCCCCGCTCCCGCCCCGTATCGCGCCCCGTCCCCGTCGCCGTCATCGCGCCCCGGCCGTCCCCGTCGTCGCACGCGCCCCGGCCGTCCCCGCCCCCGTCGTCGTGCGCGCCCCGGCCGTCCCCGCCCCCATTGCGCCGTCCCCATCGTCGCCGTCTCGCGCCGCCGCCCGTACGCCGCCGCCCCCGTCGCGTCGTCCCCGTCGTCGCCGTCTCGCGCCGCCGCCCATACGCCGCCGCCCCCGCTCGTACGTACACACACATACACACACACACACAATTTTTTTTACTTATTTTCTATTTTCTGTTTTTTAGATTAATGCATGTAAAATTGTTAATTAGATGAATTACCTAGATAAGAATGTTAGATTTATGTGAAATGTTAGATATGAATTAGATAGAAAAGTTAAATATTAATGTCAATTGTTAGATGAATTATAGCTAGATATTAATTAGGTATATGAGATTTGAACTAGTTGAATTAATATAACTAGTTTATTTTTAGTAAATGCTTAGTTTAATTAATAGAACTAGTTGAATTAGTTGAAATAATAGAACTAGTAATATTGTTTCACCTATATATAGAACTTAACTAGCTAGATGTTAATGTTAATGATTTTTTATATATTTTCAGTTTATATAAATGTTAGATTAATGTCAAATGTTAGATGAATTAGATAGAAATATATGTTAGATATTAATGTCAAATGTTAGATGAATATTGGAATTAGCTAGATATTAATTAATGTTAGATAGTAAGTGTTTAATGTTTCACCTATATGAACATAGAAAATGTCGTCTGACGATGAAAAATATTTCATTATGTGCGAACACTGTGAAGACCAACGCGGCCTGTGCGATAAAAATTTCCTTGTTGATAATAGGTGCTTCAGCATCAAGCTGGATGAGACATGCGAAGTGGATACAGTAAGTCACAACGGCAATTATTTTTTCGTAATATAAGCATTATACTTATGCTTCATTTGCTTCAACTTACAATTTTAAATTTTCACTGTTCTACTAGCGCATCCCCTGCCATGCAAGAATTTTTGTCTTGGATAAGATAGGTTTCAGTGCTATGGAAACTATGGAGGTAAAGAGAGTTTACCTGAAGACCGAGCATGGTTATACTTTCAACGTCAAATTATACAATGCAGACACGTACACCTATTTTGAATGCAAAACTTGGCAAGCACTATGTAAGGCTTATGCATTTGAGCCTGATATGGTTATCACCTTTGATATTCGTCCGGAAGATAATATTGAAGGTAATATCGACATCTGGGTCGATGTGCAGACGCCTCCAGTTCTACCATTATGTGAGTTTCTCAGCCATATTTATGTCTTTGATATTGTTTATTCAAAAATAGTTGACAACTTATTTCCATTGACAGCTTATTTCCGTTCAAGCAAACATGTCCGGCGCTTGGTAGATAGGACCTACTACTGTCCCGGAGCTGCACTAAACTGCAAGGAGATAAGTCATTATGTTTCATGGCTTGAGGATCTTCATACTGTTAAGAAAAAATTTCTTCCCGGACTTAGAAATGTTAGTACTCAAAACGTGTGACCAATAGTGATCGTATTGAACTACGATCACATCTATTTACGAAAGATGGTAAGATTTTTACTATTTGTCCTCAGTGCATCTTTTGCATACATTATTTTTGCTAAACTTTCATTGCTAAGTATATTAATTACTATACGATGTTCTTCAACAGGGACTCCCGATGACAGTTGTGCCTCAGTGGATCGAGACTAAAGGTCACATGTCAATGGTTAGCTTACGGCCAAGATATCCTACATTGCACATGAGTGCATTCAGGATTTCTAAAAGCGATGAATGCTTAATAGTGAAAGATTGGAGCAAAATTATTAACGATCCCAGCAGAGAAGTACTAGGGAGCAACAATGAGAAGTGCAGCCCACGATTAGGAGACAGGTTCATCTGCATGCTCCAGTATGATGAATCGGGAGAGCTATACATGTTCTATGCTATTTTACCTGAGAGAGAGCAGCAGGAGTGATTTAGCTAGTTCATGCTCTTAGTACTTTTGTCCTCTCATGTCCGTGTTCTTCGTCCTAAACTTAATCTCAAAGGGGTGATTTGCTTTTGTGGTGTTAATTATGAACGCTTATAATATCATGACCATGATGATTTTTAGCTAGCTAGTTTACTGTTGTTGATGATATGATGCAAGAGTTTTTATATTAATATGATGATGACGACGATGATGAGTTATTATATCATTTATGAAAGAAACCGCAGATTAGTTTCAGCTGGATGAATCCTAGCTAAGTGATCAAGTATATGCCATATCCATATTATACTTGATCGCCTATAATTAAGTGATCAAGTATAATATGGATATGGCATATACTTCACTTAGCTAGCTAGGATCCACATGCATCCAGTCGAAACTAATCTGTGATACTTTCACCTACTGATTTAACAACTAAAATAATCACTAAATTAAATTGAAAACACAAAATTAAAGTAAAAATAAAAAATAATACCAAAACACCCCCAAACGTTTAGTACCGGTTGGTGTGACCAACCGGTACTAATGTCCTGCACGCACCCTGGCCTGGCTCGTGCCATGTGGTGGCACTTTAGCGCCGGTTCGTGATGAACCGGTACTAAAGGGGGGGGACCTTTAGTGCCGGTTGCAGAACCGGCACTAAAGGCCCTTACGAATCGGCGCTAAAGCCCGGTTCTGCACTAGTGAGGACTGAGATGTGGTGGTGCTTGAGGGTACATTCATCAGGTAGAATCCCCCGCAATACCCTCCACCAAAACACCTGTACCTTTGGGATCACTTTGAGTTTCCACAGGGCTGTCCACATCTGTTTATCATCCGTTGAAGCACCGGTAGCTGTCCCTTCTTCTAGAGCCAAACGCTCGTTTTGAGTCACTAGAGCACGGTACGCCGATTTAACAGTGTAGTTGCCTGATCGTTCAAAGGGCCAAGCATAAAAATCATGTCCTCCCCCCTCCTGAGTGGGATATTGAGAATAGCATCAGCATCTGGGGCGATGAAGGTTGTCCTTATAAGATCCTGCCTCCAGGACCAGTTTTCGGTGTCAATGAGATCCGAAACTGTTTGGAGGTCTAAACAAAGGTTTCACGGAGATAGTTTCGGGAATCCACTTGTCATTCCACGCATCAATGGAACTCCCATCTCCCACTCTCATGACAAGGCCTGCTTGTAAAGCTTTCCTGCCAGCAATGATAGCTCGCCAAGTAGCAGACGCTGATTTGGGAACAGCAGCATGCAAGAAATCCGTGTCAGGAAAGTAGCGGCCTTTCATTACCCTTGTGCAAAGAGAATTAGGGTTCGTCATAAAACGCCAACCATGCTTCCCGAGTAGCGCAATGTTAAACTGATGGGGATCACGAAACCCCATACCACCTTGGCACTTTGGTGTAGCCAAATTCTTCCAGGACACCCAATGTAGAGCATTTTTGTCAATGGAGCTGCTCCAAAAGAATTTTGCCATTGGTGACGTCAAACTCTTGCACACATTTTTTGTTAATAAGAATGTGCTCATAGAGTAAGTGGGAATGGCCTGTACAACTGATTTCAACAAGGTCTCCCTACCTGCACACGCAAGTAGTTTTTCAGACCATCCCTGCATCTTCCCACGAGCTCTCTCCCCGATGTGATCGAACGTTCCGCTTGTTATGCGGCCAATCACAGTGGGTAGCCCCAGGTACCGCTCGCTAAAAGCCTCCACATCAATGTTGAGGACCGCTTTAAGATGCTGCTTGAGCTGGGCCGGTGTGTTGGAGCTGAAGTATACTGCACTCTTGGCACGGTTGACACACTGAACCGAAGAATCACCGTAAACCCTCAGGATATCATTCAGTCTTGATGCACTTTGGGTGTTTCCACTAATAAAGATCAAACTGTCATCTACGAAAAGCAGGTGTGTTACCCGAGGCGATCTGTAGCTTACTCTTATACCTCTATCAATATATCCAAGATTGTAGTACTTCAACAGAGAGGAGAAACCCCCCGCGCATAGTAGGAAAAGAAAGGGTGAGGCTGGATCACCCTGTCTCAGTCCACGCGAGGGTGAAAAGAAAGGCAATAGCTCACCATTAACCCGGACTAAGAAGCGCACCGAGGACACACACTTCATGATGAGCCGGACAAAATCAATGTTGAAGCCCAACTTTGTGAGAATTGCCTCAAGGAAATGCCACTCGACACGGTCATAGGCTTTCATCATATCTAGTTTAATAGCACAAGCATAGTTTTTCCTTCTTCCACCTTCTCATTGTGCGCACACTTTCGTATTCCACCAAGACATTGTCAGTTATGAGCCGTCCAGGGACAAACACGCTCTGCTCTTCACTGATAATCTCATCCATGAATGCCCTCAATCGGTTTGTCACACATTTTGAAGCAATCTTATAAAGAACCGAACAAAGAGAGATAGGCCTGTACTGTGAAATAGACTGGTGATGACGTACATTGGGGATCAAACTGATCGAGGTGTCGTTCAAACCCACAAGTAGTCCCCCTCCGTTTAAGAAATCCAACACTGCCTCGGTAACAGCCTCACCAAGCAAGCTCCAGTGACGCTGATAGAACCCCGCAGTAAAACCGTCTACCCCCGGTGCTTTGGAGGGAGCCATTTGGAACAAGGCTGTCCTGACTTCCCCCGCCGTATAGGGTTTTAACAACTCCACATTCATATCATCCGTAACCTTGACTAGAACATGGTCGAGCAGTTCTGTAGAGTCCCTAAAACCTTGAGACTCGTACAAGTTATGATAGAACGTCTGAACCTCGTTCTTGTCTTCCTCTTCATTTGCACAAAACGAGCCATCCGATCTACATAAGCCTTGAATTCTGTTGATACGTTTCCTTTGTGCCGCCTGAGCTTGAAAATACGCAGTATTTCGATCACCTTCACGCAGCCAGGTGACACGGGACCACTGCCGTAACCAGATCTCTTCCTGTTGCAGGGCCTCGCGTAGCTATCGTACCACTGTTTTCTCCTCCTCTGTTGGCCCTCGCCCCACCGAGCGACATCGTAGGTTATCAAGTCTTTTTTGTAGCTGTCTAACACGGCGGGTCAAGCAGCCAAACTCGCGGGTCCCCCAAGGTTCAAGCGTCTCCTTCAGATGATGTAGTGAATCCACAATACCTTGCAGGCCCGGTCCTCTAATTGCCTCCTACCACGCATTGGTGACAATACGATCATAGTCCACATGCGATGACCACACGTTTTCATATCTGAATTGTTTCTTTGCACGTGACATGTTCATAATCTTGTCCTTTATCTCCGCTACAACAAAGAAATGATTAGATTCGACAGAAGGAACGTGCCTGATTCTGATGTATTGAAAATGTTGTCGGAACTCTTCATTAGCAAAGACTCTGTCCAGCCTTGCCTTAACATTCGCGTCACCCGCTTGCCGATTGTCCCAGGTGTACGCAGTGCCTGACCACCCCAAATCTTGGAGAGCCACTTCGTCGGTAACTTCTCGGAAAGCTCTCATCTGTCCCTCTGGCCTAGCAGCCCGACTATAATGTTCATTAGAGAAGAGAGTTTCATTAAAATCACCCAAGCAAATCCATGCAGCATGCGTCATGTTATACAAAGTGCATAGGAAACGCTAGCTATGATGCCTATCTTCAGATCGAGGCGCCCCATAGAAACCAGTAAACCTCCATTGAAAGGAGTTTTGCTCTTTAAATTTAACAGAAACATCAATGTGACTAGAACTATAATTTTTTAGCTCAACAATAACATCTTGCGACCAAAACAGCCCAATGGCACCACTTAGACCAACACTATCCACTCCAAAGCACCCGCCAAGCCTAGATGTCTCTGCAAGTCCTCAACTCTCTTCCCTTTAATTTTTGTTTCCATGACGAAGAGAAGAGTGGGTCCTTCTAGCTTCACAATGTTGCGAAGCTCTCGAACCGCCTCGGGGTTCCCAAGCCCCTGGCAGTTCCATGAGAGGCAACTCATTGGGATGGGCAGGACCAATCAACGGTCTCTGCCGAATTATCAGGCGTAGGCCTCTTCTTCTTTGGTTCACGAACCAGGTCCTCATCATCCTCTCCCCCTGCAGTGCTCGTGCTCGGATCAAGTTCTCGAGGGTTTTGTCCCGCTGTCAGAAGCAACTGCTTGGGTTTGTAGACCGCTGTAGGTCCCTCCTTTCTCTTGTAGCGAGTGTTCTCTTTGTTCTTCAGGGGCGAGACCACCTCTCCCCCCATCTTGCTTCGATTTTGTTCTAGAGTTCCTTGTCTCCTGCTTGCCGCCATGATCAGACTTTTGTCCCCTGGAAGAGTTGTCGCTGCTAGCTGGATATCTGGTCTCATCAGGAGCTCACAGTGACAGCCCAAACGGCAGCCCTCCCTTGTCATCTCGTGAGCCTGGGTTAGAGCAGTAAAGATCCGAGTGGCCCAGCCGTCCACAAGAGAAATAGCAATATGGAATCTGTTCATATTGTATGTCATAGGGATCCACCTTCTTCCTCCTTGCCGAGTCAATGAGCACCCATCTCCTAAGCGGTTTGTTGACATCAACGGAAACCCTAGCTCAGAGATAGCCTCAATTGTGATCGAACTTAGCAATCTGAACCTCCTTATCAATCATCCGTGCTATTGGGATGCTCCATGCATCATCTGTCAATTTGTAGGGTAAATTCAGAACCCTAGCCAAACCTGTAATCGATCAAACTTGACCTCATCAGGGCGCATGCAGTCTTCGAACTCAGCCAGGATGACCGCGTTCTTGTTGATGTGCCAGGGCGATCCCGCCCAAACTCTGTCACGATCTTGCTGGGCCTCAAATTCAGCAACAAAAGTGTTCACTCCAGTTGATTGGAATTGCAGTCCTCTAGGGTTTCCCCAAGCCGGTCACAAAGCGCTGCCAATGGTATGAATATGATACAAGTTTCGGTAGAGAACCTTCCCCGCCAGCAACCACTTCGCTGGAGCACCGTCCTGCCGGTCATCTATCACGAGGGGAGTCGCCTCTTCCTCGGATATATCCATCTTCCCCAGAGCCTCCTCTAGTTTCTCCCTCGCTGATCTGGGGTTGGTTGATCTAGAGTCCCCTTGCGCCGCCTCCGCCGCCGGTGGTGTAGCCATCACCCCGGCCGAGTCCTTGGGGCGGCCCGCCGATGAGATCCGCGGCCGCCGATCGGTTTCCACTTTGAACCCTAGCGCCGCCAGAGAGCCCTAGGTTTCGGGGAAATAAGAAAACCCTTCATTTGATTTATTTTTGACGTCTAAGGCCGATGAGGTATTTTCTAACCGATCGTTTCCTCTCTAAATTATGTTAATTACCTATGAAACTCCGTAACCTATAATTCTCCGTTGCAATTATGTTTTCTTTTATTTATTTTTGCTGGTTGGGTATACAAACTCTGTTCGTATACCAAACCGATGTTCTTATTTTTTGTGTTATTTTCGCAGAGGCTCAGATCTTGTGGTGATGTGTATGGTATTCCGTGAACCGTATAAAGACCCGCACAAGCTGCTTGGTTGCTTCAACTTGACAAACTTCACACAAGTGCCTGGTTATGTTTTCTAGTTCAAACATAGGGTTTGGTCAGGAGTCGATCCCATGCTACGGTGGCTGCTCTGTCCCTTATATAGACGCCTTGGGCCTCTTCCCCAAAAATATGAGCGGGAAAGGGCATCCACAGGGTGACAATTTGAAAGGGGACAGGCACCGGTGCTATCCTGACAAAAGGTGGCGTTCGTGTGCTAAAGTGCTTATCAATGACGCGCCATGGGCTTCACGATGACCTCCGTCCTGCCGCGCCACCGTCTTGGTCTTGTTTCACCAAAAGGGAAACCTTTGGGACTTTCTTTGAGGGCAGATTGGCACAGCTGCTCAATTAGCACCAAAAGGGAAACTGTCCTGGCCGCGCAGGCTGGCGCTTGCCCTGGCGACGTCATCCACGTGATGGGCAGCGCCTGCACCGCGTGGCTCCTTGGGAGGCCTCACAGGAGGACGCCTCGCGTGGGAAGCATCGTGAGGCCGCTGTGATGGTGTAGTGCTGAAGTCCTCCATTGGTGAAGTCCCTCGTGGGGCAGGGCCCTCGCAAGGCTGCTGGCTTCGCGGAGCCCAGAGGCTGCTTCATGAGTTCGGCCAAGCGGCCCTTCCTGGGCCGTAGGTAGATGCCCGTGGTACCCTGGTTCCCACTAGGCCGACAAACGCAACTCTCCGGAACAAGAAAACGGAACAAGGAGAAAAATGCAACTCTCTGGTCGCGTGGGAGATGGTAAGCAAGCCTAAGAAACATGGTGGTCTTGGGGTAATCAACATTAAGCTCCAAAATGAAGCTCTCCTCTTGAAATTCCTCCACAAGTTCTATAACAAGCTGGACGTGTCGTGGGTGAACCTGCTTTGGGATAATTACTATACGGACAAAATCCCACACGCATCACATCCAGTGGGCTCCTTCTGGTGGCGTGACATACTCAAACTCTCACCTGTCTTTCGAGGGGTCTCACATGTCCGCGTCGTGTCAGGCACACCAGCCTTATTTTGGAAAGATCTCTGGTGGAATGATGTGCTCGAGATCACCCACCCTCGTGCTTTCTCCTTCACCACACGTGAAGACATGTCTGTTAAGGATTTCTTGGACAGCACGACACTCGCAGAAACCTTCCACCTCCCCATGTCACCCCAAGGATTGGATGAGGTACGGGCTCTCCACGCACTTTCCATGCAAATGCACCCGTCCACCTCAATGAATGACGTCTGGTCATACTCTTGGGGGGGGACTAAGTTTAGAGTAGCCGACTACTACAAATTCTGCTTCAGAGAGGTGACTACCCACCCCACATTTACCCATCTTTGGAAGTCGCACTGCATTATGCGGATCAAGGTTTTTGGCTGGCTGCTCCTTCATGATCGTCTCAACACGCGGAACATGTTGAAATGCAGGCACTATAACATTGGAGATGATCACAATTGCCTGCTCTGTGGAACCCAAATTGAGGAAACGGTGGATCACATGATTTTTACATGCTCCTTTAGTCAAGCCTGTTGGGACAAACTTGGCATCGTCTGGCCCTCACACACTTGCAGGCTCCAACTCCTCCACGAGATGCACCAAACTTGGAGGGGGCCACTATTCTTTGACATATTTCTAGTTGCAGCCTGGAGCCTGTAGAAAGAAAGAAAGAATAAGCACTTCAGAGGCATAAACCCCAGCATTGACACCTGGTTCTGAAGATTTAAGATTTCAGCTTGGTGCAGCATAGAACTAAAGAGGGCCTTAGTGCCTCCATTGTCTCATTTGTCAACTCCTTGCGCTAGCTCTTGTAACATATATACCTTGCTGCCACACCCTCTTCCCCACCCTTGAGTGGGCCTGTAGAAGTGGGACACCCTGTACATAAGATGTAACTCTGTAACACCCTTTCATATATATGAAAACACAGTAGGAGCCTCTCCTACTGTCTAATTCCTCAAAAAAAAACAATCTGCTCCACCATCAACAAGCTACATCAATGACCATATTTGCACCAACATCTCATGACACCACATAGACGACGAGGTTCTTCAACAGCAACACCTTCAGGAAGGAAGCATCATCATCACTGGATCCAACCAGCCAAGGTCACATTCTAAGTTTTCACCTTGACAAACCAGTCCGAGCAATGCCTTAAACAAGGTAACGATCTAAAAATCGCCATTGCTAGGTATAACCAATTATGATCAAACATAGGTTTTCACCTCGAAACTCAAGACGGGTGCTCGTGTAGCACTACCATCAAAGTCACACAATGTGTTGTCACCACCACCTTTCCACGATCTCAGCAGCTACATGCGATGCATGACCGTCGCCGCTAATCAACCATCCCTTTGCATCAAGTCATTGTACATAAGTTGCCAAGGAGGTGTCGACATGGTCCGATCTGAAGCCCTATATCCAACCATCGTAGCATCCTAGCCGTGCTAGGGTGCCAGTGGCCTAGTGCATGCAAAGTAGCCGACATGGAGATGCAGAAGGATTCCATCCCAGTCTACAGCCACAACCCAACCGACCGGATCCGGATCACCACCCCCAAGACGGTAGCCACCACCTCAGCGACAACACAAGGAAGTCAGGGAACGAGTTGCAGAGGGCATCTGGCAGTTGGGAGGCCATACAACGAGCCTAGGCCAGCCAGGAGGCAAAGACTAGTTCCACCCGTATAGAGGAATTTGGCGAGTAAGGGCACCACTGGCAAGTCCGGGCATGAATACTACGCACGTAGCCGAGGTAGTTGACTCCCCATGGCCAGATCCGGGCGGATCCAGGCCCGCCGCGCCCAGGGAGCCTCAACAGCGAATCACCGCCATGGAGAGTAGTATTCCGCCAGGGAACTAGAGCTAGGAGAGAAGGGGCCGGAGGAGGGAGATCCCACCGCCACTGGCACCACATCGGTGTTATCCCGGTGCCAAGCGCCGGCAGCAATGAGCGGGAGGGTAGCGATGGAGGGGATGAAAAACGGGTGTGGTGGGGGTCACCGTCCAGGTCGCTCGGAGCAAGTGGTCCGGGGGTGGGATGATTTTATATCTAAACTTATTATGTTTTCATGAATATATATTAGTTCTTGATCCTACCTGCTAGTTATATGCACTTTGTACTGTTCTGAACCATGGACCACAAGGTGACAATAACTGGGATACTTTCTGGGAATCGCTGTAATTCGATGAGTTCATGTATTCACCATGTGTTAATGATTTGATCCGGTTCTATATTAAAAGAAGGCTTTAATTACCCTTAGATTTCTTTATGAATCCCGCTGCCACGGGAGGATAGGACAAAGGATGTCATGCAAGTGCTTATTATAAGCAAGTATGACTATATACATAATGCATGCCTACATGGAATTGAAGGATTTGAGATGTTGTGTATCACTCTAGGTTGTGACTGTTAGATGATGAATGTCATCCATACAAATATCCATCACTGATCAAATGCCTACGCTTTGATCATATTGTCTTTGCTAAGTTACTGCTATTGTTGCTACTATTCCGACTACTACAAAGCTGCTACTATCACTGCTACTATTACTATTGCTACTGATACGGCTACTATCAAAACCATCATACTACTGTGCTACTGTTACCGCTTCTATCAAAACTATCATACTACTATGCTGCTGATACTTTGCTACAGAGAAATAACTTCTCAGGTGTGGTTGAATTGAGAACTCAATTGCTAAGGCTTATAAATATTCTTTGACTCCCTTGTGTCGAGTTAAGAAATTTGGATGAAATACTACTCTTGAAGATTGTTGTGATCCCTATACTTGTGGGTCATCATGCGGCTTCAGAGGTAGCTATAGGGGGCGGCGCGGCCGCGCGGGGGAAGCTGGATGTGCGGTATAGGTCGGGTGCGCCGTGGACCAGAGCCAACGACATGGCGTTGACTATGGAAGAAAATACAGAAGAAAAAAAGTGAAAAGAGATGAAAGGCTAGCTGGTGGGGCCATCTTCCACCTCAGCATATTGTCCATGTAGGCATGCCAAATCAGCCTGACATGTGGGGCCAACCCATTAGTTTTCATGTTAGTCGCGGCTCGCAACTCGTTTAGTGCAATATGTTACTCACTTGGCGCAGAAGTGGTGGTTTTCTGTTATTTTTTGCAAAATCGGTGGTAAAGTAGCACACTAGCCACATGGTTTTCAACAATTTACTCTTTTGATTTGCAGTACTGATTTTGAACCAAACATAGATCCATTAATTACCTATTTTGTTTTGTTAAAAATTGTATCATATATAATAGTGCAAGTACATTTCATTATTGTCCAAGTGAATATGTGTTTCCCACATTGACAAATATCAGACTCATCCAGCTCCTTAGACGCAATGACGTATGTGAATATGTGTTTTCCACACAGACAAATGTCAAATTCATTAGCTTGTTTTTTTGAAGGAAAACTTCAACTTTATTAATTAGAAATAATCGTTACATCGTCCGTAAGAAAAGGTATAGTATCATTCATTGGCTCCTCGAACCAATCCCTAGTTTCTGAAAATTTTGCTAGCCTAGCAATTTCATGAGCCACCTTATTTGCTTCCCTATTACAATGTTCAAAACTAATAAGAGAAAAATCATAAGCCAAAATAACAATCATCAAAGACTGCAACCGCTGCTCCTGCCGAGTGTCCTCCAGATTCTTCATTGTGTCAATCACTTCCATATTGTCTGAGTTAATAACAAGACGATTGCAATACCGCCTTTTGTGCAAGTAATAACCCAAACATCAGAGCCACAACTTCTGCTGCTAATACATCTGCACAACAATCAAACTTACAGTTTCCACCGATAATGAACCTGCCTTTGTCATCTCTAAGGACCACCCCAACAGTACCGTGAAGCAAATCATGATCAAACGAAGCATCAACATTTAGCTTCACAAAACCCCTAGGAGGACAGCTCCATCCCGCTATTTAATAGATACCTTAGGGGAGTAGGCACTAACATAGTTTGTCGTTATGGCAAGAGCCCCCATCGAAGTTTGGTTAGCATCTTGAAACTTTCCTTCATGAACTAGTTTACGTCTATCCCACCGATCAATTCACGCACGTTCTGGATGCCCATTAAAGATAATTCCCGATCTTGCATAAAGAGTAAGAATTCTAGTACCGCCTCTCCCGGACGGTCAACAACACAAACTTTATTGATCACCTCGTATAAACCTTATTTGCCCCATACTTCTTTCCCCTTCTGACACCGGAACAAGACGTGTTTTTGTATCTTCTGTAGCATTCGAGCATGATGGGCAGATGGGCGAAACCTTCAAATGTCTATTAGCAAGTGTAACTCGACACGGAAGGGTTCCATGCAGTGTACGCCAGATAAAGATTTATACCTTTGCCAGACAGGATAACTTTCAAATCTTTTCCCAAATAGGATTGACATTGGTTCTACCCATCCCATTTGCATGTTGCAATTTTTTCCCATGTTGTTTGTTCCATTCTTCCAAATAAGCCGAACGAACAGTGAACATGTCACTTTTTGTATAACTCCGAACAATGAAATCTGGCATATTATACATGGGAAGTAGAATTGCGAGCACCGTTTGTGAATCAATTGGCCACAACGTCTGTCTCGCCAGATCTTCATCCCATGAATCCGTGATTGGGTCAATAAGATCACACACCTTTGACAGAAGCTGCCTGCCTGATAATCTTCCTATTCGCAAAAATTGGGATCCAAGTGTCTTTCCAAATATCAATATTTGGTCCATTTCCAACTCACTAGATATAATCACTTTTTAGAGAATTTACGCCCGCCATAATACTTTGCCAAGTAAAAGAGGACCCTGTTAGACTTGCATTCATTAGATCCCCCTCCGGAAAATATTTTGCTTTCAAGATAGTAAATCATCAGCTCCTTAGTTGCAAATACATATGTTAATAGACTTGCCACGTACAACCATCATACACCCATGTCACAACTCCCATAAGACATCTACACTTCTACGCAACGTTTTACAACTGAAATAACTAGTATATTAATCAAATAAAAATATCAGCACATGGAAATTTACTATATCACAAACGATTTTGCTGAAATTCGTAAAAAAAACTACCTATTCGTACAATGGCAAGTTCATCACTGTAAGACTGGGTGTTATCCATATGGGACTGGGCCAGCTGCACCAAAGCGGGGATACAATTTCTTCCGTGCTGTCATCGTCCAAGTTGAGAACACCTATGTCCCGAGGGTTCGTCTTATACTTCCAACTATATTCCTCATCATCTGCGAAATAGACACAATTTTCCTTCAGTTGCGGATATTCTTCAGCACTAAGGTACTGCGGCTGGTTACGCCCAAGAAACAACACGTGATGATGCAAGCCATTTATTTCCACAAGCGCTTTTGCTGCCATATCAACTTTGTATAACAAGATTTTTCTAGTTTTAACTATGAGCTCCTCATAACCTGCATCTATGAGTTCATCCTCCCTGCAGACTTGCAGCAGACCGCCCCACGGTGCCTGAACAACATACCACATGTCCCGACTAATGTAATTGTCAATCTCATCTATAATTATGTTCCTCGTGACGGCAGGGCCAGTGAGATCAAAAGCATCGATTCTTCCAGTTCTCGTGAATGCATACAACAGATCATGCATGTAGATGCATTGTTTATAGTCCCAACCCGGGGGCAGCAAGGTCCACTTGCAATCTCCTATCCTTGCAAACGAAAGCTCACCTACTGGACCGTGGATGAGAACCACAATGTAGCTTCCTGCCAACGGATCCGGAAAGATAAATGCCCTGACATAGAGGTGGTCACGAAGCTCATCGGGGGCATGGGTTAACATTTTGGATCAACCAGTTTGGCGCCTGAGTCCGCAGAGTACACTTGCTCGGGCAATCCATACTTAACAATTACTGTACCTGCATCGTCAAAGATTGGCTCTACATAATCGATGGTGATCACCGGCGGGAGACCAATCTGTTGACCAGTGATCGGATTGATAAGGTGGAGCTCAGACTTGTCATCTGCTGTAACTAGCCAACCATGTGAGGACCCAATAAGATACCTACTGCGGATGGGCGGATCCGGGAGAGTTAGATTGTAGACCCTCTTCTCCGCAAGGCTGTAGAGACAAGCGACGTTCTCACCAGCAGATTCAGAAGTGTAGAGGAGGCAAGGCGTCTGAGGCCGTTTGTACAGCTCAAGCTCGCTGCATAGGCTTGTATACGCCGAGTGCCAGGAGGTGCTGACAGAGGCCGCACGCATGAGGTCAGGTATCTCCAGGAGTGAAAATATTTCCATCAATACATCCTGCGGCAGCTCCGGCAAATTTCTCACCACAGTTTCAGTTTCCAACGGCGGTGAGACCTTTCCCAATACATCCTACGGCAGCTCCGGCAAATTTTTCAGCACAATTTCAGTTTCCATCCGTGGTGAGACCATTCTGAATTTCCCCAGTGAATCAGGAGAAAGAGCGAGGAACTTGGGCAAAATTCTAAGGCCAAGATGTGCAAAGTTCACTATCCTGGCTAAGCTACAGGAGGCCTCCATTGGAGCGATTGCAAAACCAACAGGACTTGGCTTGTGTATCTAATCTGAGAAGAAGAGCACATCGACCTGGCTGCACTTATATAGATAAGCCTGTGTAATTCCGACATCACCTGCGATCCGATTGGAAGAAGGGAGTCCGGATCCAAGGACGAAACGGCGGGGACTTGTTGCCGTAGAAACTTCGGAAAAGATCCGGAATTCGAATCTGAGCAGTTACCTCAAGGATTCCCGTCGATTGCTCCACTGCGCCACACCACCCGACGACCGGAGAGGCCCGGAGAACCAGGAGTAATTAGCAGCGGAAGGTAGCGGCGAGACGGTGCTTGGCTGCTCCGCCGTCTTTGTCGCGGGCGGCGGCGCTGTGGGGGCAGGCAGGCTTGTGTCGCGTTTGCAGAGGTGAGCGGAGGGGCGTCTGTTTCGCGACCGAGCGCCGTGTGCTCCGCACGAGCGATCGATTCATTTTCAATATATTTTTTGGAAATATTATCCGACGAACGTTCACCAGGAGATAAACCCAAATGATCACACGGATCTAGATGCAAAGGTTTTTTGTCTTCCCGGTTTTCATTGGTCTTTCTATTCCTTCTTCCTTTTTATTTCTTTCTTTTTCAATTTTCACTGTCTATTTGCTTATCTTTCTTTCTTCATTTTTATTTATCTTTTTTTTTCATCAGGTTTCTTTTGTTTTTACTAGCAAAAATGCCCGTGCGTTGCAACGGGAGAAAAAATATACTAAAAGAACACAACATGCAAGGCACAAAAATTAGGCTTGAAGGCATACATATTCTTATGTCAAACGTGTACCAAATCCTCATGCAAATCAGACAACATTGTTGACTTATTTTTTGCCATTAAATCATATTTCTTCTTCTTCTTTCATCGTCCCCGCTCACGAATTACACAGTTTACTTGGTCGACGGTAAAATTCATTGAAATCTCTATATTTTTGCTGGCCCTTGATCGATAATATGGTCAATTGCAGGAAGCAATGTCTCTGTGACCAACAGATCATCTGCCGCTTTCTCTTGTTCTGATGCAGATGGTGGGGCATAGCTATCAGGAAAGGGTATTCGCAAAAAAAACTATCCGAAAAGGGTGAAGGGGAGGGTCAGAAGGCAGCTGCTAAGAAATATGCCAGATGTTTTGAGGATGTCAAAAAAAATGTTAGATGTTTGAGGGTTAATAGCAAATGGTTCATAAGGTAGTTTGATGAACAGACTTCTAGTACAATACAGCAACAGAACTTGAGAAAAATTGTTACTCCCGTTCTTGGGACTAAGGAGTGGTCAGTACATCTGATGTGCCCCCAACTTCATTTTGTGTGATGGCTACCATTATGTACCGAGGTAAGTAACAGGAAATAAGTTCTTCTATCTAAAGCAGGAATGTTTTGCTATAAAAAAAGTATACTGCCCCTGTTGCAACATGCAAAGACACATGAGGATGTGATCAACTCATCTCAACTCCTTCAACTCCTCCAAGTATGTTGTTTCCTTATGTGACATTGATTCAGGAGCTGTCCCATCAGACTATGTTCCCTCTGTAAAAAACACAAACAGAAATTCCAGTTATGCTAGTACTTCTGTTTTGCAAATTGCGGTAAATAATAAAATGTAAAATAAACAGAAACAACAGAATTGTGAAGTACAACAACAGCAATCCACCAATTTCCCGCAAGTGATCTTGCATGACCAATGCCAACTATCCTTATTACAGATTATTAGAATGTCGAGGTAAGGAGTAGTTTAACCACCAAACTGTACTACAGTACTAAGTTTTATTTTGTTCCAAACAGTGTGTCAATTCACATGGACTCAAACTTAATGTGGTAACTTCCAATCGACAAACAAAACAGATATCTTTGAACAGTTAAGTAAGCATATAAATTCCAATATCATGCAAAGAGAAGTAAATATAAGAAAACCTGTCAGCAAAAAAACCATGGAACTATATTCACATTCATGCTTGGATCTTTAATCTCAGAAAACCGTAAAATTGCCTACATGTAATTTTGTATCTTCAAACCCATAATTTTCCAAACTTTGACCTACACCTACATCTCAAATCTTGTTTGCAATCCTAATGAACGTCTGCCACACACTGAGTATTGCTCACATCACTTGGCAGACCATCCTATTGGGTAGCAGGATTTCTGACATTAGTAGGTTTTGGAGAATATCATTGCCATTTAATCAAGGCTAGAAGCTGAAGCTTGACTGAAGAACATAGCAGAAATGAACTTGACTAAGTAAATAGATCAACAACTCGTTTGCTGAAGTACCCAGATTTTGATATTGACAAAATCTAAACCCCAAGACCAGTGATACTAACAGCAGAGCAAGAAACCTTTAGGGAGAAAGGTAAATTGGCTATTTGTAACGCCGTTGCGGATGTGATGTTTCCTGTTCCCCTGCTCCGGCATCACCAGATCCACGCATCCCCGAACAGAATGCCGCTGCTGGCTGTCCCGCCTTGCGGCCTCCCCTCCTGAACAACATAAAGTCAAATAAAGTAACTCAATCACTGAAAGTTCTTTCTCATGCATGAGTATCAAAGGTGTCATGAATGAAGTTGTTGAGAATGATAACAATGTGCTACTCTATCATAACTGCTTCAGTAAAAGGAAAATAACATAATCTCTTGGTGTACAGAATGGAATATATATGCCAGTTCTGATTGCCATGGTTCAATCACTCCAACACACAAAAAATGGTGTGGATGTCATCTCCGGCAGCAAGGTTTTTTGTTCTTCTCCCTTCTGACCATCTCACTCCCTCTATAATGACTCAGGGGAGCAAACTCACCAGGAGCTCGTGGCGTCAAAAATTAAGCACAAGACACACCCCCGAGACCTCATCAGACTGCAGCAACAACGATCTAACCATCAGTCAATCACGGTGTAACAAAGGCGGAAACACGCCACATTAGCGCGCACTCCTCCTCCTTCCCCAGTTCTATATGTATCTATTGATTCCGATTTTGATGTGATTCACATCCAACGATAGTGCTACAACGCCATCCTGCACGGCCGAACGAGCATGAGCTGCTTGAGGGGTTCCGGGAGCGCGGCAACGAGCACCTTCCTGTGTCCCCGCCGACGCCGGCGCCAACGGCACGCTGCGAGCACCGTGTGCTGTAGGTGACCCGAAAGTTCCGGCTCGGGGCATCGGATACGGCTGGAATAAAGAGCCGTTGCAGCTCCTCCAGTTGGTAGTCTCCTCCAGTAATGTTCCGGATCGGATGATGGCAACCACCCGGTTAAATTGAAACTGGTGGCAGTACACCTGTGATCCTCCGCTGCATCAAGTATCGACCATCATGAGATTGATTCCTTATTTGGTCTGAAAAGAGTGATTATATTCGCTGTAGTTGTTCTGATAACCTCTTAATATTTCAGTCCAAGGTATACGCCGAAACTGGTGGACAAGATTGAGAAGCTTGGTGGAGCGCACCATGTTTTGACCCACATGTATGTTCAGACTTAAACAGTTCTATATGTATCTATTGATTGTGCATTTGTGGACCTTTCTATAAGGAGATTGAAGAGTATCTAACCAGTTACCAAACAGTGATGATGTACTGGATCATCGGAAGTGGGCCGAGCGGCCGAAATGCAAAGAGAATCATCCATTCAGGAGATGTAAGAACACCTGTAGAAAGGAACTTACTGAAATATCTAAAGAGCGCTCACACATCATGTTTTGAAGGATATTAGAAATCTATTAGAATTCAGAGATTCTAAAGTTGATATTTGCCCTGATTATCTGCTGCGATAACCATGCTGATACAGGTAGTGGACATTACTGCTGATGTCGAGTGGAAACTTACTGGAAGTGGTCCCTGGAACATTGAAAATGGAACTTACTATACCCCAGGCCATACCGAAGTAAGAAACTCAACTCAATGAATAGAATTACGTTGAATATACGTCTAGCCTTTGGTTAAGGATAAGTTTATGGATTAAAGAGGAGCTGGGCTTAGAGATAAGTGCACTACGGCTAGCTGGCTGCACTATTAAGGTTAAAAATATATATGTTATTCTTTGGAAAGACAAGATGGTTGCACTATTCTTAAACTTCAGAGAACAAAGCTTGTATGTTGTTCGTTGGAAAGGCAAGATGGCTGGATGGTAATGACGTCATTAAAAGATTCACTCATGAAAACAAATCATTTTATGTAGAGCTTGGTATGTTTGTTGTACAAACCGCTAGAGGCGCTATTCACACTGGCGACCATGTGGCAAATCAGAATATTCAGAGCAACTGAATCTGTTTCGGATGTACAGCAAGCAATCAGGTAGTACAATCCACCCTCTTCTCCCTAGTCTTTCAATTGTACCATAGAGTTAAGCCTAAATCCTAGTTGACCTATATATATGTATATCTGTCGCACAAACTTGCAGTGAATCTGCAACTGGATAGTTACTGGACCTAGATTTTAAGTGGTATTTACCTGGCAAGCATCCCTTCCAAGTACCATATACATAATATATATTACCAAAATTCTGTTTGATACCTGGATTTGCAAGCCATCTCGTAAGATCTTCGGTTCAATTGCTTCTTGTTAACTGCACTAATTTGTGAGCTGTCTCTCTCCAGGGCATGGCTATCCAATCCTATATGAAGATGTACAGGCAAAAAATGCAGCAATTGAGTCTCTGCTAGCTAACTACAAAAACTAAGATTCCATTGGATAGTATGAGGAAGATGCAGAAGAAAGAGACAGGGAGAGGTTCCATTGGGTTGGCGGCCTTTTCTAGATCGATACCTGTGGAAGTCATGGCCTCAGCGGAGCTCTGTCCGGGCTTATAGGGCGCAGATGCGGGGCGCCATCTCCGCCGCACACAGCCAGGCTCTCCACCTGTGCTCCAGATTGGAAGGATGGATATGGAGAGGCGACCCTTAGCCACGGCCTGAAACCTGAACCGGAGGAGGAGGAGCGCAGGATCGAGAGGGAGAGGACCTCGGCTTGACAATCCCGTTGATCTCGGGGACGTGGGACTCCGGAGGCGGGTGGCGAGCCCTCCATAGCAACGACGGCAGACACCTCGAGCATCGCGAGATCCAGGGCGACTTGGGAAGGGAGAGGAGCAGCATACCGGATCCGACGTGCGCTGATTCTGACGCTATCCCGCCTCCCGCGCGTCCTACTTCTCCTCCCGGTCGTTGCCCGTGGCGGCGAGGAGCGTGCTGAGCAGCCCGTCGCGGTCGGCGGCGTGGTCCCGGAGCGGGCTGGCCTGGGCCTCGGCGTCGGCGAACCGCGCGCGGAGGACTCGGACCGCGCAAGGAGGAGGGCACGGCGGAAAGGAGGCAGGCGGCGGTGCGGGGAGGACGGCATGGCGGAGGATGGCGTGGCGGAGGACGCCGGCCGGCGGCGGATCCAGATGGGGTGGGAGGCGTGGTCGCTCGTATTTTCTGGCAGAAATACGAAACGTTTCTTTACTTATTTACTGAACTGCGGGTTAATTTCTCTGAAACAGAGGGACTTTTTTGCAAAAAAGCACGACGTACGACCACAATGGTTCTACCTTAGGACTGACATGTAGGATAAATAATGAGGTGGAGGAGAGAGAAATTATAAGAAAAGGCTTGTCTTCTCTTATTTAAGATAAGACAAGAGATGATCTCTTGGCACAATTTGTCTTACCACGTTTCTAGGAATAGCTTGTTATTGAAGATAAGGCTAAGAGATGACCCATTATAGACATGTTTTTTTGTCATCTCTAAATTACATGCAAAACTTAAGATAAAAGTATCTTATTAACCATTGTACATGCCCTTAGTAGGTAAAGATAAAGATAAAGAAATGTTTCTTTGTCGGATTTTCTCAGTTTCCATTCTTTTTCATTGGTTTCTTTTGTTTTTCATTTTTTTGTGTGTTTTCTTTTTATTAGGTTTCTTCGGTTTCTTTTTTTTATTCTCATCGTTTGCTCTTATCGGTTTTCATTGTTTTTCCATTCGTTTGCACTTGTTTCTTCGGTTTCTTTTTTGTTTTTAATTTTCTTTGATTTCCTTTTGTTATTTTGCTTTCATTGTTCTTTCATTTTCCTTTGTTTTCATTCTAAAATTTTGGTATACATCAAGAAATTTTTTCCTAATACATGATTTTCTCAAATACAAGTTCAAAAAAAAATATTACATGGTCAACATTTTTTCCATACAAATTTTTAACATTTTTCAAATGCTTGATTAACAATGTTTAAATATAAGATTAATATTTTTTGGAGTACATGGTCAACATTTTTATATACAATTTTTTATATTTTTTAAATCTTCGATTACATTTTTAAATATCATATTAATACTCCCTCCGTCCCAAAGTTATACTAAACTTGAGACACTTATTTTGGAATGAAGGGAGTAGTTTTTAATACATGGTCAGTGTTTTTTCTACGGCAATGCTATATGCGTCCGCTGGGTGATAAACCGATAAGATCAGTCGCCTCGACAACCGTCCGATGTCGTCCAAAATAGCCGTCTGATCTACCATCCAAGGCAATTGGGCGCCTTCGCATCAGCTAGGTTGTTTGCGTTCATGGCTTTGCAACAAGGACCTTGTTGCAAAGGTCCACTGAGATAGCACCACTGCCCCGCCATGGCCTGAGTGCCTCGGCCATGGAGCATCGCTGGCGCCGGAGTCGTTGCGCCTCCTTCGAACCAGCACCCCGAGAAGCTGCCTCTACTCTAGTGCAACAACGATGAACTCTCACGTCGGGCACCCCTGTGGCGATTTCTGCAACCGAAGCTATGTTTCTGAAACATGAGTCGTGTTGCAATGCTTGCCCTCGTATGCTCTAACACGAGGCACTCATTCTGTGCTTTCTACAACCGGGGCTATGTTTCTGAAACAATACCCTTGTTGCAGAAGAGAAAATATTCAACGTCGAACCATTTTTCTTCTTTCTGAAACAAGGTCTCTGTTGCAGAAACTTTCCGAAACTAGATCCCGTTACCAAAAGAAATACTTCACCACCAAAAAAAATTTATTTCTGGAACAAGATCTCTGTTGCAGAAAGCTTGTGAAACAAGACTCTTGTTGCCAAAAAGACTAGCTGCACGGGACTTGTCACCGGTGCGAGCGCTCAATCAAAATCAACCCGAGGCTATGCAAGCAGCGGATGTTGTCTGTGCATCAGCCGGCTAAAGGTTAGCGTTTTCCTTTTTCTATACATACTTAACATGTTTTATTCAAATGCTTGATTATTGTTTTTAAATACAATTTTAACATTTTTTAATACATGGTCAACATTTTTTCTATACATATTTATGATTTTTCGAATACAATTTTAATTTTTTAATACATCATAAAAAAATTCTATACACATTTAACATTTTTTTGTGATTACACATTTAACATTTTTCGAATACATGATCAACATTTTTCTATACAAATTTAATATTTTTCAAATACAAGTTTAACATTTTTTTCATACATGGTCAACATTTTATTCAAAAGCTTGATTAACATTTTTAAATACATGATCAACTTTTTTGACACACTTTGTATAGGTTTTGTATACATTTTTCGTATACATGGTCTTTTTTTATACACATTTAAAAAAATTTCAATTGCATGATTAATATTTTTCAAAACATTATGTAAAGTATATTTTTGTAAAATATATGTCTAGAATTCTTGAAAGTGTAAAAAAAAGTAAAATAAATAAACAGAATGTGAAAAAAACAGAACATGAAAACGAGGTTGTGGCCTCGAGCGAACTTGGTTCGGCCCATCTCGAGCTGCCTTACGTGAGGGTTCCCTATGTCTCGCGTGAAGCGAGACATAGGGGCGTCCGGAGGAACCCCCCCCCCCCCCCCCAATTGACCTGCCCCGGATATTAGGGTCCAATGTTTTAGTGAATATTCTTTTTTTCTTTTCTGAACTTTCTTTTACTTTTGAACTTCCGCACAAGCGATCGATTCCTTTCGTTTTTCTCTTTTGTAACTTACGCGTGACGCTGGTAGAAATC
This sequence comes from Aegilops umbellulata, assembly GCA_032464435.1. Classification (NCBI taxonomy): domain Eukaryota; kingdom Viridiplantae; phylum Streptophyta; class Magnoliopsida; order Poales; family Poaceae; genus Aegilops; species Aegilops umbellulata. The sequence continues at coordinate 514,683,439 of CP136060.1, read as the reverse complement.
TATTCATTTCAATCGTGTGTTTTTTGTTTGACCGGCATTTCAATCATATTGAAGTGGGTCCTGATAAACTTGACGAGCATGCTTATAGTTTGAAGCTTAGTCCAAGGCCCTGTGTTGTTTGGGCTTGAGCTTCGATTTTTGGTGCATTTAGGCCCCTAAAAACACAAACCCAAACAAACACATGACATATGTTGCTTGGCTTGATAGAAGCCACCTTCCCAATTGTATTGTGAAGCAAAAGCACCTGCACACATGCTTTCCTCGTCCCCCCCCCCCCCCCCCCGCAACATCAAGATAGCATCAGCATGACTATTCTAGAATAGGCAGAATGCCAGCGGCCCATTGCAGCATGAGTCGTCTGCCCGCATCACCGACACTTGACCGCTATTCCAGCACTGGCAGCGGCCTGCAACATCGATGTTGAGCCCATTATAGCGTCGTCATCCCCTCTTGCAACACATTGGTCGCCTCCCATTTGCAGTGGTGTCGGACGCTTGCAGCATGGGCATCCCCATTGAAGCATAGATGGCAGGGCCCCCAGCTGCAAGGACAGCGTCCACAACCCCTTGTGTAGTTGTTCCGCTGGCGGTGGGTGATGAAGCACTAGCCAACACCGAGCGAGCAGACAAACAACATCTGAAAGTCCGGCTATTGTAAGGGCAATGTGGTGACACAAGCATTCTAGGTTCCAGCACTAGTACCCCGGGCTGCAGCACAGGCAGCCCTAGCCTGTCTAGCCGCATTTATTCCTAGCATGCCGACGGTCCTGTCCAGATTTGGAGCAACAACCCCTCTTGCAGATTCGACGTTTTTTTATGGAGAGGTGTTTCCTCGGATTTTCATTAAGAAAACTGTATAAGTCTTTGTCGCTACACCTCCACAACACCCCCATCTGCTGGGACTCTGACAAAGCTGACAGGGTGAAAAACCCCTTTGTCAACTCAGAGAACCCAAGAACCCTAATCATAACCATCTACACCTAGAAGCAAACTCTACCATATAGAAACTTATTACAAGCCCAATGTAGGCTCAAAGCATAGTATAAACAGGAACTCGATTATCACGCCATGCAGAACCGAAGTGAGTGTCGGTGTGAGTTGCCTCACAGCACCTTGGCAGCGGCCTATAGTATACCCCCTTGTCCCACCCTCTCTCAACATACCGGCGGTGGCCCGCGCCTCCTGGTGGTCTCCTGTAGCACCCTAGCGACATGCATCATGCACCTCCCGATGCCAACCCCTCGTGCTATAAAATGAAAAATTACGCGTTACCGCTACCTACCGTAGTTGTCTAGCCAATCAGTCAGTGACACCTCGAACCATATATTGACTCATGTGTTGTATAAAAAGTTCCCTAGTTAAAGAAATATTGGTATTTCGGCAGCAGGTCCACCATTAGAATACTATTTTTGGCAGTCTAGCAGCCCCGGGTACTAGTTTTTTGTAAGACAAGGATACACATGCATCTGCCTCTTCTCTCTCCCCTACAAACAAATCCATGGACTTTATTTCATTACCCAATTGAAAACATACATATCCTTTAAACCATAAGATTCGTATTTGAAATAATTTATACATTTGAACTCTTGGCACCAAGACCTTTAGAACTAGACCGATCTTGGATACATTTCAAACACATTTGAATTTCAACATTTCACATTTCGTATGTGAAACAAACACATTTCACTTGAAAAATGTGAAATAAACCTTTTTCAATAGGAAAACGTGGAACCAACCTATTCCACTAGAAACATATTTTAACCAAAATATTATACTGAAATGACAACTTGTGAAACTGATTAATTGAAAATGTGTAAGAGTTTATTTCGAAGTGTGTGAAAGAATTGCCATTTCACAAAAGTGCGATTGAAATTGATGTGATTTTTGTGAAATAAGCCAATAATATATTTCAGAATTGTGAAAAATAACAACCGAGTGTGAATTTGTAATGTATGATTTTGAAATTGATTTTTTGGAAATGTGATATAGTCTATTTCAAAAGTTTGAGATATGTAATTTTACAGAAGTCAATTGAAACAGATGTGATATTTGTGAAACAAGCCAGTAACATATTTTAGAATTATGAAATCATAACTACAAAAATGAAATTGTAATATAGGGTTGTGAAATTGATTATTTCAAAATGTGAAACATTGTATTTCAGAAGTGTGAAATTGTAATATACGATTGTGAGACTGATTATTTGAAATTATAAGATATTTCACTCTTTTGAAATAAATAGTTACATATTTTTCAAGTGAAATGGGTTTGTTTCACATATGAAATGTGAAACATTGAAATTTAAATTTGTTCGAAATGTATCCAAAATGGGTCTAGTTCTGAAGGTCTTGGTTCCAGAAGTTCAAATATATAAATTATTGCAAATTCGAACTTATGGTTTAGAAGATATGAATGTTTTTAATTTAGCAAATGTGTAATAAAAGGTTGAATTTTATATTGTGTAAGAGAAGAAAGCTTGGACTGTGAATTTTCTGCCATGTTTGTCATGCATGCCATGTGGTTGATCTTCTGTCTTTTATAAAAATATGCTACGCGTAAGCGTACTCTAAAAAAAATGCTCACGCAAGGTAATTGCACGTACTTGTATGATACTCAAAGCATCTCGTATCCTGGTTCAGAGGAAACGCCCGAATCAACCATTTTCCATGAAGCCATGATGACGAGATCACAAATGAATGGGGCGGGGAATGGCGTATGCGGGGGAGCAGGCATGAAGATGGCGGGAGAAGCAAATCTGATGCCATGGTATGACACAAAATCTAGTCTCACCCCCTTTCACTCGCTCGCCTCAATCAAGAGGACAAATCCAACATTAGTTATCAGCGTAGACGCTGGTAACTTAGATTTTTGGTATCGACAGCAGCGTGGACCAAGACCTCTGTCACTGGTACGTGCTCCTCCCATCCACCAGCTGCTTGCCCCCTTCGTCTCTGCTTTGTCTCGCTTGCCTCGTCTCCGGCACCGGCAGGTCATCGCTGTCGTCTTCCATGCCAGTAAGTAGTTACAACCATGGTTTTGGGTACCGGGCGGTAAATTCGGTTACCGCCCGGTAACCGCGGCTGCCCCACGATAATTAGGTATCTCGAGCAAAAGAATCGAACTTTTTGAATTTAAACTCCTAACTTCTAGTTAAATAAGATATATCTCTATATCAAGCATAAGCTTACTTGTGTCCTAGTGGTAAGGACCTTCCTCCAGCAATAGCGTGTCATGTGTTCGAGGACAGCCGGCCGCATTTTTTTTCTTTTTGATTTTTGAAGAATGCATGCGACCTGCAGGTGCGTGAAAGTGGAGCAGATCTGTTACCACTGCGCTAGTACTACTGCAGGGAACCTTTGGTGCTCCAAACTTATCTATTCTAGTCTTAAAAATTTCGAATTCAAATTTGAATTTTAAATTTCGCTCAAATTTTTGTCGGTATTTCGTGGTTACCGCGGTAACCGAGTTTACCGCCCCCCCACGAAAAAAATGTTCCATTCGGAATCCAAAACCTTGGTTACAACAACCCTCCATCCCTTCATTGTTAGAGAAGGCGTAGGGCCGATTTCACGTTACTTATCACAACATCGATTTCACTGGGATGAACAGATGAAGCTTTACTTCAGACAACATCGCTCATATCTGTCACAATTCAAAGCATGTGGTCAGACATTCTCCAGTATTTCCAGAAATAGAAAGATGACGGCAAATCCAACTACATATACAACCCTAACAATGTTAGAGCACATGAACATATTTTGAATGGGAGGAACCTTTTTTGCCGCACCAATTCGGCGAAATGCTACACTTGCTAGTATGTACTTCCTCTGTTCCTAAATATAAGTATTTTTAGAGATTCCACTATGGACCACATATGGAGCAAAATGAGTGAATCTCTTATATACATCCGTGTGTATGTAGTTCGTAGTGTAATCTCTAGAAAGACTTATATTTAGAAACGGAGAAAGTAGTTTGCTACTCCCTCCGTAAACTAATATAAGAGCGTTTAGGTCACTATTTTAGTGATCTAAACGCTTTTATATTAGTTTACAGAGGGAGTACTTATAAAATAATGCGGGGTACTAGTAGCACCGAATCATTCTCGAAGGGCCGTAGGCCGTTCTTTATTAGAAGGAGCAGAAGAACACAGTTACAGCGGGTCAGGCCACAAGTCATGGCCAAACAGATGTGCTAGGAGCCTGAATCCCCAATAGGGTTGGCAACAGCTTTACAGAAAGGGGAAAAGGAAAAAACCCTCGGTTAGGCCGTCTCGTATATGCACCCTGCCACTCTCCAAGTGGCCAAATCTTCCCTGAAGGAATCAAAGACCCTGTCAACACTGCTGGCTTGCTGGTCGAAGACTCTGGCATTCCTTTCTTTCCAGATTCGCCAATGGATGAGGATGGCAATGGTGTCGAAATTGTGCCTCCTCGCCTTGGGCCACTGTTGCCTGGCATGCAGCCACCAATCTTCCATCGTGATGAAACTCTTGAATAAAAGGCATCGTCACGATGAAATGGTAATGGGCACTGCTAGGCGTCGGTGCACCGGCCGAAAATTTCGGCTGATCGCACTGCGCACGTACGATTTGTGCAATTATAGCCGCACGATGGCCTTCTCCTTCCCCAACTGCTTCGTTTAAAAAAGAAAAAGAATAGCCATGGCGCATGTGATACAGGCAGTCCGTGATCTTCCCAAAACCAAGCCAGCTCGCCGGCCACCCTGGCCCGTTTGCCTCGCCTGCCGGCCGTCGTCGCCGGTGGTCGGCTGGTCGCCCTCCTCTAGACAAAAAATACATGGTTCCAACAAATAAAAAGCATGTTTCCAGCAAAAACAATGTAAGGTTCCAGTAAAAACAAATGGATCCGGTCGCCCTCCTTGGAGCTTGCAGCATCCGTCCTCTAGCATGGCGTCGCCGTCTTCCTGCATCTCGAACACATGCTGCTTCCAGCATACAGCCACCGTGATTGTAGCATCTCAGCGTCCTCGTCTCCGGCTCGCCGGCGTTGTCTTGCACTGCCATGTCCAGCACCAAAAAAGTTCAGTACTTGGTTGAAGCAAAAAGGTTTGCTGGTTCCAGCAAAACTTACCGATGGTTCCAGCAAAAATCTCAGCGGCAAAAAAATCGGATAATTGATTGTAGCAAACAAATTAGCCAGTTCCAGCAAAAAAAAAGGCTGGTTGCAGCAAAAATCTCAGCGGCAAAAATCTCGGATAATCGATTGTAGCAAACAAATTAGCCAGTTCCAGCAAAAGAAAAGGCTGGTTCCAGCAAAATAAAATCAACTGCGAAAAACACCAGTGCCGATTGCAGCAAAAATAAGAGCTAATTCCAGCAAAAACAAACGCTGGTTCCAGCAAAAAAAAACTTCGTGTGGCGATGCGCTGCCGGTTCCAGCATAATCACCTGCCTGTCGTAGCTTCCCAGCAGGTCGGTTCCAGCATCTCCGACCGAGGTCTCCATGCGCATTAACACCTCTAGCTCGCCATGCCGTGCGTCTCCACGCGTAGCTGGCCGCCCCATATCGAAGCACATCACCTATATCGCCACCGCCTCACAGCCCAACGACTTGGGTAGATGTGGGGGAAAGGAGAGGGAGGAGATAGGTGATTGGGGAGGGGTTGTCTAACGGGAGATGGGAGAAGAGAAGTTTCTCCATGGCAGCTGATGCAGGAGGAGGTAGCGGCTGCAGGATGGGCTGAGAGAAGAGAGAAGAGAGAGAGAGAGAGAGAGAGAGAGAGAGAGAGAGAGAGAGAGAGAGAGAGAGAGAGAGAGAGTAGAAAGAGGGAGCCTCCGCGCGTCTAAGAAAGAAGAAGGGGAACGAGTGGTTAGCGATTGCGGTGCGAAAGGATAAGATCAACTGCGTCACGCCTAGATACGATGGAAACTGCGCGAAGCGAGCGAGCCATACGACCGGCCCAACATTGGGCCGGCGCACCGACGTAAAACGTTTCCCAATGGTAATAGACATCCCACCTGCTGCGCTGGGAGGAGTATGACAAGTCTTGGAACAATAAAACCTTTTTTTTAAATGGTCACTGGGGAGGAAAGGCTCCTCGCCTGAATATATTTCAAAAATGATAGACTTTACAGGGGTCACGTAATTCGTGAGGAGAGAAAGTCACGCCACAGCCCGGCGTGTTCCTTTAGGGTTTCCGTCTTTAAACGGTGAGTCCATAGAATCAGGTCCTCAAGAATAGCTTTTCCAGATGTTTTGACATCAATTTGGACAGAGCCTGCGAGGAAATTGCGCGCTACTCGACCAACGCGCGTGTAGGCATATCCCTCATCAACTGTCCGAGTCGTTTGTGCAACTGCGCCACGCCGCTTCCGGACACGTGCCATGCATACAAGGAGAAATGCACATCAAGCAAAGTTTGAGGATTCCACAAGTTTTTGGTTCCGTACCCTAGGAGTGAAGCAATTAGCAACACAAGTCTACCGGTCGCGCCACCAGACCTTCCTAGCTCATCGACCAGTTCTTCCTAGCTATAGGCCAGACAAATTAAGGAGCTGGGTCGCCCCGCGACTATGACGGTCTACATAGGTATGGTAGGTGGTATAGTTTTTGTTTAGAAGACGGTACGGTGTAGGGCTGTGTCAATAATAAAGAACTCACGGAGTCACGAACTCACGATCGATGGACGACTACCATGCATGGATGCAGACCGAAGCAGCCATGCATGCATGGAGGCCGCCACGACCACGTCCACGCGCTTGCCTTGCCGCCACGAAATATATACTTCTTTTTTTTTGAAGGGACGAAATATATACTTCTTGGTCGGTCAAAGACGACCGAGACGCTGGCGTATGGGTTTTGTTGTCCTCCGCTATATATGTGACCCTGGCCCAGGCCTTTTCAGCTGCACGGCGACCGCTGGCTCTTCCTTCCTGGCTCACGAACACGAAGCCTAATTTGCTCTCCTCTCCCTCGGAAGAAGAAGAAACGATCACAGCACAGAGGCTTTGATCGACCAGCTAGGCAGCTAGCTACGATGCTTAAGCCGTTCGAGCTTTTCCTGATTCTAGCTTCCGTCATGGTGGCTGCTGTCGGAATCTTGGCCATCGTCGCAAAGTGCTGCGGCTACAATGGCCCCAAGGGCAATGGAGCAGGCTTCGGTGACGGAGGTGGAGGTGGAGGCGGAGGCGGAGACGGTGGAGACATAGAGGATGGAGGTGGGGGTGGAGACAGCACAGGCTTGACGGATGGATCCGGTGCGGGTGGGGCTGGAGGTGGAGACGGCACGGGATGGGCAGGGGGAGACGGCGGAGGATGGGGCGGTGGAGGCGGAGGCGGCGGCGGAGACGGTGGTGGAGGCTGGGGCGGTGGAGGCGGAGGAGGAGACGGTGGTGGTGGTGGAGGCTGGGGCGGTGGGGGCGGAGGTGGAGACGGCGGCGCAGGCATGGGAGGTGGCGGAGGCGGTGGAGGTGGTGGCGGTTGTTGAGGAGCACATCATTCATTCGAGTTCTTGAAAAAAGTCGGAACAGGGGTTCAAGCAGCACCGCCGGCGAAAAGCATCGATCGATCGCCACCATGGTTGCAAGAATGTGTTGTGTTTTACGCCTTGAACTCCATGTCTCCGTGTTGACTGTAAATATTTGTATATTTGCATTCGTATCTCACGCATAAAATAAATGTTGTATCGCGTGTGGAAAAGAAATTGCAGAAAACTGCACCACATGTACCGACGCACAAAACATCCCTAGAGGGTTCATGCGTAACATCGAGATTTCGGTCCTACCAAGACATATTCACTAAACTAAAGCTTCTCTGTGATGAAAAGCAGATTTTGTGGGATCCGGTCGGCGTTTGTCTTCGGTGGATCCGATTGGATCGGTCTTCTTTGGTTTAAGTGTGTCTGCAGGTTGAATCCTTTCGATCTATGCTTCTCTTCATTGGCGGTGGTTGTTGTTCTGGTGTGCTGATCCTATAGGGCCTTTGCAGTTTGCATGATGACTTCCTAATTATCTACTACAACAATGTTTGCCCGACTCCGAGAAGGGAGGGATGATACGACGGCGCGCCTTCGGCTCGCTTAGTCGTCGCTAGATGGTCTACGGATCAGGATGTAAAATTTACTTCTAGTCTTCTTTGTACTACTACCCTGACAGTGACAGTTGATGAATAGGCCGGAACTTTTCTCGAAAGAAAAAAAACAATGCCTAAAGCTACAGATTTAGAGTCACAATATATAATACTATTTGTTTTTGTTTTAATATAAATAGGGGGCAACTATTAAACAAGCGTCTCAATTTTACTTGGGTTCAATGAAATCGCTCTTCACCGTCCGATCGAGATCTAAAAGTCCAGCTGCCTTTCTTTTATCAGCCTTCTTCTTCCCCCTATACTAAAATTAAAATAAAAAGTAAAATACTAAGGAAGAATGAATTAGATGATTCTCCTTGGTTTCGACACCCTTACTTATCAAAAAGATCTATAATTGATCCCCTGCACTTGTGGGCTACCGAACATCTCCACCAAATAGTCATCGGAGAGAGCCCTTTGCCCTATTACTCCCGGCCGGAGCGTGTCGACCCTGCCACGAGTAAAAAGGAGTTGAAGACTCAAGGATGCCGTCACGTGTCAATAAGAGGGACAAACGTAGCCACTAGAGATGGAGTTGAGGTGACAACGAATGTCGTTCCATGCCCGCCCAAAGAACGTCGTTGAGACCAGAGGAAACCTACACTCATCGATGATGCCCCCAAGAGGAACACTACACAACACACCGCCGCCATCGTGTCCATCGGGGAAGGCTCTCCGACTAGCCTCCTAGCAACAGTGTTGGGTGCTCTCCTTGGCTATGTGCACAACGAGTGGAATATCGGCGGGTGGTCTTGGTGAGGTTGGTGCCAGCAGTAGCGGTCAAGCTCTGACCCATATCTGGAGGCCAAAATTTGTTGTGGTGTCCCTAGTGGCCAGGGTTGGTGGGAGAGGTACCAAGCGAAAGCTCAGCACTTTGGTGCCAACAATGATGATGCTTGTAGGTATTATGTTCCCTTAGAGGTGGCTTCATGACTCTCCCCCCCCCCCCCTCCTTATCTATTCAGCCTTGTCATGTCGGTGTTTACGTGACTTGTATATGATCCTTATGATATATAAATGAGGCATGTATTATCATGCCAAAAAAAGGTTGCTCTTCGCGTACATAGTTTCAAAATGGAACTATACATATGACTCAACACTACATTTTTGTATGACATGTAAATCAAGAGCTTTGCTGCATATAGTCTTTTTTATGGTAATATGTTTCCTATCCATATCATAAAAGATTATGGTATAAGTCACATAGATATCAACCTGATAAAACTGAAAAAATAGTAGAACACTTGGCTTTGCACAAGAAAAAACAACCAACCAAGAAGGAAAATTACAATCAAGATTGATAATCCCCTGAGCTTGCCACCAACATCCATCGCCTGCCTCCGGCACCACTACAGCAGCCACCAAAGAAAATGGCATATGTATCAGTAGTGTCTTATCATTATCATACAGAAAGTATTGTGTGTATAGCACCACTAGTTCCGAAATTATGTTCACGTGGTGCTCCCAAATGCATATGCATGTACCTTAATGGAATCCCTTAACGGAGGTACACTAATGGAGGCACCTATACGGTACGGTCTGGTATAACCTTGCAAGATCCTTATCCTTCTAGCAGTATTGCAGTTCTGATGGTAGAGGATCGACCTCGAACATTGTGGAAACAGGGAAAATATAGAGGAAATTCTTGAAGATACAATGTCCAAGTAGAATGAAGATTACCTTATGAAGAATGGCTCATAATTATCTACCTCTGGTGATAAACTCTGGAAACACACAAATCCTACGAGGTATGCATTTTTTTCTGTAATAGAGTTGAGACAGTGGAACATTGTTTCTTCTTTTGTTGTTATGCGAAAGAAATTTGGGCAGAGTTAAAAAGGTGTTTTACATATCTTGCTAAATCTGAAGGGGTTTATTAATATTTTACACTGGTTGCTGGAATGGATAAATGCCGCATCAGATCTTCATGCTATGTATTTTGTTATGGTTATATGGCATACCTGGGATAAAAAAAACAACATAAGAACACTTCTGCTTCGGTGCAACCCCTCTAAACACATTAACATATGAGATCTCTTCATACCCCTCCATAATAATGGGTAGGATAGTTTTTAAAAAAAATATGTCATCCGCGCTGATACGCGGTCTGTGTATCTACCACCCATACATGCTCGACATTCTTTTTTCTCTTTCTTTCTAATCTTCAAAAAAAAAATTTGCACCACGGCAGATTCAGACTCCAACCCTCAAGGTTTACTTCAAGTTCTAGTGATCAACCGGGACATGTTACATGTTGTGCATACTTGCTTTCTTTTTCGTTTCTTATGTGTCAAATGTAACATTATTAACTTTCAGGTCGTGTTTTTTCGTGTATTTTAAACCACGTTTTGTTCTGTTTTATTTTGAGTTTTTTTGGTTTTTGTTTTTTCATTATTTTCTGTTTTATCAAATACCTGAACTTCAAAAAGAGAATTTCATGAAAATTTCTCAAATTTGTGGATCTTTTTTAATTTGTTGAGAAAATCAACAACAAAATTCAAATTCGTGAACATTTTCTGCAAAATTGATGGACTTATTTCAAATCCTCAACTATCAATTGTTCATTCATCAGTTTTCGGAATCCATGAACATTTTCTGCAAAATCAATAGGGGCCCGACGGAAGCGATGCCGTCGCTTAGTTGGGCTAAGGCTTAAGCTTTCCTTTTCTATTTTTTTTGTTTTTCTTCTATTTTTCGTTAATTTATCTTTCTCCTTTTTAAGTTTATTATTCTTTTTGAAACCTGTAAAAAAATTGAAATATTGTTTGGAACACCAAAAATGTTATTATTTTCTAATATTTTTTACAATTTTTAAAAGTGTTCTGGAATTTGAAAAAATGTTTCCTTTTTTATTTTTTGCTCATAAATTTAAGAAATATTTGTGTTTCAAGAAAACCAATATTTTTTAAAATTATGTGGTTTGCAATTTGTGGTCAATAATTTCATCAATTATTCGGAACTTGTTAACAATTTTTTAAAAGGTGTTCAAGTTTGTAAAATTTTCATAAACAATTTAAAATTCCAAAATTGTTGAAAATTTTCAAGAAATGATTAGGACAGAAGAAAATGTTCATGTTGATTACGACATAAGAAATAATAGAAGCATTCAAATTAGCAACAACTACACACCCATGCTCACCTGGAAGCACAATTGTGCTCCACATGGGAGTACATCACACTTGGGCTCTCGGGTGAAATTCCACATGGAAGCACACAGAAATAAATAAGCTAGAAAAACATGGGGAAAAGAGAAACCCCAAAACAGGAAATCCTAAAAAAACGGAAACCACGGGAAAAACTACAAACCCAAAAAGTCACAAAAGCGGAAAGAATTGGAAACCCAAAAAAACTGAAATAAAAATTGGAGATCCGAAATGTAAAAAAACAAAAATCACAAAAAAAAAGGAAAACCAGAAACCTTGGGAAAACCATACACCCACTCCCTCCCCCCAAAAAACAAACAAAAAAAACCCTAGGAAACAGCTGAAAAAACTAAGAAAACAATTCTAAGGGGAGAAGCGTCCAACACATGTCACATAGCGTATTGGAGCGATCCCGCGCTAGGAAAAGTGCCCTCCATGGGGGACACCTGTTAACTAGTTGCTCCCAATTTCAATGCATGAATGAAACATTATTCTGGGCGAGTTGCGGCTTGCCTGAGCTTGCCCTCGTGCTCCCCAACCATCAATTGTTCATTCATCAGTTTTCGGTATTTTCCTCTCCAAACATCTCTTTTGTGGAGAAAACAAATCACTTGCTCCCATATTTCCATGTTTCCTCGTACATATTTCCTTTCCCCATTTCTATTTTGACAACCAACCTTGGGAGCGAAGGGATCCAGTGAACTACCAGCTATCGTCCCGTTGCCTTGACCTCGCTCTGCTCCCATCGCAACCCCTTCTCCTTCACCCCGTCAGGCACCTTTCCCTCGCCATAGGCCGTGGTAGCACGAGCCTGGGATTGAATTGGATCATACCTAGGCCACAGCCTCAAAAGGATGTCGACGTGAAGAAGGCGCGCAATAAATGGGAGTTCTCCTTGAAGCTCTCTTACTACCCCGTCTCACTGACGTAGTGGCGCCCCCTCGTCCCAGAAGTCATCCTTCCGCCGCTAGTTTCGTTTGTTCTCGCACCAAAGGTCGGGTCTTGGAGTTGTTTACGATGGTAGCAGGGCGGGGATGCTCGATTCTGGAACCGCGGCTGCGCCTTCAGAACAAGCGTGTGGCTATGAAGCACATGTTCCTAAAGATGGGTCATGTTAATAAAGAAGGTTCATGGAGGGAAGTTGTCAAGTCCATCCTGGTGCGACCTAGTTGCATCACTCGCGCTATTCGGCTCAACCCCAAGGTCACCGACCCGAACTGCGGGCCGAGAATAAAAGCCAAGGAACGGGCAGAAGCATGGGTCGTCGATGACCAAATCCTAGGAAACTACTTCTCTCGTCTGTATATCTATATTGCTCACCTACCTTTCTTTGGTTCTAACCTCTCTTTCAAACCATGTCCAATGTATTTATCGGAGACATTTGTATCTACGAGTGAAACTAAGACTATCTTGATAGGGATTGCTTGAGCTAAATTAGTGATGCGGTGCATCCTACGATCATCCCCATGTACACTTCAACTACTCCCCAAGCCCCAAGAGGACATACGATGAAACCTCGACCATACACCATTGGACACAAGGTGAACTCACTCCTCTTCGAACCGTCACTTTCCACATATGAGACATGGTTACTACCTCGTGCATGGACCTCGCATATACTCAGGTACAACCAAGATGGCCATGGAGGATCCAAGGACCAAGGCCAAGCATGGAAGAGGAGAAGGAAGAAGAAGAACGGACAAGACAGGACTTGCCCGGATCATCCGGACCCCCAGCCGGATGATCCGGACCGAGCCCGGACGATCCGGCTATCTGCGTCGAAGACACCCGAAGGTTTCATCTGAAGCCGGATCATCCTGACGGCCGCCCGGATCATCCGGACCCCCGACGCCCGGATCATCCGGGCCACCATCCGGATCATCCGCACCATGCCTGCGCGCGTGACTTGGGCCGAGGCCCGTGTACCCCTTCGCCCCTCACTTACCCCTTCATGGCTTAGACTATATATATATATACTCCTCCCCCTCCTCCATTTGAGGGTTAGCATTGGTTTAGCTCATATGTGAGGATAGCTTTTGCTCATCCATACGGATCATCTCCTCGAGAGAGACCGCGACCCCTCTACGGAGAAGATCCCCTTGGATTCAAGACCCCCTCTCGGGTGGCCCCATCAAGACCTCCTTACGGAGAAGAACCGGTTACCCTTTGTATCGTCAGTTGTTGACTTTGGATCGTGTGTCTGCACTTGTGTTTCGAGGATCCAACATATGTGTGACTATATCTTGTTGGTTTAGTGATTTCTCTTGTGTTTTCCCTCGTTCCCCCCTCGTGTTCTTCGTGTCCTTGGACGGGATCCGCTCCTTTCATGAAAGATCGACTGTTTAGTGTCTCACCCTACATCAATCAGGTTCTTGATATAAAAAACACCATGGTAAATAGGCATTTGCGTGGATAGGCGTGTCCATAAACAAATGGGGACAAATAAGAGTTTGTCCTTAAAATGCCCTTAAGACCTCTCCAGCAACCTCCCAAAAAAGACCTTCCGATATTTTTTGGCTCTCCCATAGTTTAGGAAGGGTTTGCAAGTGAGGTGCCTTTCCAGAGTCCCAATAATATTTTTTCTATTTCTCTTATGAATTTAGATACAAACAACATATGCATCTCTATTCGATCACCATAATAATTCAAATAATGATATTTCATACACACATAACTAGACATCATTCCAAATACATAATTTATGAAACTACATTCGAAATTAAATTAAAATTTGAACATAAAAAATGGTCCAAATATTTAAAGTAAACATAACTTATGGTCCAAATCATTTAAAGCAAAACATAACATGAAGAATTTATTGCCCATGGAGTGTCCACATATGCTCAAAAAGGTCATCACAAAGTTGTGTTCTTGCCACGCGTGGTTTTCCATCGGTCGATGAGCTTCAAGAAATCTTTAGAGTCGTTATTCATCTCCATGTGGGTGAACACGCGGTACATAATTTTTCTTCCCATCATTCTCATAGCAAAAATCTCATTATTGGGGCGTCCCATAATTTTTTTGAAATTTGGGAGTATGTTGAAGCGGGTTTTTGTCCTAAATCTTTCAATGCGTGCATCTATGCCATCAAAAAAAATGAGCAAGCTGCGGAGATCCAACAAATCCTATGAATCCACTGACCTTTGTGCATCCCTGCATCCTCTCGTCACCGGCCGCTGGATCTAAATCCCGTGCCTGGCGTGCGTCGACCCTCTTTTTGCAGAAAACCGCCCGCGGCCAGCCAAGTCAGCCGTGTGAATATTGCAAAAACATCCCTCCTCCCAACGCAAGGGCAATTCCCCAATTCCCGATCTCGCTAAATCTCTTCCTCTTCCTATCGCCAATCCCAGCGGCAGCCACGACGGGGACGACAGCCGGCGACGAACACCAGTGCTCAGTGATAGGCCGTGTGGGGCAACCGATCAGCCGGCGAGGAATATCAAATGAATCCTGCTCGCGTGATACACCGCAACCGATCAGCACGGCGCTACTGCTGCTTGGGATTGGGAGTTGGGACGGGTGAATTTGCTTCCACAGCAATCGAGGAACCTGGCCACCCTCCTTCCGCCATAAATCAGGAGGCAACCCTGTGTTTGCCTCCGCATTTACCTGTCAGCAAACTCATCTCACATGCCCTGTCATGGCTGTCCAAAGGCGCCTCACCACTACTGAACATGAACTGTACTTCAGAACAGCACATGGACCTTCAGTTAACACGTACATATGTAACTAGAGAATCCGGCAGTAGCTTGCAAACTCAAATGAATGGAGGATAAAGAATTAGCATGTATCCCAGGTCCAGGTGTAAAAGCGTGTTCGCAACATACGAGAGTTGTGTAGCCATGGCCAAGAAACAAGTCAGCTTATAAATTCACAGCAACCTCAACAATCGCATTCACAGTTACATAAAAGTCAGCTTACAAATCACAACAACCTCAACAACCACATCAAACTCAGCTTACAAATTTACAAATTGCAGTAAAACACTATTTTCTTGCGAGGAACCTGAGCTACCATTCAATCATAGCAAAGGAGTTTACATTGTCATTTTTAGTCACACGATCAATGAACTTGGGGTGTAGGACTAGCCAAGTTCCATTTTCCCTGTGAGTTACAGCCCAGGCAGCCAACGCATGTGCTGCCCTGTTGCTCTCTCTCCCAACTTGCTGAAAAACAAACTGACATAACTGAAATTCACGTTTTCTGAATTTTGCATTCAGCAACACATATTACTCCAGTCCTGAACCTCAATTGGCACATCAAGAAAGATCCATTGCTATTTCAATTCGCAAGGGGAATTCATCTAAAAGGTATTAGCTACGTGGCCACAGTAGTAGTCATCTACTGGTGTCGTGGTCGCCGCCGTAATCGTACTGTGGTGCCTGTTGCCTCGTAATGTCTCCATCAGATGTCTTAGCCGTCGGGATGCAACCGCCGCCTACACGGATCTCCATCATAGGCTCCTCCCCTGCGTGCTCCATCGCATGGTCCTCGTCGTATGCTCCGTCGCGGGCTGCTAATGCGACGACCACCGATATGGATCTCCGTCCAATCTGCCGTTACAGATTACCATTGAGACGGCCACCCACACGGCCTATCACTGAGCACTGGTGTTCGTCGCCGGCTGTCGTCCCCATCGTGGCTGCCGCTGGGATTGGCGATAGGAAGAGGAAGAGATTTAGCGAGATCGGGAATTGGGGAATTGCCCTTGCGTTGGGAGGAGGGATGTTTTTGCAATATTCACACGTCTGACTTGGCTGGCTGCGGGCGGTTTTCTGCAAAAAGAGGGTCGACGCACGTGAGGCACGGGATTTAGATCCAGCGGCCGGTGACGAGAGGATGCAGGGATGCACAAAGGTCAGTGGATTCATAGGATACGACGCCTTTAACCACATCTACCCAAAGGTCTACGTGTTTCAGTGTTTAGCGTTGAATATGTTTAACACCCTCCACTAATTAATATCATGCCTAACATCAACATTAACATTAGCCAAAAAAAATTATATCCTACCTACTCAGAGAATATTATTCAGAGAATATTATTTTTTATTGAGGATATTTATGGAATATTCTACTCCCTCCGTCACAGTTTAGAAGGCACAATTAAATTTGCGTGCGTTTCCATAATAGACAAGGTTTAGGGCGCATTGCATTTATTTCTAGTACCTAATTAGTACTCTGATATACTATTTCTATATGCATGTGTAGTGTGAATGCTATTTTTTTAGCCCATCTCACAACCAATAGATAACCACCTAGATCCCAGAGAATTTCCAAGCGCGCCTTCTAAACTGTGACCGAGGGAGTACATAGTATCATTAAATGCAATTTATGTCTTACCTAATAATTTTAATATCTTTCTAACTTTAACGTTCATTGAACGTACTACACAATTACTACTAGTTTTATCAAGGAATGTGAGAGGCTGTTGGAGATGCTATAGTACAATCCTTTTTCCACGACCAGCGTCAAACCTCTCTTCAACGACCGGTGCGCACCCACACTCTCCAACCAAGCCCTCTCCCACGCGTCCAAATTCCTCTCCACTTTTCTTTCTTTTCATCCTGAACCCCAAATTTCTTCCCCACAGAGCACCACAAAATCACCAAAACAGTGCTCGTGAGATTTTTATAAAAGAAAAAGGATTGTGGATGTGATTCGTGGATGTGATTTATGCCCTCGCATCTGGCGCTGCTGTCGTGCCTGCTGGTGCTGCTCCTCTCCCTCGACAAGTTCCTCCTTCACTACCTCAAGCGCTGGCTCTCCGGCGGCGGCGGCAGCATAATCCCCCGGATCCCGACCGGCGCCTTCAGGCCGCGCTCGCACCGACCCATGGCGGCCGCCGGCAGGTGGAGCGAGACGGCCATGCTCGTCATAGACATGCAGGTGCGGGTTCTCCGTTTCTCGATCCGGGCCGTTCCCCTTCCCCCTTCCTTTTGTTGCGAGGAAAGAATCCGTTTTTTTGGAGGGCTTCTTGTTTGGTGGGTCGCCTGACCTGTCTGCTTGTGAATCCTCGCAGAAGGACTTCGTGGACCCGGCGATGGGCAGCCCGGTGCTGGTCGCCGGCGGCGAGGCCGTGGTCCCCGCCGTCGCTGAGGCCGTCGCCGTGGCGCGGGAGCGCGGCATCTTCGTTGTTTGGGTAATTTCCGTTCCCCTTTCCTAGTGCTACTTTGCTTCTTCCCAAGTACGGCCATACGGGAGTACTACTTGTTATTTCTTTCAATGCAAGACGGGTCTCTGATTTCTTGGGAGCAATCCATTCTAATTCGAGTTCTAAGTAATCTCTATCTCTTCTTGGCGTGGTACCACGGTTCCTGTTTTGCTGGTTCCGTTTCATTAGGCTTGCAATTTCTTGGAGTATGTCCTAGTAGGAGCAAAAGTGAGTAGGAGTACTATTTTCTTTGTCAAGTCCAACAACTGTCTGCGGCAGCATCAGACCTTCGCTCTTTCACTTGTTTTTTATTCTTGACTATCCTGCTTTGCATAAGGACATATGTTACTATTTCATCTCCACCATTTTTTAATCGTAAAAGTGATTGTCCTTGTTTAATCATAAAATTGCTGACAGATGGTGAGGTATTTCGCTTTGGCCTCTACCCTGATTTGGTTCCCTTTTTGTTTCTGTTTCATGTATGGCAATAAATGACATGATAGCATTCCACATTTCGCCATTTTGAAATGTGATGCAAAACGAATACTCCAGCTAGCATGGTCTCAATTCTGGTATTATGCAGCGCACACTTCAATTTTGGAATGACTTCTTTTGCTTCATTATGGTGTATGTGCAAGGCATGCATCAGTTTCCTATTGGTTGTACTGAAGCACATGCCTTTCTAAATTCTGCTAAACATGCTTTGTGATACTAATTTGATCATGAATATTGCAATCTGCAAGCTAACCTCTGTTTGTGTGATCACACTTCCCCTATTTCTTCTCCAACTAGTGTGGTTTAGAAAGTAGGCTGGTAATTTTTGGATGTCTAGGCACAATGACCATTCTTAGAGCCGGGATATTGATTGACAATGAACTATGCTATGTAGGTTGTCAGAGAGCATGACCCTTCTGGAAGAGATGTTGAACTTTTCCGCAGACACTTGTACTCCGGAGGAAAGGGTCCGACAGTGAAAGGTTTGAAAGGTGCAGAGCTGGCTGACGGGCTTTTTATCAAAGAAGGCGACTACAAGTTGGTGAAGACAAGATTTAGTGCTTTCTTTGCGACACACCTTGATTCCGTTCTTAAAACACAAGGAATAAAGAACTTGGTAATTGTTGGTAAGCACTGATACACACTGACTGTTATTGAAGTTACATTTTTTTTGTTAGAATGGTAATTGGTTGCTGTAAGGTCGGTTTGTTTTCTTAGCTGTGTCATTACTTTCTTCTGACTCCTTTTGCAGTTTATACCCTATCTTATGTTTTCAAAATGCATACGGTGGCAATAAGTCCGCTCTTACGAGCGTGAATCCCATAAAAGGGAAATTTTATACAACGCAGCAATATTTTTAAAATTTGTAAGGAACAAAGATTTGCTTCCATTTGTTTATGATGTAGAGTTCAGTACCACATCTAGGAAATACCTTGTTTAGAGCAAATATTGATTCCTTTGTTTAAGCTTAATTGGCCAATGTCAAGTTGGGCAGCTGCATTTATTGTTCTGTATATATGTGATGATTTTCAGGTGTTCAAACGCCAAATTGCATTCGGCAGACTGTCTACGATGCTGTGGAATTGGACTATGAGAAAGTTATTGTCATTATTGATGCAACAGCTGCTGCTAGGCCAGATATCCATTTGGGTGAGTACTCTTCCTTCACACTAGCCCTTCTATTTTACTCTCCATATCAAATACATATGGAGCTGGCACTTGGCGATTCCTTATGCATATGTTTAAACTAATGTTGAGATGGTACTTGACATTAATCAGGGAAAGCTTGAAAGATAGTTTTCCATGTAAATAAAATTCACCTTTTAAGATCCTTTCTTTCCTCTCATGGGGATGCACTAAGAGCTACACTCAGTTGAAGGCGTAGTCTGTATTGTCAGATTGTCAAATTGATTTTCCCTATTGCATAGTGTTCTTTGTTTAAGTGGCACAATCAAAGAACTTTATTCCCAGAACACACTCAAAGTGTCGATCTGCATCAGTACATAACTTACTAAAAGAAAAATTTGAGTTATTTCTAGAAATGTAAGCTGAATATTGTTTCCACATAAAAACATTAGAAATTTAAAAATAAGGTATGCATCCAAATTCATGACCCTTGTCCTGATTACACCATGCGTGTGGCACACATGGTTACAAAACTGCATGATATTAGTTTGAACATGTAAGGGACATTTTGATCACCAACTAATGATATGCTTTGTTCAAAATAAGTTACACGGGTAGCAAAATTCTTTCATAAATTATTATCCACAGCTCACTTTGGTGACTGGAGAGCTTTTCTTTCACAGCTCATAAAGTTTTTGTTTGCTGCCTTTGATTCCTGGGATTTACTGTTAACCGAATGACGGGTTCATACATCATCAAATCTTGTATTCCTTTATTTTCCGCCGTTACATGGTCATATAAACGTATCAATTGAAGGACATGCAAAAAAGCACTCCCTATACAGCATATAAAATTATTAAATTTTGAAGAAGTCAAACTCGTGCTGCAACCTTATTCACGGTCACCATGGATTTATTACCTGGCTTTATTACACCAATAAGCATATGTAAATCATGTGGCGCCTACGGTTTGGAAATGCATGTAGTAGAATGCTTATGAAGGGGCGGTTTGATCGCCCAGTTAGAAAGTTATAAGTTACTTTGTAAAGAACACAACTATAACTATGGCCCATGTTGCTGAATGCAATGTTGCCATCTTCTATAGTTGAAAGAAAATGAAAAGTTTGTTAATTCTCTTTAATCTGTTTCCCATGATTTAGTATACGCGGTGGCCTAAGGCAGCTACTTTATGTTTCGCAGCAAATATCAGAGATATGAAGACCATCGGCGTGGAAACACCAACCTTGGAAGAGTGGCGCCGTTAAGCTTGCGGGTGGTGTACTTCATTCTTGGCACGAAGTGACATGCATATGTGCAGTAGAGGCAGCAAATGTGCTACTTCTTCCTTGCTCTCCATTCGGTCCTGACAAATGTAAATATGTTAATATTTGCATGGTTGCATCTATACAACTTCTAATCCATCCTACATAGAGTTAATTATAAAGTGTCATGTGGTTTCCCTTTATATGTGGAGGACTTTAGGGATCTAGTATGAGGTACTAGTAGCCAACTCCAGACCCAAAACAGGGCGATTGGAAGGTGCTCGGGTTGTAGAAATTTTTGGTCTTTTGGAGAATGGATGGTTTGAGATGCCGGTTAGATGTGATTGTGTACCGTCATTTGCATATGAATGCACATCAGTTGCAATGGTTGAGCAATCGTGTGTGATGTGTGCATCAGATCTCCGCCATGCTGATTTTTCAGTTTAAGAGGTTCTTGGAAAAGTCTCTTTGTTTTCCATTGCTTGTCTGTGTACTAGGAACGGTTAGAGATTTCAGACCTGCACCGTGATGTATTCCCTCCATTCGGAATTACTTGTCTCGGATATGGATGTATCTCTACTCCTAATGGAGCAGTTGGTAGTCTCGCTTCCAGGTTTTTTTTCGTCCCACCTCCCATGGTTTTTTTTGTACCTCGTTCCACCTCACACTGAGCCGCAACGAACCGAAAAAATCTTGTACCGAAGCCCCCACCCGCTCTCACGCATTTCAGGGCCTAACCTCCAATCGCACCCAAGACAATTCAGCGAAAAAAAACCTACGAAAATTAACTAGCGAAAAAAAACCTAATGGAGGAGTTGGTAGTCCGGTACGGTTTATTTTCAACACTTTCCTAATGGAGCAGTTGATAGTCTCGCTTCCAGGTTTTTTTCGTCCCACCTCCCATGGTTTTTTTGGTACCTCGTTCCACCTCACACTGAGCCGCCACGAACCGAAAAAACCGCGTACCGAAGCCCCCACCCGCCCTCACGCATTCCAGGGCCTAACCTCCGATCGCACCCAAGACAATTCAACGAAAAAAAAACCTACAAAAATTAACCAGCGAAAAAAAACCTAATGGAGGAGTTGGTAGTCCGGTACGGTTTATTTTCAACACTTTCCTAATGACAACGGATCTCTCTCATTAATGCAATTTGCTTTAGGAAACAAATAATAGATTCTTTCCTACCTTAGCCAAATTAAGGGATCTCTCCCATTAATGCAATTTGCTTTAGCAAACAAATAATAGATTCTTTCCTACCTTAGCCAAATCAACGAATCTCTCTCATTAATGCAATTTGCTTTAGGAAACAAATAATAGATTCTTTCCTACCTTAGCCAAATCAACGGATCTCTCCCATTAATGCAATTTGCTTTAGCAAATAAATAATAGATTCTTTCCTAACTTAGCCAAATCAACGGATCTCTCTCATTAATGCAATTTACTTTAGGAAACAAATAATAGATCTTCAGGAAACAAATAATCTCTATCTCTAATAATACTAATAATTAATAATAATACCTTCGTCGAGCCTCTCTCCCGTGCGTTGTTGGTTTTTTTACCTGCATACGTTCCACCCCAAACGTGATTCGTTCTTCTTAATTACGTGGTCCCACCCTCATGCGACCCGACGAAAGAACCAGCAAAAACCGTCATACCCACGCACGCAAGCAACGAAAAATCCACGCAAGCCGTGTCTCCTTCCTCCCTGTTCAAACCCTAGCCGCCCCTTCCCAGTTGACGCCGCTAGCGAGTAGCGCGTAGCACATGCACCAGTGCGGCCCTTCCGCGGTCCCCCTTGACCTCGCAATGAAACAGCTGGTCGGCATCGACGACGAGCCGGTGCGTCCGGTGTTGATTCCTGTGGATGGGTCAGGACAGAGGGCGGTGGATCCGGGACATAGCCATGAAGTCTGCTTCGATGCGCGCCCAGTATTGTCTCAAGTGCATGGGTCGATCCTGGACGGCGGGCGATGTATCAAGGACGTACATAGCAGCTTTCACCTACGCAAACGGCTGACTACTCAACCTCCTCTCGGCGGTGGCAGCGGCCAGGTCTGGTTAGCTACCATTTATCTTTAATACATGCCATGAAAGGCGATCAAGAGGAGCAATCATAAGCAGCGAGGTGTTCCAGGGCTACGAGCGCTAGTACTGCGACTCTGCATCTGCGAGGTCTTCGCCAAGATCGCCACCCTCTCTTCCCGTGCCTATTTCTATTCGTTGTTGTTGGTTTCGTCTTACATGGTGAGATCTAAGCAGACAAGATGAAGCAGAGGCTCTCTGAGATCCAGTCCGACGTGCAGGATACTGAATCGCTGTAAATACTAGATTGTGTTTTATGATTTGATCATCCATTCTGCTGCCTTACATACTGCCTTTGGGACATTTGGAAGGTGGAGGCTTCATTTTGGATGTAGGTGAATGTGTGATTTCTGGAAGCTCTGTATATTAACTTCATGATCTGCTCTTGATTTCCTTCTTGGGGACTAGATTTGAAGATTTGCCAGCTACACCATCTAAAAATCAGGCTGCTGATCTGGGTACATTGCTACTCGGCCTTGCGTTCAATTGAAGTTTTCTGAGATCAACTTTCAAAACGAGTAGTCCTCGTATTTTGAGGTTGCTACTTGCACATTGTTCATCTTTCTGTCAATTTTGTTCAATTATTTTGCTCTTTATGTGCCAATTTAATTGCATGGTATAGGGTGCGATGGTGGCGTGAGCGCCGCACGGGGTAGGAGCAGTGCCCTGCACAGGCCAGCCCATGCCGGGAGCTAGCATCGCGCCAACGCCTCCATGAACGCTGTCATGACGCGTTGCATGGTGTCGCTGTCGGGCGTGGCCTCCGTATTAGTATCTCTGTTCATGAGCTACTAGCACTGTGTGGGTCAAAGCTGTTTCCAGCATTGGGCGCTGTGGTGCATTGCCCGTTTATGGGGCTTTGGATTGGATTTGTTGTCCTCCCATGGGTAACATGGCAGGCACTACACAAACACTATAGTATAGGGTCACCTTCTTTTGTTTCTTGTTGTTTTGTTTTCCTTCTTTCCCTTTCCCTGTATGGCCATGCTTTGCTGCTCCATGCTCAGACTCAGAGTGAGGGCTCAGTTCATTCTCCACAGTCCACAGCGAGTGAGTGAGCGAGCTCAGTGAGGTTTGGAGCCGGTGGGAACTGGGAAGAGGTTCACTCTGCTCTGCTCGAACCATCGCTCTCCAATGGCAGCTTCGCCAGCAGCAGCGGAGCAGTCAACCCCTCCCTCCTCTGCGGAGGAAATCAAGGCACAGATTTCTGCAGCCAATCCGTCACCACAAATTCCCACACATTCATATCAGTTTTAGCACTGAGATTAACAGCAAATTTACTTCTGCTTTCAATTCCTTCCTGATTATAATGTGTTAGTGCCCCTAATTTTGATTTGTGTGCGTGTGCGTGTGATTGGGATGCAGATGGGGGTCATGTCTCCGACGAAGCTGAGGATGAAGCTGCTGGGGATGGGATCCCATCCCCATCCCCATCCCCACGGAGGCGCCAACAAGGACGAGGCGGCCAGCAAGTCACCGTCCAGGCTCCACGCAAGCGCCAGCGCCGACGACCACCCAAAGAACAGCCTCTTGCCCCAGGAGCTCGACGAGGGCTCGTCGGAGTATCCCAAGGAGCGTTCGGATTCCTCCCGGTCGCGCTCCAGCGGGAGCCACGGCAGGTCTGCTGCCCACTCTGCCAATGGCGGCAGCTTCGAGTTCCACATGGAGGAGAGGGCGGCCGTGGCCGGGCTCGGGCCCTTCTTCAGGCAGGTGCCGTCCAAGTGGAACGACGCGGAGAAGTGGATCGCCGGGAGGCACGTCGT
Organism: Aegilops umbellulata; assembly: GCA_032464435.1. Lineage (NCBI taxonomy): Eukaryota > Viridiplantae > Streptophyta > Magnoliopsida > Poales > Poaceae > Aegilops > Aegilops umbellulata. Next base: position 514,659,332 of record CP136060.1, on the reverse strand, counting down.
CCACTCCAACCCCATCTTCTCCAAGAAGGCGGCCTCCGTGCACGGCCACAACGGCGTCGGCGGAGGCTGCGTGCGCGTCGCGCCGGAGTCTGCGCCGCCGCCGCCGGACGCGAAGAAGGCGAGCATGTCGTTTGTGGCTTCAAAGCTGCCTGGTGGCCACCGTGGCATCGTGGCTAAACAAGAGGTTGGTGATGAAGAGCATGCGCTCGTCCAGGCGGATATGGCGGAGCATCCACGGCGATGTGGACGCGGCTACAGCCGTGGCCGGATGGAGAAGCCTTAGGTCCTGGTAGATTATCTATTGATGGCATAATCCTCCAAAGATACAATAGCCAGAAAGATGCCTTGCCGTGGGGAAGCCTCGCCGCTGGAAGCGCCATCAGTGATCTGATTTGAAGAGTCCAACAAAAGGTCAATGGAATTCTCATCTCCAATATGTTCGCATTCTAACATGTCCTTGTTGATTCAGCTGTTACATTGTGTCACAGTTCACTTGTTTTTCACCTTTTTTCGTACTACTATGCATGGGAATGTCCATGTTTGCTAATTTGCAGATTGAATTGTTCTGATAAAATATGCTAATATATGTCACTTCTTTCTGAATGGTATCCGGAACTCTTAACTGCATTGCTCCGGTGATAACTTTTTCTTATTGTTGCCATTTTGTGTTCCGGACTGTTAGAGTTGTGTCGAATATTATTGTACAAAGGTAGGTTACAGTTGGACTTGGTTTTGGACTGTGTGTAAATAGGATAGGAGTTGTATCCTAATAGGACACTTGTATCCTAGGCCTCTCATATATAGCGAGGGTAGACACACAATGTAACCTATGCCAACATAATAGCACGGGCACGCGGGGGAGCCGGCCGCATGTGCCGGCGCCCGGGCGGCCGGAGTGCGGTATTGTAGCGGTGTCATGGGGAGGAGCGCCCGTAGTCATGCCCCGGGGATGTAGCCATATCAGTGAACCTCGTTAACAAATCTCGGTGTCGTGCCTCGGGTGATTGCTTGGTTCTCGGTAGATCGATGGAGTGCATCGGATTTGTTCTAACACGGTCAAGATTTTCTTCTTTCACAGATATTAGAAGTCTAGAACTGGGATAAAAATAAATAAAGTTTGGAATAAGCTAGAATCTTAATAATCTCCAATATCTGCTCCACATGTGTGGAATCAATCATCCAGATATATATATATACTCGGATTGATGCAGCCATGCCCAATAAGAATCTTCATGTAAATAAATCGAAGGATTCTCTACTGATGAATAGGGAGCTGCACCAGACATCATATGGTCTTTTCATTTTCGTGATAAGACTGGACTGACCTCAAGACTTAAGTATCTCGGAACCATGCTTTTCCTGCGTAGTTTTCAACATGCTATTACATGGTCTATTAAGTGCGTGTGAAGATTCTTGAATTTACCCTGACATTATGGAACCTTTGTGCTGAAACAATTAAATATGTTAATCTATAATGATAGCAATGAAGACACGCAGTTCCGTTATCAGTACAGTGCAGATGGTCATGTCACTAGTAGAAAAGGGGGCTATGGTCCAGGCCGGGGCAGCCCACTAGTCCCGGTTCAGTCTAGAACCGGGACCAATGGAGGCATTGGTCCCGGTTCGTGAGCCCAGGGGGCCGGCCGGGCTACGTGGGCCATTGGTCCCGGTTCATCAGGACCTTTTGGTCCCGGTTGGTGCCACGAACCGGGACCAATGGGCCTGGCTCCTGGCCCACCACCATTGGTCCCGGTTGGTGGCCTGAACCGGGACCAAAGGCTGCCCTTTAGTAGCGGTTCATGCCACGAACCGGGACTAAATGGTCGGTCCTCGTTGCAGTTCACAGTTTAGTCCCACCTCGCCAACCGAAGGGCGCTCACACTGGTTTATAAGCCCGTCCCTCTATGCATTGTTGAGCTCCTCTCAAAATGAAAATAGATGCCCCTATACAGGAAATTTGACTTAAATTCATAATTAATTTCTTTAAAATTCATGGAAATTGATTATGAATTTATGTTGAATTTTCTCTATATATAGGCGCATCTATGTTCATTTTTTTAGTAATTTTAATCACAAACTTGAGATTCACACAAATTTAAAAAAAATTCAAATTTAAACTATTCAAATTTTAAAGCTAATGGCACTAACAGAAAGTTTATAATTTTTGTGACCTAAAATAAAAAATAAATCACTAAAAAACTATAAGTATTTAGTTCTAAGTAGAAATGAAAAACTAATGGCACTAGTTGTGTTAATCACAAACTTGAGATTCACACAAATTTCAAAGAATTCAAATTTTAACTATTCTAATTTGAAAACTAATGGCACTAGTTGTGTTAATCACAAACTTGAGATTCACACAAATTTCAAAGAATTCAAATTATAACTATTCTAAATTGAAAACTAATGGCACTAGTAATTTTAATCACAAACTTGAGATTCACACAAATTTCAAAGATTTCAAATTATAACTATTCTAATTTGAAAACTAATGGCACTAGTTGTGTTAATCACAAACTTGAGATTCACACAAATTTCAAAGAATTCAAATTATAACTATTCTAAATTGAAAACTAATGGCACTAGTAATTTTAATCACAAACTTGAGATTCACACAAATTTCAAAGATTTCAAATTATAACTATTCTAATTTGAAAACTAATGGCACTAGTTGTGTTAATCACAAACTTGAGATTCACACAAATTTCAAAGAATTCGAATTATAACTATTCTAAATTGAAAACTAATGGCACTAGTAATTTTAATCACAAACTTGAGATTCACACAAATTTCAAAGATTTCAAATTTTAACTATTCTAATTTGACACTAATGGCACTAGTAAAGTTAATCACAAACTTGAGATTCACACAAATTTCAAAGATTTCAAATTTTAACTATTCTAGTTTGACACTAATGGCACTAACAGAAAGTTTATAATTTTTGTGACCTAAAATAAAAAAGAAATCACTACAAAACTATAAGTATTTAGTTCTAAGTAGAAACGAAAAAATAAATAGAAAAAAAGAAAAAAATGCCACCTACTGGGCCAGCACGGCCTGAATACGACTAGAAACCCAACCATGGGCCAGGATCCAGGCCCGCACGAGGCCCAGTAGGCCCACAGGCATTGCAGTGTCCAATTAGGCCCATAAGCCTGCATTTCAGAGGAGTTCGAGAGGGAAGAGGCAGCGGAGCTTATAAACAGGTGCTGGTCGCTCTCAACTAGCGAGGTGGGACTAAACTCCCACCACCGCGCCAGCGCAAGGCCATTGGTCCCGGTTGGTGGCACCAACCGGGACTAAAGGGGGTAATTGGTCCCGGTTCGTGACAGAAGCCGGGACTAATGCCCCCTTTTAGTACCGGTTGGTGCCACCAACCGGGACCAATGGCCTTCGCTTCCCACCCTTTGGGCTGCCGAAAAGTGGCCTTTGGTCCCGGTTGGTGGCATCAACCGGGACTAAAAGGGGGCATTAGTCCCGGTTTGTGCCACGAACCGGGACCAATGCCTTAGCTATATAAGCAACACTTAGGAAATTTTCACCATTTCCCTCGCCAGTTGCCCCGACGACGCCGAGCTCATCGCGACGCCGCCAGGCTGCCCCGACGCCGTCCGCCGCCCCTGCCGTCGTCCGCCGCCCCGAGCGGGCCTCCGCCGTCCCCGAGCCTAGCTTCTTCCTCGTCGCCGACGCCACCTCGCGGTGAGCGCCGCCCTGTTCCTGCCGTCGTCCGCCGCTGCGCGCTGCCATCGCGCCGCCACCCCTGCCCTTCGCTGCCGCCGCGCGCCGCCCCTGCCTTGCGCGGCCGCCCCCGCCCTCCGCTGCCGTTGCACGCCGTCGCCGCCCCGTGCCCCCCTGATCTTGAGTTGTTAACTTAGTGTGCAGTTAATTTAGATGCGTAGTTTAGATTTTGTTCATAGATTTTTTATGTTTTTTTTCTGTTGTAATTTTGTTCATAGATTTTTTATGATTTTTTCTGTTGTAATTTTTTTCATAGAATTTTTATGATTTTTTTTTGTTCATAAAATTATCTTTGTCAATTTACGTATATGTTCATATTTAGAAGAAAAAGAAGGAGAGAAAAAAGGAAAATAAGAAGAGGAAGAAGGAGAAGAAGAATAAGAAGAAGAGGAGAGGAATAACAGAAGAAATAAATAAGAAGATGAAAAAGAAGAAAAAAAAAGGAGAAGAAGAAGGAATATTCCTTCTTCTTCTCCTCTTTTTTTCTTCTTTTTCATCTTCTTATTTATTTCTTCTTCTCCTCTTTTTTTCTTCTTCCTCTTCTTATTTTTGTTATCGGGTATGTCGTTGTCGATATACCCCCCCTCCCGATAACTTTTATAGTAATTAGTACTACTTAGAAAGTGTTTAATGGACTTAGTTAGAACTAGGGCAACTTGTTTTTTAGTAAGTACTACATTATTCTATTTATAATAAGTGCTTAGTAGTTGAACTAGTTGATTTAATAAAACTGTTTTATTTTACTATAGAAGTAGTTTATTTTTAGCAAGAAAATTAATAGTACTAGTTTATTTTTTTAGTTAAAGCAATTATTCCCGCATCGACGTGGACGATGCCTATCCCGCATCCTCGTCGTCGAGTCGGCGGAGCACGGCACCTGCTTGACCAGATGGGCCATGTCCGGGACTGGGCTCCACCGGGGTGGTACTGGGAGGCGCTACCTTCCGGGGGTCGTAGCTTGGTGAGGAGACAGCCCGTCGTTGACCCGATCCTTGTTTGGTGGCGGTCGCGTGGGCCAGTGACGGTGCCGAGGCTTCCGGACACCGCGGAGGTGGTACGTCACTGTGTCAGCGAGGAGGACGAGCACGTCCGTCGCTACATGGTTGCGTTGGAGGGCAGGTTCGAGAATACCTGGCAGGTTCTTCAGGGATCTCACTGGAGCTATGATCCTGTGATCGTTCCTTCCCTTTGGGTGTCCACCGCCCGCGCCGATACCCGTCGGGCGCTACGGTTCTAGCTGTACTGGCGATATGTATGATATATAGTATTCGACGTGTATTAGTGATAATATTCGATGAGCAGACACATGGAGATGATGTAGTTTTTCTTATAATTGAAGGCATCCTAATTTGAATACTACTTAATTTTGCGATTTGATTTTTCTTATTGAATGCTCAAATTGGAGAGCACTATGCAAGGCATATGCATATGATTAGTTGAATAATAATGATCTAATTTAGTCTTTGAATTATGAACGTATAGGAAATGTCATCATCGGGCGACGAAAGTCTCCCGGGGGAGTGCGACTGGTGCCACGACGATCGAGGTGAATGCGACAGGCCTCACCTGGACGATGGTCGGCGCTTCAGCATTAAGCTCGAGGAGACCTTCGAAGTTGAAACGGTACGCAACGACGACAACTGTTTTTTTCATAATTAAGCATGAATTCAACTATTTCAATGTGTAATTTTCATCTTTTACAATTCGAGTATAGCTTATCCCATGCCATGCAAGACGCTGTCTTGGAGAGGATGGATTTTGAAGACCATGAAAATTTTGAAACGAAGAAAATTCACCTAAGGACCCATCATGATGTGGATTTTGAAGTAAAGTTGTATAATGCTGAGAGCGTAACCCATTTTGGTTGCAAAAATTGGGAAGCATTTTGCAAATTGTATGGTTTTGATGAGGGTATGCTTGTCACCATGGATCTTGGTGATCCTGAAATCGAGCAAGACAATATGGACATTTGGGTCCTTGTTGATACTCCTCCAGTTCTACCGCTATGTGAGTTTCTCAAACATAGTTAATTATTAATAGAACTTATATTGTTCATTTCAAAATAGTTGACAACTTATTTTCATTGACAGCTTATTTTGAAGTATCAAAGAATGTGCAGAATATGGTAGATAGAACTTACTACACCGATGGCTCTGAGTTAACTTACAAGGAGAAAACTCATCTGGTTGGATTTTGTAATGATATTGAGAATTACAATATCTACAATCGAACTCCTCAACATTATGGTCAATACGTGCCACTAGTGCACGTGTTGAACTACGGTAACTACCATGGAGATACCCTGGTAAGTTTTTTTACTATTACGACATCCGTGCATCTTTTTGCATACTTCTAAAACTAGTACATCATTGCTAACTACGAAGTTATTACTATGTTTTTCAACAGCTTATCCCAGAGGATTGTGTGCCTCATTTGATGTATCAGAATGGCGGCAGCGTTCGTGTTTTGAACATATATCCAGGTCATCCTACGAATCTCAACTGTTCATACCGGATTTCTAAAAGAAGTGGAGACATGACAACCAAAGGATGGAAAAAAATGTATGGACAGTCGTAAGGAGCTTCTTGGAAGCAAAAGGAAGCGAGGCGCAAGAATTGGAGACAGGATGATCTCCATTATTCATAATGGAGATTCAGGGTCTATATTGTTTTATGCTATTTTACCTTAAATGTGTTTAGGTCCGCTCCTACCTGATACTGATGATCATGTGCTAAGAACAATTATGTAGGGTTGGGTTCGATGACTATGAGGATGATGAGATCGTATGACTTATTATTAATAACGAGTAGAAGTTGTATGATGATGCTTGATTAATTAGTAGGACTTGTTATTATATATGATGATGTATGATGCGAGCATGCATGAGTCATTATATATATCTGCGGGTGAAATGAACATATGTATAGTAGTCCTTGAAAGGACTACATATAAGAGAGGACACTTCTCTCTATTAGCTAGCTGATAACAACCTAAAAATAACCCCCTAAACCCCTAAAACAACCACTTTTTTTAAAAGAAAAAAAAAACCTCTTGCTGACGCGTGGAAGCCTTTTGGTCCCGGTTTATGTCATCAACCGGGACCAAAGGCCCCCCTGCCTGGGTTGCCGGCAGCGGCCACGTGGAGGCCCATCTGTCCCGGTTCTGGTTTGAACCGGGACTAAATGGTGAGGGTATTAGTAACGGCCCTTTAGTCCCGGTTCGGGAACCGGGACTAAAGGCCCTTACGAACCGGGACAATAGACCCGTTTTCTACTAGTGTGTGGCCATTATGGCCTATCTTCAGTATTGTGGTTAACATTGACAGGATTAATGTAATCTTTAAAACAACATGTTCCATTTTCCCTATGTATTTTTTTGTTCAGATGCCCTACTACTGTTTTATTGACTGCAGGCAATCTATTTTATATGGTATGATTTTGTTTGTTGGAGAGATACTAGCTGCCCCTTTTTCACCTGTTAGTAAGTTTTGTAGCAGACTTCTTAATTGATATTATAGACGTTCTAAGGTAGACGTGGTATTTTCAGTTAGACTGATTTCTTGTATTTTATCCACTATTATAGGAGTTTGTTACTTTGTTTTTTGATCAAAAATTAAAATGTGCATGCATTGTCGAAGTTTGTGAAGTAGAATTAATAACCTTCTGGTTATTGATCAATAGCAACGCAAGGGCATTCAGCTATCCTTGAAAAAAAAGAATTGTCAAACCGCTCAAGAACCTGCCAGGTCAAGCCTCTCCCTCCGCCTCGAGGTCACTGACACAGGTGACCCAGCGATTCGCCGCTGCCATCCCGAGCTACTTTGCCAACGTCGTGGGCGTGGGCTACTGGCCTTCCAGGTACTCGACCGCCGGGCTTATCTAATCGGGCCGCCACGGTGCCGCTGGCCGCCGGTCTCACTATAGATGCATCATGTGCCGTCGGCCATGCCAGCATCGCCGCCTACTTACTCAAAGATTTAGCCTAACATTTTCCATAAGGATTATGTATGTTATACCAACTCTCAGTAATCTCTACTACTAATGTCTTAGTTGGTAGTCTCGCCTCATTCCACCTCATCCCACCACTCCTATCTTTCGCCCACCTTTGACATCATCACATCACAGCATTGCGCTGGCCCATTAGCGTGTACGTGAACGCAATCCTCCCATCGCCTGCCCTCCTCGCGATAATCCCGACATCCTCGCGTTGCCGTCCTCTTCTCCCTGATCTCCTCTACCAGCGTGCCTTCCTTGCGATCCTCCCGACGTGTCCTCGCGTCGCCGTCCTCTTCTCCCCAAACTCCTCTACCAGGGGGACTCCTCTATGACCCAGGCAGAGCGAACATTGTACGTAAGTTTTTTTGGCTTTCACCGGTTCGTTCTCTACCCCTCCTCCATGACTCCCTCGCCATCGATTTTTTCGACGTCTAAATGCAATCTCTCCATGGGGAAGTATGGTGTGAAGGAGAGAGGCCGCGATGGCGAAGGTGAGGTGGGCGTCATCCCGTTTTAAAGGAGAGGGCTCCAGCGAGAAATGTCTTACTACGACGAAAACCGAGCGGAAGGGGAGAGCCCGACAGGAAAACATAAGGATGTGTCATGGGGTGGAGTTTTTATGTTGCTACACTAGATCGCGGGAACCTGAGGCAGACCTTGAGGTTGGTGTATGAGAGAGAAATAAGTCTCAATATCAATAATTTGTCTGATTCATTTATATACAGTATAGCCCGTAGCAACGCACGGGCGTTTTACTAGTCTAGAACTAAAATACGTCTAGATACATCTATTTCTGCGACAAGTAATTCCAAACGGAGGGAGTAGATCAGTGTTTAATTTTGGTAACTGCTGCTATGGTTGCATACTTGCATAGCTACTGTTGGACGGAACTTGCAGAGCGTCTTTGTTCTTAAACGGTGTGATTTCTTTTTCTAGTATTGTTGTCTCGTTAGTTGTGACTATCAAAAATGCTCTTATATTATTCGACGGAGAGAGTAACTAGTAGGTAGTTTTCTCATAATCTCGCTCATAAGACAAATTCAACTATGTAATGCAACAACGAAACAAGTCACAGATTCAGTACATGGTCGTCTTATACACGAATTTGGTGATGATGAGAACTCATCAATTACACTCGCCCAGCAACAGAGATAGAGGAGGACTAGAGGCTCCAATCAATACAATTTCAGCCAAACACAGCTGAGACTCGAGAGACACGATTCAAATATCAAAACTACGCAAACATTAGGTTGAGATCGCTTCATCAATACTTCCTCCGTTTCTTTTTAGTCTGCATATAAGGTTTGGTCAAAGTCAAGCTTTATAAAATTTAACTAACTTTATATGAAAAAAATATAAACATTGACAATATGAAATCAACATTATCAGATGCACCACGAAATGTATTTTCATACTATATAGTTTTAATATTGTAGATGTTCATATTTTTTTATATAAATTTGGTCAATTTTTATGTAGTTTGACTTTGACCAAATCTTATATGCGGAGCAAAAAGAAATGGTGGGAGTACATGAAAGCCACCATACAAGATCAGAAGTTCAGATTGAACTTGCACCTTGCGTAGCAACAGGTGTACAGGGCAACAGCCTTACATTCATCTAATGTCAGCTAAAACTGCCACAACTCCAGGGACAAAGACGAACCCAACATCAAACTAGGCAAGCTAGAGATCTGAAACCAGCTCGACCGGACACGATCGATCGATCAGGCATCGCTGTCGTCGTCGTCGTCGTCGTCGCTGCCGACCCGCCGCTGTGGTTTGTACCAGTTGGCGTCTTGGTTGGCCTTCTCGCAGTCGCAGGCGTCGATCCAGTCATGGTAGACGTCGACGGGCTCGGTGAGGTAGTGCGCCGTGGTGTGGTAGGCCTCCTCGCAGACGTAGCAGACGGCGCTGGCGACGTAGAGCTTGAGGTCGACGGTGCAGGCCACGCCGCCGGGGTGGTTGCAGAAGGGGCAGCAGAAGGTGGTGTCCAGCTTGGGCGCCGGCTTCTTCCGCGACGACGCCATCTTGGAGCTCATCGACTTCGCTTCCCCATCTTCTCACCACCAGATCGCATTGGCATGGTCTTTTGGGTTTCAATTTAATGGACTGCTGATAAGCCTGTGCGTGCGGAAGACAGTGTAATGAAACTGTCTGAATCACAGTTTACTGAAACTGCTGTTGACCTTCAGTTAGGACTTGGGAGTTGTCTGGACGGCTGTGGTCTTAGATACAAGTAGAAGGAGTTGATGTGAACAGGTTGTCTTTGCATTATGCCTGCCTGCTGTAAAGATGCTACGTGGAAGGTAATCTGAATCCAGCTTGTTTGGGGATAGAATCATAACATACACGTACACATGAAACCCTGGCGCAGAAACTATTGGTTTCATAGTACTGTCCTTGATACATAATTCAGTTTTCCCACTGGGCACCATTTGTAACTTGTAGAAACTCTGGAACTCTTTATTTGTACTGTAATTATGTTTGATTTAGCATACTATAAATTCTTTGAACAACATGCGGAACAAAATTCAGGATATATCCTACAGTATTTCAGAAAAGTTAGTTTCTGCAAATTGCAGCTAATCTTCACTTAGGATTTGGGAGTTGTCTGGACTGTTGTGTTAGATATAAAGTACTAGAAGGAGTTGAATGGAAATCTTCAGGTATTTGCAATAGTTGTAGAGATGCCAGAAGGTTGCTGGGGAGAAAACCATTACATGTCACATATTCACACTAAACCTTGATACGTACTGGTACAATTATTTTTGGTTTCATACTGCTGTCTTTGGTTAGCATACTGTGGTAACTTTGGAACTTGGAAACCCACATCAGTCGAGTTTCCATTTGATTAGCATACTGTAATCCCGACTTCTATTTGATTTAGCATACTGTAAATGATTTGAATAACTGAACCAAATTCAGGTTGTATCCTACAGTAGTTCAGTTTTTAGGTTTTGTACATAGGCTGCCTTCTTTGTTCATTCTGCAAAACAGTTCTCCAACGGTTGCATTACCTGTGAAGTCGCCTTCCTGTCCACCTCTTCGGAAGTGTCGCCGCCTGGGACACGATGACATGAGAATTCAAAACATTTTACATTGAGATATAGGTTTAGGAGGAAAACACAGGAGCTCTTATGCTACGTTGCGCGGATACTTGGATACGTATCGGATACGCGATATGGGGATACGCCTGATACGCCAATTTTCTGAAAACATGGATACGGCGATACATTTATATAGATATTACATATATTAATTATTAAAATATTGAAGTCAAAGCATGTCTCAATAGGATTAGTCCCTTTGTTTTCTTGCACTTGGTCCACTTTCATTAATTAGCAGCGGGATTTTTCCAGGTTTGTTGTTCCAATCAGTGCATAGACTCTCTTTTGCTCATCTTTCAATTGAACAAGAACATTGACAGTCATGTTTTGGCATGAACTCACACCCATGTTGGGTATCTTCAAAAGATGTGCCTTTACTATTGACGGGATTTCACGTCGAATGAGGGGTTTCAGGTATCCAAAAAGTATCGTAGAAGTATCCTAGGGAGTATCAAACATTTTTTTTAAATCAGAAAATCGAGGGATACTTACGGGATACGTATCGGGGCAGTATCTGGCTGGATACGCGCGCTTTTTGAAGTATCCGCACAACATAGCTCTTATGTTTCTGCTAGCTTAACTTGATTAGCGCGTGTATAGCTGCTTGCTGGGAGGCCTTTAAATTATAATGAATAATAACAGGAAAAAGAGGGGAAAAGAGGAAAAATTGGTGCATGGGTGCGAATTGAGCTCATGACTGCATGTATGTATATTTGTATATTACTCTAACAATGATAACCAACTTTGCCAACTGACTTCTATGGATAAAAACAAGTTTTTACTATTTATCCATCACCATGTCCTAAATGAAGCACAATAATTTTGCTGTTTTCCTCGTATATTGATTCTTTTCTATACCACTATATAGTGTATGAATAAGTTTGAATAATAGTCATTCGATCTGCAGCATCCGACGGCTGAGAAGCGGCAAATCCAAGCGTTATAGGCCATTAGATCATCTCATTGGTTGTGCAGGATTTCCCCACGTGTATGGACAGTAACGTCCTGAGTGTGAGAGGTGAGAATCTCTTCTCCATTTCTCTAGAACCTCCTTTTCATGGCCACCAAACAAGGACATCAGCATACATTCCAAATGGAACTGTATATAACAATCTTCTACGCTTCCCTGTATATAACAATCTTCTATGCTTCCCTGTATATAACAATCTAGCAAGCTTGCTAGATCTTCACCAATTGCAGCTAAAAATGAGAGATAAAAACCATCAACCAAATGGAGCTGACAAGAATTGAACGGCAAGTTTGACAAACACGGATCATCATTTAGAAGAAGCAGAAGGTGTTAAAGGGGAATGGGGAGAGATTAAGAACATGATCAGAATGTGAGTTCATCAAGCGAGCTCCATTCAAAGCATTAACAAATGGATCCATTCCTCCGTTTAGTCTCCAACAAGCAACGGAATAGCTCCAACAAGCAACGGGAGCACATGACGGGGACCAAGAGCTGCGTGCTCCCATGGAGCCTTGTGCCGTGGTGGCCGAAGTGCAAGGGAAAACAACTACGGGCGCATGGGGACGGGGTGAGAGACAGAGTTCTAGGACGCTGGAGAAGACTGGTCCATTTGGATCTTAACGGAGCCTAAAACAGAGGGGAAATATGTACTCCCTCCGTTTCAAATTACTCGTCGTGGTTTTAGTTCAAATATAAACTAAAACCACGACGAGTAATTTGGAACGGAAGGAGTAGAAGATTAGAGAAGAGATAACGTAATGGAGAAGATATTGACTAGGCCAGTGCAGCCTGCACCCCGATTGAGCCCATACACGTAGTATAGCTGGGCTTCCGTGCCAAACAACTAGGCTCTCGCACGAATAAATTTGTACTAGTGATGATGCTCACAGTTAAGTACTCCCTTCGTCCGGAAATACTTGTCGGAGAAATAGATGTATCTAGTCATATTTTAGTTTTAGATGCATCCATTTTTATCCATTTGTGCGACAAGTATTTCCGGACGAAGGGAGTATTTTGTTAGGATTGCCTAAAAAAGTATTTTGTTAGGATTGCCTAAAAAAATTATTTTGTTAGGAATATAAAGAACAGACTTACTGTGAATAATGCATGTCTTCAATTTTAGCCCATAAAAATGTACCCTAAACGTATGGAGTGAATGTTGTAGCAACATTGACCAGCGCGACCACCGACCAGGCGGTAGATGTTGATAATTGGTGTATAGGTGATCTGAACGCCATACACATACAAGCTCCTCATGGACTCTGAACCCCATAGACATAGAATCCACTTCTGAACGCTGTGATCGAAAAAAAATGTCGACCAACGCGACGCACTCCAGTGTCATTCCAATCACACCCTGATTGTGTCATGCTGCTAGGCCATCGCACTTATTAGGACATTCCGCCTGACATATGAAGGAAGCTGGATGGGTCGCACCCGAATTGAGTCACACTTTAGTCCAATCCAAAATATATTGTTGGAGTATTACAAAAATACAATAGCTCCACATACTATTTGTTTGCTAGAATGTTAAAGAAAATGTCATGATAGTTGCCAATAATTATTACAATTTTCAATTCATATTTGCTTTTGGTTATACCTTGGATTATGTTTTCTTCCCTATAAAAGCACATTTCAGAGCTACATCGATTGACAATATCTTTGTTACATGCAAAGAACGTGCAACTTAATAGTAACCCTATAAGCATGATCCTTAAGTGGGCCGGCTGGGCTGTTCCGCATCGCGGCCAAAAATATCGGAGAATGTGGGGTTTTGATCTCTGGGCCTCACCTACTGTCCCGAGGGTGCGCCTATGTCTCGCTTCAAGTGAGACAGTAGGACGTCTGGCTGAAGGCAGCCGCCCGATTGGGCCGGCCTAGCGCAGACACAGGCCTCCAACACCTTTTCTTTCTTTCTTTTTTCACTTTTTTGCATTCAATTTTTGTTTTATTTTTTCACTATTATTTATATTTTGAAATATTATAGTATGTCTGTTATAAAATAAATTTCTATACAAAAGTTATAAATGTTAATCATGCATAAAAAAATGTTAAGTGTGTTTAGAAAAATGTTTGCGACATATACAAAAGAGTACACTAGGTATGAGAAGAACTAGAAAAAATAATATAAAGTTTAATTTTTTAAATATAAATCACACATTCAAAAAATTTAAATGTGTATAGAAAAAAATGTTTTGATGTATACAAAAAATATACAATGCGTATGAAAAACATAGAAATAAAAAATACAATAAGTTTACAATTTTTTTTTGAAAAATGCTAATCATGCATTTAAAAAATACTAAATGTTTATAGAAAAAATCTTTTGGATGTATACAAAAAATATCTAGAAAAATGTACAGTATGTATGGAAGAAATGTAGACATGAAAATATATAAGTTTTCAAAAATGTTAATCATGTATTTTGACACTATTAAATGTGTATGAAATATATTCCAGATGTATACAAAATATGCAGAATGTGTATTGAAAAGATAGACATAAAAAAATATGTTTTTAAAAATTTAATCTTGAATGTGGAAAAATTATAAACATGTATATATAAAATGTTCCTGATGTCTACAAAAATGTACAATTCTTTTGAAAACAATAGACATCTAAAATATATGTTAAAAAAATATTTATCCTGTATTTAAAAAACATTAAACTTATATATAAAGCATGTTACTAGTGTATATGAAAAGTGAACAAAGAAACACATAAAATTAGAAAAGTAAATACAAAAAACAAAGCAAAAAAGAGAAGCAAAAAACCAATAAAAACCGAATATGAAAGAAAGAAATAGATAAAAATAAAGAAAGAAAATCCCAGTAAAACCGTTGAAAGAAACAAAAAATGAGGAAAAGACAGAAAATCAATGGAAAAAGGTAAACCGAATGAAAAAGTGAAAAAAAATGGACAGAACCGTACGTAGAATGAGCGAGCGACACTAGTAGAAAACGGAGCTTTAAAACCGGTTTGTAAGGGCCTTTAGTGCCGGTTATGGAACCGGCACTAAAGTGTGGGCACTAAAGGCCCCCCCCCCTTTAGTACCGGTTCGGCACGAACCGGCGCTAAAATGCCACCACGTGGCGTGAGCTCGCGTCCTGGTATGGGGGACCTTTAGTACCGGTTGGTGTTACCAACCGGTACTAAAGGTTTTTTTTTAAATTTTTTTTGAAAATTTTGGATTTTTTTTGATTTTTTTTCAATTTTTGATTTTTCTGAATTATTTGATGATTTAGTCTCTAATCACCTCTCTTAACTGCTCAAGTGTGGAATTTTGATTTTTTTTAGTTTTTGATTTTTCTGAATTATTTGATGATTTAGTCTCTAATCACCTCTCTTAACTGCTCAAGTGTGGATCACTCATTCCAAATCATCTAACTTCCCGACCGGTCACCCATCCCTCTCACTACTCCAGCCCGAGCACGCTTAACTTTCAGGTTCTATTCTCCTTCGTTTCCGAGTCTGCACTTGTTGTTTTTCTGACAATAGTAAGATGTCAATCCTATTAACCCTCAGGAGTTTAGCTTGAGCATGAAGTCATACATTTCACCATTTGAGTTTGAAACTATTATTCTAAAAAACCAGTAATTATTTATTAACGCTAATATTTCTTGAATAAGTTTGACCATAGTTTGACCAGATTTGACCAAAATTCAAAAAATTAAAATAATTATTTAGTAACACTAATATTCTTGAATAATTATGTAGTAACACTAATATTTCTTGAATAAGTAGTTTGACCATAGTTTGACCACAATTTGACTAGATTTGACCAAAATTCAAAAAATTGAGATACTTATTTAGTAACACTAATATTATTGCGTAATTATTTAGTAACACTCTATATTTCTTGAATCAGTTGTTTGACCGGTTTGACAAGATTTAACCAAAATTCTAAAAAACATAAATTAGAGCATATGTTTTTTTCCTTTTACAATTTTGTCATTTCAAAAATTGTCCTAAACCCTAAACCCGGGACTTAAAACGTCGGAATCTCTATGCTAAACAGTAAAAACTAAGGGTTTAAACCATAAAACCTAACCCTAAACTCTGAAATCTAAACCCTAGCACTAAACGCTAAAAACGTCTAAGAAACGTCTAAAACGCCCAAAAACACTATTTTCCCTTTGGAATTTTGTGATTTTAAAAATTTGTCGAAACGGAAAACTACATGTTTCAGCGGATCAATCTTTTTGTTCTGCAAATTTTGATATATTATATGTATTTTTCTGAATTAGGATGATTTAATTATGATTTTTTCAAGTTTGAAAATTGCCCTATAGTCCCGGTTTGTGACTCCAACCAAGACTATAGGTTAGACCCCTTTAGCCGGTTCGTGGCACGAACCGGTACTAAAGGTTGGCCCTTTAGTACGTTTGTGCCACAAACCGGGACTAAAGAGGCTTGTGGGGCCCCGGTCTGACGCCAGCCTGCCACCACCCTTTTAGTACCGATTCGTGCCACGAACCGGTACTAAAGGTTCAACACGAACCGGCATTAATGCAAATCCGTTTGAACCGGCACTAATGGTACCATTAGTACCGGGCCAAAATCAAACCAGCACTAATGTGCTTCAGGTTTGACCCTTTTTCTACCAGTGCGAGCGACTGAACAAGCGAGCGAGCGGCAGAGCTAACGAGCCCACTTTTTTTTTTACAGGAAACTGTCGATCTATTCATCTTCAATCATGGCAGTACAATGAACACCGAAAATAATAAAAATTACATCCAGATTCATAGACCAGCTAGCGACGACTACAAACACTGAAGCGAGCCAAAGGCGTGCTGCCGTCATCGTCCCTCCCTCGCCGGAGCCGGGCACAACTTGTTGTAGTAGACACTCGGGAAGTCGTCGTGCTAAGGTCCCATAGGACCAACGCCCAGAACAGCAACCGCCGTCGATGAAGAGAATTTTAAATCGGAAGGATCCAACCTGAAAACACATGAACAAAGACGAACAAAGACCAGATCCGAGCGGATCCACCAAAGACAATCACCGACCAAATCTCGCGAGATCCGCCAGAGACACATTCCATACGCCCTCCGACAATGCTAGACACACCATTAGGACGGAGGCTAGACGGAAAGAATCTTATTTCATCTTTAAGAAGCCGCCGCGTCTCGTCTTCTTGAGTAGGACACAAACACTAACAAAATTTGAAGAAACACATGAAAACGGAGATATAACATTTGTGATGAACCACCTCTCCTAAGGTAGCCCATGGTTGTGCTAGAAAAAAACGTTCTTTACCTAATTAGTCCCATCTCGCATTTCTTTTACATCAAATTGTTTCAATTTATATATGTTTTAAAGTCACCTCAAAATCAACAAGCCACCTAGAAAATCATGAAACAAGGAGGATCGTTGTACCCATCGACAATTAAAGGAAGGATTTAAGAGCATCTACAGTCGGATCTCTCAAAGCCACCTCATACGTCCGGACGGGCTACCTCGTCAATGTCCAGTTACATTTTCTGGACTCAGACGGACGCCTCAAACGGGTCTCAAACGTCCGAACTGACCGACACCTCACATATGTAGCCCAAATATTGGACGGATATGGGGTGGCACAGACACGCCCGGGCGCGTCCGCCTGACAAGTTCGACCCATCACCAACCTCACGAATGTCCCATAAAAAAACCCATCGGCCTCGTCGGTCCGAAACCCTAACTCACTCACTCTCCTCTCTCGCTTCATCCTCTCCTCTCCCCCACCGATTCCGATCGAATCCGGCGCAATGTCGAGCTCCGGCAGTCGCTCCGACGACGAGGTGGATCCGGAGTATGAGCTTGCCCTCCACATTGCCTTGGAGCGGCCCAAGGTGGAGACCGGGGGCAGCTCCGGATACGCAGCCTCGCCGCAGCTTCCCCGTCGGTGCATCTCGGACGCCGACACTGGCCCCTCCCGGCCCATGGGCAGTTTCGGCAGGCAGCCAGCGCAATCGGCGCCTCCCCTACGCCATCCCCTCGCCCAATCGGCTGTTGCTTCCCCATGCCGTCCCCTCGCCCCGCCGGCTACTGCTCCCCCTCATGGGCAGTGGTGGGTGCTTGTGCCCGCCCCGCCGGCCCGGACGTGCACGCCGGAGTCGGAGACGCGCGCTGCCCGCTCTGAGAGGCAGCGGGCAAGGGAGAGGTAGGCTGTGGAGAGCTCTGTCCTCCGCCGGCGTGGGTTACCGGCGGAGCCCGACGAGGACCAGCGGCTCCTCGCGTGGGTCTACCGCCGGTCGCTTACGACAGCGGAGACAGACGCTCGGCTGCTCCTCTGGAAGAATGCCATGGCTCTTCGGCTTGCCATCGAGCAATCCGAGCGGGAGGCGTTGGAGAAGGCGAAGGAGGCGGCTCGGTTGGCCAAGCTCGGGCGCCAGCAAGACCGGGCTGTCCAGCGCCTCAAGGGCCTCATCATCATCGACTCCTCCTCCTCCGACGGCCACGGCTCCTCCTCCGACGAATCGGACAATCCTCCACCAGCCCCCGACGAGTACAACTACGCCGGCGATTAGAAGGGGAAAGGGTCGGTCCGGAAGTGGTGAAGTTGATTTTAATTTCAAGTTTTAGATGTAGTATAAAATTGTCCGTCGTTTACGTGAATTTTGGTGGATCTTTTGATGAACTATTGTGCTATTTCTACGTCCGGAGCTGATCTATCGTAGTTTCATCCACGTTACATGATATAACGTGGATATAGGGGTTCAGATATGAGAGACACGGATGTGAATGACTCGATTTAAGAAGTGTCCGGTCACTGTCCGCGGACATCGGTGGGCGTTTGAGTACCCGGATTTGCAAGTCCGGCTGCAGTAGATGCTCTAACCTCCCGCGAAAATGTCTGGTGTCGCACCCTCTCTCCGCTGAATAGTCAAGGGAAAACCTGGGCGTTGTTTGTCTTGTGTGCATCCTCAGCGTAGGATGTTGAATGAGCGGCAGATGTTGGGAGCTACTCCTCGCAGCCCCGGCTCCCTCGCCGAACCGATCACCGAGACGGAAGCCAACAAAACCCTAAGCACGGCCATGGCGCCGCCGACGCGCCCCCGCCTCCCTTGGCGAATGGATCACCGCGGCAGAGGCGATCTTGTAGCCGGCCAAGCAAATCAAACCGTAAGGAGCACGGTCATGGCGCCGACCACGCAGGAAAAGGTCTCGGGATCCAGGGAGGCCCAACCGGAAGCCGCGCCGTCATCGCAGCGAGGCCAGAGGAAAACCTCCCCGGAGCCGTCGCCCGCAGCATCGCAGCCAGGCAAGAGGGAATCCCCCGTGGAGCCGTCCGAGAGCGAGAGGCGGAAGAGAACCCACAAGAGCGACGACGAGAAGAAAGCCGCCACCAGCAAGGGCGAGCAGGCGGCTTCGGCTTCGGCTCCAGCGAGCGCATCGGATGCCTCCTCCTCCTCGTCCTCTACGGTCAGCTCTCCCCTGTGCCGGCCTCGTTCCCCCGCCTGCCTCCGAGAATTTAGACATGACGAGGGCCCTGAGGTTGTGGCTGCCATTGAAGCTTATGAGGAGCTGGAATCCAAGTACCTTGCGAAAATAAGTAAGTTTGGCAGATTTCCTTGTCCTCTTCTGTGTGTGGTACACAACACCTCGGTAAGGTTGAATGCTGCATTGCTGCTAGATTAGATATTGTAGTAGAACATTCGGTATATTGAGAGAGAATGCAGTAGAGAGTTGCAACAACTACTTTGGTGCTAGGACAGAAGGTTTATCTTGTGGCCCTAACACTCCGCTTTCATTCCATCCGATTACTAGGATAGATATGCACCCCTATCAAAAACAATAGTCAATTATAATTGAAACATGTCTATTTTGCTTGAGATGATATGTATTTGAACACAATAGACTGATTCACCATTTTTTGCTTGTTAACGTGCAGAGCGCCAACAGGAGTTTGTAACACTTGATCCGTCTATGCCTTATTCGTGTTTGGTAAATGCGGACTTGCAGCGTGTTCGTGAGTCTGCAACAAAAACAGTTCTCCAAGTAGCTAAAGTTATTCTTCGCTTTTCGTCCTATGTCGGTATGTAACACATTGCCCTCATTTAGTGTCTTCAATCCCTATCCTTTGTTTTTCTCTAATCTATGATTCATTCTACAGACGGTAAACTGATGGCACAATCATCTGGCTTTCTAATTGATTGGGATGAGGGGACTAAAGAGGGCACTGTTCTGACATCTGCTCTCATAATCTGCTCAAAATATACAGTCCTAAGCCAGTGGTCAGGTACAGATGAGTATGCACCTAATGCTGAGGTGAGTTTACAAACAAATGAATTGTGGGCTATAAGTACTTGCATGTATGCTGAATGCGCATTTGTGTCAATATATGTCTTCTGTATCTGTTTTCAGGTTGTTGCTTATTTGTTGGATCAAGATGACACTACTGTACCTGCACACTTGCTTCAATATGACAAGCACATGAATATTGCTTTGTTTAAGGTTGACATAGACTTGTGTGCTAAGATTCCTACCTTAAATAGTGAAGTGTTCCATGGTCAAGACATATTTGTGCTTGGTAGAGATGTAGATCTAAATCTGACTATGCATCATGGATGTGTTCAATTTATGGGCCCAACTACATATGAACGCCATCACTATTTGTTCACTGGTTGTGTGATTAAGCAGGTATAAATAGTCTTCATCGTGATTATCTCATAAATTATTATTAACTTATTTTGCTTATTATGGTTATAGCATTGGCAATTTAAATATTTTAGGCTAGCATTGGAGGACCGGTTATTGACTTTAATGGACAAGTTTTGGGGATGGCTAATTTTCCAGGGACAGCATTTATTCCTTGCTCTATTATATTGAAGTGCTTGGATATGTGGAAGAAATTTCAGTAGGTTTTTCTTTTGTTGCTATCAATGTTCAATTTTTGTCATGAGCAAATATCTTGTGGAAACACGATGTATCTTGGTGTACTTGTGTTGATTTATTTGTTCTTAGATTGCTAAGTCCAATTTCTGTTAAATATTTCAGGCACAAAGCTTTATTCATCAGAATTGCTTTTTTTTTAAGTTGTATGATATTGTTCATCATTTGTGGAATCTAATCAATGATAATTTTGAAAGGTGTATCCCCCGGTTGCATATTGGGATGAAACTTTCAGCCATTAAATATCTAGATCCAATTCGTGCGGAGAAGATCTTCCGTAAGTGTAATGTTGATTCGGGTTTAATAGTTATTGAGGTATATGTTGTCGACTATTCCTTGTTTTCTTGTAAAATGCTTACTTTTTCATGCTATTGAGTAATGCATGACAAATTGAACTATAGGTGTCACATGGGTCAGTTGCTGAGGAACTAGGAGTTAGACCTGGTGATATCATTTACTCCATGAACGGAGAGTGCATTGCTACGACAGTGGAGGTAATATTTTTTTAACAGTAATAGCAGTAAATGTGTCATGTTGTTTTGTGAGTAAAGTGGATATAAAACTTACATCTCATGTTTATGATATTCTTAAAAATTCACATTTATTGTTCTCGTTGCTGCTAATCAACAGTTGGAGCACTTAATTATGAGAATATGCGAGAATTATCTTGAACAAGGAGGAGCCATTGGTTCCTGCATGGACATACCAGTAAGTTTATTTATACGATGTTTAACTGTAGTTTATTTTTATATCTGCTACAAACGGCCTTATGTTTATATGTTTATCCATGGTTACAAAGACATTTGTTAGTTGGTTGATCACAGAAGTGCAAAAATATGATCATAAGAAGATGTCTATCTACTATATAAGAGGTAGAAGTTTTCATGTAAATAAATTAAAATATTTAGATTATTCTAATTTTGTTCAGGTTAGTGTTTAGTTACTCTTTTATTTAAGTTAGGAGTATTATATAGGTAGCAGATGAAAATATAGTTCAGAAGCCAGAGAAAGTAAGGCAAGCAGAATTGACTAACTCAAACGAGCCTACAACAGACTAGTCTAGAAGGAACACCTGAAAAAATTTTTGTAGAAAAGAGATTTACTAGACACCAAAAGCACACCCTATTTTGCCACATATCTCTCATGTCTCATCTCGCTACCATCCTTTTTCCATCCTGCAGTTGTCCCAGCATGGACATATATTAGGAGCATGAAGAAGTACATCAGCAGAAACATGTTGACTAGCAGCATCTCATCCCATTATTTATAGCACATATTGCAACATGCCTTATAATCATTGTAGGAGTTCTTGTTGGTTCATCCTATTCAATAGCTCTGCTTTATGTTTTAGCAGCCACACATGTGCGGAAAATCATCTCACTAGGAGATTCAAATCAATCTTTCAAAGCTGTATCTATTTATTAATTTCCAAATTTCCCAACACACAACTGATAAGCCTAGTGCATGAATTGTTTTACTTTTGGGTATGAATTTGTCAAGCCATATAAGAAGAAGAAATTAGCTGATTGGGGAATAGCATCAGCTTGAATGAGCATATCAATCTCGCTCCAAACAACCTTAGTATAGCAGATTCAAATAACAAATCTTGGACAGTTCCAGGATGACCTCAGATGTAGTATTTTGGATCACACAACCATTCTTTTTTTATCATTTTTGTCCTTTTTTTAACAGAACACTTTCTCTAACAACCACAATAATGTTCAAACTTTGATAGGTATTTCAGCTTTCCTAATGTGTGTAAAAGAACTATCATCATATTTCATGATCCGTAGAAATTTCATTGTATATTTGCATTTGTAATTTATCCCCAAGACCATGTGGTAACAGCACGAACAACAGACACACACCTTGTTGAGCTCGTGAAAATACTTATAAGAAATTAAATTGTCACCACGCGTATCTATACCACTATATAGTGCGCCAATAGCTTCAAATATTAGTCGCTGGATATGTTCCATCCAACAGTCGAGAGATGGCAAATCCGAGCATTATTATCCGTTGGATAAAGTTTTCAACTCATAGGATTCAGCCACGTAGCCTTCTAACTGAACCCCCAACCCTATCATTCTCATGAGTACTAGAAGCATCTTTCCACATGCCTATCTGATTGTCTAATAAAAAGAGACTAGAATAATCGGGATCCTAGAGAGGTAAGAACCAAGTTGGATCTTGCGCAATATGACTCTATGACAGGAAATACATATTAGAATGTATTTTTCCATCCTTTGTTCCTTTTATATATTTAAATGATGTGCAAAGCACGTACAATTTACTAGTAGTTTTTAAATCTTTCTTCTCTTATTGGAGTTTCTTTTTCCCTTTTTACCACTATCTATAGCATTTGAATTGTTTCAATTTACAGGTTGGTATATTGCACATGCGGAAAGGTCATAAAGGTCCAAGCCGCACTTTAAGCCTGAGATTAAATGTATTGGATGACGTAGAGGTGTTCACAAGTGGTATGTGTCCTTGCAACTAGTATAAAGCTTCTAGTAAATTGCATATGGATTTGGGGCTCGGGACTGATGCGGTTATATGTTTGATTTATGTTCTTTTGTTTGCATGTGTGTTTCCCTCCATTCATTTCTATGAGGTACATGTCTTAACGATGAAATTCTGATGCCCAGATATAGATTTCTGACTTGTCTCTGCAAGAGAGTGTGCCTAATTGCTTGATGAAGGTATTTTAACTTTTTCCCATTTAAGATACTCTACTAAATATTAATTTATGAAATAAAGGTTGATCATGTATCTGTTTTTTTACTGCAGAAAGAGAAGAAAAGTAATAACACTAATCAACGAATTGGAGTCTCTACTTGTAGGCATGACACTAGTGTAACTGCCAGGCTGAACGGTTGCACGTACTAAGAAGACACTAGTGGTTTCAGTGCTGTTGGTCAAATTTAAATTATGGGACACGTACTAATGTTGGATGAACTGATGTTCTGACATAAATAGATAAAATTGTATTATTATTGACGGTTGCAATAGTTTTTTTTTTATTCCCGGATGTGCTTCTTAAATCTGGGATTTTGGCCAGTTTTATGTGTTTGCCAAGTGCATTTTAACAGGAAGTATGCAAACAAAACCTTTGGCGACTTCCTTTTCTTTGTAATCGGCAAATATTTCTTTCTTGACTTTTTTCTTGCACTTGGAAAATAAATTTTGCTGAGTTCCTTCTTTTTGCACTTTGTAAACATTTCTTTTACCTCATTAATTTTCTTATCCTTTCTCTTTGCCGAGTGTCTTTTTATTGCACTCGTCGTTTTTTCTCTGTTTTCTTCTCCTTCATCTTTTTTTTCTTCTTTTGTACGTTATTTGTTTCCTTTTCCTTTTATCCACCATTCTTTTCTACATTATTTATTTCAAAAATTCTTATTTTTCTTCCCCTTCTCTATTTTCTTTCATAGGCAATAAGTGAATTTTCTAGGCATTGGACATTTAATTCCAAAAAATGCAAACGAACACCGAAAAACATGAAACTTTGCATGGTGTCATAATATGATCCCTAGAGGATTGAGAAGGTTTGGCAAAAGTTGTAAAGTACATTGCTTAGAAACCGTACCATCTAAAGCATGGTTTCGAGAGAAATGGGTCTGATTTGAAGGCAGCATGACCGCTACCTCATCCATTGTCGTTGAAATTGTTTCTGTAGTCAAGATACACCATTAAATGATCCATGTCAAATTTTGGCATCTTTCAGAGTCCGCTTGCAACATTTAAAACATTAAGGGCATTTAAAACAAATATAATTCAAATTTGAACTGCAAGTGCATGAAAAAGTTGGCGAATTGGGTTGAAAAATCAAATTTGTGTCTTGAGTCTATGTTTAGGCTTTATACAAGAAAAAGAAAGGAATTCCAAACATGAGGGTGCCAAGACTTGACCCTGAACATGGATTTTTTTGGTTTTTAAATTCCAAAAAATGCAACCAAACTTCGAAAAGCATGAAAGTTGGCATGGTGTCATAATACAATCGCTGGAGGGCGTGATTAAAATTTAGAAGGTTTCACAAAAGTTATGATATACACTGCTTAGAAATCACACCATCAACGAGGAAGAAACATAGTCAATGAGGAATTTGAGTAGGGCTACCAGCCAAGTGTGGCGGTTCCACATTGATTTTTCACATGTCATCTTATTCCTTAATGTTCTTCACATCCACTTATTTTGTTCATCTCTGTGTCTCTGTCATGCAGATATGGGTGTTTTGTCAAGTACATATATGAGAGTTACTCACTCATACTGACTCTAGGAAACTTTTGGTTACTGGGTGCAACCGATGGAAGACGGTAGCACGGGCTATCTACAATCGGTTTGGATGACGGTCCACTAATAGGATAGATGTTTAGTCGTCTTATCCTGTTCATTGCCGGTTGTTGCTTTGTTTATTTATTTTGCTTTTTGTGCTCCTTCTGCGAGCTATACTGCACTGTGAACTTGGTTTGCTAGACTTCTAATAAAATGACTGTATGCATCGTTCTGATGCAGAGGCCGGGGATCTTTCCTCCTTTTCAAAATAATAATAATAATATATGAGAGAGTTTGTAATGA
Organism: Aegilops umbellulata; assembly: GCA_032464435.1. NCBI lineage: Eukaryota > Viridiplantae > Streptophyta > Magnoliopsida > Poales > Poaceae > Aegilops > Aegilops umbellulata. Next base: position 514,634,072 of record CP136060.1, on the reverse strand, counting down.
AAGTCTGCTGAGTGAAGATGGTGCTGTAGCGCGCACACGCGCGCGCGCGTGTGTGCAAACACGGTTGAAAGTTGTTGGGTGGGTAGTACCAGTAGAATTCAGTACTTGAATTCATGTCTTGGTGCATGTGCATGTAAGCGTGGTCATTGTGCAGAACTAAAATTCGGATCAGCATATGCACGAGCGTAAGGGATGGATGTGCTCTCTTCGGTGCAAGGCGGATCTCAAATTGATCGTATGTGATGATAGGTAGCGCGTGGACACCGAGAGCGGCGTTTTGGCACATGGGAGCGCGCGCCTGGTTTAAAAAAAATGTTTTAAACATATTTTGAAATGTCAAAAAATTCCAAACAAAAACTTAACGCGCACACCTTGATATTGTACATGCTCACAAAATCGTCTCGCGAAAAACTGACAACTTATGTGTTACCTGTCAAAAAGACAAAATCCGGTGTTAAAAAAAATGCTTTTCACAAGACATCCTCTTGTCTTTTTTACACAAGCCACAAAAGATGTCGGATTTCTCCGAAACTTGACATGCACACATATAATATCGAGATGTATGTGCCAAATTTTTGTTTGGAATTTTTTCACACTTTGAAATATTTTTTCGCGTGCAGGAGCGCACGCTCCCGGGAGCACCAACGGATTTCCGGTGGACACTGAAGTATATCAAGAGCTAGCCGACGTTTGCACACAATTAATGAACATCATAAAAAATTTAAACTTGGGATCGCAAGACAAACCGTTGTTTCCCCACATTGATACCACATCGCATTTTAGACTATTGCATCTGCGGTTGTAATGTAACTTTCCCTAACTCAAGCACGAGCCACTCCACCATAACAAAGCATATGGGATCATCTTTCTCTCTCAAAAAAGGATGTTGTTTTAGGATTTTCGATTGTTCTATTCAGATATTTTTCGAAATGCCTGAATCAGGATCTGAGGACGACCCTGACATCGTGCAGAATACGTTCCTAGCGAACGTCGGTTGAATAATATTTTTTTATACATACAAAGAGTCAAGGAGTATGTGTTATCGCGATGCCCAGATCAGGATCAGGATTTCACGAGAAGGCAGGCCAAATCAGGTCACTAGTGCGCTGGAGCATGGCAGAACCCGAACAATCTCGTGTGTGCTCGACAAGTCCAGATCATGCGTTAGATCTACGGTGACTTCGTAAATCTCAAGACACTGACGAGGTGGCTACATCACCACTACGCGGCCTCTATCGTGTGTACGTCGAGTTCCGTCCGGACCACGCTAGGGTGCTACAAAGGGTTGAACATTCTACACCCTCTACCAATGGGTAAGGGACCTCCAGCTGAAGAGGAACTCGCTAGAAGGGCTGGCTGAGCGGACTGGAGCAACCATGCAGATGCATCGCACAGGGGTTTTCTTCCCAGCCCGAATACATTTCCTCCAGCATATTTTGATATTGACATGTGCTCACGTGTTGGCTCCCATATTCAACGCGGCCGTGTCCATCATAGCAGATAACGTGGATCGGTACTGTATCAACCCCATATTCTATGTGAGTACCTCGAGCAAGATTTTGCGGAAGGCCTGGATGCATGTGGTCAACATTGTAGTCAAGGAGGGATTCCAATGGGGTGGCCATCCATGTGTGTCGTTCCACAATGTTTAGCACACATCCTCTGGTTCCCAACCCCACTAATTCCGTAATGTTCATCGCACGCTCTTATTTTGTTATCCTCTTGCGTTTTCACCATGCTTAGCTTTTTCCCATCTTTCCCATCCATATGCCTATTCAACCGATAGCAGCGGGGATGGGTGTTTCGTCGAGCACATATATGAAGAGAGTTTGATGCCAAACACAAGTCTACCTGAGTAGCGTATATGTATGCACAAACACGGCGGGTGGTTGTTGGGTGAGTAAAGGCACTACAATTCTGCATCCGATTTATGCCCTAATGCATGTGCATCTGTGCCTGTGATCATTGTGCGGAGTTGGATCTCAAATCGATTGTATGCGACGATAGGTAGTACGCAGATCGTGGACACGAAAGTCTATCAAGAGCTAGCCAACGTGTGCACACAGTGTTAATGAAGATTATACGAAGATTTAAACTTGGGCTATACTACAATGAATATCGCAAGCCAAACCATTGTTTCCAACCAATGATATCGCATATATACGACGGTTGGTATATACGACGGATATACCTATATGACTCTTCGAAATGAGAACTGCGCAGATGTATCTAGATTATTTAATTTTTTCCAGCTTGCTTTATTCTACTCATATAAATACTACTACCTCCATCCTGGTTTATTGGTTCTCATTATATTTTGTGCCAAATTTTGACCATAAATTTAACTAATAAAATGTTCATGCATGTCACCACAAATTATATCATTGAAAACTATGTTAAAAAACGAATCCAAAGATATAATTTTTGTTGACATGCACTCACATTTTGTCAGTTAAATCCTTGATCAAAATTTAACACAAATTACAAAGGGGACCAATAAACTAGGACAGAGGTAGTAGTAGGTAAGCTATTCTTGAAAAAAAAAGGTGTCTTGGTCATCCAGTACGACCGTACATACATAATATAAGCTGACGATAACAATATCTCCCGTACCCTCTTTTATCAAGTGGACAATCTCCCTGACTCAAGGGCGAACCATTGCATGATATCAAATGCTCTAGTTAGTTGTCTATTCAAAATTTCAAATGTTCTGTTCAACTGATGAAATAACTAAATAATGTTTATCTCTTGAGTTGGATTTCGAATAATGTGTTCCTTCTTGCGTTCAGCATTTCATATGCGAATGTGATCCGTATGTTGGACTTCTGGTAAATTTGATATTTCTACATTTCCATCTCGCTTGAGTAGGTAGCTTCGGAGGACAAAACACATGCACGGTAGCAATGTCCGCATAGATATGACTATCTAGCTTTCTATGATGTTGACAATTAAGGGCTCATTCGGTTTGGAGGAAATTAAAATGTAGGAATTAGGAGTAGTATAGGAATTTGATAGGACGACACTTGCCATCCTAAGAAATTTACTTGCCTCGTTCCTACGCGCAAATGAGTTTTGAGTGGATGTGTAGTTTTCTTCAAAAACACAGGAAATAAGTAGCATTCCTACGAAATTCATGTACGCATTTCCTAAAAACCGAATGCATATATAGGAAATTTTCCTCCGGAATCCTTGTTCCTATGTTTTCCTACGAAAATCCTCCAAACCGAATGAGGCCTAATACTAGTACTTTCTCTCACTTGCTCCCCTCAAGATATAACTTTATCGAAAAGGAGGAATATACCTGGCCTTTGCATAAAGCGACGTACAAAACCATTTATTTAACCAAATGTTGTAGTAAAGTGCGAGTACCAACTCAAGTACTCGTAAACAAGGGCAATAAGGTATAAAAATACTCACAACAGGGAAAAATAGGACACAAAAGCTACACACCTATCTTATTATCGAACCGCCATCCAAACGGATTATATGTAGCCCATGCTACCGTCTCTCATCGGCTGCATCCAAAGGCCCTATGCTCCCTCTCCTCCGCATGTTGTAGCAATGACCACATACGGATCCATCCAGACGCCTGGCAGATAAGGCTATGTTTGATAACAAAGTATTAAAAAAACCAAAGTATCAAAAACTACAGCAATATAGCATGTAGGTATAAAATACCATGGTTTTGACAAGACAGAGTATTTTGAAGTATTCACGATGCACATGACATGTTTGGTACAGTGTTGTAAAGTTAGCTGACTACTAGTTGTTAACACTGCAAACATTCCCATTTTCTAGCTGTTAAGCTGGCTTGCATGCAACAATTGATTGGCCAAAGAACAGCCATGCATACGGCCATAGAGCAGTTTGTTTTCTACCCACGTAAGAATGCATCCAGGTAGATGCAATCCATCGCGCCCCCGTCGAATCATGCCATGACCTCTAGGTAGCAGCGGCGAGCCGTGCAACGCCTCCTACAATTTTGCCATCGAGGGAGACAACTCCAAAATTGATAGGCGGTGGCAGCGGCGGCATGTAAACGAGTGGAGTTGTGCCCCTTGTTTTCCCCAGCTGCTCTGTTTTAAAAAAAAGGTCCAGAGCTCTCTTTTTTATACAGAGAAAAAACCATGGTTTTGACAATACTGTAGTATTTAAAATACAGTTTTTAGTTGCAACCAAACAACTCATTGTAAATAAAACTATAATAATCTTAAAAACTGCAGTATTCTGAGAATACTAAGAAAATACTTTGCTATCAAACAGGGCCTGCAAAAAGTTTGTGATATTTGTCCTGTTAAATACAATAGCATTACTACAGTTTCAAATAGTTCAAAGTAATGTACAAACTCCCACACAAATTTGTGCCGCTATATTAGGCTCAACCTCACCTAACCAGTTGCTAAATAGATTGGAGATACTAGTAGGTGGAGAAACATTAAAGGACACATGTATTGTTCACAGCAATAACTTAGCTAGTGGGCATTTGAGAAACAACTGTTGAATCGTTTCCTCGTTATCACAAACGCAACATCGCTTACTCCCTTCCCACCTACGATTTGTCAAACTGTCCTTAGTCAGAATCACTCCCTTATGCATAAACCACATAATTTTTTTGATTTTAAAAGGCACTTCTATTTTTTATATATGAATTGATCTGAGGATTTGTACATTATTAATCTTGTCCACATACATAGATTGGACTGAGAACATGCTTGAAATTGAGAGTTTTCATCGGAATACATCTAGCTTATTACACAGGTTGACCTCGATCAACTACGCACCAAATGCAGCCATCTATCCCATCGTTCCTCTAAGCCCATATATCAAGCATCAAAGGTTCTTACAACGACAGCCATATAGAAAAATAAAATTACATTCATATCCTTGGGGTGCTGAAGTCTTCTTGCCCTGCATCCAATGGCGACACACCGTGAGCATAGCTTGATGGCCCCTCTGGGCCTCCACCATGGCAGAGAAAACATTTATTAACCTAGGAGCTTGTAGAAGCAACCGTCGGAAAGTCATCGACGCAAGCTGGCAACCGCCATTTGCAAAGCAAATCGCTGCCCAGAGAAGAAAACATTGATAAGTGCGTGTAGAAACCCCGAAAGCCACAAAAGCCAGTTGAATCCAAACGGATCCACCAATAACCTAAACTGCTTGGATCCTGACCCGTAGGAGACATGACTCCACGCGCCCTCCGCCGGTGATAAGAAGAGCAAAGGAACGGGTAAAGAGCGGGGAGAACTGTATTCCTACATCTGAACTCCACCACCACCTCACCGCCCCAAACCAAACTCAAATGCTCCATAAAGAAAACCTGGAAAGAAATCACCCATGCCGGGTCTGATGTCGAGCTTGCCGCCGTCCACGACCATGCAACGACTTCCTCTTGTCGGGTGACCTATCTAGATCGGGCGCCATTGAAGTTCGCCACACTATATCACCAAAGCTGCCATTGAGCACTGCTTAACAAACACCACCAGCCAAGCACTCATCTCCTTCTCCATCCCACAACAGGCCTCTAACTTCTCCACAAGCTGGCAACCCCTATTAGGACCTCTCCGCTGCCGCCAGCGCCGCATGGGCTTTTCCCAGCGACGTGCCTTGGCGAAAACGAGAAGGGGAGTCGACAGGGCGGTGACTAGGTTTTCGATCACCCGACTGCTACTCGCTCACGTAACAGTATGAGGCAGGACACTACTTGTCGGGGATATAACTAATCGTAAGCCGCCCATGAGGGGACGGGTTACGCAAAGAAGGATTCATCAGAAGAAGCCCAAGACCAAGAATGAAGATGGCGGTTCAATAAAAGGTCTAAAGCCCATAGGTGACTTACGGCCCGTAGTGGTAAACCGCCATAATGGCATGACTTGTATCATAAGGTAGAATTAACTAGTCACCGAGCCGGACACTGTTTATGAGCCGGCCGGGACTCTGTAGACCGCAGGGCGTCAACCCGTGTATATAAGGGAACGACCTCATGGAGAACCGGGCATAGCGTATCTCGCTCCCTGGTCATCGAAACCTCAAGCAATACGAACCCAACTAGACGTAGGCCTTACCTTCACCGTAAGGGGCCAAACTAGTATAACTCTCTCATGTCCTTTGTCCCAATTAACCCCTTCAAGCTTCCTAGTTGCGATGGCTCCACGACTAAGTCCTTGCAAGAGGACATCTGCCGTGACAATTCCACGACAGTTGGCGCCCACCGTGGGGCCAGCGCACGGTGGATTTGAGTTCTTGAAGGGCAACTTCGAAGGGTTCAAGGGATACGCGGTGGGCCGGATGACCAAGAGTCGTCGCGGCAAGATCTACATCGATGACGAAGGTTGGGCCCCGACGCCGGCTCAATTGAGTATGGGTACCGGGTCCCCTTCGGCGGAATTCACGTCTTCATCGGCCGGATTGGTGAGCCGGGCCCTGAGCCAGACAACTGCACCGACCTCGTCGAGACGGCTCATGGATTCATTCAACTCCTCCACCCTGGTTAGCCCCGTCTCGTCCAAACCGGAGTCCGAGTTAGCAGGCACATGGAGTCAGAAGCTTTGTCAAGCAACGCCCAACACCGTAACCAACCGGGCGGTTATAACCTGGTGCAGGACCGAATACGTCAGGAGGACGAGCGGGCGGCTCAACTGGCGGCTCAGCTGACGGCTCATGAGGCTCTTCCGGATTACCCGACGACTTCCGTTGAGGCAGGAGTAGCCACCAGAACCGGCGGTGTTCCTTGTTTGGTGCCGGCTCTACGTAATGTGCGTTTGCCCAAGGATTTCAAGGGACCTCGAAAGGTGCCAAATTACACGGCCGACTTACAGCCCGGAGCATGGATCGAAAGTTATGAGATGGACATGGAGCTGTTGGAGGCCAGTGACGCAGCAATGGCTAAGTACTTCACCATGACGTTGGATGGAATGGCCCGGTCTTGGTTAAAGGGCTTGCCGCCCAATTCCATTAGTTCATGGGCAGAGCTAAAGGCCCGGTTCATCCAGAACTTCAAGGACACTTGCAAGCAATCTATGTCGATTGTGGACTTAACAAATTGTAAGCAAGAGGAGGGTGAATCAACAACTCATTGGGTACGCCGGGTCAAGGAGATAATACATTCATCTGACAATATGGATGCCGGCTCAGCAGTCCTCATGTTGGAGAAGAATTGCCGGTTTGAACCGCCGAGGCAGAAATTGGGGCGCTTCAAGCGTGATTGTAATGATATGGGTACGCTGATGGCGGCTTTAGTCAAATGTGCCGATTCTGACAGTACCAAGGATCCCACGTCTGACGAGGAAAAGACAGGGAAGGGAAAGAAGAACGGCAATGGAAAGGGCCAACAGCATAATCCGGTGAATCAAGGAGGCAATAAGCGTAAAGCCGAGGGTAACCCGGAGTTTGTGGCTAACGCCAATGCGCAGGGTAACAACCAGAGATGTAAAGGAAAACCGCCCCCTTGATCTGGCAGGTCAGGTCCATCTCTTGAGCAGCTACTCAATGAGCCCTGCCCGAGACACGGCACCCGGGAACGACCCGCCACCCACTTATGGAAGTATTGCGCAATTATGAAGGCCTTCAAGAATTCCAACATGTTTGATGGCAATCATGGGTAGGGCGGCGGCTCAGGTGCCGGCGGCTTTCATGGCCCGGGCGGTGGTCCAAGTTCCGCCTTTCAGGGAAATCAAGGCGGCTACAACGAGCAGTAGTCTGGTCAAGGAGGGCAACAGCAGCAGCAGTCAGGTTATCAAAGCCATCCAAAGCAGCTGAACAGTGGACAGTATCATGTGTTCACTACTAGCTTGTGCAAACGTGACTAGAAGGTTCATAAGAGGGCGGTGAACTCTGTTGAGCCGACAGTCCCCCGTTATTTGAGGTGGTCAGAGCAGCCCATTGTATGGAGCAGGGAAGATCACCCTCTCCGGGTTGATAATCCGGGTCAGTTAGCCTGGGTGGTAGCACCTCAGGTTGGTGGATATAAATTCACTAAGGTACTCATAGACGGAGGTAGCAGTATCAATATCCTCTATTATGAGACCTTTCGACGCATGGGGTTGACTGATAAGAATTTGAAGATGTCCAACACCGTTTTCCATGGAGTGGTGCCTGGTAAGTCGGCTTACCCAGTTGGCAAGATTGAGCTGGAGGTGGCCTTTGGAGATGAGTATGATTCTAGGGCTGAGAAATTAACCTTTGAGGTGGTCAAAATCAAGAGTCCATATCATGCTCTGTTTGGGCGGCCGGCTTATGCCAAGTTCATGGCACAGCCATGTTATGTTTATCTGCAGCTTAAGATGCCGGGTCACAAGGGCACCATCACCGTGCATGGGAGTCGAAAGGTAGCCCTGGAATGTGAGGAGGGCGATGCGGCTTATGCCGAGTCTGTTGTGCAGCAGAGGAGCTGAAGTTTTACCAAGATAATGTTGACCCGGCGGATATGACCTCCCTGAAGAAGCCAACCACATAGCATAACCCGGCGATGAAGTTTAAGTCGCCTGCTGAAACCAAGCTTGTTGATTTTACTCCGGGCGACTCGTCTAAGTAGTTCAGTATCAGTGCCAATTTGGATCCTAAATAGGAAAGCGCGCTCATCGAGTTCATCCGTGAGAACCGGGACATCTTTGCATGGAAGCCTTCTGACATGCCGGGTGTACCGAGAGAACTCCCTGAGCACACTCTTAATATTGGTCCTAAATATAAGCCGGTCAGGCAGTTTCTTCGATGGTTCAATGAAGAGAGACGGAAAGCTATTGGTGAAGAGGTGGCTCGGCTCTTGGCGGCCGGCTTTATTGTTGAAGTTTTTCACCCTGAGTGGTTGGCTAACCCGGTGCTTGTACTTAAGAAGAACGGCACCTGGCGGATGTGTGTGGATTACACGGACTTAAATAAGGCTTGTCCGGCTGATCCCTTTGCTCTCCCCATATTGATCAAATAATTGATGCTACGACGGGTTGTGAGCGCTTGAGCTTTTTGGATGCTTACTCTGGTTATCATCAGATCAAGATGGCAGTTAAGGACTAGGAGAAGACGGCTTTCATTACTCCATTTGGAGCCTTCTGCTATGTATTCATGCTGTTTGGGCTCAAGACTGCCCAGGCGACTTACCAGCGGTGTGTACAGAACTGTCTCCACGATCAGATTGGGCGCAAGGTTCACGCTTACGCGGATGACATAGTGGTGAAGTCCAGAGAGAAGGAAACCTTGATATCTGACCTGAAGGAAACCTTTGATAATCTCCGGCTTTATAAGATGATGCTTAACCCGGCCAAATGTGTGTTTAGTGTGCCTGCAGGCAAGCTTCTGGGTTTTCTGGTCTCCAACAGGGGTATTGAAGATAATCCGGAGAAGATCAAGGCAATTACTTCTTTGGCTAATCCGGCATGCATCAATGATGTCCATCGGTTGGCAGGCCAGGTTGCTGCTTTAAGCCGTTTCATTAGCCGGCTGGGCGAGAAGGCTTTACCGCTGTATCAGATGATGAAGAAAGCAGACACCTTTGTCTGGAGTGATGCTGCTAATGCCGCTTTCGAAGATTTAAAGAGACAGTTGTCTGAGCCGCCGGTTCTTGTGGCTCCCATTGATAGAGAGCCCTTGCTGTTATACGTGGCTACTAACTCACGTGTTGTCAGTGTAGCAATCGTGGTGAAGCGCAAGGAGGCTGGCAAGGAGCATCCGGTTCAACGAACGGTTTACTACATCAGTGAAGTGCTCACTGAGTCTAAGCAGAGATATCCACATTGGCAGAAGCTTGTTTGCGGGGTGTTCATGGCAAGCCGGAAGCTGAAGCAGTACTTCCAAGGTCACCCTATCACCGTGGTAAGTTCTGGCCCCTTGGGAGACATCATCCAGAATAGAGAGGCCACAGGACGAGTCGCCAAGTGGGCCATTGAGCTTGGACCTCATGGATTGAAGTACATGCCACACACTGCCATTAAGTCTCAAGCCTTGGTGGACTTTATCAATGATTGGACAGAATTGCAGACACATGAGGAGAAGCCGGATAACACGTATTGGACTATTAACTTTGATGGGTCCAGACAGTTGGAAGGCTCGGGGGCTGGAGTCGTTTTAACTTCCCCTCGAGGTGAAAAAATTTGTTATGTGCTCTGGCTTTTGTTTCCTTGTACTAACAATGCAGCTGAGTATGAGGCCCTACTCCATGGTCTCCAGATGGACAAAGAGATGAATTTGAGCCGGGTAAGATGCTTGGGCGACTCAGATCTCGTAGCTCAACAAGTGTCAGGCAAGTGGGATTCCAAGGATCCCCTCATGGTGGCTTATCGTCGTGAAGTTGATGCTGTGGCTAGGCACTTCAAGGGTTATCAAGTGGAGCACATTGATCGAAGGAAGAATGAGGCGGCTGATGCTTTAAGCCGGCTGGGATCTCAGCGTAAGCCGGTACCGCCTAACACCTTTCTCGATGTTTTGCATAATCCTTCTGTCAAGTTACCCACAGAGGAAGACCTAGCGGTGCCAGACCCGGAGGCGCAGCTAGTAGCGGCTCTTCACATCATCCCGGATTGGACAGTGCCATATTTGGCTTACATGACCCGGGGAGAGTTGCCTGAGGATGAGACCTTGGCGAGACAAATCATCCGGTGGGCCAAATCTATGACAATTGTTCATGGTGAGTTACATCATCGCAGCGTCACTGGGGCGTTTTAGCATTGTGTGTCACATGCGGAGGGTCAGGAGATACTTCGTGAGATCCATGAAGGGGATTGCGGTCATCATGCCGGCTCAAAAATCTCTTGTGGCCAAAGCCTTCCGTCATGGGTTTTATTGGCTGACGGCTCATGCTGATGCGGAGGATCTGGTCAGTAAATGTGACGGATGTCAGAAATTCTCATGACGAGCTCATGTGCCGGCTCAAGAATTGAGGATGATTCCAATTACTTGGCCGTTTGCAGTCTGGGGGCTTGATATGGTTGGGCCTTTCAAAAGGTCTAAGGATAAAAAGACACACCTCCTGGTGACAGTGGACAAATTTACAAAGTGGGTTGAGGCAGAGCCGGTCAGTAAGTGTGATGCAGCCACGGCGGTTCAGTTCATGAAAAAGGTGATCGTTCGTTTTGGTTTTCCACACAACATCATAACTGATAATGGCACTAATCTCTCCAAAGGTGCCATGGAAGAGTTCTATCAACGAGAGCATATCCGGCTTGACGTTTCGGCTGTTGCTCATCCTCAATCCAATGGTCAAGCAGAAAGAGCTAACCAGGAGATCTTGAAGTGTATCAAACCCCGGCTCTTGGTCCCCTTACAGCGGATGCCGGGTTGTTGGGTGGAGGAGTTACCTTCTGTAATTTGGAGCATCAACACTACACCTAGCAGATCTACGGGTTACACACCTTTCTTCATGGTGTACGGAGCAGAGGCGGCCCTGCCAAGTGACATCCGTCACGATTCACCTCGTGTGGCGGCTTACGTTGAGGCTGATAACGAAAAAGCTCGTCAGGATGCACTTGACTTGTTCGATGAAGAGCGAGACTTGGCAATAGCCCGCTCGGTGATTTACCAGCAAGACCTGCGCCGTTACCACAGCCGCCGGGTTAGGTCCAGAACCTTTCAGGAAGGTGACTTAGTGCTCCGGCTCATCCAGGATCAATATGACATGCACAAGCTATCCCCTCCTTGGGAAGGACCCTTTGTGGTCAGCAAGAATCTGAACAACGGATCATACTACCTTATCGGTGTTCGAGAGCGTAAAGACTCACGTAAATTGGAGGAAGAGACCCGCCGGTCGTGGAACACCGCTCATCTTCGGCCCTACTATACTTGAGCCACCGGCTCTCAGGGTGTATATATTTTGACGATGTACATATTATGGAAAGCAATAAAGCAGGACCCCCGTCCTTTTCATCCTCAAAAAGTGTACATGCTTTCTTTATCATGTTGTTAATACAACCAACGGGGAGCGGGTCATATTTGAATCCGGCTTCCCCTTTGGTCCGGCTTATGATCATATCTGAATCTAGCCATGATCACCTGGGGGCTTCTTGTTCAAACATAGGTCGTATTCGAACCAAAGAGAACATAGCTGTCGATACCCTCTTGATCGGCATACTGCCAAGCCCACTTGGGGGCTTCTTGATCATATCTGAATCATAGCTTAACCCCTTTGGGTCTGACGTGGATCGTATTCGAATCAGCGTCATTAAACAACTCTTATGGTCACTTGGGGGCTTCATGTTCACACATAGGTCGTATTTGAACCAAAGAGAACATAGCTGTCGATACCCACTTGATCGGCATCGCCAAAGCCACTGGGGACTATATTATCGTATCCGAATCTTAGCTTAACCCCTTTGGAACGGTTCACTGGTCGTATTCGAATCAGAAGCCTTTAAATTTTGTTTATTATTCATCATACTTTGTAAGCGTAATTATTTGACTATCTTGAGATCCTCTTGTGGTGGTTCTTATTCAACCGGTTTAATATTGATCACCTCAGGTTGTTAAGTGCCAGGCGAACATCATATGTGCCAAATTTCAGAAGTTAAACTTACCCTCATGGTTTGGGTCGCATAAACCGGCGCGATGACTAAAAGGATTGCAGGTATGCTGTTATGATTATGTTTAACGGATGTAATCATAAACCGACCTTTATATGATGTTTCTGGTTCACACTCCGGGTTATCAATACCTTATGTGACCCCCGATGTGATAAAACGCCAAGGGAATTCTGTTTGTTTTATACGCAGGACAATGCAAGCAAGTTTTTGATTGACATAAAGGAAATAGAAGATCAATATAAACCAGAAATGTACAACGATGGCGGCTTAAGAAAGTGTCGAGCGCCATAAACATGCGCGAAGGCATGGCAAAAATCAAGAGTTTTTCTACCCTATTACAAGACTCCCTGAGTCTGAATAATGAAGCATTGTTTTTTCCACAAAGACATAAACATATGACGCCTGGCGGTTCACTCCTTTGGTTGGCCTGAAGATTCCGGGTTATCCTTCTCCACTCCTCCGTCGGCTGCCCTGTCCTGGAAGGTCGACGATGCCCATTCAATGTCACTCAAAGCTTCAAACTCAGCTTCATCATCTATTAAACCGGCTGGGTCGACTTCAGGGGCAAAGGTATGCTTACGGATTGGAGGGATCAGGCTGACTTCGTCATAGTGAGGCGTTGGGTTTTTCCGATTCTCGCTGTCATAACCCGGCTGATATTTGGTAAGGTCAGTGTCATTCCCAATAAGGGTAGCCACAGGGCGTATCTCCCTCACACAAGCGGTGAAATCCTTCTCATCAAACAAGGTGCCATCTTCCTTTAAGCTTGGGTATCCAAGGGCGATGTCGGTCGGGTCTAGCTCTGGAAGCCACGCCTTGGCCCGGCTCAACGCGGCTATAGCTCCGGCTCTTGCAGATGCCCGCCTTAGCTCTTGGACCCGCTGAGGTAGCACAGCGAGCCGCTTTAGCATGTCTTGCAGGAGATAGGGAACATCATTTGATAAAGCCACAACGGCCAAGGCACGTTGTGACCCGGTGTAAAGTTGTTCCACCAGAGTATAAATCGCCTTTAGCTTGATCAACATGCTCTGGTTAAGGTTTGTACTCCTGGGGCCTGCATTAACAAACATTTGGTAAGCCGGAGATAGCAATTAAGGTATTCATCGGAAAAAGATTTGCAATATTTAACGTGTGCAGAAGCGGCTTACCAAAGATTGCTGAGAACATTTGAGAGACATGGCGCTTCAAGCCGGACAGCTCGGCATTTGTTTCTGCAAGTGACGCCTCTGCTGTCTCTGCCCGGGTCACCAAAGAGACCTTTTCGTCAGCCCATACCTTTTTCTCAGCTTCAAAGCATTTCTTCAATTTCTCCTGTTCAGATACACTGAACTCAAACTTGGAGTTGGCCTTTTGGATTTCAATTTCTTGGGCTGCCAGGCGGGTCTTTAGGTCAGTAAACTCCGACTCAAATTGACTTATGGTGGCCTGCATCAATGTCAGGTTATAGTTAGAATTATTGTAAGATAATATTGAAGTCTCAAGCACTTTGCAAGCAAAGGTACTTGACACTTGGGGGCTAATGTATGCTGAAGACCTATAACTTGATGAGGCGGTTCATGGAAATTGAAGTCCCAATCACCTTGCAAGCAAAGATGTTTGGCACTTGGGGGCTAATGCGTATTGCAAAGTTCAAAGTATTGTATTACGCCGGCTTACATATCCTGTTTATAAGCCGGCCCTCGGATGCTACAAGATAAGTCGGGCGTCTGACAAGCAGTGCTAATAAGTTTCTAAGTCTACGGCATATTTTCATGTAAGCAATAGACTTGGGGGCTGGGACAGTAAGTATGGATAAGGAAAGGTAACATAAGTCATACCTTAGATTTTTGCTGTATCTGCTTCACCATATCAATTTCCAGGTCACGACTGCTATGTACTTGATTTATATAGCCAGCGACGATCTCTCCAATACTCAGATGAGTGTAATCAGCGACGTCCAGCTTGGCCTTTCGGCGTTCTAATAATTCCTCCTTAGCAGAACACTTGGCAAGTACAGTGGGCTGTGCCGGCTCAACAAACTGAGTCTTGAGAATCTCAACTTCTGGATCATCTGCCTTGGCCGGGCTAGGAGCCTCCGGGTTATCAGAATCATTGAGGGCTTGTTCAGCAGGCGGGTCAGAGGTAGATACAGGAACATCATGAGATGGTTGAGGCGGCGGCTCGTGAGCAGAGGCATCAGGAGCAGCCATTCCAAGCTCCGGTTCAGTTGCAGCCGGTTCTTTGGACGACTTATTCTTCTTCGTCCTCTTGCTGGGTTTTACTTGCACACTATGGACAAAGTCATGAGGATTAGTACAAAAACATGGGTAAAGGTAAGTATAAAGGTAAAAGAAGATGACATTACCCGGGAGCAGTCTTGAAAGCCGGCATGTTGGATTTGATGGACTCTCCAGAGGTTGGTGAAGCATCCTGATAGTTGGAGTCAGAACAATTGAGGGGTTGACGAGTTAAACCCGCCAAAGAAAAAGAGGAACGTAGACTGGAGATAACCTCAGCGCGGCGATTCCTGGTTACATCAGGCAACCCGGAGGAGAGCTCCGCGTCTTTGTTGGTCCGGGTCTACCTCCGGCTCTCATAAATCTGTCACTTCAAAAGAAATTGAGGATCTTGGTAAGCTAAAGGATGTGCAAATCTTACTTTCCAGGTCACTCTTTGGATTTTCTACCGCGGCAAAGGCTCGGAGTCGGAGGAGATTATAGTTACCTCTTCCTCAACGGCTTGGGTGTTTCCCGTATCCTCCTGGAAAGAGTTAATGTCAATAAAGTGATGATAAAAGAGTCGGAGGAGTTAAGAGTTACCTCTTCTTCGTCGTCATCGGTATCATCCAGCTTTAACATATCTGAAGCGCTTGGCTTCTTCTTCTTTGAGGTTCCTGTCTTGGCGGTTTTCCTTTCGGCTCTCTTGGCCGCTCTTGCTTGTTTGGCCACTTCATGGTCATATTGGACCTTCCAGAAATTATCATTTGCCTGTGAATAATAATAAAGGGCTATGAGTAAAGAGTAAAGCATAACACCATACGGGTACAATGGTTAAGATGGATGACTTACTGCAGGAGCCGAGTTCTTTTTGCAGAAAGGAAGTAAGCCAAAGGCATTACTAACCACTGAACCCTCTTTCAACAAAGACTGGGTCATAGCCTCCACCACATCATCCGGTAAGTCGTCTGGGCTATGACGCAGCGGGTCATCCTTCTCGCCGGAGTAAGTGCACATTAAGCCGGGACGATGGCTTAACGGAATAACCCGCCAGGAGATCCAGACTCGGACCAAATCAATGCCGTCTAAGCCGTTCCCCAAGAGGGCTTTGATTTTCTTGATGGTGGGAGCGAGTGGAAGACGTTCAACAGCAGTTAATTTATCCGGCAGCGGGTGTGTAGACTCAAGGCGCGAGCGCGGAAGCCGGGCAGCGGGTTCTCATCAGCCGGAGAAGTGTCCTGGCAATAGAACCACGTCTGGTTCCAATCCCTTGGGTGGCTTGGCAGTTCAGCATAAGGAAAAAGGCAGTCTCTCTGCCGCTGAATTGAGATGCCGCCAAGTTCCAGACTGGGCCCATTGGCACGCTCATTCTGCTGGTTTAAGTAAAACAATTCTCTGAACAAAAGTAAGCTGGGCTCTTCTCCAAGGTACACCTCGCAGAAGACTTGGATGTTGCAAATATTTGACACGGAATTGGGCCCGATGTCTTGAGGTCTTAGGTCAAAAAATTGCAAGACGTCCCTAAAGAATTTTGAACCGGGTGGAGCAAAACCCCGGCTCATATGATCAGTGAAAAAATCACCTCCCCCTCTCTGGGTTGAGGTTTCTCCTCTGATGGGTCAGGAGCACGATAGGACATGACCTCCTTCTTGGGCAGATGGCCAGTCTTCAGAAACTCAGACAGGGTGCTTTCGGTGACAGTGGACCTGACCCAGTTACAGGTTACAGGAGCTTTGGGAACCTTAGGCGCCATTATGCAAGTGGAAGCCTATGACAAAATATGAATTTCCGGTTCAATTTTAACCCGGAGGAAAACATTTTTAAGTTTACTCAAGATGGCGGCTTAAGATGGGGCCTAATGACATATGATTAATTATGCAGTGATGCTTAAGCCGCTGAGGGCATCAGAAGCAGTTAAGTTATCTTAAGTCGATGGGAGTAAGTAAGGCTGACAATCAGTGTTGTCTTCTTAAAATCGGCTACATAGGCTGCCGTGGCTAAACAGATCTAACAGATGCAGTTTTTTGGCTAAGTATGAAACAAACAGGTTTCACAAGTTATAGCTATTATTTTGGATCAAATGGTCGTTCTGAAAACAAAAATTTCTAGACCTAAAACTAGTGCAGAGAAGTTCATACACTTGAAAGAAGCTTCTGAACAAGGGAGAAGGGATCCGTTTGCATATAAAATGGGGATGAAATAGCTACCGCAACAGTTCTATACCATCTGACGATCAGAAAAGGACGTCGGGGGTGAGATCTATCAAAGGTTCGTAGCGGGCGGCGATGAACACCGATGAACTCGACGAACACTATAATGCAGACCTAAGACAGAAAAGAAAAGGGACTTACATATGCAGGGCTGCGGCGGAGGTTCGTCGCGTTTCTCTGATCAGATTCAGGTTGATGCAGCAGCCTGAGTCAGTGAAGACGAGGAGCTCGGCGGCGGTGGCGGAGCTCGAGTAACAGAGAGGCAGGGAGAGGATGAAGACGACTGAGGGGAGAAAATGAAAAAGACCTAGGTCGTGCCTATTTATAAGGAAAGGCCGACTGGGACGGCGCGAGAAACGAGGAGACCGAGCATCATTATCCAGCAACCCCGACGCCTCGGGTTTCGGGATGGTCAGTAAAGGCAAAGATCTGTTGAAGATATGACACAATAAAATAGGGATTTAATTGGAGATGACGTCATGGCGGGTTAACACGGATCCAGAAGATGATGTCACGGCGGGTTATGACCTTTCCACAGACAGAAGACAGAAAGGCTTGTTTTTAAGGAATTTTAAGATTGACATGACCCAGTTCAAATCAATCTGGGGCCTAATGTCGGGGATATAACTATTCGTAAGCCGCCCATGAGGGGCCGGGTTACGCAAAGAAGGATTCATCAGAAGAAGACCAAGACCAAGCATGAAGATGGCGGTTCAATAAAAGGTCTAAAGCCCATAGGTGACTTACGGCCCGTAGTGGTAAACCGCCATAATGGCATGACTTGTATCATAAGGTAGAATTAACTAGTCACCAAGCCGGACACTGTTTATGAGTCGGCCGGGACTCTGTAGACCGCAGGGCGTCAACCCGTGTATATAAGGGGACGACCCGCTGGCAGCTTAGGGCAAGAGACAACTCATCGAGAACCGGGCATAGCGTATCTCGCTCCCTGGTCATCGAAACCTCAAGCAATACCAACCCAACTAGACGTAGGCCTTACCTTCACCGTAAGGGGCCAAACTAGTATAACTCTCTCGTGTCCTTTGTCCCGATTAACCCCTTCAAGCTTCCTAGTTGCGATGGCTCCACGACTAAGTCCTTGCAAGAGGACATCTGCCGTGACAATTCCACGACACTACTGTAAATGGATTTTAAGTCAGATTAACACACGAATCCTTTGTACCATATCAAAATATTTAGTCTTGTCAAGTAACAATAGTACTATCTTAATAATTAGGGTTTTATTCATAGCACAACCATTCATAATGTTGTACAACATTCATATACATAAATAATAGTCAAAGGTAACTACACCCTCAAGACGGGTGTGTAGGGTGTGGACGTGCTTATACATCAGCAATTTGACTACTAAACTATATATTATATGTGACGAGAAGTGGATGTTTAGATGCTTCATCCATATACGAATCCAGTTATATGCCCTTGATGATATATCACATATTTGGTTGGTCAAATTTGAAAGATTTGGAGAATATTTGCCACACTTGGCTTTTTCCATTACATTTCAATATATAGACAGATTTACAATCCTAACCATAAATGGGAGATCACAACAATATCGATACTCCTCGATTTAGGGGATTGGGAGATATGTCACGATACGTGACATATTAGTCTAACACTCCCCCGCAGTCACAACGGGAGGAGAACGGACGTTGAGACTGGACCGAAAATCCAGAAGCAACGGCGACGGGAGGCCCTTCGTCAAGATGTCGGCGAACTGGCGTGACGAGGGAACATGCAGCACACGGACCTGACCCATGGCAACACGATCGCGAACAAAGTGGAGATCGATCTCGATGTGTTTGGTACGCTGATGCTGGACGGGATTCGTGGACATGTAGACGGCGCTGACGTTGTCGCAGAAGACGATCGTCGCAGGAGGAGATGGTCGATGAAGCTCCTGGAGAAGTTGCCGAAGCCAACTCGCCTCGGCCACGGCACGGTACTCGGCTTCAGCGCTCGAGCGCGAGACCGTGTGTTGTCGCTTGGAGGACCAAGAGACGAGTTTATCTCTGAGGTAGACACAGAAGCCTGACGTCGAGCGCCGAGTGTCAGGGCAGCCAGCCCAGTCGGCGTTGGTGTAGGCAATCATGGAGTCCGGTGAAGTCGAGTAGAGCTGAAGGCCATGAGAGAGCGTGCCCTTGACGTAGCGCAAGATGCGCTTGATGGCCGCGAGGTGCTGCTCACGCGGGTCGTGCATATGAAGACAAACCTGCTGAACGGCGTACGCGATGTCAGGGCGCGTAAAAGTGAGGTACTGGAGAGCTCCAGCAAGACTCTGGTACTCCGTTGGATCGGCCACGGAAGAGTCGGCAGTAGCGGCGAGCTTCGGCGAGGTGTCAACCGGTGTCGAGGCCGACTTGCAGGCAGTCATGCCGGCCCTCTCCAGAATCTCCGCGGCGTACTTAGCTTGCGAAAGATGCATGCCGGATGAGTCGCGGGTGACCGCGATGCCAAGGAAGTAGTGAAGGCTGCCCATGTCTGTCATGGCAAACTCTGCTCGGAGAGAAGCCGTGATCTTGTCCAACAAGCGGGTCGATGAGGCGGTGAGGACGATGTCGTCCACGTAGAGCAGGAGGAAGGCCGTGCCTTCCGCACACCGGAGAACGAACAACGAGGTGTCCGAGCGGGAGCACACGAAGCCGGTCGAAGTGATGAAAGTCGCGAAGCGCTGGTACCACGCACGTGGAGCCTGCTTGAGACCGAATAGAGAACGGTTCAGCCGACATACGTGCTCGGGGCGACTGGAGTCGATGAAGCCGGTGGGTTGTCGACAGTAGACGACCTCAGCAAGAGTGCCATGTAGAAAGGCATTCTTGACGTCGAGCTGACGAGTCTCCCAATTAAGAGAGAGCGCGATGGAGAGGATGACGCGCACGGTGGCCGGTTTGACAACCGGGCTGAAAGTCTCATCGAAGTCGACACCGGGCTCCTGAGAGAAACCCCGAAGCACCCAGCGAGCTTTGTAGCGATCGAGGGAACCATCGGGCTTGAGCTTGTGTCGAAAAACCCACTTGCCGGAGACGATGTTAGCATCCCGAGGAGGGGGCACAAGATCCCAAGTGTTGTTGCCAAGGAGAGCGCGGTATTCCGCAGTCATAGCATCGAGCCAGTTGGGATCCTTGAGAGCTGCACGGACGGAGGTGGGAACCGGCGAGTACCTGCTGACAGAAGAAACATGCAGGTTAAGCCGCTCGCGAGGGCCCTTATGGATGCCGGAGGTGCTGCGCGTGCGATGAGTGGGTGGGGCGCCCGGTTCGGGAGGAGCGTCTGGTGAGGGTGGTGCGGGTGGTGATGGAGGGGTGGGTGGTGGGGAGGGTGGCGGGGTAGGAGTAGGAGTGGCGATCGGAATAGGCGGGACAACTATGGGTAGTATGTCATCGTCGGCGAGGAAGTCGTATGTGGCTGCGGTGGTGGGCTGTAGGGAGGCAAAAGGAAAGGTCATCTCATCGAAGACGACGTGACGAGAGATAATGATGCGGTGGGTAGCAAGGTCCATGCACCGATATCCCTTATGATGAGAGGAATAGCCCAAAAAACGCAAGCACTCGAACGCGGCAACAGTTTATGTGGCATGGTGGAGGCAGTATTGGGATAGCATAAGCAACCGAAGACACGTAGGGATGAGTAATCGGGATGGTTGCCGTGAAGGGCAAAGTATGGAGAGGGAGCCGCAATGGTTTTGGTGGGAAGACGGTTAATAACGTGAGTGGCGGCGTGAAGTGCTTCGGCCCAAAAACGAGGAGGTAAGCTAGCCTGAAATAAGAGAGAACGCAAAATGTCATTGACAGTGCGAATAATGCGTTCAGCTTTACCGTTTTGTTGGGATGTGTATGGGCAAGAAAAACGAATATGAATACCGTGCGTGGCAGCAAGAGAGTGAAGTTTGTTGTTGTCGAACTCACGGCCATTGTCACATTGTATGGACACGAGAGGTAAGCCAAACTGAGTATGAGCGAACGCACAAAAAGCGGAGAGCGAAGCGTAAGCATCAGATTTTTGGCGAAGCGGAATGGTCCATAGAAAATATGTGAAATCATCAAGAATGACTAAAAAATATTTATTGCCAGAAACACTCAAGATTGGTGAAGTCCAAAGATCACAATGCACTAACTCGAATGGACGAGTGGTACCACTAGTAGAAGCAGAAAAAGGCAAACGTACATGACGTCCTAGTTGACAAGCATGACATAAAGTGGAGTGATTTATTTGTCTAATACAAGGGAGGGAAATATGCTGCGAGAGGCGACGGTAAGCATCATGGCCGGGATGTCCGAGACGACGGTGCCACACGTCGTGAGGGGCGGTGAGCGTGGCGAGGGCGCGAGGAGGCGGAGGGCATGTGAATGTGTAGAGCTCCCCCGTACTATTGCACCGAAGGATCTCGCGCCGGGAATGAAGGTCCTTCGCAGAGAAACCAAAGGGGTCAAAAGTGACTATGCAATGATTATCAGTAGTGAATTGACGAACGGAAATAAGATTTTTGATAATGCTAGGTGTTACTAAGACATGGCGTAAGTGAAGAGGTCTGTTAGGAAAAAGAGAAGGAAGGGAGGAATGACCGGATGTGGTGACGGGAACGGTGGAACCGTCGCCGACCACCACGTGACGATATATGGGATGAGAAGAAAGGGAAGATAAGATACCGGCATCGGAGGAAAGGTGGGCGGTCGCGCCGCTGTCCATGACCCATTCGGGAGCGGGCTGCTGCAACGTCATGTTGGTGAAGTGTTAGGCGAGAGCAGCGGTGTCCCATGATGGTGCCGGTGTTGGTGGTGTAGCGTAGGGCAGCCCGGCACCGTATGGGACGGAGCCGTAACCGCCGTAGTAGGCGCTGGGAGCAGCTGGTGGAGCGGCCATGTAGGCGTGAGCGCCGGGGCCCGGAGCCCGTCCGAGGATGCCACCGGTGTTGCCGCCGGAGTTGGTGGGGCGGGACTGCATGGGCCACATCTGGATGGCTCCTGTCCAAGGATTTAACGGAGTTGGCATGGGAGGAGCGCCACCGGCGGACTTGTATCCCTTGTTCTTGCCCTTCCCCTTGCCATAGCCGGTGGCATGAGGATTGTGGGCGGGAGCAGGAGCCCGCCATGGCTGGCCGCCGGCCGAACCGGAAGGGGCACCACCGCCGCCTCCGGAGGACGAGCCGCCACCGCTGGGAGGAGCGGGGGCGGGTCCTTTGGCGGCGTAAAAAGCAGAGGCCGAGGTGTTGTTGGAGCGCCGAGAGGCCTTCATCTCGTGGAGCAACAGCATGTTGCGAAAGTTGAGGAAGGTAGGGAACGGCATGAGGAGGGGGGCGATGTCGGCGACGCTATCGAAGCGCTCGTGGAGGCCCTTGATGACGTTGGTGACGAGCTCGGGATCGGAGACGGGCGCACCGACCTCGACGAGGGCGTCAGCCGCCGTCTTCTGCAGGTGAAGGTACTCGGTGATGGACCGATCCTCCTGCTTGATGTTGTGGAACTCCTCGGCGAGATAAATCTTGCGGCTCTTTTGGTTGTCGTTGAAGAGTGCGACGACGGTGGTCCAGACCTTGTACGCCGTGGCGGTGGCGGGGTCGGTAGGCATGACGAGGTCGACGATGTCCATGGCCATGGAGCCATAGAGCCAGCGGAGCACGAGGACGTCGAGGCAGAGCCACGTTGGGTCGGTGGAGGGCGTCTTGGAGGTGAGGTGATCCTCGAGGGCGTAGGTGGTGACGACGATGTTGAAGAAGGTCCTCATCTTGGGGAAGACGGCGCTCTTGAACTCGAGGACGATGGGGACGAGAGAGCGGACGTTGGGGATGGCGGTGGCCTGCGCCCAAAGGGCGGCGTTGGGGTGAGGGGCAGCCGGCGCAGCCGGCTCGGAGGGCGCCATGGGAGGGAGTTGGTGGCCGGCGGCGTGGGAGCAGGAGCCGGCGACGCTAGGGTTGGAAGAGCGGAAGCGAGAGGATTGTTAGGCTGATACCATGAAAGATTTGGAGAATATTTTCCACACTTGGGCTTTTCCATTACATGTCAATATATAGACAGATTTACAATCCTAACCATAAATGGGAGATCACAACAATATCGATACTCCTCGATTTAGGGGATTAGGAGATATGTCACGATACGTGACATATTAGTCTAACAAAATTGATGACCTAGAAACACGCGCATGCTCTATGCATCTATCATGAGGGAGTACCAAAGATCATGTAAAAATCTAAAACATATGATGGCAATGTGTAAGAACCTAGCCGCGTAGATGAGTGGGCCACTCGGCTTGTTATTTCTATTTTCTGAAGAGAAAATCCGCTGTGAGAATCATGGCGCAATCAGTCATGTTTACGTTTATTTTAAATAATATTTTTACCATTTTTGCTAACCAGCAGAAAGATACAGGCAACTAAAAAACCAACATTGGATGCAAGACTTTGCCCATACACGTGATTGGTCTATTAAACTCCAGTGGCTAGCATGCCAACTTGGTCTAGCTTCTAATGCTACTACTTCTGGCGACGTAGCTAGTGTTGCTATTGACATGGTAGTGGCGCTCTGGTACCCTTGCCGATGAAAGGCTCAAGGAGTCCATGTAGTCGATCGATACAAACAGTATAGTGAAGGATTACTTTGAGTAGGGCTGCCAGCCAAGTGTGGTGTTCCACAATATCTTTCTCAGGCCATCT
The DNA here is from genome assembly GCA_032464435.1 of Aegilops umbellulata. Lineage (NCBI taxonomy): Eukaryota > Viridiplantae > Streptophyta > Magnoliopsida > Poales > Poaceae > Aegilops > Aegilops umbellulata. The sequence continues at coordinate 514,610,491 of CP136060.1, read as the reverse complement.
CGTTCCCGGTGCCTCTTGTTCCGTAATGCTCTTCACACACTCTTATTTTGTTCCACCTCTCGTGTCTCCGTCATGCTAGCTTTTTCCACCATTTCCCATCTATAGCCTATTCAAATGATATACACAAAGATGGGTGTTTCACTGAATACATATGTGGAGAGAGTTTCATGCCTTTCATGCGTAAGGAAAATCTGCTGAGTGAAGATAGTTGAGGAGTGTATATGTATGCACAGACATGATGGAAGGTTGTTTGTGAGTAGTTGCACTATAATTCAGCATTTGATGCATGTCCTCGTGCATGTGCATGTTCGCGCGGTCATGGCACATAACTAAGCTAGATCATGCATTCGTGTGGGAGTTGCTACAGACCGCACATGCACGGGCGTATGGGATGGCACAAGTTTTGACCAAAAATTGATTGTTGGTGATGATTGGTAGCGCGTGGACACTGATGTGTACCAAGAGCTAGCCGGCGTCTGCACACAATCTTAATGAACATCATACAAAGATTCAAACTTGGGACAACAAACCAAAACGTTGTTTCCACACAGTGATACCACATCGCATTTTGGACCATTCCATCTACACTTGGAATGTAACTCTCCCTAACTCAAGCACGAACCACTCCACCACAACATATATCTTTCTCTCAAGAAAAAAACAAGCATATTCTTTTAGGATATTCGAATGTGCTATTCATATAATGTTCGAATGCCCTATTTCATTAATGAATTAATTAACTATCTAACTTGTTCCTTCTTGTTTTCAATAGGTGTGTGGAGATAGCGATGAAAAATAAATAGGCGCGGCTGGGAGTCGAACCCCACACATGCACCATCTGGTCAGCTCTAGCGCACCACCATCTGCTCTCGGTTCAAGTGGACAATCCCCCTGACTCAAGGGAGAACAACTGCACGATATTCAAATGATCTATTTAGATGTCTATTGGAATGCTCTATTCAATTTATGAAATAACTAAATAGTGTGCTCCTTCTTGGGTTCAACCTTTAATGTGCTCCTTCTTGTGTTCAGCCTTTCATATGTGAATGCAATCCGTATGGTGGACTCCTAGTAAATTTGACATTTCCACATTTCCGTCTCGCTTGAGTAGGTAGTTCTGGAGGACAAAACACATGCACGGTAGCAATGTCTGCATAGATATGACTAGCTAGCTTTCTATGATGTTGATCAGTACTGATACTTTCTGATTTGCTATACTCCCATATGTTTAACATTTGTTGCTCTCACTTTTTCCCCCTCAAGATTTACAAACATACTAAAATATCTCTTAGAATTAATTGAAGTTCATAATATGTGATTTCTGGTGTCAGAGTAGAGCTCCTGTCATGCAAGCTATAGATTGTGTAATCACTTTTGCACTCTCTACTTTGATCTCATGCAGGAAGCTTATCTGATTTTGAGGATACATAAATGTTTGAGTCTTGTCTTCAAAATGAAGAGAAACCATCAGCTCTGTTCACGAAGATATGTCAGACAGATTAGAGGTTTGGGATAAGGGGATTTACATAATCGGTGATGGAGGATGCCCTCTTCTTCCTTGGTTCCTCACACCTTACCACGAAAGCGTCCTCTCAGATTCCCCTTGGCACTTCTGCTAATCTTGGCTTCTTGCGCGTGCACCTTCATTAGCGACTTGAAGTTGTTCATCAATAGCAGGTTTATTGTCATCAACCATCAACTGTATAACCATTCATATTATAAGCTTAGTCAGAAGAACTAAGTAAAACCACCAAGCAAATCAAATGCTATGTAATAAATTCTGCCAGCACTAAATCTAAATATTTAACATGTGGAGTTTACTAATACTTTACTTTCAGTGTCTCCTCGTCTTCACCCACACCATCATCCTCATGTTCACTGACCTCGCCATCACCCTCCTCTTCCTCGTCCTTAGCCTTGCCTTAGTTGGGGAATGCTCCAATGGCATGAGGCAACTTGAATTTTTCCAGATTCTGAATATATATTACAGGGGTGTATGTTAGTACTTTTTTTATAGTGGATGTACTTCACGGAACAAATGAGTGCACCAACTAAAGGGAAACAAGGATTAAGGTAGGACCCGGCAGCAGTTCATATGAACTCACCGAACCATCCCCGTGCAGCCATCACCTCTCCCTCATCTCCTGCGGCTACGGCTGTCACATACACGCTGGTGTTGCAACGACCAGTGCCTCCATCTTCCCCACCAGCCCTAGACTAGAGTTCCGATGAACACCGAACGGCAACACTATCCTCACCACTGACGTGTCGATCGAAAGGATCAAAGCTGATAAACCAAAGCTTGGAATCTGAAAGAAACACAAGCCAGACAAGTAAGAGAAGCAATTGGACGCACCTTGCTAAAGACATCCATAAGTACCTCCAACAAGCAATGAGCAACTTTGTCCACCACGGCCATGATGCCCTTGATGTCGTAGTCGTTGACCAAGCTAATAGCGCGATCAAACAAGGGCTTGAACTTCCCAGCAACCGTATGGATGGAGCCCATGGCACCGTTGTTGCTTTCGTCTGGTTGGCTGCCTGCCATGCTTGCCTCGGATCGGCGATGAGTGGATGCGTGGGCGGTGGTGAGGAGGGGATGGGGTTTGGCTACTGGCTAGGGTTTGCTAGCGGAGAGGGTTGCACATTTCTTTTTTTTTTTTTTTCAGGGTAGGGTTGCATGTTGGGGGTTGCGCGTATTTGAATGCACGTGAATGGGTACAATGCCGAAAGCCACGTATTACATTTCCTAAATGACCTTTCTTAGCGTGGAGTTAGTCTCCTGGCCCCTCAAAATAATTACTTGCAACATTGGTCCTTTTGATGTACATACATGCCACTTACGTTAGCGTTTCTGAGAGAATGTGGCACCTTACGTATTGCCGTTTTTGAGTTGTGCCATCTTTGTTGGCGCTTCAAGCAAAGGAGTAGACAAACAACACTTTTTTTTACGGGTAGACAAACAACACTTAATATATTAAAATGTATCTGCCAAATTTTGTAGAGGAGCATAGGTTGGCTCAGATGGTAGAGCCATTTGCTTTGCAATTTATAGGTCGTGGGTTTGACATCTCCGTCTCTCATTTTTCTTCCCAAATCATGATCTTCATCAAACTGGATTTGTTTCTCTTGGGAAGTCGAGCAAGTTCTAAATTATGTCTCCGTAGACATAGATTTCTGAATAATTTTTTGTTGTGCGAGTCAAAAGGAGCGGTATTGATCATATTTCTTTTTAGTTATGAGATAAATAAATGTTGTTCATGTATTTGTTCGCACGTGCCTTGTAAGGCTAGTCATAGTGGGAGTAACTTAGCAAGTAACATAGCGCACTTTAAGAAATTTTTGCTTATGTGGCATGTAGTTAATGAGAAGTGGTAACATAATATGTTACTGCAACATAGTGCTTTCCAAGACAAGATGAGTCCGCAAGCTAATTAATGAAGTCCTCTATGACACTACTACCATGTTACTTTGCACAATAAAAATAGTAAGTTAGACTAGTGTCATATGCATGACACTAGTATAAGTTACTCCTCACTATGACCAGCCTAATGAGTACGTTTAAACTTTTTCTTGAAAACTGTGACCATTGTACCTATTCACGAACGCCGAGGTATGTTGTATGTGATAAAATAAAAAGAATATTCCAACTGTCCAAAAGAAACCACATGTTATTCACGAACCAGATCTAGGTTGGATGGTAAGCTTTTTATTGTAGCAAGGACAAAGTATGGGTTACAATAATCATTTTCTCTTTTCTTTTGGTTCCATCTGATATATTTTAATCGGACCATCTTTAAAAAAAATAAAAATGAAGAAGGCAAAGAAGAAACTAGAAAATAAACAAGGCAAAACAATGATTTAAGAGTAAAATATACAAATATCCGAAAATTAAGAAAAAAGACTAAAGAAGAGTCGAACCAACTTCTTTGATACCTCACAAGAAGTGTCTGGCACCTAAGTTACAAACCACAATTGTCTAGCATGCTAACTTGTTCTGGACAACACTGCTTCTGGAGTTACATGCCAGAATGTTACTATAGAGATGGTAGTAGTGGTGGTACCCTTACCAGGCGGCCAGCCTGGCAAGCTATCAAAACAAGCAACCAAAAGTGGTGGTACGCTTTCCATTGAAAGGCTCGAGGGGACGTATCGGATACCAACATCAGAGTAACACTACTAGAAAAACGGCTATAGTTAATATGGACATTAATGGCGCATCATGTATGTGGTGTGCCACTGCTATATAGCAGTGGCGCACCAGATACAGGTACATCATTATTGACATATTACTAATGGCTTACCTGGTGTGTGATCCGCCATTACTAGTTTTGAAAAAAAATGTTAGCAGTGGCACACTAGGGATAGTGCGCTATTAGTAGTTGACATAGTAATGTTTGACTGGGTCAAACCTTGGTCAAACTTAGTAATGACGTACTTTGCATAGGTGCGCCATTACTATGTCAAACTTAGTAATGGCGCACATACACAAAATGCACCATTAGTAACTTTGATTAAGGTTTGACCAAGTCATACACATAGTAATGACGCACTTTGTGAAAGTGCGCCATTACTATGTGTATAACATAATCAAATGCACCCCTGGACCGCCTTTTCAGTTTAAAAAAATAAAAGAAAATGATGGAAATGTCAAAATAATAAAATAAAATAAGTTTCCCACGTGATATGTGGTCTAGTTGTTGGGAAATTTTACAAATATGAATTTCGACTTTATTTGTAAAATCTCTCTGGAGTTTAGTAAAATGGGCATAACTTTTGCATACGAACTCGGATTTAAAAGTTTTTTATATGAAAAATCATCTACTCGAAAAGTTACATCCGAATTCAACAGGACCCCATTGAAGATTTTCAGAATCCCCAAAAACCTAACAGAGTAAAAGATACGGGGCTTTTAAGATCTAGGGGGGGGGGGGAATGGAAAAAAAATTCAAACTTAGTAATGCCGCACCATTTGCTAGGTGCGCCACTAGTAATAGAAAAAAATTGGTTTCGAATTATTTTTTTTGGAAAAATGTTCAAAATATGATACGTAATATGACCGGAAAGTTTGAAATATTTTTTCAAAATTTCATCACACTCATGAACATGAACAAAGTCATAGACATCAACAAGGTTTAATAGGATTGATATGATAGATATATCAACAAGTGCTTGTTAAGTGGGCTGGTGCTGGGGTTAGATAGAACTGAGAAGTTAAGCGTGCTCGGGCTGGAGTAGTGTGAGGATGGGTAACCTTCCGGAAAGTTTGACCATGGAGTGTGATTTGACATGAGATTAAGCATATTGACCCGAGATTAAGCCATAGTGACCCGAGATTAAGCACACTTCTATGTGGTGCGACATTACTAAGTCAGATAATAATGGCGCACCATTACTATCTGTGATAGTAATAGCGCACTAAATATGCGTCATTACTATTTGTTACTAGTGGCGTGGTAATTATGACGCACCTATAATGCGCCATTAATACCAAAAATAGGTGCGCTACTAACAGGCCTTTTTCTATTAGTGTAAGGAGGGATACTTGTGGGGCTCTCATCCAAGTGTGGCGTTCCACAATGTTTTGTGCAAATCCTCTCGTTCCCGACCTCTCTTATTCCCTATTGTTTCACTCTCTTATTTTGTTCTGCACTTGTGTCTCCATTGTGCTAGCTTTTACCTATCTTTCTCATCTGTGACCTATTCAAACTGTAGAAGCAGAGATGGGTGTTTTGTCAAGTACATATTTTTTTTTCATGATTGTAAAGTACACATATGGAAAGACTTTGATGCCAAATGCAAGTTTGTCTGAGTGAAGATGGTGCAGTAGCATATATGTATATATGCACAAACGCGGCGGAAGGTTGTTGCATGAGTACTGAGTAGTAGCACTACGATTCTGCAGTTGATTCATGTCCTGATGCATGTGCATGCGCGTGTGATCATTGCACGCAACTAAAAATTGGATCACAAATTGATTGCATGAGGTAGTACGTGGACACAGAAGTATAACGAGCTAGCCGGCCGTGTGCACACAATTTTAATGAATATATCATACAAAGATTTAAACTTGGGATTCCAAGCTAGACCGTTGTTTCCACACAATGATATCACACCACATTTCCGACATTATATCCACAGTTGGTTTATGCGGGAGATATACCTATACTATTTTTTTTACTATATATCACACCATATATTAACTCTTTGAAATGAGGCTCCACCAGACGAAGTAGTCTGAGCTATAATAATAATAATAATAATAATAATAATAATAATAATAATAATAATAATAATAATAATAATAATAATAATAATAATAATAATAATAATAATAATAATAATAATAATAATAATAATAATAATAATAATAATAATAATAATAATAATAGGCAAGTTATTCTCTTTTTTGTTTGAGAAAAATAGGTAAGTTTTCCAAAACCTAGGTTTAGGGTTTGTAAGCGAGTAGAGTTTCAGCGAGTTGGATTATGATCAACCCAACTTATACTAATATATCCAAGCGAGCCCAAACAGAGCGAAGCTCATGGTGGAGCTGTAAAAAGTGGCATGTGCTCAGCTTGCAATGTTCTTGAGTCGATCTTGAGCTAGTTTTGAGCTAAATAAGATGATTTATTTTAATAATGTAAGGCAATCTTGCAAACAAGATAGCCCACAACACAACATAAGAAACCACTATAAATATTATTCCAATCAAATCAAAATGATTATAATATAAATTGTTTCAAGGTAATTTGACTTATTCTTTGTCAAGTGAAGACAATTGGGTACTTAATACACTGGTACAAGAGATCATGGATGGACTGGCAAGAGAAGAAACAACAGGTTTGCTATTTCACATCTAGATGTGAAATAATTATCTCACATCTAAGTCCTTCACCATTGGATCTTTTTTGTTGTTTGTTTTTTCGTGCGCTCTGATTCGCATCGTTGGCTGCGTTGCGGCATCGATCCTTCGTCGTCCCGCGTACGTAGCTTTGTTCCTTCGTTGTCTTGTTGTGTGGCCTGTTGTCCTTGCGTTTGGGCTTGGGCCTGCTTTTATCTTTTGCATTATTTATCTAACTAGTAGGGTGACCCGCGCATTTGCGCGGCTAGATGTTTATGTTATTGTGTTAGTAGTCCATTTCTCAACCATTTAAAGCTTGGGAAAAAGATTGTATCCTAATTTCACCATGCGAACACTACATTTGTTATATGTTATTTAGATTGCTATGCCGTCATTTCTATTATAAAGTAAATCAAAAGCTAATGTTTGGATTCTACCTACATATTGTTCGTATGTAGTTGTATTTTATTATTTGTGCAATGTCTCACCTAAATATATTTTCATCTGTACTCACATTTTAATTTCCACTATAGTTTGGTCAGATAAAGCGGTAATTATTGGCATATACAAACTTAAGATCTGTAAAAATTGTCTATCACTCACTCTCTACATAGTTTGTTCATTATGTTTATAATAGGAAAAATTATTGCCTATCTGAATCAACTTTTTACACTTCGCATGGAACTTTGGGGAACACATGTATTTAAATTTATATGAACACTGTTAAAACACGCGATTTATAAGTAGATGCATTTTGATGCCACACACAAAATATGAATTTGTAACATGATGCAGCACACGCAAGAATGTGGAAATTTTGAGATTAGGGGATGTCTAATTAGAGAGATAATGCATAGAGAATAAAAGGGGGTGCTTGGAATTTTAGAAGGTTTTCCCATTAGATGAGAGTTCATGGTTTCTTTTGTTTCTTTGAGAAGTTGTAGAAAAATGTTATCCTGTAAGATTCCTATGAAGCAAACTTAGTCCTTATTTTGTCGTCCAGCCAACGTCTATTGCTCCAAATTATATCCGGAATGATTATCTTTTATTCTTCCAAATGAACCACTTCTTTCTCGCTTCCAACAAATGTAACAATATATTTTCAGAAAATCGTATATTTTATTGTGGTAGCCATTTAGATTTAATTAGTCAAAACACTATAATCCGAATTGACAAAATAATTTTCTAGAACTTAGAACTTCTATAACACTCCGAGCCATTCTAATGATAGATGTTGCGTCAAAGTGTCAAGGTTTCGATCAGGGCCTGGAGTCATGGGCCAGGTCCAATAGGGTGGCTGGGCAAGTGATATTTCTCTATCTTTTTATTATAGTTTTTTTTGTTAACATTTTTTAATGTGCTCTTCTGCTTTTCTTCTAAGGTTTGTTATATTGTGGTGGCCTAGTTTTTACATTAATCAGTCAACACCACTATACCTGGCAACAAAAACACTGCTGTACTTGGGCTAAAAAATAAACATCTATACCATATAGCTTAGACACACACAGTTGTGCACTGGTATATCCAGCCCATGACTCATGCCGCTTTCCAAAGTAATGCAAGCGCATATGATTCTGGTCGATTATGGTGAGAAATGGATATTAATATGTCTTACTACGGAATTTATATATTTTTTAAAAAAATTATCTTCTATGTCGTACAATTGTGTTGTTTGCTCCTATTGACTTGTGTTGACAACATGGTTTGAGGGAATGTTCGATTCATTGAATTTATTATTTAAATATCAAATGTTGGCATTTTTTAGAATTTTAAACGTAAATTTCCATCCCACTCAAATCTGTAGTAAATATTATTTTTATTTCTATGGTACATCATTAAAATTCTAAGAAAAATCTCAGAATGTCGAGTTGAGTGATACTACAATTTCTCATGTTTTTTCTAAACATATTTGTTCAATCTTGCTAGTTAAATATCATAATTATATGTGATAATAGGTACGTGTATGGTTGCAGATTCAACCTAATCTGGCTTTCTTCACACGTACGTGCTTTTGTTTTACACATGACGTGCCATTTTTTTTAGTATGATGGATATAGTCACAGCTATTGTAACCCAGTCTGAGCAATTGTTTTTAATTAAGTATAGTAAAAAGAGGTCCAGGCCCACAACTTCTTTTGATTTTTTCTTTTGCATGGAACAACTTCTTTTGGTTAGCACGTACGATTTGGGAGTGAACTAAAATAACGTACGCTTTGGGAGTCCTTCAATTCGTTTTTTAGTCGGTACTTCATATTGTTGTACTCCCTCCGTTCGGAAATACTTGTCGGAGAAATGCATAAAAATGGATGTATCTAGAACTAAAATATGTCTAGATACATCCATTCCTCCGACAAGTATTTCCGGACAGAGGGAGTACTTTTTTTTTAGAATCAAATTGCTGTACTGTATCATGTCTCTTGGTTGACATCAGCACATCAATTCGGGTCTGACACATCCTTGGTTTGCTACCATAGTTTTTTTTTCAGTTGGGTTGCTATCATAGTTGGCACATGCGACGTGTTGCAATATTTGTACATGACATTTTTTTGCGAACAATTTGTACATGACATTATTTATATTTTTTAACTTGAGGACACTGGGAGAGGCTCCCATTCTGTATTAGATTTCAGTCCAGTCTTAATTTTTTCTTAGTTAACGGCATAATAAATGACCAGTCTAAAAAACTTGAGGGCAGTGGAAAATTTTACAAACTTAATATTGATGTCTCACACATGATTTTCATAAAATTTGTATAGAAAATATTTCAAGGAAAAACGTTAATTAGATGGATATAATCATTTTTGGTCTTTGATATGTATATATGTACACATGTAATTTTCAATTTCCTTTATCAAATCTATTTTTTAGTCTGGCTAGAAACAAAAGTATTCTGATAATCTCTTTGCCCCGGTCTCTTTGATATGTATATATGTACACATGTATTTTTTAATATGGTTTTTAATTAACATATATATATTTTAGTCTGTGTAGAGAAAGTTTATTATCCCAACGTGGAGCACTGAGCAAAAGTACACAACCCTTCAAAAGAAAGCAAGAGTATAGAATTTTTTTTGTTTTTGCGCAAAAGAAGGAAGAGTCCACATCGATTACTTTATATAGGACATCAACATCAACGCACTGTACTCGGACGCAATTTTTTTTACTTATTAGCGGACGTAGCTTCTCTCTTTGGTTCCTATGGTCCGACTCTAACTTACCGGTCCTCCTTCTGAATGGACTCTTTCCTAATTGGCTGTTGGACTTTTTTGCTTGCCGTACTTTGCATCACCAACGTAAGGTAGTCTTTTTTTATATGACAACGTAGGCTAGTTTTTTTTTTGAGAAAAAGACATACGTGTTAACCAAAGATGTGTTGAATATTAGTACGTGACATGTCAATATATTTGTCTATGGTAATATTTATATGTAACGCTGCATCTTTTAATCTCAGCCTTTAAGCTCTAAAATTTACGGTCAAGATAATTTAATCTATATGGACGAACGTAATGGCTTGTTTGACTCTTGTTTTAATTATATAATAGATGGGCTGCTACGAGACTTGTAGGGAATAGATGGGAATACACAACGTATTTGCCATCTTTTGCATTCTCCACTCTCTCCATCTCATGTGGACTTTCATCAGTCTTTGTTTTAAATAAATAAAAACAAAATAAATTTTTGTGTTAGATGTGAAATACTTACCTCACATCTAAATTGTTGGCCTGTTTGATCTGTTGATGATGTAAATCTCGTGCAACTACGATTCACATCGTTCTGTAGGGTGCTTCATCGTGGTCATTGTTTTGAATTGTTCTCGTTTGTTTTGTCTGTCAACCTGTTATGTAGCCGTTCTGAGGATGGGCCCAGCTTGTTTTCTGTTTGCTATTCTTTTTTGTTGGCTTGTGAGATTTGTAAGTCTACCAGCCAACCCGTGTAAACTAACAGCGCTGATCGATTTCCTCTAACTCTCTATTGTCACTCTCTTCCATCTTCTATTCTCTTTCCTTCGTTACCAACTTTTTCTTTTCCCTTTAGATTTCTTTATTTTCACTATATTTTCTATCTGTTTCTCTTTTTTCATTTTTCTTTTTGTGTCTGTTTGTATTTTATTTATTTATTTTTCATTTTGTCTTATTTTTTTCTTTTTTCAAATTTGTGAATCTTTTTATAAAAGCACCTTCTAAATTCATATATATATATTTTCATACGAAATGTTGTCTCATCTAAGTTTGCCACCATTCAATTCAGTGTCTGTAATTTTCATTCAAGCGCTCGATCCTTCGCATCCCTGGTGACTATTTGTTTTGTCGCACATCTTTTTGTTGGCCAGTTTGCCTTCACTATTGTCGACACATTTATCACGGCGTGCTGGCAGCCCATTTCGCTGCGTTATTTCTAGGCCAAGTCTTCCCGATGTCTAGTTTATCAGGTCGTTCTTGTCAGACGCACTCTTTTTTAGGCTCATTTTTTGTTCGGTATGTTTTGCTTTTTCATGGACCATTCTCACAACCCTTTTTTGTCCAGTTTATTCTTGTTTCATGGTAGTTGCAATTGGACCCTCGACCTACAACTAGGGATTTCTGTCGGCCCAGTTGCAAGTCCACCCTCGACTCGCAACTCGGGGGGTGTAGTTTTTATAGTTTCCCTAGTTGCAAGTCTACCCTCGACTTGCAACTCGAGAGGTGTAGTCTTTTGTTTTTGTTTGATGGTAGTTGCAATTAGACCCTCGATCTGCAACTATGTGTTTATGTCGGCCCAGTTGCAATTCCACCCTCGACTCGCAACTCGGGGGTGTAGTTTTATAGTTGCCCTAGTTGCAAGTCCACCCTCAACTCGCAACTCGAGGAGTGTTGTCTTTTCTTTTTGTTTCATGGTAGTTGAAGTTAGACCATCAACCTGGAACTAGGGGTTTCTGTCGGCCCTATTGCAAGTCCACCCTCGACTCGTAACTCGGGGGGTGTTGTTTTGGTTATTGCCCCAGTTGCAAGTCCACTCTGACTTGCAACTCGAGGAATGTATTTTTGTATTGCCATAGTTGTAAGTCAACGATGTACTTGCAAGTCGGGGATGTAATTTTGTAGTTGCCCTAGTTGCAAGTCCACCATCGACTCGCAACTCGAGGGGCGTTGTCTTTTTCTCCTTGTTTCATGGTAGTTGCAATTAAATTCTCGACCTGCAACTAGGGGTTTCTGTTGGCCCAGTTGCAAGTCCATCCTCGACTAGCAACTCCGAGGAGTGGTGTTGTTTGTTTTCAAGTTGCAAGTCAACCATGTACTCGCAACTCAGGGATGTAGTTTACTAATTGGCCCAGTTGCAAGTCCACCTCCGACTCGCAACTCGAGGGATGTAGTTTGTAATCACCCAGTTGCAAGTCTACCACCGACACTCGCAACTCGAGGGATGTAGTTTGTAATCGCCCCAGTTGCAAGTCCACTGTCGACTCGCAACTCTGGGGTGTTGTTTTGGTTTTCACCCCAGTTGCAAGTCCACCCACCACTTGCAACTCGAGGGATGTAGTTTGTAATCACCTAGTTGCAAGTTAACCATGTACTCGTAACTCGGAGATATAGTTTTGTAGTTCCCTAGTTGCAAGTCCACCCTCGACTCATAACTCGGGGGTGTAGTTTTGTAGTTTCCCTAGTTGCCAGTCCACCCCTCAACTCGCAACTCGAGTGGTGTTTTGTTTTTTATTCTTGTTTCATGGTAGTTGCAATTAGACCTGCAACTAGGCATTTTTGTCGGCCCAGTTGCACGTCCACACTCGACTCGCAACTCGGGGGTGTAGTTTTTATAGTTGCCCTAGTTGCAAGTCCACCCTCGACTTGAAAATCGAGGGGTGTTGTCTTTTGTTTTTGTTTCATGGTAATTGCAATTAAACCCTCGATCTACAACTAGGTGTTTCTGTCGGCCCAGTTGCAAGTCCACCCTCGACTCGTAACTCGGGGGTGTAGTATTTATAGTTGTCCTAATTGCAGGTCCACCCTCGACTTGAAACTCGAGGAGTGTTGTCTTTTGTTTTTGTTTCATGGTAGTTACAATCAGACCATCAACCCGGAACTAGGGGTTTCTGTCGGCCCGGTTGCAAGTCCAACCTCGACTCGCAACTCGGGGGTGTTGTTTTGGTTATCGCCTAGTTGCAAGATCAGCATGTTTCTTAATTGAGCTACATAAAGTGACTATACTCAACTTATTTTTGTCAAGTCGGTCCCGAGTCGAGCCAAAAGACGAGTCGATCTCGAGCGGCTCATGAGGCTCGAGCTACATGGGTAAATCAGAAAGTACTTGCTTTGATCAATACCATAAAAAAGAAGATAGCTAGTCATGGCATTACTACCGTGCATTTTTGTCCTCGGAAACATACCTACTCAAGCGAGATCACAAGGTAGAAATATCAAAAACGACCTCTCAAAATTTCCCTTGCAGAAAAACGACCTCTCAAAATTTCCCACCTTAGCAGAAAAACGACCTCTCAAAATTTCCCTTGCCACCCAAAGCCTTCTTCTGCTAATCTTAGCTTCTTGCACTATCGTTCACCTTCATTATGGACTTGAAGCTGTCCATCAGTAGCAGGTTTACTGTCATCAACCATCAGCTAAACAACCATTGATGTTATAAAGCTTAGTCAAAAGAGCCAACTAAACCAGCGAGCAAATCAAACATGATCCGATAAATTCTGCAACCAATAAATCGTACAAGTATTTTTTAACATAGGGAATTTAATTAGACTTTTATTACCTCGGGCATCTCCTCATCTTTATCCATACCGTCGCCAAAATCTTTATCCACCTCGTAATCCCCCTCCTCCTCAACGTCGCTCTCCTCGCCCTCCTCGTCCTTGGCCTTGCCTTTGTTGGAGAATGTCCCAATGGCATTAGGCTTCCTGAATCGTTCCACATTCTGAATACATATTACAGGGTGTATGTTAGTAAAAAAAAATTTATAGCGGATATAGTTCGGGGAAAAAATGAGTGCAGCCACATGAATTAAAAGGTAGAACCCGACTGCAGTTCATATGATCCCACCGAACCATCCCAACGCAGCCATCATCTCCCCATCTTCTCCTGTGGCTACCGCCGATGTTGCCACGGCTCCGCTGCCTTTGTCTTCCCCCACCACCCCTAACCCCTTTAAGATTAGGGAACCCCGAACACTAATCACTACCCTCGCCACGATGCGTCGACCGAAGGATCAAATCGGATAAACCAAAGCTTGAAATCCAAAAGAAACTGAAGCTAGACGGGTAAGAAAAGCAATTGAACGCACCTTCCTTAAGAGTTCAATCCGTTCCTCCATCGAGCAAGGAGAAGCTTTAGCCAGCATGGCCCCGATGCCCTTGATGTCGTAGTCGCGGACGAAGGTAACAGCGTACTCAGGCACCGGATTGAACTTTTCGGCAACCGTAAAGGCGCCCGTGGCATCGCCTCGTCGGCCGCCTGCCATATGATTGCTTCAGATAGGCGCAGGCGGAGGCGGATGAGTCGGCGGCGGCGAGAAGGGGATGGGGTATGTAATGGCTACTGGCTAGGGTTTACTAGCGGAGAGGGCTGCACTTATTCGAATGCGCGTGAGTGGGTTCCGTGCTAAAAGCCACATATTTTTTTCTTTCTAAATAAATAAACTTTTTTGCAGGGAAAATAAATTAGAAAGCGCTTAATTAGTCCACACACTTATCTTAAGCTTCGTACAGAATATGGCGCCATAGTATTGGCGTTTTCTAGTCGCGTATCTTCGTTCGTGGCTCAAGCGAACAGAGTAAACAAATAGCAAATGCGGTATAATATACATTAAAATATAATTATGGAAATTTACATGCACAATGGACCTCAGTTGGAAGGTGATCATCGCCTATGGCCCGGCTGATCACAGGAGGTCAGCAGACTTTCTGGCTGAGTTGACGGACAAAGTTGAACGGTGCACCACTCCGGTGGTGGTGGCCGGAGATTTCAACCTTATTAGGTTGGCATCGGACAAGAGTTCTCGGAACGTGGACTGCATGCACATGCGTCTATTCAACGACTACATTCTGGATCTGGCATTGCGTGAGATAGCCCGTTTAGGGGCTAGGTTCATGTGGACGAACAAGCAATTGGATCCTCTTCGAAGTGTGCTGGATAGGGTCCTAGTCTCGGCTCAACAGGAACTCATGTTTTCATTGTGCTCTCTCAAGGCGGTCACTAGGATTGGGTCCGACCATGCCCCCCCTAGCTTTTCTCATCAGGGGAGGGGGCTCCACCGCGATCACGTTGCTTCCATTTCAAACTATCCCGGCTGCTGCAACCGGGCTTGGTTGACATGGTTAAGTGCCATTGGCTTGAGGCTGCGGCCTCCCCACCCCGTATCTTCTGCGCCGTGGATGTTTGGCATCATTGTGCCAAAATGGCAAGGCAGTTCATGTGTGTGTGTGTGGGGGGGGGGGGGGGTGGGAATCCTGGCGCAAAGGTTAGGACCCGAAAAGAGGCCTTGTTGGATCAGATTACGGTGCTGGATGAGCGCGTCGATAGCGTGGGTCTTGCGCCTAATGATTGGATCCTTCGGTACTCCCTTTGGGCCTCGCTTATGGAGATATACAAGGGAGATGAGCCTTTTTGGCAACACCTTGGGGGTTAGAATTGTCTTCTCAAGGGAGACTTGAATACCGCTTACTTTCAGGCGATTGCCAATTGTTGTAGGTGAAAGTGCTCCATTCCATGTCTCTGGGAGGGAGGCACCCTCCTGGAACAGCCAGAGGAGATTAGTGCACACATTTACTCCTTCTATAAGGAGCTCTTCACGGCGGAGCCCCGTGGTGGGGCTTCCATTGCTGAGGACTTCTGACCTTTTGAGGCCAGGGTCTCCTATAGGGAGAATGGAGAACTAACTCTTCCATTCTTGCCAGATCGAGTAGTGTCCCGCGCGGAGTCTTGGTGTGGATGGTTCACTTCCAAAGGGAGCAAAACTGTCCTTATAGGTTCTAACCTTGCAAGCCTCCCCACGTATATGATGGGGATGTACTTCTTGCTGGAGGGAGTGCACGGGTCCTTTGATAAGGACATGGATAGCTTTTTTGGGAGGCTGCCAATGGCCGTCCAAAATACCACATGGTTAAGACTTAAGTGTGTGGACATTTGCATGCCAAAGACCGGGACAGTCTAGGTATTACGCTCACGTTGCATGAGCATTGCCCTCGTGCTGCATTGGGTCTGGCAGATTCTACGAGGAGAGAGGGCTTATGGTCGTAGCTTATTCAGGCCAAATATCTTCGGGGAGATTTGATGACCCACAAGTACAAGGGATCAATCGTAGTCCTTTCGATAAGTAATAGTGTCGAACACAACGATAAGTAGAAGGAAATGACAAGCGATTTTCAGCAAGGTATTTTCTGCAAGCACTGAAATTATCAGTGACAGATAGTTTGATAGCAATATAATTTGTAACAAGTGACAAATATCAAAAGTAACAATAAGTGCAGCAAGTTAGCCCAATCCTTTTTTTGCAAAGGACAGGCTAGAACAATGTCTTTAATAAGTAAAACGTTCTCGGTGACACATGGGAATTTCATCTAGTCACTTTCATCATGTTTGATTTGATTCGCGTTCGCTACTTTGATAATTTAATATGCGGGTGGACAGGTGCTTGGGTGTTGTTCTTACTTGAACAAGCGTCCCACTTAAGATTAACCCCTCTCGCAAGAATCCGCAACTACGGAAGAAGAATTAAGATAACATCTAACCATAGTATTGAACATATGGATCCAAATCAGCCCCTTACGGAATAGCGAATAAACTAGGGTTTAAGCTTCTTTCACCTAGCAACCCATCATCTAATAACTACTTCACAATGCATTACCTTAGGCCCAAAGATGATGAAGTGTCATGTAGTCGACGCTCACATAACACCACTAAGGGAATCACAACATACACATCATCAAAATATCGAACGAATACCAAATTCACATGATTACTTATGACAAGACTTCTCCCATGTCCTCAAGAACAAAAGCAACTACTCACAAAACCTATTCATGCTCAAGATCAGAGGGGTATTGAATAGCAATAATAGATCTGAACATATGATCTTCCACCAAATAAACCAACTAGCATCAACTACAAGATGTAATCAACGCTAGTAGTCACCCACAGGTCCCAATCTGAGGATTTGATACAAAGATTGAACAAAAGAGATGAATTAGGGTTTTGACATGAGATTGTGTTGTTGAAGATGTTGATGAAGATTAGCCCTCCCACGATGAGAAGGTTGTTGATGATGACGACCCCTCCCGGGGGAAAGTATCCCCGGCGGAATCGCTCCATCAGAGAGCAAAAGTGCTCCTGCCCAAGTTTCGCCTCGAGACGGCGGCGTTCTGTCCCAAAAGTCCTCTCCTTATTTTTTTTTCTAGGGAAAATGGGCTTATATACCAGAAAATAGGTACCGGAGTCTGGCCAGGGGCCCCACTACCCACTAGGGCGTGCCGGTGGGTGGGAGGCGTGCCCTGGTGCCTAGTGGGCACCTGGGTGGCCAACTCTGGTATTTATTTTCTCCAATAATTTTTATATATTTCAAAATAATTCTCCGTAAAATGTCAGCTCATTTGGAGATGTGCAGAATAGGTATATCTGATGTAGCTTTTTCAGGTCCAGAATTCCAACAGCCGGCAATCTCCCTCTTTGTGTAAACCTAGCATATTATGAGAGAAAAGGCATTAGAATTACTCCACAAAGTGTTATATTAACTAAATACACTATAAATAATAGTAGGAAAACATGATGGAAAATGGACGTATCAACTCCCGCAAGCTTGGACCTCGATTGCCCTCAAGACAAAGCCGATATCGGTAATCATGTCCACATGTTTAGAGAGAGAGGTGTCGATAGAAATAAAATACGGACATAGTAGCATCATGATCATTACTGAAATCTGGGATTTCACCTAGTTTTAAGTGTTTGTCGAGTGCATTTTATCGGGAACTAGGCAAACAAAACCTTTGCTGAGTTCCTTTTATTTTGTACTCGGCAAGAATTTCTTTGCCGAGGATTTTTTGCAGTGGGCAAATAAATCTTTTCCGAGTTCCTTTACTTTTTGCACACGGCAAACATTTTTTCCTTTTAAAATTTCTTATCCTTTCTCTTTGCCGAGTGTCTTTTTATTGTACTCGACAATATGTTTTTTCTTTTCTTCCCCTTTCTCTTGTTTCTTTTCTTTTGTACTATATTTGTTCCTTTTTTCTTTTTGTCCTCTGTTATTTTCTACATTATGTATTTCAATTTTTTAATTTTTTCCTCCCTCTCTATTCTATTTTAAGGCAATAAATGAATTTTCTAGGCATTAGATATTTAATGTCGAAAAATGCAAATAAACTTTGAAAAACTTGAAACTTGGCATGGTGTCATAATATGATTCCTAGAGGAATGACAAGGTTTGGCAAAAGTTGTAACGTACATTGCTCAGAAAGCGGAGAATCTACGTGGTTTCGAGAGGGAACGGGTCTGATTTGAAGGCGATATGACCGCTGCTTCATCCGTTGGCATTGAATGGTTTTTTTTTCTACAGTCAAGATACACCATTAAATTATCCATGTGAAAATGGCATATTTCAGCGTTTGCTATATTTAAATCATTAAGTGCATTTCTAGACATTTAATGTATATAATTCAAATTTGAACTGCAAGTGCATGAAAAAGTTGGCAAAATTGGGTTGAAAAATTAAATTTGTATTCTTGAGTCTATGTTTAGGCCTTATATAAGAAATAGTAAGGAACTTCAAACATGAAGATGCCAAGACTCTTGAACATGGAGTTTTTCGGTTTTTTAATTCCGAATAATGTAAACAAACTCCGAAAAGCATGAAACTTGCATGGTGTCATAACACGATCCCTGGAGGGCGTGGTAAAAATTTGAGAAGATTTCGCAAAATTTGTGATGTACACTGCTTAGAAATCACACCATCTCCGAGGAAGAAACATAGTCAATTAGGAATTTGAGTAGGCCTGCCAGCCAAGCGTGGCGGTTCCACTATGATTTTTCACATGTCATCTTAGTCCATAATGTTCTTCACATCCTGTTATTTTGTTCATCTCTTGTGTCTCTGTCATGCAGATATGGGTGTTTCATCAAGTACATATATATGAGAGAGTTTGATGTGTAACGAAAGTCTGCTGAGCGAAGATGGTGCAGTAGCATGTGTGTGCGCACACAAACACAGTGGAAGGTTGTTGGGTGAGTAGTAGCACAACAATTCAGCATTCTATTCGTGTCCTAATGCAAGTGCATGTGGTCATTGAGCAGAACTAAAATTCGGATCACAATTTTAGTGGGAGTTGATAGGTCTGCACACCACACATGCACACGGCCGTATGGGATGGATATGCTTTCTTCGGCGCAAGGTGGATAACAAACTGATTGCATGTGATGATAGGTAGCACGTGGACACTGAAGTATATCAAGAGCTAGCCGGTGTGTTAATGAACATCATAAAAAGATTTAAACTTGGGATAACAAGTCAAACCGTTGTTTCCCCACAATGATACCACATCGCATTTTAGACCATTGCACGAGCCACTCCACAACAAAGCATATAGGAGCATCTTTCTCACAAGAAAAAACTAAGCATATTGCTTTTGGATATTCAAATGTTCTATTCAGATACCGTTCGAATGTCCAGATCAGGATCTGACGGACGACACGCAATCGTGCAAAATACGTTCCCAGTTCAATACGATTTTTGTTTGTACATACAAGGAACACGAGTTATCGCGATGCCCAGATCATGATCAGGATTTCACGAGAAGAAGGCAGGACAAATCAGGTCACTAGCACGCCGGAGCATGGCAGAACCCCAAGAATCTCGTGTGTGCTCGACATGTCCAGATCATGCAGTGTCAGATCAGATGGATCCCTCGAATGAGTTTAACAATCCACTTACGAGGTGGGACATCACCAATTCACCACTACTCGGCCTCTATCGTGTATGTCGAGTTCTGTCCGGACCAGAGTCGGGTGCTACAAAGGTTGAACTTTGTAAACCCTCTACCAGTGGGTAAGGGACCTCAAGCTGAAGAGGAACTCGCTTGAAGGGCTGGCTGAGCGGAGTGGAGCAACCATGCAGATGCATCGCACAGGGGTTTTCTTCCCAGCCCGAATACATTTCCTCCAGCATATTTAGATATTGACATGTGCTCACGTGTTGGCTCCCATATTCAACGCGGCCGTGTCCATCATAGCAGATAAGGTGGATCGGTACTGTATCAACCCCATCTTCCATGTGAGCACATCGAGCAGGATTTTGCGGAATGCCCGGATGCATGTGGTCAACATTGTAGTCAAGGAGGGATTCCAATGGGGTTGCCATCCATGTGTGGCATTCCACAATGCTTAGCACACGTCATCTCGTTCCCGACCCCTCTAATTCCGTAATGCTCATCACACACTCTTATTTTGTTATCCTCTTGTGTCTCCACCATGCTTAGCTTTTTCCTATCTTTCCCATCCATGCCTATTCAAACAATAGCAGCGGGGATGGGTGTTTCGTCGAGCACATATATAGAGAGAGTTTGATGCCAAACACAAGTCTTCCGGAGTGAAGATGGCGCGGTAGTGTATATGTATGCACAAACACGGCGGATGGTTGTTGGGTGGGGAATGAGACTACAATTCTGCATTCGATTCATGTTGTGATGAATGTGCATGTGCGTGTGATCATTGTGCAGAACTAAAAGTTGGATCTCAAATTGATTGTATGTGACGATATGTAGTACGTGGATCGTGGACACGAAAGTATATCAAGAGCTAGCCAACGTGTGCACACAGTGTTAATGAATATCATACGAATGTTTAAACTTGGGCTATACTACAATAATATTGCAAGCCAAACCATTGTTTCCAAACAATGATATCACATATATACGACGGTCAGTATATATGACGGATATAATATGACTCTTCGAAATGAGACTCGCAGATGTATCTAGATTATTTAATTTTTGCTAGCTTGCTTTCTTCTACTCTACATAAATACCAGTAGGTAAGCTATTCTAGAGGGAAAAAAAGGTGTCATGGTCATCACAACCGTACATACACAATACAAGGGCACGTACAATAGGGGCAGCAAATGAAGTTGAAACCATCGCTTCAATCAAGCACCACCCAACGCAAAACTGCCTCCTATGATTTATATTGGCGGCACTTAGTTATTTTTTTATCCAACTTTCCACCATCATCACCCTCCATCTTGCCTTTTTTGTGTGTGTGTGGGCAGTGTGGTCCTCCTACACTTTCTCAGGCAAGAGGCCGACTCCTATGCAGGAAGTGGTTTGCCTCTGCAAGCATTACCTTTAAGTGAGTTGGGACTCTCTGAACCTACGTGGTATGCTGGTGCACCGGTCCAGCGTGGTCCATTGGCCATGCCCTAATATAGTTTGGCTAGTGGGCATTTGAAAAACAGATGTTGAATCGTTTCCTTGTTATTACAAACGCAACATCGTTTACTCTCCTTCTACCTATGTTTTGTCAAATTGTCCTTATGCATAAATCACATAAAATTTTTGATTTTAAAAGGCACCTCTGTTTTTTAAAATATGAATAGATATGAAGATTGGTCCACTATTGTTGAGTATATTGTTCATTTAGGAAATATATGATAGCATAGGGTTTATTCCACCTTGACTTATACTCCAAGATAATCCTGTATTATTATATATATGCACATGAAGCTCAAGCAATACAACAACGATTCCACATATTCCCTCTCTATCTCTTCTACCATGGTATCAGTCTAGCTGTCGCCCGCCGCTTTTGCCCCATGCGCCGCCCCCGGGGCGGTCGGCATCCATGACCGTCGCCGGGGTCTGCACCGCCCATACCTAGGGTTCGTCCGCCGGTTGTGTTGACCGGCTACCCTAGAGAGTCTTTTGCCCAAGCCCTTGCTTCGGGTTTATCCCTCTCTCGCCGGTCGCTTTGATCGGCGTTTTCTTTTTAGTTTTCCAATCTAAGATCGGTTTGCGTCGCCCGCCACCGCCGTCGACCCCGTGCGCCTCTACTCCAACACCGGCGCGACCGGCCGGCTTCTTGACCGACCGGGCGGCCTCGCGCAACGGGCAGCCCCTCACGGCCGTTGTCCACGCGTCTGCCCGCCCGTCGCCCAACGCCTACCGTCGCCGCCCTACTCCGACACTGGCGCGACACTTGGCCTCTTCTCCGACGCGGTGGCCTCCCGCAAAGCAGCGGCCCGTCATGGCCATCGTTCGCGCCTCTGCCCGCCCGTCACTATACGCCGCCTTCGCCGCCCTGCTCCGACCGGGACTCCTGCATCACCTCCCGCCACCGCCGCGTCTGTACGGCCGCTTTGCCGTCTGCCTCACTGGCCCTGTCGTCAGCTGCCTCGGGCCGACTATGTCGAACTCACCGGCTGCGCCGTCCGCACCGGCTTCATCTCGGACTTCGTCGCCACCCCACCTCCGAGCAGCGTCCCCGACCTCACGCGCGATCGGGTTGATCACCCGCCTACCGCCGTGATCCGCCTCATCTACGCCGTGCGACTGACCTAGCCCATCGGTTGCGCGCACCTCCGTAGCCCCGTGAAGACCGTCTCGAGTACAGCTTGCCCCTGCACCGATCAAACAACGAGTTGTCGCTGCGTCGCCCTCCAGGCCGCAGCGCCGTCGCCTAGTGGTTCTCCCTATGGCTGCACCGATCCGTGCCACCGCTGCGGCGCCCCTTCAGGTCGTAGCGCTGTGGCATGTTGTCCCCGCTGCTGCCCTGGCCGTTCCCATGGTTGCACCAATCCGCGCGCTGCCGCTGCGCCGCCTTCGGGCCATAGTGACACGGGCCGCAGTCAATCGCCGCCCTGAGGCCATCCGCTCCAGGCCGTCTCCGAGGCTGTACCGACCCTCGCGCTGCCGCTGCGTCGCCCCGTCGAGCTGTAGCAAGTGTGGCACCCAGTCCCTGCAACCGCCTTGAGGTCTTCCCACCGTCGCCCCGACCCGCCCGCCCGCACGCCGCTGCAGCGTTGCCCCTTTGGGTCGTAGAGCCACGACCGGCGGTCCACTGCACTGTCACCGCGCGTCGACTTTTCGTGGTATGCGCCGCGCCGCCTCTCCTGGCGTGGGAACGCCACCGTCCATGCTGACCTTCATCACGCTGTCAGGGTTCTTCACCTACTTCGAGCACCGCCGCCGCGCTACTAACCTCACCGCTGCCGCCGCCACTCTTCTTCGGTCGTCGCCGCTGCTACTCCCGTAGACGTCGTCGCCGGTCCACCCCTTCTTCTTCCTCTAGCACCAGCCCATTGCCAGCGTCGCCGTCATCTATACTCCAACAACCGCGGGCGACATCGGCCCCGCGCCAATTGGCGCCGCAACTATCGTCGAGTCCTTCTCTGCTAGCCTCTCCGACTTCTCTGACATGGCGTACATGTCGGAGTAAATGACCACGGGTAGCCTCATCAGCCCCCCATGGTATTTCAAGACATTGGGGCTAGCTGCGCCCCTCGCACCTGTAAGACGAACGACCGCCTTCTTGGGCCGGCTGGTCCGAGCGGCCGGCTGCTAGAAGGCGGCGGAACCCCAGAAGAGGCGGCCACGAGGAGGGCCAACTCCTAGCAGGCAGCCCCACGTCCCCTCAAAGTCTACACCCCCATTACCACGACGAGACCAGGCGTGGCTACAGTGTGACCTGCCACCCCCGAATCCAGGGCGGAGCGTGGCTACAGTGCTGTGTACCAAGCGGACCCCCTCACCCGACGCGGCACTGTTCCCACGCGGCCCGTGACATCACCTACGTTAGAGGGAGCCATGCTCCCACGATGACCGGTCGGTACGACCCGCAGGCGGCGGGCCCTACCTGTCGGCGAGCTCTAGAAGGCGGCGAATCCCCAGCAAGCGGCCATGATGGCAGGCCGCCTCCCAGTAGGCGGCCCTTCACCTCCTTGGACTCTGCGTGCCATTAATCCGTTAAGATGGGGTGTGGCCACAGTGAGCGCCCGCCAGGCGGCGGGACTGTAGCCACGCTCCCCCCGACAAAGCTTCCGTCATCAGAGGCAAGGCTATAGTACCAAGCAGTCAGCATGGCCCGCAGGCGGCGGGCCCTACCTGTCGGCCGAGATCACGGCAGCCGGCAGGCCCCAGCAGTCGGCGGAGAAGTCGGCGTCCAGAGACACTGATGGCTGGGTCCTACACCCGGCCGGATTACCATTGTACCCCTGGGGGGTAGGCCTATATAAACCCCCAGGCCACCCCATGCAAAGGGTTCAGAACCTTAGTTGCCACACCCACACACACAGAGCGAGTGAAGTAGGGCTAGCCTTGTTCTTCTTCCTCCTCTAGCCAAACAGCTCAAGGAGCAAGCTTGTAGCTACCTTGTTGAGATAGTGATCATGTGAAGACCCCGCAGAGCAGGACTAGGAGTGTTATCTCAGAGGAGAGCCCCGAACCTGGGTAAGATTCACAGGCGCATGCGGTCTCGCTCACTTCCGCTTCTAGAGCCCAGCGACGTACTCTTGTCCCCATCCATGATAAGCCACCCCTGGCATATGTCGCACGATATCCCCGACAGTACAGCTCGTGCAGGTCCCAGTCTATGCATGCCCGGTGGTAGCAACATCGATGTGTGCCTTCGTCCACGACGTCTCCCCGGGCCCGACAAGCCTGGTGCGGCGCTTCGTCAACTTTGTCTTCATCCATCTACGCATGCCCGGTGCTGGCAACACCGATGCGTGCCTTCGTCCATGATGTGTCCCCAGGCTTGGAAAACCTGGCACGAGGCCTCGTCAACACTTTCTTCTTCTCGACGCACCACTACTTCGACACTACTACACGCATGACTAACTCGGCGCCTCCTTGCGCCCGCGGCTCCACGGCGACTTCCTCGACACTGGCCACCCTGACTCGACATTGACCACGACATCCTTCGGATGGCTAACTCGACCAGGGCTACACCACCCTATGCTCTCGGCTACATCGACATCGGCACAAAGGGCTACCGCCTTGCTTGAGCCACCTCTTCGGGTACCACTCCAGCCATGACTTCTGCGATGCATCGACAGTTACGACTGTGGGGGGTGGCTGTTGGCTTATCTTCGGATTCTTCTCTAGTCTCACCATTTGCGTCACTACCGCTGTGACCGCGGGGGGATGTTGAGTATATTATTCATTTAAGAAACACAGAATACCGTAGGATTTATTCCACCTTGTCTTGTACTCCATCATGATCATGTACTCCTATATATATGTCCACGAGGCTCAAGTAATACACCAACGATTCCACCAATTCCCTCTTTATCCCTTCTAACAATTATTAATCAAGTCCACATACATAGATTTGACTAAGAACACGCCTTAAACTGAGATTTCCCATCGGAATACATCTAGCTCATTAAGAGCAACTCCAACGGGCTGACCCAAACGGACGGCGATTTCGTCCGCTTTTTATCCGTTTGGGTCGGCCAGACGGACACGGATGCCCGCATCCGCATTTGGGTCGGCACCTGCGCCCAACACTGGCCTGCGACCCATTTAGACGACGCCAAAAAAATGAACGCATGCATATTTAAAAAAAGAGAAACTGCATTAATTAAACATTAAAGTCGGCCACGAAGGCCGGCGAGAGTCCACGCGTCCACATTTGCATAAAAAACAGCCTAAACTACAAGGAGGCGCGCTGCCCTAGGCGTCGCCGTCGTCGTCCTCGGGGTCCGTGAGGTCGATGAGCGTCGGCGCCGGCCCGGCCCAAGCGAACGCTGTGTTCCAGAGCGCAGCTATGTCGGGCTGTGTCGGCGCGGGAAGTGCCGGAGCGGGGGGGGGGGGGGCTGTTAGCCACCTGTGCAGTCGCGGCCTGGCGTGCCTCCTCCTCGGCCTCGTGCGCCTCCTCCTCGAGGTCGCGCTCTAGCATCTCCTCGTACTCGCCTTGCCGGCGCTCCTGCGCCAGCCGGCGCTGGCGCCACATCTTGAGGTAGGCCTTCTCCTGCGCCGGCGTCGCCCCCAGCCAAACCGGTGGCGCGGACACCCACTCGCGCACCACTCCATTCCAGGAGAAGCGCGCGATGGGCTCGGGCTCAGGCTCCGGCTGCGGCTGCGGCTCCGGCTTGATGGGGGACGACGGGGCCACCGGCGGCACCATGCTATCGCCCGCCGCGGAGAGGGCAA
Source organism: Aegilops umbellulata (assembly GCA_032464435.1). Lineage (NCBI taxonomy): Eukaryota > Viridiplantae > Streptophyta > Magnoliopsida > Poales > Poaceae > Aegilops > Aegilops umbellulata. Next base: position 514,584,536 of record CP136060.1, on the reverse strand, counting down.
GGGCCTGCGCCATTGCCGCCTCGTAGTGGGCCTCCTCTTCCGCCTCCGCTCTGCGCCGTTCGTCCTCTTCGCTCTCACGGTAGACGGCCGCAAGGGCCACCTGGTAGGCGTCCTCCGCCGCCTGGTCCTCCTCGCAGACGACCAGCGGCGCTGGCCTCCGGTCGACCTCGCGCACGCCCCGGCGCCTCGCCCCCTCGTGCTCGAAGGAGAACCACCTCGCCCAGTTGGGCGAGTCGGTTGCGTAGGCGGAGTCGCGGCGCTGCTCCGCCGTCAGCAGCGCCCGCCAGCGCTGCACCTCCTCCGCGTGAGCACGAGCCGACCGCGGCGCCGCCGGCAGTGGGATCCTATCTGGATCCAGATGCCAGTTGTGCGGCAGCGTCATGTCGGGATACGGCAGCGGCTGACGGTTCTGCCAGTGCCACTCCACCTGGTGCACTGGCACGTTGAAGCACTGCCTCTGCCGGCGAGGCGCCGGCGGGGGTGGGAGAAACTCGGAGGGGAAAGGGGTGGCGGGGGACTTGCCCTTGGCCTTGCTGCCGCTGGCGCCGGAGAAGAGGCCCATCATCGTTGTGGTTGCGGTGGCTAGGGTTTGCCGGCGACAAGGGAGCAAGGGTGGGCAGATGGGGACGGCGAGTTTGGATGAGGACGTCCCCGCCGCACGGTCGGCTTAAAAAAGGACGAGCGCCTTCGCTGACGCGTGGGCCCGTCGTCATAAATTAAGCTGACCACATGGGCAGCGGGTAGTTGGACGGCCGCCATGTGGGGACGCGGCGGATAGCGAGAAGGCGCGCGAAGCGTCCGTTCGGCGTCCGCGTTGATGCATTTGGGGCGCAAATTTGGGTTTGGGTCGGCGCGTTGGGCCGCCACTTTTGTCCGCGCCGACCCAAACGGACGCAGGCGGACGAAATGGGTCGGCCCTTTGGAGTTGCTCTAAACAGGTTGACCTCGATCAACCTACGCATCGAATGCAGCCATCTATCCCATCGTTCCTCTAAGCCCATATATCAAGCATCAAAGGTTCTTACAATGACAACCATACAGAAAAATAAAATTACATTCATATCCTTGGGGTGCTGAAGTCTTGCTCCTGCATCCAATGGCGACATGCCGTGAGCATAGCTCGATGGCGCCTCTGGGCCTGCTCCATGGCAGAGAAAACATTTATTAACCTAGGAGCTTGTAGAAGCAACCATTAAAGTCATTGACGCAAACCAGGAGATGTTGGCGGCCGCCAGTTGCGAAGCAAATCGCTGCCCCAGAGAAGAAAACCTTGATAACTGCGTGTAGAAACTCCGAAAGCCACAAAAGCCGGTTGAATCAAACGGGATCTTTCGATAACCGAACTGCTCGGATCCGACCAGACTCGTAGGAGGCACGACTCCATGCGCCCTCTGCCGGTGATAAGAAGAGCAATGGAACATGTAAAGAGAGGGGAGAACCGTATTCTTACATTGGAATTGCGTCGCCGCCTCACTGCCCCAAACCAAACTCAAAGAATTATACAGAAAACCTGAAAAAAATCACCCATGCCATTGCACCCATGCCGGGTCTGCTGTCGAGCTTGCCGCCGTCCACGACAATGCAACAACTTCCTCTTGTCCGGTGACCTAGCCCGGGCCACCATTGAAGATCGCCACACTAGATCACCAAAGCTGCCATCGAGCACTGCTTGACAAAGACCACCACTCAAGCATCATCTCCTTCTCCACCCCACAACAGGTCTCAACTCCTCCACAAGCTGGCAACCCCTATTAGGGTCTCTTCGCTGCCGCCAGCGCCACATGGGCTTTGCCTAGCAACGTGCCCTGGCGAAAATGAGAAGGAGAGTTGATGGGCGGCGACTAGGTTTTTGATCACCCGACTGCTATACTCACTCACATAACAGTATGAGGCAAGACACTACTCCTTTGGAAGAGTATTTAACCAAAAACTACCACATTTGCCGGAAACGTGACAGAAAACTACCACTCTACGTTTTTGCGCGAAAAACTACCAAATTTTTCCTAAGCCGTGGCAAAAAACTACCAACTCGCGAAATCACTCGCTTCGCCCGCGCTAACCCCTATTCTGATCGGTTGGGCCCGCCAACTCTTGCCACGCGGGCTAACTGACGCCCGGCGCGCACTGACGGCCGTTAACGGCCCGTCCCTTGTCGGAACGGCGGCTGTCGGTGGGCCAATAAGTGAGAGCGAGCGAGCTCAGCCACTCGCTCATTCTCTTCCTCCTCGCTCGCTCTCACTCGTCCTCATCCTCTCCCCTCTCCCTGGTGCTCTGAGCTAGGTCAGCCTATCGCCATCGCCGCTGCGGCCGTCGCCGCCGCGGCCATTGCTGCCGGTAGAAGTTGAGGATGCCATCCTGGAATGACGAGGAGAGCTCGGACGAGGACATCAACATGGTTTCAATGGATCCTCAGCTCTTTGTAAGTGCATAATGGTGGAACAGAGTTAGGGTTAGGGTTAGTTCATCCAAGTTGGAGATTCCAAGTTGCTTTTGGTTTGATTCAAAGTTTCTTTTGCAGGAAACCCCTGACAGTGTGGTGGAACCATCTTTCTGTGGTTCTTACACTGAATCTGAGCCGACATGCATGATGCATCATCAGAGGCCGAAGAAGATGGTGGCTTTTGAAGGTGCTTTGACTGGGAGGCGATTCCTGGGTTGTCCTGTGCAGCAGGTATTAAATCTTATTTTGCTGGTGGAGATGTGTGATGTGCTTTGCTGCTGGAGATGTGTGGTGCAGCATGTGGTGCAGAGATGTGTGATGTGCAGAGATGTGTGTTGTAGTTAACTGAATTCAATACATGACTGAACCTGAGAACACCTACATGCAGAGATCTTTAGTGTACTGTGAACTGAATGTATTAGTTAGGTGTTTACTGAATATAGCTGTTACCTAAAAAAGAACATAGTTAAATGAATTTATACCTACTGCTAAATATGAGTTATAGCTGTTAACTGAATTTATGTCTGATGGTAATTCAGAGAGCATATTGATGTAGGTGTGAACTTTGGTTATCTGTACTAAGTTTGTTACTAAGTGATTTGTGCTTAATTATAAATAATTGCTTCTGTAGGATATAGGTGTGAACTGTGGGGTTGTGGAGTGGGTGGATGGTCCTTGGCCAGAGATTCTACAAAGGTGCCTAACAAGGATTTGGGACATGTACCATGAGCAGAACTTGGGGAGGGTGAATGACAAACAAGCCCATGAGAAAGAGGTGGGCAAGCTACAGAAGGAAATTGATTTCCTGTCAAACAACTACAGCCAGTGGGTGGAAGATGTATCCAAGCTTTTTGACTATCAAGATGGCAAGATGTCTCATGACATGGACTATACCAGTCAGGCAATCAATGAACTAGCTGAGAAGAAGAAACAACTTGAGGATCAGGCAAAGATTGAGTTAAGTATGGAAAAGCTGAAGCTTGCCAAGGAGCAAAGGTGCATTCTTCAAAGCCAAGCAGATATCATTCAGAACGTGAGGAAGGCCATGAAGGAACTGGAGGGGGACAGGGACCTACTTAAGCAAGAGAAGAAGAAGCTGGAGTATCTGATTGCTGATCTGCTCAATGCTGGGCATGCGAGCAAAGATAAGCTGGAGAGGATCAAGGCAATTATGAATGAGTGAAGTGCTTGATGTGTGGGTTAAGTAATTAGTAGGCCTATATATATAGCTGGCCTTGGAATGTCATGCATGTTAGGTGTATATTTTTGGAAAGTTCCATGTGCTTTCAGAATGGTATGAGGGAGGGAGGTACTGTTATGGTTTAAGAACTAGTTGGTTTTATCTATGATGTAATGACTATTATGTTAAGACCTACTATGCTAAGTGAGTACTATTGCTAAGTTAAGTAAGTAAGAATGTTTTATCATGTGTGGATAACTGACAATAGTGACATAGTTGGAAGTGGCAAGTAACATATATAGCAAGTAGCAACTCCAAGTAGCTTAGATAGTGTGACAAATAACTTAACATAAGTAGCAAGTAGCAAGTAACATATATAGATAGTCTGACATAGATAGATAGTACTGCCATTCATAGTCTGACATAGGAAGCAACTAAAAGTAGATAGTGCCTGACATAGATAGCAACTAGTACTAGTAGATAGTGCCTGACGAAACTGAACCTAGGAACTTGCTGAACTTAAGAAAGTTCAGGACTGACGAAACTGAATTTTTTTGCACTGAAAGACAGCACTTCACTCCTCCTTCTTCAGCATCTTCAGGCGCTGGGAGCGGCGCACTGCAGTCACGTCCGCCCTCTTCTTCTTGGCCGGCGCCGGCACCACCACATCTTCCTCGCCGCCATCTTGTTCTTGCTTCACGACGACGCCGTCTGGGAGATCGACCTCCGGCAGCGCATCCACGTGGATTGGGAGGTTCCTGTCCCCCTCCACGGCGTCGAGGACGGGAGCCAACAGCTGCACTTCAGGCTCGTCGTCGGAGAGGACGACGACCTCATCCACCTCGTCAGATTCGTCAGACGACTCGTCCTCATCATCTTCACTGGACTCGTCGTCAGAGGACTTGTCGTCTGAAGACTCGCCGTCAGAGTCACCAGAGGGGCCAAGGACCCATGGATTGCGCCTGTCCCAGTAGGCGTTGTTGATTGGGGCTGGGAGCGCGAGGACGGCGTCGGTGACGTGGTCCGCGGCGGTCGGCGGCGTGGTGGATGAGCGGTACATCCACCATCGGGCGCGCTGTCTGGGGTCGGGGGAGCGCTGCACCTCGCGCATCGCCCACAGCAGAATGGTCGGCGGCGGGATGGTGCGGCCGGCAGGGAAGGCGCGCTGCTTTTCAGCAGCTGTCATCACCTTGACGAGGCCGTGGACGTGGTTCCTCAGCATCGCCAGACTGGGGAACCAGCGCGCGATCTCCCTGTACTGCGCGCGCATCTCCTGGTTGTTGCCGGCGAGAGCTTCGATGGCCAGCTGCCAGTCCATGGCGACGGCGGTGGCAGTGGTTGTCGGCGGCGATTTCGACAGGAGAGAGGGGGAAGCGGAGTGGGCGGTGCGAGCGGCGAGTGGGCGAGTGAGCAGAGAGCCTGGTGGGTGGACACGTAATAAAGTCGTAGATTCCGAAACGGCTGGGTTTACTCAACGCACGCTCACCACGATGGCGGCTGCAATGCAGGCTGAACAGACGACATGGTGGGCAACATATAATAAGTTTGGCCGATGCTAAGCAAACAAATCACTAGCACTAGCCCGTTGGTATTGAACGCATGGTTACAACCAACTGGTCCTGGGTTTGAGCCCCAGGCCAGACATTTTTTTGTACATATTTTTTTTTCTAAAATGAATTTGGCAGTCACTTCTAAACTATAGAAACGGCAAAGTAAAACAAAAGAACAAATTAAAACAATTAAAACATGCACCTAAACTGCACAAATGGCAAAGTAAAACAAATAAAACAAATCACTAGCACTTAACCCATTGGTATTGAGCACAAATAAGTAGCAACCATACATTCAACATTGCACATTGCACAGAAGTTCACATGTCTAAATTTAAGCAGTCTAGTAGCAGAGCACAAACTTAGTACCATACAATCAAACTAAGTAGCAGAACACAAACTTAGTAACAGAGTTTCAATGGTTTCCACTAGCACTAAAATATAGTGCAAACTTGCTAGGGGGTTTCCTCTTCCTCTTTCCTGCTAATCACTACTAGGGAAAAGCCTATACACAGAATCTTACCAGCAGCGCGCATTAAAATCAGGCGCTGCTGCTAAGTAGCAGTAGCACGGGTTTTTAAACCTCGCTACTACTAAGCTGATAGCAGTAGCGCTGGTTTCTAACCCTCGCTACTACTAAGCGGTCTCTACCGTGCCCCCCGGGACATGCCATAGTAGTAGCGCGGGTTTTTAACCCTCGCTACTACTAAGTTTATAGCAACAGCATTGGTTTTTAACCCTCGCTACTACTAAGTGGTCTCTACCGTGCCCCTAGACCATGCCATAGTAGTAGCGATGGTTATAAACCTCGCTACTAGTAAGTTGATAGCAGTAGCGCGAGTTTTTACCATTCGCTACTACTAATCGTCTGCCATAGTAGTAGCGCGGGGTGTGGTCCCATTTTCAAACTCTACCCCCCCCCCCCCCCCGTGAATCGCCTTTTCAGTTTAAAAAAATAAAACAAAATGATGAAAATGTCAAAAAAATAAAAGAAAATAAGTTTCCCATGTGATATGTGGTCTAGTTGTTGGGAAAATTTGCAAATAAGAATTTCGACTTCATTTGCAAAATCTCTCGAGAATTTGTAAAAATGGGCATAACTTTTGCATACTAACTCGGATGAAAAAGTTTTTTATCTGAAAAATCATCTACTCAAAAAGTTACATCCAAATTTAACTGGGGGAACCCCGTTAAACATTTTTAAAATCCTCAAAAACCTAACAGAAAAAAGTTACGGGGCTTTTAAGATCTAGAGGCAAAAAAATCCATCAAATTTCAGTTTTTTCTTTAATTTTTGTTAAATCTGGTCAAACTGTGGTCAAACTAATTATTCAAGAATATTAGTGTTACTAAATAATTATTTCAGTTTTTTTGAATTTTGGTCAAATCTGGTCAAACTGTGGTCAAACTAGTTATTCAAGAAATATTACTGTTAATAAATAATTATTGTTTTTTAGAACAATAGTTTTAAACTCAAGCAGTGAAATGTGTGACTTCATGGTCAAGCTAAACTCCCGAGGGTTAATAGGATTGACATCTTACTATTGTCAGGAAAACAACAAGTGCAGACTTGGAATCGAGGGAGAATAAAACCCGGAAGTTAAGCGTGCTCAGGCTGGAGTAGTGAGAGGATGGGTGACCGTCTGGGAAGTTAGATGATTTGAAATGATGAGGGGTGATTAGATATTAAATTGAGCAGCGATGAGGGTGATTAGAGATTAGAGGTTAAAATAATTCAGAAATTTTAAAATTCGGGCAAAAAATTCGAAAAAAAATCCGCAGGTTAGTAGTAGCGCTGGTTTTTACCCACGCTGCTACTAACGAACGTAGTAGTAGCGCGGGTGGCACTCGCGCTGCTGCTATAAGTTAGCTGTAGCGCCTTATTAGTAGCGCCGGTCCCCGCGCTGCTAATAGGCCCAAAACCTGCGCTGCTCCTAGGCTTTTCCCTAGTAGTGAATATCCCTGGTTCTGCAGTGGATGCTCTTGGTGCATTGAATGTTCTTGTTGATGCTGATCCTCTTGGAGCTCTTGTTGATGCTGATCCTGTTGGAGGTGCTGGTGAAGACCTGGCTGCTCCTGCAGAAACAGTTGATGCTGAAGCTCTCTTATCTGCTGCTGTTTTTCTGTTCCTCACTTCTTTAGGAGGTGGAGCAGATGAGGCTGGCCTCTGTGAAGTTTGGTGTTGATGTGGTGGTTCTGGAGGTGGGTGACTAGCACTAGAGGAACCCCTAAAAATTTCTCTATTCTCCTGCATGACAGGATTAAGATAGTTAGTACATAATTAAACAACTATTAACTAAACAAAGAATGCAACATTTTTAAATGACCTGGTGTAAGTTCTTTCTCATCTGAAGACTTGGGTTTAGAGCTTTCCCACAGTAAGTAAATCTATGGCCCTGTAGACCACAATTGCTGCATGTAATTTTTCCCATCCTGCTTGTGTCTTTTTGTGCAGGCACCTCAAACTGGCCCTTTCTCCTAGCTGTTTGTTTCTTCCCTGCTTTTTCTTTGAACACTGGTGGCTCAATATCCTGAGTATGGGTGCCAGGCCAGAATCCAGGACCAGGGACAGGGTACACTATGTCTTTGTATGCTTCAATATATAGTGGTTTTTTGAAAAATTCATGCACATAGTCCTCTGGGTGCATGTGAATCTTGCTCATTGCTGCTATTGCATGACTGCATGTCACACCTGTCATGTCCCACCTCCTGCAGTCACATGAGTTAGTAGCTAGGTTGACACAGTACTGATTTTCCTTACTAGACACTTGCCAAATGTCAGGACCAGCCTTATGTGCCTCACAATATTTGGCATACTTCTTATTCTCCTCTAGTTTCTCTCAATAGTTGGGTGTGATCATCCACCTGCTGTTCTCTGTTTTTTCCCTGGTCTTCTGCCTTTTAATCATTTGCTTAGTCCTTATTCCTTCAAACATAGTTCTAATTGGTTTGGCCCTAACATCAAGGATCATTTTGTTGAAAACCTCACTAAGGTTGTTCAGAACAAGATCAGTTTTGCAATTGTAATCCATTGAAGACCTACACCAAGTCTCCTTTGGAATTTTTGAAAGCCACTTCCAGACATCCTCACACTCTGCTTTAAGCTCTGCCATTGCTAATTCATGGCCATGTTTGGTGAATGAGTAGCTAGCCTGATCTACTAGCCTTTTTAGTTCTCCTCCTCTGAAACCAGTTGACTGAAAATTTGCATAGATGTGCCTGAGGCAGTATCTCTGAGGGGAATCAGGGAACACCTCATTTATAGCCTCAAGAAGACCCTGATTGTAAATTAATAACCATGGTCATGAACAAAAACAAATAAAGCCAGTAATAACTATATTTATCTAAACTACTGGCTAAGATAGGTTGCATACCTTTTGCCTGCCAGAAATAATGGTGTAGGTTCCAAATTTGCTTCCACTTCCAATGCAACATCTTAGCTGGGTTAAGAACCATGTCCAACTTTCTGAATCTTCCTTATCAACCACACCAAAGGCTATGGGGTAGATGTTGTTGTTGCCATCTCTTCCTGTGGCTGCAAGAATTTGTTGTCCAGTGGTTAGCTTGATGAAGCAACCATCAAGCCCTGCATCCATACCCAAATTAGCTACCAAAAAATTACAACAAGATATTTTCAACAAAATGCAGTTATATATTTACCTATAAAGGGCCTGCAACCATTAAGAAATCCTTGCTTTGATGCATGCAAGCAGTAGAACATGTACTTAAATCTAGGAGTTGGGGCAGGGTTTTCTAGGTCCTCAAATGTTGTAACTACACACCTGCTACCAGGGTTTGTGTCAAGAACTGCTTGTAGGTAGTCCCTCAGTCTATAGTACTGCTCCTTCTGGTCACCTTGTACAACCTTAATAGCCTTCCTCCTTGCCCTATAGGCCACACTCTTTGATACATTAACTGAAAACTTGACTTTGCTGTTTTTAATAAGTGAATCCACAGGTGCTCTAGGATCTGCTCTAAGAGATGGCTCAACTGCTTTGGAAAGCCACTTAGTAGTAAATTTTGTGTTCTCTGCTGATGCTGGACAAGTGTGCTCCATGTTACACTTCTTAATGCAAAATGTTCTTTCATGAGCTATCCTGGAGGCACACATGTAAAATTCACATCCATGCTCTCTCTGTGAACACCAAACAATAATTCTTGTTGGAGTGTTCCTGTGGTAGTGAAAAGACCTCAAAGTCCTTATATGAAAATCTCTTAATGCTTTTCTGAACTGGTAAACAGAATCAAAACACAAGCTCTTGCACAAGAGTAAATGTGAATTGGGAATTGAAGGGTCAAAATATACTCTTTCCTTCATCTTTTTCTTACTACTCTTTGTCTTTGCCTTCTTCATGATGTATGGTAGTTCAACTTCATCTTCTTCTTCCTCATCACTTATGCTTGCATCACCAGCAAAACAAAACTCATCTGCTTCAGGAAACCAATCTTCAAAACGTTTTTTCTCTACCTCATTGTGACATCTGCTAGTTGGCCCAGGGTTCTTCACATGTTTCACAATAGCAGTACTTTGCAATGTTGTTTCCTCTTCAGAGGCACACTCTATTTCCATTTGTTGAACAGCTTCAGCACTACCATCTGAATGAACTGAATCATCAGAACAAAATTCAGACACTTCAGTGTCTCCTTCAAAGTGGTTCAAATCTGCCTCTCTTTGAATCCTGCTCCTCTCAAGCTCAGATTGCTCCACAACCTTTTGCACACAGCAACTCTCTTGAGTGTTCATGTAATTCTGAATAACCTATGTACTTATTGCAGGTTCAACATCTCTCACAACCCTTATGTTCACAACATTGACATGATTAAAAAACTCCAACATTTCATGAACACTAGATTCATTACCTAAATACTTAGAGTGGTAGTTTTATGTCACGTTTCCGGCAAATGTGGTAGTTTTTGGTTAAATACTCCCTTTGGACCATATCCAAATATTTAGTTTTCTCAAGTAACAATAGTACTATTTTAATAAAATTAGGGTTTTATTCATAGCACGACCATTCATAATGTTATACAACATTTATCTTTCCCTAATATAAAGCAAGGACTACTTTTGGCCATACGTCATTAAAATTGCCCTCGAAGTAGTCGTAAATTACCCACTATGCCATCCATAAGTGAAGAAAACGATTCGATTATTTCCAAAATCACCGGCAGGTTCGGTTCTTATAAGTATGATACCCTGATAGACCATGTGTAGTCAAGTAGCGCAATTGCTAATGCCTTTTACTTACACGCGGGAGGCCAGGGTTCAATCCCTGGCTCTAACAACTTTTTGCCTCTTTTCTCTCTTATTATTATATATAGCAAGTGCGCCTCCGTCCGCACGCGGTAATGAGCCGGCCCATATGCCGCTTGTGACGCCCCCTGTTTTGCTATTTCATTTTTTTTGTTTTTCCTTTCTCATTTTGGTTTTTGCTTTTCCTTCTTTAAATTAATTTGGATTATATTTCTTTTTTCAAAAAGTTGCAAGTTTTGATAAAATAAATCAAGAAATCACAAAATGTTCTTGAATTCAAAAATCAATCGGGAAATCAAAAAATGTTCGTGATTTCAAAAAATTGTTCACGTATTAAAAGATCATGATTTCAAAGAAAACACTTGTGAAATAGAAAATGCTCATGGTTTTTAGAAAATAATCGTGTATTAAAAAAATTCAAAAATTTGAAAACAATGCCCATGGAATTTTCGAAAATGTTCACAGAAATTAAAACAGATTCAAAAAGTTGCGAGTTTCAAAAACATATATCGAGACTCATAGAATATTTGTGAATTCAAAAAGAAATCAGGAAATCATAAAATAATCATGATTCCAAAAACTGTTCGCATATTATAAAAAAATTGCAATTTCAAAAAAATGTTCGTGATATAAGAAATGTTTAGGATCTTTAAAAAATGTTCTTGAATTCAAAAAACAATCGGGAAATCAGAAAATGTTCATGATTTCAAAAAATTGTTTGCATATTAAAAAAAATCTTGATTTCAAACAAATGCTCGTGAAATAGAACATGCTCATGTTTTTAGAAAATAATTTTATATTCATAACATATTCAGAAATTAGAAAACAATGCTCATGAAATTTTTGAAAATGTTCACATAAATTAAAAAATATTCAAAAAGAGGCGAGTTTCAGAAAAATATACCAAGAATTATAGAGTATTTGTTAATTCAATAAAAATAAGGAAATCATAAAATTTTCGTGATTCCGAAAACTGTTCGCATATTATAAAAAATTGCAATTTCAAAAAAATGTCCATGAAATAAGAAATGATCATGATTTTTTAAAAATGATCGTGTATTCATGACAATCGGGAAATCAAAAAATGTTCGTGATTTCAAAAAATTGTCCGCGTATTAAAAAAATCATGATTTCAAACAAATACTCATGAAATAGAAAATGCTCATGACTTTTAGAAAATAATCGTGTATTCAAAACATATTTCGATATTTGAAGAAAAACCCATGAAATTTTCGAAAATGTTCACAGAAATTAAAATAGATTCATAAAGTTGCGAGTTTCAAAAAATATATCAAGAATTATAGAATATTTTTGTGAATTAAAAAAATAAGAAATCATAAAATTTCATGATTCCAAAAACTGTTCACATATATTATAAAAAATTACAATTTAAAAAAAAGTCATGAAATAAGAAATGTGCATGACTTTTTAAAAATGATCGTATATTCATAACATATTCGGGAATTTGAAAACAATGTCCATGAAATTTTAGAAAATGTTCACTCATCTACATAATCTGATTGTTTTTCGCCTGTTGCAATGCACATATATATTTGCTAGTATACATAAATAATAGTGAAAGGTAACTGCACCCTCAAGACGGGTGCATAGGGTGTGCACGTACTTCTATGTTGGCAATTTGAGTTCCAAAACATATATTATATGTGACGTGAAGTGTATGTTTAGATGCTTCATCCATATACGAATCCAGTGATATGCCCTTGATGACATGTCACATATTTCATTGGTCAAATCGATGACCTAGAAACACGCGCACACTCTGCATCTATCATGAGGGACTATGAAAGATCGTGTCAAAATCTCAAACATTTGATGAAAATGTGTAAGAACCTAGTTGCGCAGATGAGTGGGCCACTCGGCTAGTCATTTCTATTTTCTGAAGAGACAATTCGCTGTGAGAATCATGGCCCTAATCAGTCATGTTTATGTTTATTTTAGATAATGTTTAATTCCTTTTCAAGAGTAGTATTTTTACCATTTTCGCTAACCAGCAGAAAGATACAGGCAACTACAAAACCAAGATTGGATGCAAGACTTTGCCCATACACGTGATTGGTCTATTAAACTCCAACAACTAGCATGCCAACTTGGCCTAGCTTCTACTGCTACTACTTCTAGCGATGTAGCTAGTGTTGCTATTGGCATGGTATTGGCGCTCTGGTACCCTTGCCGACGAAAGGCTCAAGGAGTTGACATAGTCGATCGATACAAGCATTGTAGTCGAGCATTATTACTTTAAGTAGGGCTGCCAGCCAAGTGTGGCATTCCACAATATTTTTGTCAAGCCATCTCTTTCCCGGTGCCTCTTGTTCTGTAATGCTCTTCACACATTCTTATTTTGTTCCATCTCTTGTGTCCCCGTCGTGCTAGATTTTAACACCATTTCTCATCCATAGCCTATTGAAATGATATCCACAAAGATGGGTGTTTCACTGAGTACATATATGGAGAGAGTTTCATGCATTTCATGCGTAATGCAAATCTGCTGAGTGAAGATAGTTGAGGAGTGTATATGTATGCACAGACACGATGGAAGTTGTTTGGTGAGTAGTTGCACTACAATTCAACATTCAATTTATGTCCTCGTGCATGTGCATGTTCCCGCGGTCATTGCGCATAACTAAGCCAGATCATGAATTCAAGTGGGAGTTGCTACAGACGGCACATGCACGGGCGTATGGGATGACACAGGTTTTGACCACAAATTGATTGTTGGTGATGATCGGTAGCGCGTGGACACTGAAGTATATCAAGAGCTAGCTGATGTCTGCACACAATGTTAATGAACATCATACAAAGATTCAAACCTGGGACAGCAAGCCAAAACATTGTTTCCACACAATGATACCACATCGCATTTTGGACCATTTCATCTACACTTGGAACGTAACTCTCCCTAACTCAAGCATGAACCACTCCACCACAACATATAACTTTCTCTCAACAAAAAGCAAGCATATTGTTTTAGGATATTCAAATGTGCTATTAATATAAAGTCTGAATGCCCTATTTCATTAATGAATTAATTAACTATCTAATATGTTCCTTCTTGTTTTCAATCGGTGTCGAGATAGAAATGAAAAATAGATAGGCGCGGCTGGGAGTTGAACCCCACACATGCACCATCTGGTCTCGGTTCAAGTGGACAATCTCCCTGACTCAAGGGTGAACCACTGAACGATATTCAAATGCTCTATTTAGATGTCTATTGGAATGCTCTATTCGAGTTATGAAATAAATAACTAATGTGCTCCTTCTTGGGTTCAACCTTTAATGTGCTCCTTCTTGTGTTCAACCTTTCATATGTGAATGTGATCCGTATGTTGGACTCCTGGTAAATTTCATATTTCCAAATTTCCGTCGCGCTTGAGTAGGTAGTTTTTGGAGGACAAAACACATGCACGGTAGCAATGTCCGCATAGATACGACTAGCTAGATTTCTATGATGTTGATCAGTACCGATACTTTCTGATTTGGCTGTACTCCCATATGTTGATTAACATCTGTTGCTCTCACTTGTTCCCCCTCCATATTTACAAATGTATACTAAAACATCTCTTAGAATTAATTAAAGTTCATAATATGTGATTTCTGGTGTCAGAGTAGAGCTCCTGTCATGCTAGCTATAGATTGTGTAATCACTTTTGCACTCTCTACTTTGATCTAATGCAGGAACCTTATCTGATTTCGAGGACACGGAAATTTTCGAGTCTTGTCTTCAAAATGAAGAGAAACCTTCAGCTCCGTCCGCGAAGATATATCAGACAAATTAGAGGTTTAGGATAAGGGGATTTACATAATCGGTGATCAAGGATGCCCTCTTCATCCTTGGTTCCTCACACCTTACCAAGAAAACGTCCTCTCAGATTCCCCTTGGCACTTGTGCTAATCTTGGCTTCTTGCGCGTTCACCTTCATTTGCAACTTGAAGTTGTCCATTAGTAGTAGGTTTATTGTCATCAACCATCAACTGTATAACCATTCATGTTACAAGCTTACTCAGAAGAACCAAGTAAAACTACCAAGCAAATCAAATGCTATGTAATAAATTCTGCCAGCACTAAATATAATTTTTTAACATGTGGAGTTTAATAATACTTTAATTACTTTCAGTTGGGGAATGCACATGTTCACCGACCTCACTATCGCTCTCGTCTTCCTCAGTTCCTCGTCCTTAGCCTTGCCTTCGTTGGGGAATGCACCAATGGCATGAGGCAACTTGAATCGTTCCAGATTCTGAATACATGTTATAGGGGTGTATGTTAGTACTTTTCTTTATAGCGGATGTACTTCAGGCAACAAATGAGTGCACAAACTAAAGGGAAACAAGGATTAAGGTAGAACCCGACAAAAATTGAGAAACAGTATAATGAGGCGACCTACGAGTCACCACATCGATTTGAACTTCTTAGCCGTTCGATGATGCACATGAACGTACCAGATCCATCTGCCACCCCGCAAAGCGTTTTTGTCCCTTGTTCATTGCCTTCATGGGTGAGTTCGCAATAGATGGCCAGCCCAACTTAGCAGGGATGCTGCTCCGCAGACTGATCCAGTTGTCTTCTGGTGATCTGGGCTAACAAGGGGTACTAGGTGACCCAGCCCACCAAACGCTTTCAATGATTCACCCAGCCCGACAACCGCTAATAGCAATTTTTTATTCGGTTGAGTCTGCTTACACCCCTACATCCCACAAAAAAGGTTACCACTTACGTTAGTCCAGTCTGCCTATTCACGCTAAAATGAACTGTTTGCAATTTGTTTACTTGCTTGCAATTGTAGTGGTCAAATCTGTTAGTATTGTGGGAAGAATGATTGAATGCACAATGTTCCGTCATGGGATGCATCTTCCTCCCCCAACTTCCAGATTTTATGCCATTTTGAGCCCTCTAAAAAGATATATCCTAGAGAAAAAGAGAAACAAATTGGACGCAGAGATTCTTAGCCCGAGCACAAATTAGCTCATGTGAACAGTAAATTTGAAAAAAAAACAAAACAATTCAAAACGATGAATTTTTTTGTGACATACATTGACAAAAGTTTTATGTGCTTGCAAAAATTCGTCATGGAATCACATTCCTGTAAAGCATGGCATTTTTTACTGTTCACTGAGCTCATTTGAGCTCGGGGGCAAAAGGATCAAAATCTACTTCTCTGGAGATTCAAAACAAGGGTTGAACGCACATGCTCTTGGATAAACAGTAAATTCACAAGAATAAATAGAAATAAAAAATACATATACTTATTTCTTTTGCAACAAACATGTCCATGTGTCCTAACTCCGTGTGTGTGTGAGTGTTCGTGTAGAAATATCATTTGTGTTCATGGTAAACCACCTTTGTACTTACTATTGTGGTCTGTTCATGCTCAACTTATTCTTTTCGAAAAGAACTTTGTGGAAAAGGATTTAAACATTTAAATTTTCAAATCCCCTCCATTGCCTCGGTCTTTCTCCGTGAATCCGAAAAATCGTTTTATTCATTTTTGGCCAATTCACTCACGCTTATTGCATGGACACTGAATATATGGGCAGATCACATTTGATAAAATTCTAGGTTCATTCAAATTTGTCAATATTTGTACTGTGCTTTCGTCAAGGTAAACGGGCGCAGCAACACACGCTTTTATGTTCTAGTTCATATGAAGACACCGAACCATCCCCGCGCAGCCATCACCTCTGCCTCATCTCCTACGGCTACGGTTGTCGCATACATGTTGATGTTGCAACGACCACTACCTCCATCTTCCCCGCCAGCCCTTTAAGACTAGAGTTTTGGTGAACACCGAGCGGTAACCACTATCTTGGCCACTAACGCGTCGACTGAAAGGATAGAATCAGATAAACCAACTTGAAATCCGAAAGAAACACAAGCCAGACAAGTAAGACAAGCAACTGGACGCACCTTGCTAAAGACATCCATCTGTACCTCCAACGAGCACTGAGCAACTTTATCCACCACGACCATGAAGCCCTTGATGTCGTAGTCGCTGACCAAGCTAGCTAATAGCACGATCAGACAAGGGCTTGAACTTCCCACCAACAGTAAGGATGGAGCCCATGGCACCGCCGTTGCTTTCATCTGGTTGGCTGCCTGCCATGCTTGCCTCAGAGCGGCGATGAGCAGATGCGTGGGCGGCGGTGAGGAGGGGGATGGGGTTTGGCTACTGGCTAGGGTTTGCTAGCGGAGAGGGCTGCACATTTCTTTTTTTTTTAGAGTAGGGTTGCGTGTTTTTTTTTCCTTTTTTTTGAGCTGAGGGTTGCGCATATATGAATACACGTGAGTGGGTAAAATGCCGAAAGCCATGTATTAATTTTCCTAAATGACCTTTCTTACCAAACAATTATTTGCAGCATTGGTCCTCACTACTAAAAAAAACCATATACATAGAACTTTAGCAGTAGCGCTTGTTAAAAAAGCGCGCTACTGCTACACAGTAGTAGCGCACGCGGAACAACCGCGCTGCAGATACATATATGGCAGTAGCGTCTCCCGTTGTAAACGCGCTACTACTAAAATTCCCACCACTAAGCCGATAGGCTACACTTAGTAGTAGCGCCCTTTTAGAAACCGCGCTGACACTAATATTGTTGTAGCAACGCGTTTATGTGTAAGGCACTACTGGTAACGAAAATAAAATAAAATGAAAAACAAGTAGAAAAGTAAATGAAAATGAAAGAAATAGAAAAAGGAGAAAGGAAAAAAAATAAAAAGTAAAGAAAAATAAATGAAAAAAGGGAAAAAAAGAGAAAGGCATAGCAGTAGCGCGTTTCTGAAAACGCGCTGTAGCTAACTTAGCTATAGCGCGCGTTTTCAGAAACGCGCTACCGTTATGTTTCACTTAAACAGCGGTTTCCCTGCCCCCTGGCCACCACTTCTCCCCCAAATCCCTCGCCCCACTTCGCCGCCATCTCCCCAATTCGCCGTCGCCCCACTTCGCCGCCGTCTCCTGCCGGCGTGGACGCCCGCAACCTCACCGTCTCCCCCCGAGGCCGCCCTCATCCTCACCGCCGCCGCCCGAGGCCGCCCTTAGCCTCACCGCCGCCGCCCGAGGCCGCCCTCGACCTCACCGCGGCGGCCCTCGACCTCACCGCCGGTCGAGCCCGCCCAGGACCGCCGCTGCCCGTGCCCGAGCCCGCCCTCCCCTCCCCTGCCTCCGTCACCGAGCACCTCCCCGCCACCGTATCTCCCCTCTCTGTAAGCCCCCCACCACTCCTCTCTCTCTGCATTTTAGAGCAAAAATTAGTAGAGCAAAAGTTAGTTTATAGCAAAAAATTTAGTTTAGAGCAAAAGATGTTAAGTAGTAGATGTTAGAGCAAAAATTAGTTTAGAGCAAAAAATTTGGTTTACCGCAAGAGTTATTTAGGGCAGTAGGGTTTAATTAGGTTTTTGTTTTCATAGATGTTTTTTTAAAAGAAAAAAATGAAGAAAATGTTAATTAGGTTAGGGCAGTAGTGGTACTAGTAGATGTTAATTAGATGTTTTTTAGTTAGGGCAGTAGGGTTTTGCTAGGTTAATTAGGTTAGTAGTGCTGCTAGTAGTAGTGGTACAGTAGGTTAATTAGGTGAAGTTAAATGAATAATCTAAATGAATGAAATTAGTAGTTAACTGAATTTTTTTTCCTTTCATCATTATAGAGCACTAAAGTTAACTGAATTTTGTTCTATTAGTAGTTAAATGAATTTCCTTCTACACTTAGTTTTTGAATTAGCTTGTGAAATTTGGACATGTATATTTGGACATATGGTTGCTCGTGTATATTTGGACATGTGGTTGCCAGTGTATATTTGGACATGTGTTGCGGTGTCGAAGATGGATATTTGAACACTGTTTCCAGGGAATGAAGCTGAGTGGCCTATGTTTTGCCGGAATGTTGATTCATTTCCGTTCCGGCAAATTTCAGGTTCTCGATTTGTCCACTTTTTAGCAAAAGTCATGCCGAAATTTTCCGTGAATTTTGGCATGACTTGTGACATATCGAGTGCCCGGGATTTGCCGCACCGGAAAGGAGTCAACATTCCTGCAAAGCATATGCCTTTTTTATGTCATTTTCATTTTATTAGGTCTATAACTAATTGACTAGATTTAATCGTAGGAAACATGACTAGCAACGATGAAGGACAGGGTTATGGTGATTGCGACAATGTCTACCTGGCGGCAGACGAATTTAGAGCCTTGCCGACGATCAACGGACGTTGTTGTTCGGCCCACCGGTCGCATCGGGGACTGAGACCGACATGCAGACTGGTGCTGAGACTGAGACCGGCGCTGAGATTGAGACCGGCATCGAGACCGGCACTGAGACTAGCGGAGCCGGTATAGGACCGAAAGCAAAGAGGCAACGGCTTCCTAAAAAGCTCAGGACTACTAGACTGGTGGTCACGGAGGTGGACGACGGCAATTTTGAGCCAAACGCGCCTGAGGAAGCGCTCGCGTGCTACGACAATCAAATAGGCTGCATCATACGGACAACCACCACCATCAACGATGAGAAACTACAGAAGATAGATAATATGAGGCCCTCCCTCCTAAAGAAGCAACACCAGATATTCTTGTTCCTGGGCCGGAATGAAAAGGATTATAAAGATCCAAATAAGGACCCGACAATGAAGAAGATAAACAAACACGCCATGACCAAGTTTAGCGACACGTTGGCCGCCTGGAAATCAAGGGTGCAATATTGGATCGTCAACAAAAAGGAACCCTACTCCGAGATTGTAAAGGATAATCCGACAATCACGGCAGAGCACTTTCAAATATTCAAGGCGGCTTGCGAGGCCGAAGCTGCCAAAAAAAGTTGAAGTACATGAAGGGGCTTCAACAGAGGAACATTGGGTGCCACCACCTCGGAAGCCGTGGTTATGGCGGGAAGAGGTCCATATGGGCCAAGGAGGACGCGGAAGCCGCGAGTCTGGGCATCCCAGACCCCTTGGCAGAGTTCACCGTCCCGCAGGAGCGTGACGTCCTCAGGGCCCGGCACCGTTGGGACCCAGTGAAGAAGGTGTTCGAGACAAACGCGGTCACGACGGAGTTCATGAGACTGCTGATAATTTTAGTTTCTGATCAATTCGACTGCACGTTAGTCATATTTGTAAACGATCCTTGTGCCTTTTGCAGAGAGAGCAGCATAGGATTGCGGCCGAAAGCGACTCGCCGTCTGAGGCGTTGGCGAGGCCCAAGTGGGACACTCCATTCAACCGGGCTTTGAACATATTGAAAGGACTCCCGGTGGAGACTCGACCATCGTATGGACGCGTGCACGGTGTTGGAGACGGCGCCACGTGGAAGAAGTACTACCGTGAGACCACGGAGAAGAGAAAGGAAAGACGGAGGTTAACTGAAGAAAACATCGACAAGAAGGTTGAGATTGCGGTTGGGAAGAAATCATCTGAGATAGTCGCAACAGCGGTAGCTGCCGCAAAACAGGTGCTTGTAGATATGTCTACTACCTTGGTTCCGGCCGTTTTCAGTTGGAGCAGGCAAAATCCAGAAAAAAAATGCAGCGGACTTTCCCCTTGCTGACTTCTTGGGGAGCACCTCGACTAGCGTTGCACCAGCACCTGCAGCTGCACCTGCTCCCGCATCGGCTCCTGCACCTGCTCCCGCACCTGCTCCGGCACCGGCTCCCGCACCGGACGTGCTCGGCGGTTCTTCGTCTTTGGCTGATCTCGACGCCCTCACGGTATCTGTCACACCGGCGCCTTCAATAAATGTATAACCTCCCGTTTTTGTTGCCTTTCGGATGTCTCACATCGCAGACTTTTCTTTGCAGGCCGACGAAACCCCGTGCACCATATTATACACTATCAACGACCAGAAGGTGGACGTGGGGAAGGCGACGATAATGAAGCCGAAGGAACCATTGTTCAACAGCCGGCCGATCCCCCAGACGTCTTCAAGGTTTCTGTGGCCAGTGTCAAACCGGGCCACGAGAATTTGGCTCCTCTGGTACTAGTGGGGGATGACGACGAGACCCCACGACGGCTTGGTGATTGTTGCAATGGGTGGGTCTTGTTGTGGCCAAAGAGTCTGCTTCGTCTGGAGGCGGCCGAGAGCACACCCATGAGCACACAGTTAGGTATGAACATCAACACCTCACCTACCCAATTAGCGTCGGCTGTCGTGCTGGGTGATAGCGGAGGGGGTGAGGAAAAGGCTCCATTAGTCGCTGGTGACGTCGCCATAGATGAGAATGAGGATGACGATGACACTCAATGGTATGACAATACTGGTGCCTACTTAGGGTTTGAGCGTCATGAGTCGGTGCTTGAATTGCCGTCTCCGGAGTCTGAACGTATTATGGACAACCTTTCGGTAGTAAAGAAGTCTAGGAAGAGACCGAGAAAAGGCAATAACAAAGCTGCTCCTATGATCCAGCCGCCTCAGCAGCCTCGGGTTCAAGACCGTATAGATATCCCCGGTGCGGCAAAATGGCATATCCCCGGTCAACCAATCCTACCTGAAGCAGCGCTAGGGGCCAGATTCGGCGATCTAAGGAGACTTCATGACGATGTGTTGTGGATAGAGAAAGGCCTCATCGCCTCGAAAGATCCAGGATACCCACTTTACGTGGTTAACGTTCCGCGGCAATTGTCATACCTCAACACATTCCCCGCGGAGAAGTTCTTCCTTCGATTTGATTACATATTCGACATGTTTCATGTGAAGAAGATGGATTTTATGTTTGTCCGCCTTTATGCCTTGCACATGAACTACCTCATCGGGGTTGAGAAGATACCTCATATCTGTGTCGCTGACCCGTACTTCATGCACGAGGGCTTCTTGGGAGTCTGCGCAAAGCACCATGAATACGCGAGGGAATACATCGTCAATTTCATGCTCGCCAATAAGGATAAGGAGGTGATTCTCGTGCCTTATCATCCCTTGTAAGTCATCCGTGCGGATATCCTTCCTTCGAATCCAATCATTCATTTGCACGGTGGAGGCTAATTAATTTGAGGTATACTTATTTTGCGCAGCGGCGGGCGCGCCGTCCTCATCATTCTCTACCCCCGATACTCGCACGCTCTTTACTTGGACTCGTCAAAGAACATTAACAAAAAGGAGTACACCCACATCAAGTCTGTTCTCGACAGTGCTATATTTTACTACGACGCACGGGGTGGAGAGGTCAAGGACAAGAAGAGAAGGGACGACAGGCCCGCCTTCGGCCATAAGACCGACTTCTGCTACATCCAGCAACCGAGTGATTCTCTTAATGATGGATTCTATGTCCTACACCACATGTTGGAGTACATACGGGATCACCAGAACCTTTGCATGTCAGCTAGATCCGGCGATGCTCATATTCTGCAATGGGCAAAGAACTTTGGAGATATCGAGGATCATCGACTTCGAGCTGAGTTCTTAATAAGGATCAACGTGACGATCCTATAGTTTTTGCACGATCTTTCACCGCAAGACAATAAAATAGAAAAACTTCTAATCACGGGAGTAATCCATGTAACCTGAAGATGAGAAAACAAATCCAGCAAGCAACGTGATGAAGATCACCACGCCTCAAACCAAAGCACGATAATCCTTGATGAACACAAGAACCTCCGCAGCAATCTTTATAAGATAAACGACATCGCCGTCCCCGAAGGGATGCTTCACCGAGGAAGCACAACTCGGTAGTTTTAGACTAAAATTCTGAACTCCCTAAACCTAATGCGCCCCAGCTCCTTATATGGAGGGGTGAGGCGCCCGGCCTAATGGGCCTCGACCTGACTTGGTTGGACAGGCCCAAAACCGGGCCAAAACTCACAATTATTAAAAATAACAACGACACGCCTAGCTTGGTGGAGTCCTGAAATTGGGCTTCACCTCTTCCGTCGTGCCCATATCATCCTCCCTCCTTCAAAAAGCGTTGTCCTCAATGTGTGAGGGTCTGCTGGAAAGGGTGGCGTGATATCAACAAAAGCATCATGCGTCTTCGCCATCTTCAAGTCTCGCCTGCCTACCACTCCACATCCTCCCTCTTGGTCTGCTCGACTTGGTTCAGCTGTGGGTGCATTTCTTCTCCACACACGCCTGGGCATAGGCGCCACCACCTTCTTCTTGTCCACCTTTGCTGGAGCCCTTTGTTTCTGAACATGAACCTGCTTTGCACTACCCTGCAAAAGATGAGTAATGTCTGGGCCACACAACTGACGAACACGTCCATCCTTGCCTTTGTGCATCCGTACTGCTGCTCCAACAAAACGCCTCACAGGTGTGATAACAAAACTGCTCTTGTCGCTCCGAAGCACCTCATGCACTGGGACATGATCAGCACAAATATTATCAGTCTGAACACCTGTGTCAACACAAACTGGAATTGTAACACATGCTGCAACATCCTTCCTCTCATCAGAAAGAGGCTGTACTTCAACTGGCTTGTCACTAACAAGAACAACAGGCTTGTCATCTACAGGTATAGCTAAAGCAATATCAACAATGTCGCTCTGTGCATCATGATCCTCATGCCGCAGCTTAGCTAACCTTGGCGGCTTAGCCTTGCGCAACCTCTCCTTGTGTACCACCAGCTCCACATTAGATTTTATTTGATCATCCTTCATAGGCTTCAAAGTCTGTTGTTTGCCATCATGGACAAAAGAATATGTATTTGCTCTCCCAGCATGTGTAACATTGCGATCATACTGCCATGGACGTCCAAGTAACAGCCCACAGACCTCCAATGGCAACACATCATATTCTACCACATCAACATAGTCACCAACTGTAAATGGCACACGCACTTTATGAGTAACCTTCAGCATACCGCAGCTATTCAACCATTCAAGATGCTTAGGTTCAGGAATACGCCATCTGGACAACCCCAATGATGCCACCATTGCCTTGCTTATGCCATTAGTACATCTACCACCATCAATCATCAACTTGCATGCTTTGCCTTTAATCATACACTGAGTCTGAAATAAACTCCATCGCTGACCCTTGTCAAGTGTTTTGCAAGCTTCGCCCATGGATGCTTCAGTAAGATTTCTTCAGAGCTATTTGGACTCCTTGATCGGCATCAAGTTAAATACTCAGGCGGATCCGGTGAAAGGGAAAAGTGTCATATCTTATGACAGGGCCAGTGTGCCATGTGCTTCAGCACCAGTTTTAAACTGGAAACAGCTATTGATGGATGGGTGAAACTCAATACGGACGGCTCTTATATTTCAGGCGACGTGGCTGGTGCGGGTATGATACTCAGGAATGCACAGGGTGACATTATCTTTTCAGCCTGCAGGTCGCTATTTCATTGCAGGGATGAACTGGAATCAGAATTATGCGCGTGTATGGAGGGACTGTCCCTTGCTATACAACGTTCTGAACTTCCTGTAGCTATTGAGATGGACTCGATGGTGGCAATCTCTCTGATCTCCAGTGTGGTTCCTGATCGATCTGTCTATGCTTCGGTGGTAAGTGAGATTAAATATCTCATGACTCTTAGACATACTTGTGTTATTCATGTCTTTCGCTCACAAAATAAAGCTAGTGATAGCTTAGCTAGTTTTGGTAGAATTAATGGCAGGACGATGACCTGGATCGGGTCTGGTCCGCAGGATGTTTTGGAGATTGTTCGTAAGGACTGTAATAACTCTTTGATTGAGTAATGCAAGTATTTCTCCCGCAAAAAAAAATTGTTTTGCAAGCTTCATCGTGTACCCTCTTGAGTTGCATATTCAGCCCACTCAATGGTACAACATCGTCCACCAAAATCGTGTCAACATCAGTCTTGTCCTCCTTAGAACCAGTACGTGTTGTCTTTGCCTCGTTGTCGTCATTAACATCATCTATCTTCGTCATGGATGTGTCCTTGGAAATTACCTTCGCAGAATGCTGCACAGTATGCGTGAGAAAAACTGTAGTGGGCTTTTTTAATTCCACCCGCATCTCTTCAATGATCTTTTGTATATCAGCTATCTCAGCCCGAGCACATTCCTTAGAATTCTCATCCAGCCCAGAAAACTATGTGGAAGCCATCTTCCCTATCCGGCGAACAGATAATAAAAGGACGCCGATAACTGCCAGACGTGTGGCATATACGACATGCGCCCACACACCGTGTATGGTGTGAGCAGGAGGCAGCCCACACAGGCTGTGTGTGGGCGGACATTAGTATTGCCCACACGTGTGGGCGCGGCTACTTCGTGCCACACGCCCAACAAGTACTACTCATCTCCACCCCGTGCGTGTGGCACGAAGCAAAAATGCCCACACGTCCTGATGCAGCTACGTTAGGTACCCCGCAAGATGACGATTTAGTTGCCATCCTGGTTGGCAGATGTAGTTATCCGGGATGGCAAGTGTAGTTGTAAAAGCATGAAAACTCTATCTGTTTTGGTTACTATAGTTGCCATGTCTAA
Organism: Aegilops umbellulata; assembly: GCA_032464435.1. Lineage (NCBI taxonomy): Eukaryota > Viridiplantae > Streptophyta > Magnoliopsida > Poales > Poaceae > Aegilops > Aegilops umbellulata. The sequence goes on along the minus strand of CP136060.1, from coordinate 514,559,736 downwards.
TTTATGGTAGTTGCCGCGTGTAATCAAACCGTAGTTGCCGTGTGTGATTAACTACTTGCCACATATTATCAAAACAGTAGTTGCCATGTGTGTTTACCTAGTTGCCACGTGTGGTCCAACCATAGTTGCCATGTATTGTTAATTACAGTTGCCATGTGTGGTTATCTGGTTGCCATGTACGCGCAACTGCAGTTGCCGTGTAGCAAAGAATCACAGTTGCCATGTGTATGTACCGAGTTGCCACGTTTGCGTAACTGCAGTTGCCGTGTAGCAAAGAATCACAGTTGCCATGTGTGTGTACCGAGTTGCCACGTTCGCGTAACTGCAGTTGCCATCCACAACGTAGGAGTGTCGTGTGGGCCAAAAAACAGTTCGCCCACACGCGCATGACCTAGGTGGTGGCTGTGTGGGCAGAAAATAGTTCGCCCACACAGCGCAGCTGGCAAACAGCGTGATGCGAGCGTGTGGGCAAACTCTCCAACGCCCACACACCAGCCCCGTCCTATGTGGCACAAAAAATCAACCTTTTCGTGCCAAGATTCGTGCAAAAGGCACTGGACGACGATCCAGGCGTGTGGACGAGTTGGGGAACGCCCACACATGTGGAAGTTAGTGTTTCCGTAATAAAATCGCAGTTTTTTTAACCATGAGCTCGACTCTACCGTGAGTTGGTTTTCAAACGGACTAAAACAAGAGAATCTTCTCTCTCCTGCCTCAACTAATTAGGAGTTAACTAATATAAAAAATCCAGCAAGCTGATCACAAAACTCCAAAACAAACTAGTACTCCATCACGTACCAACCAAATCGCTCTGCTTCCTGAAAATTCGGAGTCAGCCGAAAATAGGGCGTCCTTCCTATCTGAGCGACCAAACCTCGCCGAGATCGCAAGGAAAATTGATAGCACCGACGCCCTCAGTTTGATCTGACTGGAAGACAAACTCTCCGCAGAACAGACTGGCGGCAACGATGCAATCTCAACAGGATGAACTCACGGTGAGAAATCCAGTAATCTAATACCACATAATAAGGATCAACGTGATGATCCTATAGTTTTTGCCCGATCTTTCACCGCAAGACAATAAAATAGAAAAACTTCTAATTACGGGAGTAATCCACGTAACCTAACCTAAAGATGAGGAAATAATTCCAGCAAGCAACGCGATGAAGATCACCATGCCTCAAACCAAAGCACGATAATCCTTAATGAACACAAGAACCTCCGCAACAATCTTTATTAGATAAACGGCATCGCCGTCCCCGGAGGGATGCTTCACCAAGGAAACACAACTCGATAGTTTTAGACTAAAATTCTGAACTCCCTAAACCTAATGCGCCCCAGCTCCTTATATGGAGGGGTGAGGTGCCCAGCCTAATGGGCCTCGGTCTGACTTGGTTGGACAAGCCCAAAACCAGGCCAAAACTCACAATTATTAAAAATATAATTATTAAAAATAACAACGACACGCCTAGTTTGGTCGAGTGCTGAAATTGGGTTTCACCTCCTTCATCATGCCCATATTAGTTCTATCACATCCAGTGCGAACTTACCCAAATCATCATGAAGGAGGTCGTCGAAAAAACAGGGATGTTCTATGAAGAAGGACAAATGTCGCGGGAAGACGTCCGAACACGGGTAGCCGCTCAGCGTCTCGACCTGAAGCCTTTCACTAGGCTCGGGGACTATCTCCCTGACTTGGATGGATGGCACTACATGTTGTAGTGATTGTCGATATATGACAATGTGTCCGTTTAGTCCATACTTTTTTTATGACGGAACTTTGAGTTATGCATGATGAAACTTTATTTGTGATGTAATTAAACCGTCCTCCTTGACTAGCGATGATCACTCTAGTTAGCGCATTTTGGGTAGGATCAACTTTGTTATTTATGCTTATGATATGTTGCTTCTATTTTTGTCAAGTCTGTCTCTTTCTGTTGCTCAACTATATATGTTGCATATCATCGAATCATGTGACGATGCAGGTGCATAGATTATCGATGGCGAAGAAGTGCTACGCCAGGAGTATATATACGATGAGTGGCCGGAGTGTCAGGCCCAGGTGTACCGGTTTCTGGTTTCCGAGCGACGGGCAGTAGTTAGTTTAGATTAACGCTAATGCGAGAGAGGGATACGAACTCCTGTACTGCATAGTTCCGCTCTCACTCAAAGTGATAGCTCTTCTCGTGTATATCATTGTTTAGATGGATGACGATGTAGTTGTAAGTAATCAAGACTTGTATCGCTATTTTGAGATGATGACGAGAGACCACTTTGTGTTGGATGATGATTATGATGATGACATGATTTGATGAGACTATTTATATGTATATGCTATGATTACATTTGTATGTGTATGATATGCTAAAGATTATTGTATAAAGTCTATTCAAATACACAACAAATATGCAGAAAAAAACAGAAACTAATAAAACTAGCAGTAGCGAGGGGAACAAAGTTAGCAGTAGCGCTCCATTACCAGTAGCGCTTCCTGCTAAAAAGCGCTGCAGATATTAGCAGCAGCGCTCTGCACTAAAGCGCGCTGCAGATATTAGCAGCAGCGCTCTGCACTAAAGCGCGCTGCAGATATTAGCAGCAGCGCTCTGCACTAAAGCACGCTACTGCTAGCCATGCATAGCAGTAGCGTGGGACGACAAGCGCTACTGCTGCACGTTAGCTGTAGCGCTTTAAATACCCGCGCTACTGATAGGGTTTTCCCTAATAGTGCCTTCTGATGATACATGCCACTTATGTTAGCGTTTATTAGAGAATGTGGCACCGTATGTATTGTTGTTTTTTAGATGCGCCATGTTTGTTGGCGCTTCAAGCAATGGAGTAGACAAACAACACTACGGTTAATATAATAAAGAGTGAATTCCACATTTTACACCCTAGATATGCATTTGTGACACTAAATACCCTGCAGAGTGGAAATTCTTCTAAATAGCCCTTTTAGAAGCTTTGAACCTCGTTTTCCGACACGTGTCCATTAGGCAAGGTGTAAGGTGACACCTAGGGTCCAAAATATCTGGACGGCGAGGAGGAATGGAAACAGATGGACAAGAGAAGTCTGAAAATGATCGTCCATGATGCCCTCCAATCTCTACACATTTTTTGACGAATCATTGACGCAACATGTTGATCCTATCTAATATAAATAAGAAAAATGCAAAATCAGGGTAAAACTATGTTTAATGTCATCAAAATCTAATATTTTGATAAAAGTTCCACTATATGGAGTAATATGTGTCACAAATGTACACTGCAGGGTTTAAAATATCTCTTCCAAATTTTGTAGAAGAGCATAGGCTGGCTCAGATGGTAGAGCCATCTGCTTTCCAATATCCTACGCATCTGGTGGGCTCGTGTATCCTATGCATCCGTCCATCATCAACCCTCTGATTCAAATCCAACGCGCAACATCAACAGTGTGACTAATTTACACGCCCGCTTAGGAACCTAGAGCATGATTGGTTTGCTGCCAACATTTGGCTAGCCAAATATTGGAATTGCCAAATATTGGCAATACCAAGACTTGCCAAATATTGGCAACTTTATGTGAGACATGCAAGACAACTCGGTAACCAACCAAGTAGTAGCCAATATTTGGCACCATGCCAAACATTGGCATGCCTATTTTTGGCACCAAACCAATTATGCTCCTAGGTCTTCACATCTGTGCAATAACACCCAGTCCGAGTGTTTCTTCATCCTGTAGATCGAAGAGATCACGGCAGCGGGCTGGGTGCCGGCGGCGACCGCACAAGACAAAACGCAGCGGCCGATAGCCACCACCACCAGCCATCCACACAACGCTCCAACCACTAGACGGCCATAGAACGTGGCGGCCCAGCGGCCGGTGGCCACCAGCCATCCACACATATACACAAACGCGGCGGCCGGCGGCCAACAACTCCGGAAGGGCTCGTGACATGCAAGCAAACTCACGTTCTACCTGGAGCTAATCAGACGTCAGACCCATTACATGTGCTTTGCGATCCAGCTATTGTGAAGGGATTTGAACATGTGAGATCCAATTTAGCCTCTCGGAACTGTAGATGAAGGCCACCGGTGTCTATTAATCGAAGGGGCTTTATTGCAAAGATGCAGTGTCTTAGGTGCATAGGCAGGCCCTGTACCTGCAAATTAGTCACGCTTTTGATATTGGCCGTGGGATTTGAATCAGAAGGATCAAGACAGATGGACACACGGATACAAGAAGCCCCCCAGATGCATAGGATATGTTGCCTTTATAGGTCGTGGGTTTGACATGTCAGTCTCTCATTTTTCTTCACAAATCACGATCTTCAGCAAATTGGAATTGGTTCTCTTAGGAAAGTCGAGCAAGTTCTAAATTATGTCTCCGTAGACATAGATTTCTGAATAATTTTGTTGTGCGAATCAAAAGGAATGGCATTGATTATATTTCTTTTCAGTTATGTGACAAATAAATGTTGTTCATGTATTTGTTTGCACGTGCCTTGTCACGAGTATGTTATAACTTCTAGTTTTTTCTTGGAAACTGAGTCCTACATTGGACGCTGAGGTATGTGATAAAATAAGAAGTCCATAAAGAATATTTCAACTGTCCAAAAAATCCATGTTATTCACGAACCAAATCTACATTGGAGGTAAGCTTTTTATTGTAGCAAGGACAAAGTATGGGTTCCAATAATCATTTTTGCTTTTCTTTCTTGTTCCATCTGATATATTTTTATCGGGCCATCTTTAAGGAAAAGACAAATAAAGAAGGTAAAGAAGAAATCAGAAAAGAAACAAGGCAAAACAATGGTTTAAGAATAAAAGATACGGATATCCAAAAGGTAAAGAAAAAAGACTAAAAGGGAAGTCGAACCAACTTTTTGATACTCCTACCTCACACGAAGTGACTGGAATCTAAATAACAAACCCCAATGGTCTAGCATGCTAACTTGTTCTAGCCAGCACTGCTTCTGGCATTGTAGGTGAAAATGTTGCTACTGAGATGGAAGTAGTAGTACCCTTGCCGTTGGAAGTCTCGTGGGGACGTAGCCGCCTATCTGGTACCAACATGCATTGTAGTCATGGAGCGATGTCTTGTTGGGCTGTCATCCAAGTGAGGCGTTCCACAATGTTTTGCACCACATCCTCTCGTTCCCGACTCCTCTTATTCCCTATTGTTCATCACACACTCTTATTTTGTTCTCCTCTTGTGTCTCCAACGTCCTAGCTTTTACCTATCTTTCTCATATATGGCCTATTCATCAAACTATAGAAGCAGAGATGGTTGTTTCGTCAAGTACATATATGGAGAGAGTTTGATGTCAAATGCAAGCCTGCCTGAGTGAAGATGGTGCAGTAGCGTATATGTATGCACAAACACAGTGGAAGGTTGTTGGATGAGTACTGAGTAGTAGCACTACGATTCTGCATTTGCTTGTTTAAAAAAAAACAATTCTGCATTTGATTCATGTCCTGATGCATGTGCATGCGCGTGTGATCATTGCACGCAATTAAAAATTGGATCACAAATTGATTGCATGAGGTAGTACGTGGACACAGAAGTATAACGAGCTAGCCGGCCGTGTGCACGCAATTTTAATGAATATATCATACAAAGATTTAAACTTGGGATTCCAAGCTAAACCGTTGTTTCCACACAATGATATCACACCACATTTCCGACATTATATCCGCAGTTGGTTTATGCGGGAGATATACCTATACTACTTTTTTTTACTATATATCACACCCTATATTAACTCTTTGAAGTGAGGCTCCACCAGAGGAAGTAGTCTGAGCTATATGATATATTATAATAATAATAACAACAACAACAACAACAACAACAACAATAATAATAATAATAATAATAATAATAATAATAATAATAATAATAATAATAATAATAATAATAAGTTATTCTCTTTTTTGTTTGAGAAAAATAGGTATGTTTTCCAAAACCTAGGTTTAGGGTTGTAAGCGAGTAGAGTTTGAGTGAGTTGGATTATGATCAACTCAACTTATACTAATATATCCAAGCGAGCCCAAACAGAGCGAAGCTCATGGTCGAGCTGTAAAAAGTGGCATGTGCTCAGCTTGCAATGTTCTTGAGTTGATCTTGAGCTAGTTTTGAGCTAAATAAGATGATTTATTTTAATAATGTAAGGCAAGATAGCCCACAACACAACATAAGAAACCACTATAAATATTATTCCAATCAAATTGAAATGATTATAATATAAATTATTTCAAGGTAATTTGACTTACTCTTTGTCAAGTGAAGACAATTGGGTACTTAATACACTGGTACTTAATGGCAAGAGATCATGGATGAACTGGCAAGAGAAGAAACAAAGATGCATCTGCTTTCAAACTTTGGCCTAAAACAACCTGATATTTGACACACAGCTTACCATGTAGCAGCCCTAAATGTTCTCCGAGAAAATAATAGACAACATAAATGATCATATTTCCTTTTAATATATATCAGGACTATATTTTATATAATTATATTATATCAAGCTATCAAGCGAGCCGATGTTGGCTCAAGATCAGCATGTTTCTTAACCGAGCTGCATAAACTGACTATACTCAACTTATTTTTGTCAAGTCGGTCCTAGTCAAGCCAAAGACGAGTCGATCTCGAGCGGCTCACGAGGCTCGAGGCCTCGAGCTACATGGGTAAATCAGAAAGTACTTGCTTTGATCAATACCATAAAAAAGGAGATAGCTAGTCATGGCATTACTACCGTCCATTTTTGTCCTCGGAAACATACCTACTCAAGCGAGATGACAAGGTAGAAATATCAAAAACGACCTCCCAAAATTTCCCTTGCAGAAAAACGACCTCTCAAAATTTCCCACCTTAGCAGAAAAACGACCTCTCAAAATTTCCCTTGCCACCCAAAGCCTTCTTCTGCTAATCTTAGCTTCTTGCACTGTCGTTCACCTTCATTATGGACTTGAAGCTGTCCATCAGTAGCAGGTTTACTGTCATCAACCATCAGCTGAACAACCATTGATGTTATAAAGCTTAGTCAGAAGAGCCAACTAAACCAGCGAGCAAATCAAACATGATCCCAATAAATTCTGCAACCAATAAATCGTACTAGTATTTTTAAAATAGGGAATTTAATTACATAGAGTACTACTATAGCGATATGCCCTCTCCGCTAGTAAACCCTAGCCAGTAAAAACTCGGTTGTGCGGGCGTTCGCTGGGACCTACCCGAGTGAACATTCGTCAGTTGACATTTCTTACGAAGAGCATATCGCTATGATCTTTGTAGGGGAAAAAAGATCAGTAGGGCTCCTTTGATTCAAAAGGATTCTTATAGAAATTTTGAAGAAATTTTGGAGGATTAGAACCCTTACTAATTTTTTCTGTTATTTTTGTGGGAGGTTATTTTCTCTATGTTAATTGTTTTGTTTCATAGGATTGAATCATATAGAAATTATCCTAACGATTCCTTTATACACTAGTAGAAAAAAGGTCAAACGTGAAGCACATTAGTGCCAGTTTGTATTTGAGCCGGCACTAATGTATACATTAGTGCCGGTTCCAACGGCTAGCCGGGCCACTTTCATTAGTACCGGTTCGTGGCGAATCTTTAGCACCGGTTCCTGCCACGAACCGGTACTAATGAGAGTGGTGGCAGGATGTTGTCAGACTGGGCCCCCTCCAGCCCCTTTAGTACCGGTTCTTGGCATGAACCCGTACTAAAGGTCGTCCTACATAAACCCTTCGTCCACCCGAGCTCGTTCTGTTCTTCCCCTTTCCCCTCTCCTCTCTGTTCTTGTTGGAAATATGCCCTAGAGGCAATAATAAAAGCATTATTATTATATTTCCTTATTCATGATAATTGTCTTTATTCGTGCTATAATTGTGTTATCCGGAAATCGTAATACATGTGTGAATAACAGACAACAACGTGTCCCTAGTAAGCCTCTAGTTGACTAGCTCGTTGATCAATAGATAGTCATGGTTTCCTGACTATGGGCATTGGATGTCAATGATAACGAGATCACATCATTAGGAGAATGATGTGATGGACAAGACCCAATCCTAAACATAGCATAAGATCACATAGTTCGTTTGCTAGAGTTTTCCAATGTCAAGTATCCTTTCCTTAGACCCTGAGATCGTGTAACTCCCGGATACCGTAGGAGTGCTTTGGGTGTGCCAAACGTCACAACGTAACTGGGTGACTATAAAGGTATACTACGGGTATCTCTGAAAGTGTCTGTTGGGTTGACACGGATCGAGACTGGGATTTGTCACTCCGCTTGACGGAGAGGTATCACCGGGCCCTCTCGGTAATGCATCATCATAATGAGCTCAATGTGATCAAAGTGTTTGATCACGGGATCATGCATTACGGTACGAGAAAAGTGACTTGCCGGTAACGAGATTGAACGAGGTATTGGGATACCGACGATCGAATCTCGGGCAAGTAAAATACCGATTGACAAAGGGAATCGTATACGGGATTAATTGAATCCTCGACATCGTGGTTCATCCGATGAAATCATCATGGAGCATGTGGGAGCCAACATGGGTATCCAGATCCCGCTGTTGGTTATTGCCCGAGAGCCGTCTCGGTCATGTCTGCATGTCTCCCGAACCCGTAGGGTCTACACACTTAAGGTTCGGTAACGCTAGGTGTGAAGATATGTATATGCAGTAACCCGAATGTTGTTCGGAGTCCCGGATGAGATCCCGGACGTCACGAGGAGTTTCGAAATGGTCCGCAGGTAAAGAATTATATATAGAAAGTGCTGTTTTGGCCATCGGGACAAGTTTCGGGGTTATCGGTATTGTACCGGGACCACCGGAGGGTCCCGGGGGGGTCCACCGGATGGGGCCACCTGCCTCGAGGGGCCACATGGGCTCTAGGGGGTGCGCCTTGGCCTGCATGGGCCAAGGGGAACCAGCCCCAAGAGGCCCATGCGCCTAAGGGGGGGGACCCTAAAGGGGGGCGCCCCCTTGCTTGGGGGGCAAGCACCACCCCTTGGCCGCCGCCCCCCTAGGAGATTGCATCTCCTAGGGCCGGCACCCCCCAAGAGGCCTATATAAGGGGGGAGGGGGAAGCCGCACCCCTGGTCATTGGCGCCTCCCTCTCCCTCTCCAACACCTCCTCCTCCTCCGTAGAGCTCGGCGAAGCCCTGCCGGAGTACTGCAGCTCCACCATCACCACGCCGTCGTGCTGCTGCTGGAGCCATCTTCCCCAACCTCTCCTTTGCCTTGCTAGATCAAGAAGAAGGAGACGTTACGCTGACCGTACGTGTGTTGAACGCGGAGGTGCCGTCCGTTCGGTGCTAGGATCTCCGGTGATTTGGATCACGTCGTGTACGACTACCTCATCCCCGTTCCTTGAACGCTTCCGCTCGCGATCTACAAAGTGGTATGTAGATGCAATCTCTCTCCCATGACTCGTTGCTTAGATGAACTCATAGATGGATCTTGGTGAAACCGTAGGAAAAATTTTAATTTTCTGCAACGTTCCCCAACAGTGGCATCATGAGCTAGGTCTATGCGTAGTTCTCTATTGCACGAGTAGAACACAATTTGTTGTGGGCGTAGATGTTGTCAACTTTCTTGCCGCTACTAGTCTTATCTTGCTTCAGCAGTATTGTGGGATGAAGCGGCCCGGACCAACCTTACACGTACGCTTACGTGAGACCGGTTCCACCGACTAACATGCACTAGTTGCATAAGGTGGCTGGCGGGTGTCTGTCTCTCCCACTTTAGTTGGAGCGGATTCAATGAAAAGGGTCCTTATGAAGGGTAAATAGAAGTTGACAAATCACGTTGTGGCTTTCACGTAGGTAAGAAAACGTTCTTGCTAGAACCCTAATTCAGCCACGTAAAACTTGCAACAACAATTAGAGGACGTCTAACTTGTTTTTGCAGCAAGTGCTTTGTGATATGATATGGCCAAAGTTGTGATGAATGATGAATGATCTATATGTGATGTATGAGATGTTCATGCTATTGTAATAGGAATCACGACTTGCATGTCGATGAGTATGACAACCGGCAGGAGCCATAGGAGTTGTCTTTATTTTTTGTATGACCTGCGTGTCATTGAGAAACGCCATGTAAATTACTTTACTTTATTGCTAAACGCGTTAGCCATAGTAGTAGAAGTAATAGTTGGCGAGCAACTTCATGGAGACACGATGATGGAGATCATGGTGTCAAGCCGGTGACAAGATGATCATGGAGCCCCAAGATGGAGATCGAAGGAGCTATGTGATATTGGCCATATCATGTCACGTTTATTATTTGATTGCATGTGATGTTTATCATGTTTTGCATCTTGTTTACTTAGAACGACGGTAGTAAATAAGATGATCCCTCATAATAATTTCAAGAAGTGTTCCCCCTAACTGTGCACCGTTGCGACAGTTCGTTGTTTGAAGCACCACGTGATGATCGGGTGTGATAGATTCTAACGTTCACATACAATGGGTGTAAGACAGATTTACACATGCAAACACTTAGGTTGACTTGACGAGCCTAGCATGTACAGACATGGCCTCGGAACACAGAAGACCGAAAGGTCGAGCATGAGTCGTATAGAAGATACGATCAACATGAATATGTTCACCAATGTTGACTAGTCCGTCTCACGTGATGATCGGACACGGCCTAGTTGACTTGGATCATGTAATACTTAGATGACTAGAAGAGGGATGTCTATCTAAGTGGGAGTTCATTAAATAATTTGATTAAATGAACTTTATTATCATGAACTTAGTCTAAAATATTTACAATATGTCTTGTAGATCAAATGGCCAACGTAGTCCTCAACTTCAACGCGTTCCTAGAGAAAACCAAGATGAAAGACGATGGTAGCAACTATACGGACTGGGTCCGGAACCTGAGGAGCATCCTCATAGCTGCCAAGAAAGATTATGTCCTACGAGCACCGCTGGGTGACGCACCTGTTCTCCCTGCAGAACAAGACGTTATGAACACTTGGCAGTCACGTTCCGATGATTACTCCCTCGTTCGGTGCGGCATGCTTTACAGCTTAGAGCCGGGGCTCCAAAAGCGTTTTGAGAGACATGGAGCATATGAGATGTTCGAAGAGCTGAAAATGGTTTTCCAAGCTCATGCCCGGGTCGAGAGATATGAAGTCTCCGACAAATTCTTTAGTTGTAAGATGGAGGAAAATAGCTCTGTCAGTGAACACATACTCAAGATGTCTGGGTTGCACAACCGCTTGACTCAACTGGAAGTTAATCTCCCGGATGAAGCGGTCATTGACAGAATCCTCCAGTCGCTTCCACCTAGCTACAAGAGCTTTGTGATGAACTACAATATGCAGGGGATGGTAAAGACCATTCCTGAGGTATATGCTATGCTGAAATCAGCAGAGGTAGAAATCAAGAAGGAGCATCAAGTGTTGATGGTGAATAAAACCACTAAGTTCAAGAAGGGCAAGGGTAAAAAGAACTTCAAGAAGGACGGCAAGGAAGTTGCCGCGCCCGGTAAGCAAGTTGCCGGGAAGAAGCCAAAGAATGGACCCAAGCCCGAGACTGAGTGTTTTTATTGCAAGGGAAGTGGTCACTGGAAGCGGAACTGCCCCAAATACTTAGCAGACAAGAAGGCCGGCAAAACAAAAGGTATATGTGATATACATGTAATTGATGTGTACCTTACCAGTACTCGTAGTAGCTCTTGGGTATTTGATACCGGTGCAGTTGCTCACATTTGTAACTCAAAGCAGGAGCTGCGGAATAAACGGAGACTGGCGAAGGACGAGGTGACGATGCGCGTCGGGAATGGTTCCAAGGTCGATGTGATCGCCGTCGGCACGCTACCTCTACATTTACCTACGGGATTAGTTTTAAACCTCAATAATTGTTATTTAGTGCCAAGTTTGAGCATGAACATTGTGTCTGGATCTCGTTTAATTCGAGATGGCTACTCATTTAAATCCGAGAATAATGGTTGTTCTATTTATATGAGAGATATGTTTTATGGTCATGCTCCGATGGTTAATGGTTTATTCTTAATGAATCTCGTACGTGATGATACACATATTCATAGTGTGAATACCAAAAGAGTTAAAGTTGATAACAATAGTCCCACATATTTGTGGCACTGCCGCCTTGGTCACATAGGTGTCAAACGCATGAAGAAGCTCCATGCAGATGGACTTTTAGAGTCTCTTGATTATGAATCATTTGACACGTGCGAACCATGCCTCATGGGTAAAATGACCAAGACTCCGTTCTCAGGAACAATGGAGCGAGCAACCAACTTATTGGAAATCATACATACCGATGTGTGCGGTCCAATGAGTGTTGAGACTCGCGGTGGCTATCGTTATGTTCTCACCCTCACTGATGACTTGAGTAGATATGGATATGTCTACTTAATGAAACACAAGTGTGAGAACTTTGAAAAGTTCAAGGAATTTCAGAGTGAGGTTGAAAATCAATGTGATAGAAAGATCAAGTTTCTATGATCAGATCGTGGAGGAGAATACTTGAGTCACGAATTTGGCACGCACTTAAGAAAATGTGGAATAGTTTCACAACTCACGCCGCCTGGAACACCTCAGCGTAATGGTGTGTCCGAACGTCGTAATCGCACTCTATTAGATATGGTACGATCTATGATGTCTCTTACTGATTTACCGCTATCTTTTTGGGGCTATGCTTTAGAGACTGCCGCATTCACTTTAAATAGGGCTCCGTTGAAATTCGTTGAGACGACGCCGTATGAATTATGGTTTGGGAAGAAACCTAAGCTGTCGTTTCTAAAAGTTTGGGGATGCGATGCTTATGTCAAGAAACTTCAACCTGAAAAGCTCGAACCCAAGTCGGAAAAATGCGTCTTCATAGGATACCCTAAAGAAACTGTTGGGTATACCTTCTACCTCAGATCCGAAGGCAAGGTCTTTGTTGCCAAGAATGGATCCTTTCTAGAGAAAGAGTTTCTCTCGAAAGAAGTAAGTGGGAGGAAAGTAGAACTTGATGAAGTGTTACCTCTTGAACCGGAAAATGGGGAAACTCAAGAAAATGTTTCTGAGGTGCCTGCACCGATTAGAGAGGAAATTAATGATGATGATCAAGATACTTCTAATCAAGCTCCTACTGAAATTCGAAGGTCCACAAGGACACGTTCCGCACCAGAGTGGTACGGCAACCCTGTCTTGGAAATCATGTTGTTAGACAACGATGAACCTTCGAACTATGAGGAAGCAATGGCGGGCCCGGATTCCGACAAATGGCTGGAAGCCATGAAATCCGAGATAGGATCCATGTATGAAAACAAAGTATGGACTTTGACTGACTTGCCCGTTGAGCGGCGAGCCATAGAAAATAAATGGATCTTTAAGAAGAAGACAGACGCGGATGGTAATGTGACCATCTATAAAGCTCGGCTTGTCGCTAAGGGTTATCGACAAGTTCAAGGAATTCACTACGATGAGACTTTCTCACCGGTAGCAAAGCTGAAGTCCGTCCGAATCATGTTAGAAATTGCCGCATTCTACGATTATGAAATATGGCAAATGGACGTCAAAACGGCATTCCTTAATGGTTTCCTTAAGGAAGAATTGTATATGATGCAGCCGGAAGGTTTTGTCGATCCTAAGAATGCTGACAAGGTGTGCAAGCTCCAACGCTCGATTTATGGGCTGGTGCAAGCATCTCGGAGTTGGAACATTCGCTTTGATGAGATGATCAAAGCATTTGGGTTTACGCAGACTTATGGACAAGCCTACGTTTACAAGAAAGTGAGTGGGAGCTCTGTAGCATTTCTCATATTATATGTAGATGACATACTTTTGATGGGAAATGATGTAGAACTCTTGGACAGCATTAAGGCCTACTTGAATAAGAGTTTTTCAATGAAGGACCTTGGAGAAGCTGCTTATATATTAGGCGTCAAGATCTATAGAGATAGATCGAGACGCCTCATAGGTCTTTCACAAAGCACATACCTTGATAAGATATTGAAGAATTTCAATATGGATCAATCTAAGAAAGGGTTCTTACCTGTGTTACAAGGCGTGAAATTGAGCTCAGCTCAATGTCCGACCACGGCAGAAGATATAGAAAAGATGAGTGTCATCCCCTATGCCTCAGCCATAGGTTCTATTATGTATGCCATGCTGTGTACCAGACCTGATGTAAACCTTGCAGTAAGTTTGGTAGGAAGGTACCAAAGTAATCCCGGCAAGGAACACTGGACAGCGGTCAAGAATATCCTGAAGTACCTGAAAAGGACTAAGGAAATGTTTCTCATTTATGGAGGTGACGAAGAGCTCGTCGTAAAGGGTTACGTCGACGCTAGCTTCGACACAGATCTAGATGACTCTAAGTCACAAACTGGATACGTGTATATTTTGAATGGTGGGGCAGTAAGCTGGTGCAGTTGCAAGCAGAGCGTCGTGACGGGATCTACATGTGAAGCGGAGTACATGGCAGCCTCGGAGGCAGCACATGAAGCAATTTGGGTGAAGGAGTTCATCACCGACCTCGGAGTCATATCCAATGCGTCGGGGCCAATCAAACTCTTCTGTGACAACACTGGAGCTATTGCACTTGCCAAGGAGCCCAGGTTTCACAAGAAGACCAGGCACATCAAGCGTCGCTTCAACTCCATTCGTGAAAATGTTCAAGATGGAGACATAGAAATTTGTAAAGTACACACGGATCTGAATGTCGCAGATCCGTTGACTAAACCTCTCCTAAGGCAAAACATGATCAGCACCAGAACTCTATGGGTGTTCGATTCATTACAATGTAACTAGATTATTGACTCTAGTGCAAGTGGGAGACTGTTGGAAATATGCCCTAGAGGCAATAATAAAAGCATTATTATTATATTTCCTTATTCATGATAATTGTCTTTATTCGTGCTATAATTGTGTTATCCGGAAATCGTAATACATGTGTGAATAACAGACAACAACGTGTCCCTAGTAAGCCTCTAGTTGACTAGCTCGTTGATTGACGGATAGTCATGGTTTCCTGACTATGGGCATTGGATGTCAATGATAACGAGATCACATCATTAGGAGAATTATGTGATGGACAAGACCCAATCCTAAACATAGCATAAGATCGCATAGTTCGTTTGCTAGAGTTTTCCAATGTCAAGTATCCTTTCCTTAGACCATAAGATCGTGTAACTCCCGGATACCGTAGGAGTGCTTTGGGTGTGCCAAATGTCACAACGTAACTGGGTGACTATAAAGGTATACTACGGGTATCTCTGAAAGTGTTTGTTGGGTTGACACGGATCGAGACTGGGATTTGTCACTCCGCTTGACGGAGAGGTATCACCGGGCCCTCTCGGTAATGCATCATCATAATGAGCTCAATGTGATCAAAGTGTTTGATCACGGGATCATGCATTACGGTACGAGAAAAGTGACTTGCCGGTAACGAGATTGAACGAGGTATTGGGATACCGACGATCGAATCTCGGGCAAGTAAAATACCGATTGACAAAGGGAATCGTATACGGGATTAATTGAATCCTCGACATCGTGGTTCATCCGATGAGATCATCGTGGAGCATGTGGGAGCCAACATGGATATCTAGATCCCGTTGTTGGTTATTGCCCGAGAGCCGTCTCGGTCATGTCTGCATGTCTCCCGAACCCGTAGGGTCTACACACTTAAGGTTCGGTAACGCTAGGGTTGTGAAGATATGTATATGCAGTAACCCGAATGTTGTTCGGAGTCCCGGATGAGATCCCGAACGACACGAGGAGTTTCGGAATGGTCCGGAGGTAAAGAATTATATATAGAAAGTGCTGTTTTGGCCATCGGGACAAGTTTCGGGGTTATCGGTATTGTACCGGGACCACCGGAGGGTCCCGGGGGGTCCACCGGGTGGGGCCACCTGCCTCGGGGGGCCACATGGGCTCTAGGGGGTGCGCCTTGGCCTGCATGGGCCAATGGGAACCAGCCCCAAGAGGCCCATGCGCCTAAAGGGGGGGGGACCCTAAAGGGGGGCGCCCCCTTGCTTGGGGGGCAAGCCCCACCCCTTGGCCGCCGCCCCCCTAGGAGATTGCATCTCCTAGAGCCGGCGCCCCCCCAAGAGGCCTATATAAAGGGGGGGAGGGGGCAGCCGCACCCCTGGTCATTGGCGCCTCCCTCTCCCTCTCCAACACCTCCTCCTCCTCCGTAGAGCTCGGCGAAGCCCTGCCGGAGTACTGCAGCTCCACCATCACCACGCCGTCGTGCTGCTGTTGGAGCCATCTTCCCCAACCTCTCCTTTGCCTTGCTGGATCAAGAAGAAGGAGACGTTATGCTGACCGTACGTGTGTTGAACGCGGAGGTGCCGTCCGTTCGGTGCTAGGATCTCCGGTGATTTGGATCACGTCGTGTATGACTACCTCATCCCCGTTCCTTGAACGCTTCCGCTCGCGATCTACAAAGTGGTATGTAGATGCAATCTCTCTCCCATGACTCGTTGCTTAGATGAACTCATAGATGGATCTTGGTGAAACCGTAGGAAAAATTTTAAATTTCTGCAACGTTCCCCAACAGTTCTTCCCCTCTTCCTCTCGAGCTCATCACACATTTTGCCCAAATTTTGTCAAGATTTGAAGGCCCCCATCCATTGAAATGATCACAAAGGTTAGCAACTTTGTCCTTTCATCTCTCATTGGTAGATTTACTCTTGCAATGCTTTATATAGTGATTAATTTGTGAGTTTAGTAATTTGGGAGGAAATATATATATGTGCTTGTATTTGATTCATATGCAATTTGAGGTCAAAAATAACACTTAGTTTGCATATGTACGTGTGGTTTACTTAGTGCCTTCTAAATCTCCGTCGTAACCACCGTCGATCGCCCGCACCATCCCGTCGCCGGCACCACCTTGTGGTGAGCCTCTTTGTTCATGAAATTTTATATAAAAATTGATGTTTGTGTGATTTGGATATATAGTTACTTGTATAATTATCTTACCCGTACGTTGTTTGTTATACATATAGTGCCATGGTTTTGATATCCGTCCCCGTCGGCCCTCGTCCTTGTTATGATTCAGATGTGGTATATATATATTCTCTTTTAAAACTAGTTGCATTTCGTGTTTATGACAAATTATGCCCATCAAGTTGACATAGAAATTTTTTCTAGAAGGTATGTGAACCGGAAATTCCAACCGACCCTATTGCCGAGAGGTTAAATTTAGTTGAAAGAGAAAACGAGTACTTGAAAGAAAAATTGAAAATAATTAAGGGGGAGAAGATGGAATTGGAGTTGCATGTTGTCGATGTCGTCGATGATCACAAGATCAAGATGGAGAAAATGCGCTTGAAGATTAGAAAGATTAGAAAATATGCCATCGATAGTGAGGCTTGGTATCATTATGCTGTTGGATCCATTGTTACCTTAGTTGCGATCTTGATCGCATTTGTTGTTGCATTTAAATGCTTTAGCTAGAGAGTTATTTGTTTGTTGCATTTAAGTGTTGTATGAACTTTATGTATGAACTTGTATTAATTTGGTCTATTCGGTGTTGTGTAATGAAGATGAGCCGGCAATGGATGTACGATGACCGATGCTCTCCCCAGTTCGTTGAGGGCGTGCATACTTTTCTGATTGCGGCTGAGGCAAACAAGCGGGCGGATGGTTTTATGCCTTGTCCATGTGCTGGCTGTAAGAATGGTCACAATTACTCTACGTCAGGAACTATTCACGTCCACCTGTTTGAGTCCGGTTTCATGCCCCACTATAATGTTTGGACCAAGCACGGAGAAAGAGGGGTTATGATGGAAGACAATGAAGAAGAAGAGGACGACGACAGCTATCCTGGCCATGGGTTCCCTGAATACGATGATACAACAATGGGGGAAGAAGCTGAGCCGGTAATGCGGGAAGAAGCTGAGCCGGCAATGCGGGAAGAAGCTGAAGAAGAGGCATCAGATGAGCCCGTTGGTGATCTAGGTCGCGCCATTGCCGATGCAAAGAGAAACTGCGCAAGTGATTTGGAGAAGAAGAAGTTGCAGCGCATGTTAGAGGATCACAAAAAATTGTTGTACCCGAATTGCGTAGGTGACAAGAAAAAGCTGGGCACCACACTGGAATTGCTGCAATGGAAGGCAGAGAATGGTGTATCTGACAAGGGATTTGGAAAGTTGCTGGTAATGATAAAGGATATGCTTCCAAAGGACAACGAATTGCCCGAGAGTACGTACGAAGCAAAGAAGGTTGTCTGCCCTCTAGGGTTAGAGGTGCAGAAGATACATGCATGCCCTAATGATTGCATCCTCTACCGCGGTGAGCACTACAAGAAAATTGAGATACTGTGACGAAAATCCTCGTGATGATGGTTGACAACGTCACATAAATACCTAATATGTGACGTTTTGTAGGCGGTGTCACTCATTACTACAATTTGGTGACGATTAACGTCACTGAATCAACTTGGCCGTTGAGTGCCACCTGGCTGCCAATTTCTATGACGATATGGTAATTTCGATGACGAACGTACTAGACTCACCGATTCATTACGAATGTGTGACATTCATTTCTTTTATTCATGTAGCATCTAGCAAGTAGACTTGTCGTAGACGATTCACGGGTTATTGAGCGGTTGCACACATGCATCAATGTTCTTTTACGAGGCCCATACATTAGAGTTAGCATGATACCTGCCATGGTTTCTTCATAGGACTGTGATTATTATTTTTCTATTAAATATAAATAAATAGTGTCTAAGAACCTAAAAAGATAGTGCCCCTATGGCGGTGTAGTTGGAAATGATGGTATACACAATAAAAATGTATTCTATCTAAAAAATGGAAATGATATTGTAGGAGGAAAAAAATGATACCAGAGTTCGAACATGTGACATCCTCTAACAGCGGTAAAAAAAAAAAGAAGATCGATACCAGAGTTCGAACATGTGACGTTCTCTAACGGCATTGCCAAGAGTCCAGAGCTCATATTGTAATGTACGTAGTGCTAATCCTTCTTTATTATGATCTTGCACTATACAGACTATGCCAACAGGTTGTTACTTCTCCCTAGACTGTTTGTGAATTTTGAGTCGATATGTTTGGCTCGTCTGGGTTCTAGTCGGCGGCGTGCAGCGGTGTGGAGAGGCATGGCACGGCTAGGTTCCGGCTAGCAACAGAGATGGTTGACTACATACGGTCGTAAAGTACTTTGTTTTTTCCCAGATGAATATGGTAGTGTAGTTGATGATCAGAGATGGTTGACTACGGTCGTAAAGTACTTTGCTCTTTTCCCGGACGCATACGGAACTAGTTTTGGCTGCTGTTTGCCCTTCCATTGAATGGATGGATGTGTATTCTAAACCAATTTTTTACTTTTTGTAATTATGAAAACAGGAAGGCAAGAGACAACACATTTAGTATATTTGCTTCATTATCTAAAATGTAATTATATAAATTTATATAGATTATTCAATTATTAAGGGTCATATCTCCCCACCCCCTCTCCCTCGCAACTGCATCCAGCGGCAAGGCGAGATTGGAGGATCTCACCGCGCGCCCTACCAGCTGGGAATCCGCCGCCGCCGAGCCCTCGAGCGCCAGCGACGCGCTCCATCTCCCGGACGGCTGCTCGCCCCCTCACCTCAAGCCCCAGGCGCCACTCTACGCTCAAGCCCCGGCTGCAGCGCTCGCTCCCCACAAAGACAGTCCGCCACGCTTCGGCGCCCAACATCGGAGCCGCTAGCCTCTAGAGGCGGCATCATATGATCATCCTCGCCCGCCGTGATGGGATCCTCCCACGTCGACCCATCACATCGGAACATACCACCTCATCCCACCGGCCTACTCGTCGGCGCAGCTTTCCTCACTGGTCTGTTCATCCCACCCCATTCGATCTGTGTATGTGTTCACGTTATGCTAACACATAACTGATTATTTCACAGTCAGATGATCAAGCTTTAACTTAATTTCGTCAAAAACAGGGTTTGCTACAGCCTGATAATGACACAGCCCAATAATGCCCAATGATTAGATAGATTATACATGACTTAGTTCATACAGTACAATGATCTATTGTTTAACTGAATTCTGGATGTTCTTCATTTCCATGGATGTTCTTTATTACAATATATGTTCTCTGATTCAAGCCATAATCTATGTACGTTTCAAAGTAGCAACTTCAGAAATTATCCAATTGACATTCATTACTGAATTATATTAATCCCATGTGTAAAAGTTAGAGGATGACCCAATCTGAAGTTAATTGTGCTCTGACAGGCTAGCAAATAATATGAATCAGTTGAGGTGATGACTAATTCGCTAGTTAAAAAAACGAGCCAGAATCAACCTTATTTCTAATTTGAATATGCATGAATGACCTTTTGGTGCATAATGGATATTTCAGAATGGTTTTTTATACTTGCAGCCTCGAATATGTGTGAATGTTGCTGACGCTAGTTTGGTTCAATCTTCTTCTTCTACCATTTAACTTGACACCGTGAACTCCTTGTTCTTTTATTGCTCTTTTTTCTTCAGTGTAATAGTAACTGGAAGGTGAGAGACATTGATTGATAGAGGGATACAAGTGGGAGCACAGGTGCCGAATGACCAAGCAAAAAGAAGGAAAACAGGGGAGAAAGAAAGGAGTGTCACGTGGATCTGACCAGGTTAGATGAGTTCATCGCCATTTAATTTTCCAATGGCTGATTCTTATTAGTTCTTAGCTGTAAAAATATTCATAGATGACTGAATAAGATTATATTGAAGATGGATCTAAGGTTTGGACTTCAACCTGAGTGAGCTTAGTTTTTTTTTTTGGGAACATAGACGCTAGTAGCGTCCGGCTTTAAATTAATAAAGCCACCAGGCGGGATCCACACACATTAAGTCTTACAAACCGAATAAAACAGTCATCGAGCCCACGGCTCAGGATAAAGCTAAGAAGGTCACAACCACAAGTTCAATAGCGCAAAAGCGGAGCATCAAGACAAAAGCTAGCTAAAAGTAGAGCTCTCATGATCAAGCCGTCATCCCTTGTCGTGCCTTCACTATGGTCGTCTTGATCAGCTCCATAGTCTCGTTCATGCGATCGACGTCACGCTTCTTCCCCAGCGGTGCCCATACCTGAAGGAAAATATGACATTTGAAGATGATATCAGCGGGGTGGGCCGGGAACTTGTGTTCTATCGTAATTTTGTTCCGAACCGTCCAAAGGGACCAAAGTAGCGCCCCAACGCATCTCCAAACGATCCTAGCATTGGCCCCTCTTTGCAACATTAAGATAGAAAGCACATCGTGGCTAGACTGTGGATTCCAATTTTGTATGAAAGCGTCTCTAACCGCACTCCATGCAAATCTAGCGAGAACACAGCCAAAGAACACATGGTTCGCGTTTTCCCCTAAACTGCAAGTGGTGCACGTTCCGTCCACCGGCCCATTGCGTTTGGCCACGTTATCCGAAGTAGGTAAGCGGTTGCGAAACATTTGCCACAGGAAAATCTTGATTTTGAGAGGAATGCCAGCCTTCCATAGCCCCCTAGCTATATCCAGCGTAGTACCCTCGAAGAGCTTGTCGTATAGGGACTTGACCGTAAATCTATTGGAGGAGGTCAACTTCCACGTAATCATATCCGCCCCATTACTACGGGTCAGCCAATGCGATATGCA
The DNA here is from genome assembly GCA_032464435.1 of Aegilops umbellulata. Lineage (NCBI taxonomy): Eukaryota > Viridiplantae > Streptophyta > Magnoliopsida > Poales > Poaceae > Aegilops > Aegilops umbellulata. Next base: position 514,538,142 of record CP136060.1, on the reverse strand, counting down.
AGTAAAACTGGAGCTGAACTGTAATTGATATGCAAGTAAGCCAATGCGAAAGTTGTGTGATTTCTCATAAGCTTTCCAACTGTACCAATTTTGTTCAATTCGGATATACGGTCTGCAAACTACAAAACACTGATGATGTACTTGAGTTTCTAATTAGAGCTGATTACGGTTTGCCCTTTTTTTAGCTATTACGAGACTGAATTACAGTATGCTTACAACATTGAAGTTGTATAAAATTTCTTGTATATAACTTTAGTGGTATCATTTGCTATGTTTGGATAAGAAAAATTGAAGGTACAAAAATAACAGCGAGGAAATCAAAAGTTACGCAGTTTTTTTAGATAGCATGCAGAATGGTTTAGAAGCAAAGTTACGCAGAAAAAGTTGAGAAGCAAAGTTTGGTCTTTTACTTAGTTTTCCTCTGGGCTTAGGGACAACTAGTTCAATCATCACTTGCCGTATATAGTGTAGATTCTTAAGCAAGGTTCCTCATGATCCACATGTTCGAATGAACACGACACCTCATATACACATCTATTAGACATCAAACCTTCAAATAACTTGTTGGATACTTCTTCACATCAAACCATCATAATAACTTCTTGGAAACCTCTTATCATATATTGTGTGGACCTACATTTTAAATAATCTGTGCATCAATGTGGATTTACTTAATTCAATTCCATCTTGCTCATATCATGTGTGTCACTTGCACTATAAGCATAATAAACAGTTAACTAATCATCTGGAGATTGATTCACATTTTCCGTCCCTCCACTCTTTTGCTCTCCTACTAATTAATCTAGATATGCTTTATCTTCACCGCCTTCCTATTTGTACTAGTGCTGACTTGCATAACTCAATTTTGACTCACTGCCTTCTTTTTCTATCACTTGTTTGATCCATGTACCATGACAAAAACACAAATCCGGGAACTGGGATGCTGCTTCATAGCAGAAGGATCGAGATGCAACATATGCAAATGATAAGTTCCCCTCATTTTTATCGTTGTGTTCTTGTTGTTTCATTTTTTTCTGCTTTTGTGTGCACAGTACACTCATGGCATTGAAATTGAAAACATAATTGGGTTGCTGACCTGTTATCTTATTGGTGAAGCTTGCTGCTTTTCCAGATTGATAAATGAAATATGGCTTTTGCTTACGGATGTTCTTTACATATTATAACTATTTATGGGTTTACTACTTTCGTTGGCTCATCCATGTTGGTCTAGACATTTAATAATGCACTTCTCCTTTTAGATTCAGAAATTTGTTAGACTGGAATTTTTAGTGGAACTCTTGCACCTTACGGTTATTTGTTTAATTATAATGATTGTGCAATGATGTTGTGTTTCGCCAACTCATAGGCACTGGAGGAGTTCATGGTGAGACTTGAAGCACAAGAGAGAGCACTTGGAGAGATGCAGAGGAAGAAGTAAGAAAATTGGTGTGTAGACGATTAGCAAGACAAGCATGAATCTCGGGAAAAGAAGCAAGATGAACTACACTTTTGTGGTTTTTAGTTATCTAAATATTACTTTCCAACCTGTATATTGTCGTTATTGTCAAACAAGTGAGTCTGTGTTTTAGTGAGTCTGCGTTTTATTGTCGTCTATTTGGAGGACGATTTTTTTAGATGATTGAATTTTAATATGATTTGTCTTTCGTTTCAATATATAATGTCATTTGCTCTAACTAATTTATATAATGTGATGTGAATTAAATACTTATGCTGACATGCATTTGGAATATATTGGATTGATAAATCATTGTAATTTAAATATAAATTAAATATATCTTGATGATGTCATCTTAAACGCTGATGAAAGTAGTGATGGTATGATCTTTGTTTTGTAGCATTGGGATAATTTGCTTGATGATGACGTGGCATCAAGTTAGTGACGTTGGTTCATCACTGAATATTGTAGACAATGCCTATACTTGGTCCTAATGTGTGACATTTATCGCCCGTCACAGAAATACCAAGTCGATGACGTTCTAGACAACGTCACCGAAGGTCCATTTTCGGTGACGTTCCGTTCGCGCGCCGTCACTAGGAGCAATCTGTGACGGGGATTCTGTGATGATGCTTGTGACGCTTGTAAAATGTCACCAAGGAGTAATTGGTGACATTATTAGCTATTCGATGACAATTTTCGTCCCGTCACAGTAGGCTCGATCTCTTGTAGTGGAGTACGAGGATTTGAACGCTTGCCCAGTATGTGGTGCATTGCGCTATAAGATTAGCCGCAATGACCCTGGTGATGTCGAGGGCGAGCGCCCCAGGAAGAAGATTCCTGCCAAGGTGATGTGGTATGCTCCTATAATACCACGGTTGAAACGTTTGTTCCAAAACAAAGAGCATGCCAAGGCGATGCGATGGCACAGAGAAGACCGTAACAAAGACGGAAAGTTGAGAGTACCCGCTGACAGGTTGCAGTGGAGAAAAATCGAAAGAAAGTACGGGAAGGAGTTTGCAGATGACGCAAGGAGCGTATGGTTTGGTCTAAGGGCAGATGGCATTAATCCTTTTGGGGAGCAGAGCAGCAACCATAGCACCTGACCTGTGACTCTATGTTTGTATAACCTTCCTCCTTGATTGTGCATGAAGCTGTGACGCCCGGATAATTAAGCTACAGTAACTCTCTACTAGTGATGCCACGTCACCACGCTCACTGTTGATAAACTCGCGTTGATTCAAACCCCGTTCAAATTCCAATTCAAAATCAGGCAAATAATAAAAGTTTTCAAATATTACAACTAAAATGTTCAATAAAAAGTAGATAAGTCAGAGGCTATGATAAAATTGTAAGCAACATTATTGAAGTTTGATAAGTGACTTAAACAACCTCAAACAGTGGCTAAAAACATTATTTAAATAACCTTTCTATTAATACAAAATAAATATGAAATGAAAATTACCCCAAACTAGTTTCTGGTGGTAGCATATATTGTGCTGTGATTTGTGGGCCAGCTCTCATGTTTTTCAAAACTCATTTGATGCCCAAACAATTAACCAAAACAGAAAAAAAAATCAAAGAAAGGGAAAATACAAAAAAGAACAGAAGCCCCCCCCCCCCAGCTAGGCCAAGTGGCCTAGCTGGCCTCAGCTGCCCGAGTGGGCCGGCCCACCCCCGCGCCTACTAACCTACTCCCCCTCCCACCGTAACCCTAACCTACCCCACGCACCCCACTTCCCCTCGATCCACCTCTCCCTCTCGATTTGGATCGGGAGATCCGCCTCGCCCCTCGTCTCTGCCTCGGTGGCGTCGATGCTGTTCGACCCCGCTGGACCCCGCCGGACGCCTCCTCGTCCCCGCCACCACGCCCTGCGCCGACGCCGGACCACCTCCCCGGAGCTACCTCGCCGTTGAAGTCGTCGCCCCGTCGCACGTCGTCCTCTCCGTCGCCGGTGCCGACTCGCCGGACGTCCCCGAGCCCGCTGCCTTAGTCCCTGCGCCCCGCCGTGAGCATCGCACCTTCCCCTCTCTTCCTCCCCCGCGCACGCGCTTCCCCCTGTGCCACGCACCGCGCGCCCGATGCCGCGTCTGGCCGCGCTCACAGCCGCTACTCGCTCGCGCGCGCCCGCACTAGGCCTCGCCACGACCACAGCGTCGCTCCACCGCACCCACCCACGCGCCGCTAGCCGCCCGCGCCCCCTTCTGTTGCCTGTGGCTGCATCGGCGCTGCCGCGCCGCCCCCCTCTTCTCGCCGCTGCTGGGGCCGCTTCTGCTGGCCCCGCGCGCCGCTGGTGGTGCTCTGCTGCCCTCTGGCCGCCGTCCCCCTCCGGCAACCGCCCGGCCTCGCCGGCCTCGTTCTCCATGGCGCCCCTCGACGTGCGCCCGATCGGTCGCGCCCGAAACCCGTCGCCCGCACCCGCTATGGCCCTGGGCCATTGACACGTGGGGCCCGCCCCTGTTAGATAATGTAAACAAAAAAGGATTTAAAATATATATATATAATAATATAATTAATTAATTAATTAATCCTATTTAATTAACTAAATTGTCACTGGCTACTGGGCCCCACCTGCTAATTAACCCATTTAGTTAGTTTTAAAACTCTGTTAATGCCCCTAACAATGACATGTGGCCTCCACTGGACCCACCTGTCTGGTTTGACTGGTCAACCGACCAGTTGACTTGCTGACATCACTCTGATGTCATGCTTGCGTCATCAAACACTATTGTGGATAATGTTGGATTAAAATAAATAATTAAAATCAGAAAATGATTTAAATCTTTAGAAAATCATATCTTTTAATCCGTAACTCGGATGAAAATACTTTGTACATGAAAGTTGCTCAGAACGACGAGACGAATCCGGATACGCAGCTCGTTCGCCCGCCACGCATCCCTAGCATCGCGAACACGCAACTTTCCCCCTCTGTTTCATCTGACCGAAAACGCGGAACACCGGGAATACTTTCCCGGATGTTTGCCCCCCTTCAGCAGTATCACTTACTACCGCGTTAGGTCACCTCTAGCATCGCGCCTTGCCATGTCATACGTTGATTGCTCTGTTATTTATTGTGTTTCCCCTCCATTACTTCTTTCCAGTAGACCCCGAGACTGCCGGCGACCCCCAGTTCGACTACGGAGTTGACGACCCCTCTCTCTTGCCAGAGCAACCAGGCAAGCCCCCCCCTTGATAACCAGATATCGCCTATTCTTCTCTCTATTGCTTGCATTAGAGTAGTGTAGCATGTTACTGCTTTCGGTTAATCCTATTCTACTGCATAGCTTGTCATTGTTGCTACAGTTTTTACCCTTACCTGTTATCCTATTGCTTAGTATAGGATGCTAGTGTTCCATCAGTGGCCCTACACTCTTGTCCGTCTGCCATGCTATACTACTGGGCCGTGATCGCTCCGGGAGGTGATCACGGGCATATACTATATACTTTACACTGTTACATTACCTGTGATATTGTTCGGAGATGGGGCTGAAGGGGCAGGTGGCTCCATCCCGGTAGAGGTGGGCCTGGGTTCCCGACGGCCCCCGACTGATACTTTGTGGCGGAGTGACAGGGCAGGTTCAGACCACCTAGGAGAGAGGTGGGCCTGGCCCTGGTCGGCGTTCGCGGATACTTAACACGCTTAATGAGATCTGGGTATTTGATCTGAGTCTGGCCATTTGGTCTATACGCACTAACCATCTACGCGGGAGTAGTTATGGGTATCCCGGCGTCGTGGTATCAGCCGAAGCCTTCGTGACGTCAGCGACTGAGCGGCGCACGCCGGGTTGGACCGCGTAACGTGACTTCCTTTGTAATGGAGGTTGCTAGGTCTGCTCACCGACCGCGTTCGCAACGTGCAGGTGTGCAATGGGCAATGGGCCCAGACCCCTGCGCGCATAGGATTTAGACCGGCGCGCTGACCGCTCTGTTGTGCCTAGGTGGGGCTGCGACGTGTTGATCTTCCGCGGTCGGGCATGACCCCGAAAAGTGTGTCTGGCCAAATGGGATCAAGCGTGTTGGGTTATGTGGTGCACCCCTGCAGGGAAGTTAATCTATTCGAATAGTCGTTTCCCTCGGAAAAAGGACGACCCGGAGTTGTACCTTGACCTTATGACAACTAGAACCAGATACTTAATAAAACACACCCTTCCAAGTGCCAGATACAACCCGGTGATTGCTCTCTAACAGGGCATCGAGGAGGGGATCGTCGGGTACGTAGGATTATGCTATGCGATGCTATTTGGAGGACTTCAGTCTACTCTTTTCTATATGCTGCAAGACGGAGGCTGCCAGAAGCGTAGTCTTCGACAGGATTAGATATCCCCCTCTTATTCTGGCATTCTGCAGTTCAGTCCACCTATATGCCCCTTTACACATATATCCATGCATATGTAGTGTAGTTCCTTGCTTGCGAGTACTTTGGATGAGTACTCACGGTTGCCTTGTTCCCCTTTTTTTTCATTTCTCTAATCGGTTGCTGCGACCAGACGATGGAGTCCAGGAGCCAGACGCCACCATCGACGACGACTCCTGCTACACCGGAGGGGCCTTCTACTACGTGCAGCCCGCTGACGATGATCAGGAGTAGTTAGGAGGATCCCAGGCAGGAGGCTTGCGCCTCTTTCGATCTGTATCCCAGTTTGTGCTAGCCTTCTTAAGGCAAACTTGTTTAACTTATGTCTGTACTCAGATATTGTTGCTTCCGCTGACTCGTCTATGATCGAGCACTTGTATTCGAGCCCTCGAGGCCCTTGGCTTGTATTATGATGCTTGTATGACTTATTTATGTTTTAGAGTTGTGTTGTGATATCTTCCCGTGAGTCCCTGATCTTGATCGTACACATTTGCGTGCATTATTAGTGTACGATTGGATCGGGGGCGTCATAGAAGCGGAAGTTCATTATGATGTCAGTGCTCATCCAAGGTCCTAAGCAACCCGGCAACGACATTGATGTGTACCTAGGGCGTGGGTTCCGCCCCATTTGATGCAATGCTGGATAGATACCCCGTGGATGACATCATGGAGAACACTAACTGCGAGCTACACTTCAAAATGAAGAACATATCCATGAAGGTGGCGGACGGCGTTGCTTATACAAATTCCCCCGATGCAACCTTCCATTGCAACCCGATTCCAGCAGGCTATGCTCGTGTCATGGTTGATGAGGTGGTGGACCAATATTCGGGGCTAGAGCTTGACATTCCTGGAGGTGACGAGGAGCACACACTCGAAGATGCCAAACATCGTATCATCCTATGGAGAAAGGATTGCATCATCTTTCGAAGGCCACCGACACCGCGTCACCCGACTCCTCGTCGAAGTCCGCCACCGAGTCAGCAGACTCCCGCTCCTCCAAGTCCACCAACGCGTGAGGCCACTACTCCTCCTCCAAGTCCGACAAAGTGTCAGGCCACTCCTCCTCCAAGTCCGACACAGCGTCAGACGTCCACTGCTCCTCCAAGTCCGGCAAAGTGTCAGGCCACTCCTCCTCCAAGTCCGGCACAGCTTCAGGCCACTCCTCCTCGTCCAACTCAGCCCCGTCAGCCGTCTCCGCTGCCTCAGCAATCGCAGAAGAGACACCCCGCAGCTATGGTGCGTAGCGGTACCAGTCGAGGTCATAGTACAGGAAGTACAGGCGGAGGCAAGCGATATAAATATGGTCCAAACCTCACTACTCCTCTTCCTGAGAGGGCTTACGACAGGACCAAGGAGCAAACCAATGCCATAGTGCGGGCAGAAGTCGACGCCCATTTTGGACCGAAACCGCCACCGCCGCCAAGGGAGAAAGTGCCTGTGGAAGTTATTGACCACTTCATTCGTATGGCTGAACCACCAGCTCCTAAGCCTGTTGACACAGACTATGAGCGCCACATCAAGAAGTTACATCGACAACGTCTACAGAAGGAGGCGAGCTCGAGCTCGAGCAAACAACAAGCAGCTGTCAAAAAATGCAGGAGAACCGTTGCCCAGCTGGGAGAACAGTGGGCGCAATCGATTCCCCCGCTTGTTGTGCCGCCAACAACACGTGACAGTACGCGCGGACAATATTATTGTGGGCAAACAGTTTACGTTCCCCAGGTGGGCGATGTGGTAATAACCCAGCAGCATATAACGCAGGCTGAAAACTCAAGATCACTGTTGGACAACTCCTCGAGATTGAGGACGTGCCTGTGCTTACGGAGGAGGAAATAAAATGGAAATATGTCCGGGGCCAACCTTTGGTCAAGCCAGAAGATGTCAAGAAGCTCCCAACGAGAATGTATGAATTGCATCAATGGTACATGGACATTACCAAGAGATCCGATCGACAGTCCCTGATGGTGCAAGTCAACAAGGATCATTACTACCATGAGAAACCTGTGACCGTTGAGTATTCTGAACTGTTTCAGTTATACAATCAAGACGCACTCGACAAATCTATCGTTAGTTGCTATTGTCTGTAAGTGATTTCTTTCTGTAATTTAAGTCTCAAGCTAGCTGTATTGATCCTTTTGATCAATCATTACCTGCAATTATCTTTGATATAATCTTTTCTGTGGTATTATGCAGGATGAAGATGTATGAAATGACAAAAGGTGGACGCTATGGCATTGGGTTCATTGACCCAAACACCGTTAATGAATACACATGGAAAGTAAGCAAGCATTATGAAAAGCAGGTAGAGGACAGCATGTTCGAGTTCTTGAAGCGCCTCAAATACAATGAAGATATACTACTTCCTTACAACTTCCAGTGAGTCACACTTTCTTGTACTACAAATTCTCTGTTTTTGCCTACTAGCTAGCTAGCTACATGTTTTTGCTTACATATGCCCGCTTAATTAAGACATCCAAACGTGTGTGCATGCAGATTTCACTGGATCTTGTGTATCATTAAAGTTGACGAAGGAACAGTTGAAATACTGGACTCACTACTCAAAGAAAATAGTGACTATAACATCTTGTTTGGGATAGTCAACAGGTAATTTCAATAATTATTAACTATATATCGGCCTATTTAGTTCGTCATTTCATGATATGAACTATTTAATAACCCCTTTATTTATTTTCTTTATCGGCGGGCAGGGCTTGGGCAAGGTTCATCAGCAAAACGGAAGGCGAATGGAAACAACAGCTGAGATGGCTTCGACCCAAGGTAAGTAATTAAGTAGTGCTAGCTAGCTGCCATCTTTTTAATATTATCATGCTTGATTAGTTATTATCTGATCAAATTAAATTCCATTCTCGTAAAGGCCATAAAGCATGCGCAGGGGACTGATCTGTGTGCATACTGCGTTTGCGAGAACATTCGCATGATGGCGTCCAAAAGGAGCAGATCTCAAAGACAGGAATGGGTACGCTTGTCAGAACACTATTCACAATTTGTGCACCATTATCGATATCTAGTCACACAACTAATACACATGCATATTGATCTCCTTCTTAACAGTTCACAGAGGTGCGGGACAAGCTCCTAGATACGGAGCGCGTACAAGCACTTCAAGAGGAAATAACGGGATTTTTGCTCGACCAGGTCATAAATCCGAAGGAAGAATACTATTACCCGCTACCGCCCCCATCGACCAGGTCATGAACCACTTCTAATTTGTCATCATGCTCCGAAGGCACCAATTAGGCTAATGCAACTGGCTCCGAAGGCAACATGCATATGTACGAGAAATTGTATATAGCTATACATGCATGTGTGTATGTGTGAATTAATATGGTGGTTTGTGAGACATTGATGATCTATATATATGATTGGTTCTACTAGCTACCATATATATGCATAACGTGTACAATGTGTAGTACCGTAAAATACCAGCAAACGAAAAAGAATTAAAATGGAAAACACAAAATTAAATGAAAAAGAAATCATAAAACCAACCCACCCCCCCCCCACCCCCCAACATTTTAGTACCGGTTGGTGTTACCAACCGGTACTAAAGGGCTCCCGGCCCCCGGAGCTGGCTCGTGCCACATGGTTGCCCTTTAGCACCGGTTCATGTTGAACCGGTACTAAAGGGGGGGGCCTTTAGTGCCCACACTTTAGTGCCGGTTATGGAACCGGCACTAAAGGGCATTACGAACCGGTGCTATTGCCCGGTTATGCACTAGTGATACTATATTCTAAAAAATTGCATCTTTTTAAACCTCTTTGAAATAATTCTTTGTTTTATGATGCAAGCAGAAGAGTAAAAATCTTATAGTATTGATCTAAGGATGATATTCTAATTCTAAGTTTTTCCAATTTCCATATTTTTTAGAGTTCTATGAATCAAAGACTCTCTTAATGTCAGATAGACTTTCTGTCATTTTTCTCCCCTAATCATAGGCGGCTAGGGTAAACTCTCCCATCCAGATTTTATCAGTGAGACTGTGGATTCTTCTCCCCTCTACAAGTCGCTCCGGCAGAGCCCGTTGCAGGGAAGGGGAATCCCAGTGCCTTCGCTCTGGTAAATAGTTTAGGTTAGGTCTTTCTAGTCATCGCAAGTGCTTCGTTGGGGCGTATGGCGGCGCTTCAATTTTTCTTCGGGGATCCAATCCTCCTCGAGTTCATCCGTTTGGACATAGTCGATGGAGGTCCGGCGCAGATTTCTGTCGTCTTCTTGGAGCGGGTTTCTCGTCATGTGACGAGATTTGGTGGCATGTACTCAGGGGCGGAGCTATAGGGTGGCCAGGGTGGGCCGCGGCCCACCCTGGGATTTAGTTCCGGTCTATATACATATACCTACAGTGATGGGCCAGAGAAAGTAATTTTTGGCCTAGTAACACTTTGACCCAGAGAACCCACGCCACTGAGCCTCTCTCGCTCCCGTCGTCGCCTCTGCTTGCCTCGCCGCCCTTGCCCGTCGCCGGCAGCCAATCCCCCAGGAAGCTCCTCTGCACCTTCCTCTGCGGCGCGCCTTCGGCCTGCCCGTCGCTTGGCGCCAGCCGCGCCACCACCCTCGACCGCGACCGTGCTGCCATGCCCCGGCCGCCTGGTGCCGCTGCAAGCCGGCCGCAGCGGCCTACCACCCAGTCTTCACTCTGGCACTCGGCTAAGCCTGGTTTGAGGTACCATTTTTCAATTCCCCAAATTCTGATTTAGGGTTAGCTTCATTGCTTCCTGATTTGTTGTGTTGCACTGTCCAGTAAAATACATGAACATGAATCGGTTAATTTAGCACATCATTTATGTTCAATTGTGTCATTGATTGATAGAAAGTAAATTCTTATTGGAGAATTGTTGAAGAATGAAGAGGAGGGGAGATATTGTAAAACTTTTTCACAAACATGCTATGAAGTTAGGGAAGAAAGACATGTATGTGGCCGAAGAGCAAATCAGAGAACTTGTGCATATGGCGGTTGTGGTGGTCAAACATACTCAAGATGAGCGGGATGCTTTTTCTGAGGTGAATGAAGATGATATAATTGATACTTCCGTGGCAATGCAAAAGCTTAGGCAAGAAACATAGTCTTCTTTAACTTCTCAAGAGATGTACTATCTATGTAGGCTTATTTATGCAAAACTGAGACTTACTTGAGAATTTTAGCATGTTTGTAAGACCATATTAATCTATTTCAGTGTGGTAGTTACAATGTTTACATGTCATATTTGTTATCAATTTTTTTAAGGCGGACCACGCTGATATCAATTGCTAGCCCCGCCACTGCATGTACTTCAGATCTATGTAAGGGTTCAAGGACGACGATTGCGGCTACAGGACATTAGTTAGGACACGTGCACCAAGACTTTGTAGCTGGCATTAACAAGGTCAAGCCGGCTCCGGCAGAGAAGCGGCGATAGGTAGCGCGTCGGCGGCTCGTTCTGATGGCAGTAGTGTTTATTCGAATTTTAATGTAATTTTATTATGTTTGATATGTTTTTCTAGTGAATTTTAATAGGTCTGATCCTTCAAAAGAAAAGCTCTTAATGTGAGAGAGAAGATGGGACAGGGATAGTGATTTGAGCGATCGTTTTTTTATGTGGCACGCGACACGCGCGATAGCGACCAAACTGCATGGAACTTAAAAAAAAAAGTCAAATTTCTGCATGCAATGCGCGGGGCCAGAGATTCGTCGTCATCGTCGAGACAGCGAGACGTGAGACGTGGCCACACGCACGTGACGAGAGTACGCGGTTGCTGGAAGAAACTACTACGTAGGGATGGGGCTCGGCTCGGCTGCCACTCCAGTTCCCGGTCCATCAAGGTCCAGTTCCAGCGGCTTCCACACCGACGCCACCGCCCACCGGAGCCCCAATGGCCGCCGCCGGAGACCTCAGGTCGGAGTACCTCAGGTCCTCCGTGTCTCCTTGTGTCTCCCGTGCGCGGAGCTTGAGTCGATCAGTGGCTTGTTCTGAATCTGCTCCATCGTCGCGCCAGTGCCTCTGTCCGTGGAGCAAGGGACTCCGGTGACGAAGCCACTGTTCCAAGGCGACTGGCCTCTGGGGCCCAGAGAGGTCAGGATCCGTTCCAATTTGAAGAGCGACGCGCTTGCTGTGTGTCTGTCAATGTCAGCTCAACCGTGTCTCTAGTGAACTTATCTACTATTACATATTGTTGAGATATGTATTTAGCACATGTATTCTTGTACTCCAAGTCTCCTCTTTGTGTATAGTTGAGGATATGACTTGCCCTATGTACTATATATACTTATGCATATGCATCTATCAATAGATTGTGGTTTGCATCCTATTCCTCTACATGGTATCAGCCTGACTCCCGATCCTATCCGAGCCGCGCCGCCGTTGCCTCCTGGCCGCCGCCGTTGCACCCTTGCCGCCGCGCCCCTCTCCCTCCCTCTCGCCGCCGCGCCCCGCTGCCTTCCTCCCGCCCCACGAGCGATCTCCCCGCTGCTCCCTCCCGAAACCCTACCACCCCCCGCGCCGCCATCTAAACCCTAACCCTCCCGCGCCGCATCGCACCTCCCGCCCCGCCGCCTACACCGCGCCACCACCGCTCCCCTAAGCTGCCATGTCGGCCCGCTCCACCTCCTCCGGTCCAAGCAACCCCTTCGACTCCTCCTATGGCACCGAACCCGACGAGCCCCTCGCTGCCGACATCCGCAACATCTCCCTCTCCGAGCATGTCCCCATCATCCTCTCCCACACCTCCGCCAACTACTATGCCTGGAAAACCTACTTCAATCTCCTCTTCCGTGAGTACAATCTTCATGATCACGTGGACGATCTCGCCAACTTCTTCGCCGGCAACCGCGACGCCAACTGGCTAGCCATCGACGCCACCCTCATCCGGTGGTTCTTCCTCACCGTCTCCCCGGACATCTTCCACACCGTCGTTCGCGATGGGGACGATGCCTACACGGTGTGGACCAAGATCAATGGCCTCTTCACCGACAATAAGCTTCAACGAATTGTTTTCTTGCAGCAGGAATTTTTTGGGTGTCACCAGAACGACTCCACCATCGACGCCTACTGCCTCCGCCTCAAGACCCTCTCCGACGAGCTCAACGACGTTGGGTTCAAGGTGGGCGACGAGCTTCTTCTCTCGACGCTCACCGCCGGCCTCAACGAGGATTTCGGCAACGCCGCCTCCAACCTCACTCTCATGGCCAACCCCTCCTATGAGCGGGCGGTGGCCTATCTTCGCCTTGAGGAGCGGCGGATGAAGCATCTCCGCCTCCGTGCTACCCACACCGCCCTCGCCGCCGGCCTCTCCAACGGCGCCCCTACACCACCATCGGCGCCTCGTCCTCAGCCAGCCGCACCTCACCCGCTGCCTCCCCCGGCTCCGCAGCCACCCCAACCGGCACGCACCGGTGGGAACGGAGGGAACCGGCGTCACGGTCGCGGCGGTCAGCGCCAAGGCGGCGGCGGTCAGCGACAAGGCGGCGGCGGTCAGCGACAAGGCGGTGGCGGTGGTGGCCAGCCCCGCGGCTAGCAGCAGCCCCCGTCCCCCTGGGCCGGCGGCTACAACCCCTGGACGGGGGTCGTGCACGCATACAGCATGCCCGTGCCGCGACCCCCTGCCCCGGGGATCCTTGGCCCGCGCCCCGCCTCTCACCAGGCCCTTCTGGCCGCGCCCCAGCCGGGTGCTCTGGGCGCCTACGGCGGGCCTCCCGCCCCACCTGCTGCCTCTCCATATGGCGCCTACGGCGCCTCATACAGCGGCCCTGGCTACGGCGCATACAGCGCCCCGCAGCCTTCTCCTGGCGCGTGGGACCCGACGCTCTTAGCGGCGCTGCAGCAGCCGCCTCCCTACTCCGGTGGTGGCGGCGACTGGTTTATGGACTCCGGCGCCACAGCTCATATGTCCGCTCATCCGGGTAACCTCTCCTCTGTCTATCCTACTTCTACTTCATCCCGGATCATCATCGGTAACGGTGTTGGTCTTCCTATATCGCATGTTGGCTCTGCCAGTTTTCCCTCTACATCTCGACCTCTTTCTCTTAATAATGTCATTGTCTCCCCTGACCTAATTCAGAACCTTGTTTCTGTTCGTAATCTTTCTCGTGACAATTCTGTAACTGTGGAATTTGACGAAGTTGGTTTTTCTGTTAAGGACGCTCGCACCAGGATGATTCTTCACCGCTGTGATAGTCCCGGCGATCTCTATCCAGTTCAGTCGCCATCATCTCCGGGTGGTCCTTGAGCTCTCTCCGCTGGCGTCGACCTTTGGCATGCTCGTCTTGGGCATCCTAGCACTTCTTCCCTTCATCAAATAATGCGAGGATTTTCTTTTTCATGTAATAAAACGGCCGCTCACTCATGTGAAGCCTGCCGGTTAGGCAAACATGTTCGCCTCCCTTTTAGTTCATCCTCCACAGTTGCTTCTTTTCCGTTTGAGTTAATTCACAGCGATGTATGGACCTCTCCAGTACCCAGTAATTCTGGCTATCTTTACTATCTTGTTATACTGGATGATTACTCTCACTTTGTGTGGACGTTTCCTCTTCGTAGGAAATCCGATGTTCCTGCCACCCTCATTGCATTTTATGCTTATGTCTCCACACAGTTTAGGCGGCCCATACTCGCACTTCAGACCGACAACGGCAAAGAGTTCGACAACCTCACCATTCGCCATCTTCTCTCCTCGCATGGCACCGTGTTTCGCCTCACGTGTCCATATACCTCCCAGCAGAATGGCCGTGCCGAGCGCATCTTACGCACCCTCAATGAGTGTGTGCGTACCCTTCTTTTCCATGCCTATATACCTTCTCAGTTTTGGCCTGATGCCCTCGCCACCGCCACCCTCCTCATCAACCTCCGACCATGTCGTCCGCGCTGGAACTATGCGCCACACCATCTTCTTTATGGCACTCCTCCCTCCTACGACGGCCTCCGCATTTTCGGTTGTCGTTGCTACCCCAACACTACCGCCACCGCACCTCATAAACTCGCTCCTCGCTCCGTTCCATGTGTATTTCTTGGTTACCCGGCCAACACTAAGGGTTATCGCTGCTATGACCCCGTGTCTCACCGTGTCATCACCTCCCGGCACGTGTACTTTGATGAGCTTGTTTTCCCCTTTGCACAGGAACAGGTGACGCCCTCTTCATCCCCCGCAGCGGGCCCCCCTCCGCGCCGTCGCCAGCCGCCGGCCTTGGGTGCTCCGGCGCCCCGCCCCGCGGTGCCTTCCTCTGGATCGGAGCCGTCCGCGGCTCCCTCTGGCTTGACGCCCCCATCGCCTCTGCTTGATGGGTCGGCCTCGCCCGGTGCCGCGTCGACGCCGTCTCGATCTCCATCCATGCATGCTGGGCCGCATGCAGGGCCCCATACTGGGCCGCCTGCCAGGCCGCATGCTGGGCCGGCCTCGCCTGGCGCTGCACCGACGTCGCCTCGGTCCTCCAATGCTGCGTCTTCTCCTGGCGCGGCACCGACGCCGCCTCGGTCCCCCGATGCTGCGGCCCCGTCTCCGGCTTCGGCGGCCTCGCCGCCCTCCTCCGCTGCACCGGCCCTGTCGGATGGGTCGGTCTCTCCCGGGGGCGCCCGTGCCGCCTCACCGCCACCTGCGGCCGGCCCCGTGACGCGCTCGCGTGCCGGTATTTTCCGCCCGAGCTCGCGTTACTCTGCGGATGAATACGTCTGTACCGCCTCGACGTCCGCCCCCTCTCCGTTGCCATCTTCAGTTCGGGCCGCTCTTTGCGATCCCCTATGGATGGCCGCGATGCAGGAGGAGTTCGACGCTTTGCAGCGGAACCGGACTTGGCAGCTTGTTCCCCGGCCCCGGCACGCCAACATGATCACCGGGAAGTGGGTCTTCAAGCACAAGCTTCGTCCCGATGGCACTTTAGTCCGCTATAAGGCGCGGTGGGTTGTTCGTGGCTTCCGGCAATGCGCCGGTGTGGACTTCACCTACACTTTCGCTCCGGTTGTTAAGCCCGGGACGATCCGCACTGTTCTACAGCTTGCAGTCTCTCGTGCCTGGCCGGTTCACCAGATGGACGTCTCCAACGCCTTTCTTCATGGTCATCTCGAGGAGCAGGTCTTCTGTCAGTAGCCCACTAGGTTCGTTGATCCGGCGTGTCCCGATCATGTGTGCCTGCTTTCCCGCTCATTATATGGGCTCAAGCAGGCTCCTCGTGCCTGGTACCAGCGTATCGCAGCGTTTCTTCATCAACTCGGCTTCCGCTCTACTCGCTCCGATGCTTCGCTGTTTGTTTATCACCAGGGCACCGACACGGCATACTTGCTTCTTTATGTTGACGACATCATCCTGACAGCATGCACTTCTGAGCTTCTTCGCCAGCTTACTGATCGTCTCCGTGCTGAGTTTGCTATCAAGGATTTAGGACCTTTGCACTACTTCCTCGGCGTTGAGGTGGTGCGTCATCCTGATGGTTTCTTCCTTCATCAACGGAAGTACGCTCATGAGCTCCTCGACCATGCTGGAATGCTTAATTGCAAACCGGCCGCCACTCCTGTCGACACGAAGGCCAAGCTCTCCGCTACTGATGGTACTCCTGCCTCGGATGCTGCTTTCTACCGGTCCATTGTTGGTGCTCTTCAGTACCTCACCCTCACACGATCGGAGCTCCAGTATGTTGTTCAGCAGGTTTGCCTACATATGCATGCTCCTCGAGACGTTCACTGGACTGCTGTTAAGCGGATTCTTCGCTACATCCGCGGTGCTATGGATCTTGGTCTTACTCTGCGCGCCTCCACTGCCACTGATCTGGTCGCCTACTCCGACGCCGACTGGGCTGGCTGCCCGGACACCCGTCGCTCTACTTCGGGTTACTGCATATTCCTTGGACCGTCCCTGGTGTCGTGGTCGTCCAAGCGGCAGCCCACCGTTTCGTGGTCTAGCGCTGAGGCTGAGTACCGCGCTGTGGCCAATGTTGTTGCCGAGTGTTCCTGGCTTCATCAGCTCCTTCACGAGCTCTCGTGTCCTGTTGATAAGGCCACGGTAGTCTACTGCGACAACGTCTCCGCCGTCTACCTCTCCGCCAACCCGGTTCATCATTGTCGCACCAAGCACATTGAGCTTGATATCCATTTTGTTCGGGATCAGGTGGCTCTTGGTCATGTTCGTGTTTTACACGTTCCCACCTCCCAACAATTTGCTGATATTATGACCAAAGGCTTGCCTACGACGTCTTTTGAGGAGTTCCGGTCCAGTCTCTGCGTCAGCAATGGTGTCGCTTCGACTGCGGGGGGGGGGGGGGGGGGGTGTTGAGATATGTATTTAGCACATGTATTCTTGTACTCCAAGTCTCCTCCTTGTGTATAGTTGAGGATTTGACTTGCCCTATGTACTATATATACTTGTGCATATGCACCCATCAATAGATTGTGGTTTGCATCCTATTCCTCTACACATATATGTGCTTCACTTGGCTGATGTTACTTTTTCTTCTTCTTCTCTTCAACAAACAGTCAGGTGAGCAGGGGCGTGCACCTGTACTTCTGCTGAAACTTAACGACAGTACTGCTCCTGAAAGGAAGCCGGTTGTTGTGATACTGCACAGCTCTTACAAATGCAAGGAATGGTTGCGTCCACTGCTAGAGGTAGAATTGCATCTCATTTCAACCATACAGTACATCAGCTTTTAACACCGCTAGTTATTGCTCCTAAACTTGTTGACATTATTTTGCAGGCATATGCCTCCAGGGGTTATATTGCTGTTTCCATCGATTCTCGCTATCATGCTGAAAGGGCCAGCCACAAGAATACTTACACCGACGTAATCTACTTACTTCCTTTCTTGTGCTACTGATTCCATGAAATGTTCGACAATTATGGTATCCGTAGATTTCAACTGACCCAACCATCCCTACTTTCATGGTTTAAACACATGCACTGAAAGCAGCTTGGAGGAATGGGGACACGATGCCTTTTATTTTTGACACGGTACCATATGCTATTTCAACTTGTTACTGTTAATCTTTTGCTCCTTCTTAACAAGTGGATGGTTATTTGTACGAAAAAATGTGAAGCCGAATATATACAAGATGTGGTCTACTCTTAAACTAATTTGATTGGTAAGCCACTAGTGTTGGTGTCGACCGGCTGGATTAGCGCCTCAGTTGAATTCTAGATTTCTGCGTGATTGTCTTCTACCATGTGACCTGATTTATAGTACTTCAAAATATGTTTGCCTTTTGATTTTTATCATACTCAGCAAGTAATATGTGCAGGCATGGGACTTGATAAAGCTTGCAGATCATCTTAGTGCAAGGAAGGATGTCGATCCCTCTAGGATTGGGATTACTGGTGAATCACTCGGAGGTATTATAGATCATGGTTGCATCATGGTATTGGTTCACTTTTACAATATTTACATTTTTTATTTGGAGTTGAATACAGGAATGCATTCATGGTTTGCTGCTTTCGTGGATACACGGTACAGTGTTGTTGTTCCGATAGTTGGTTTTCAGGTACACACAGCAGTATGTTATTTATGTAATGTCGATAATTTTGTGATTTGTTCCATGTAAAGCTAATCTCTTTGTGGTGACTACAGGGATTTCGGTGGACAATAGACAATAACATGTGGGAAGCTAGAGCTAACAGCATCAGGCCTGTATTTGAAGGTGAGATACCATGCACGATGCATCCTCTTTTAAGTTTATGCTCACACCATTGAAAAAATATATATCACAACTGAAATATAGCATATCAGTTCAGAACATTTACATGTAAATATCCATGTTGTTTTATTCCTTTTTCTTTCCTGTAGAGGCAGCAACTGATTTAGGGAAGAGTGAAATAGATTCGGAGGTTGTGGAGAAGGTGACTATCTGATTTATCTGGCCTTTATTTCTGATTATTCATGTAGAAAAGTTTCATGATCATGTGTTGACATATTTTTACCAGGTTTGGGACAGGATAGCACCTGGGCTTGCTTCACGGTTTGATGCACCTTACTCGGTTCCTCTGATTGCACCACGTCCTCTCCTCCTCCTAAATGGTAAAACCAAACATATATATTCCGTATTGAGTGCTTCTGTTTTGTCCAATGCTTGTTCATAACCCCACATATAGAAATGTCTCTCACTTTTGTGTAAGAGCTGGGACTTCCACTCTTCAGTATATATTTTAGTTTTATTGTTGAGACAGAACTGTTGTTGGCCCTTCGTTAATTTTTATTCATTTATTTTGCTAATTGAACATGTTTCCTGCTTCTGGTGCTTCATTTACCAATTATGATGCAGGCGCTGAAGACCCTTGTTGCCCTATCGCTGGTCTACAAGAGCCTGCTTCCAGAGTTGCTGAAGCTTATGAAAAAGCTGGTTCTTTTTGTTTTTGCGGGTGGAAGGGATATTTATTTCATCAGTTAGGACGTAGGTCCTTCTTACACAGTTCAGAGACCTCACCCGGCCCTGATCCCAGGCACACAACTGTTCGACCTTCAGTTCTACCAAACTGAGCTAAATAATGGCTAACTCCGTTTTGCTCTCTCCGCACGTGAGCTAACTTAATAGCCCTCCCTTCCCTCATTAGTCTATTTATCTGATGAATTAACATAGCATGTCTAGACCTATCTCTATCAGGTGCCTTGATCATGTTGATAGCTGTGAGACAGTCCGTCTCAATCTCAATAGGAAGCTGAGTCCACTGTAGTGCGAGGTTGAGCCCCTCCATGCATGCAGCTAGCTCGGCCTCCAATGGATCAACACACGTCCGCAACTCCCTGCCAGAAGAGAAGATGATCTTGCCAGAGCTGTCACGGAGAATCATTCCGGCGTCGTCCGTCCCGGAGTTCGCGCAGAAGGAGCCATCCACACTGAGCTTAGTCAATCTTGGTGGCTGGCTAGCAACAGGAGCAGTCACTGTAGGCTTGCATGGCAAGATGGCATCAACTACTTGCTTACCTTTCACCGAGTCTGCATTAGGGTAGTTCTGGATGCCAACCAAGGAGTCAACATAGCTCATTAGAAACTTTTTGGATGCCTCGACAGGAGGCGGCCGCTTGTGGTGCGTCATCTCGTTTCGAACGTGCCAATCCAGAGAGTCGTCATGAGCTCCATCCTCTCCGTGTCAGGGAGATCACAGAGAGTTTGGGCGAGCCATTCAGGGCCCGTCTGACGGAAGGTCACTGCATCAGGTATCCGCCATTGCTTCGCCATCGCTTGCCACAACGCCACTGCCCGCGGACACCTGCAAAAAGCGTGAAACGTGTCCTCCGGCTCCGTCGCACAGAGAGGGCATTGGTCAGACACTTCAAGACCTCGACGTTTTTTATTAACCCAAGTGGGAAGACAGTCCGTAATCAAGCGCCAAATAAAGGTGCGAACCTTGAGAGGAGCAGGGCACCTCCAAATAAAAGCCCAGACGGCTCGTCGCCCGTCCGGTGCCCTGCTCGCCGCGACTGATGAAGGTCGAAGATGATCCTCCAAAGCGAGTCGATAAGCACTCCGCACCGTGAAGCATCCGTTGCATTCAGGACCCCAAGAAATAAGGTCCTCGCCCATCCGAGGAGAAGTATGAATCTTGATAATCTGGTCTGCATCGACCGGGAGAAAAGTATCTCGGATGAGGTCCGTTCTTGTCACGCCCAAGATGCGACCCTATCCTAAAGGAACTCGAGGGTCTCATCGAGGATAGAAGCGCATCTTGAAGACGCTTTTGTAAGGTGGATATCATTACATCAACATTACATAATAGATGGGGATACATACAAGGCATACAAATGCCGCAAGAATACATCAATATACATGAGAACAACATCCGACTACGGATGTAACATAAACAGAAACTCAAACAATAACCACCCTGCTAGCCCAGACCGCCAACCTGGAACCTATCCCCTGATCGAAGAAGAAGCAGAAGAAGAACTCCAAAACACGTAAACATCGCTCTCGCGTCATGAGCATCGCATAACCTGTACCTGCAACTGTTGTTGTAGTAATCTGTGAGCCACGAGGACTCAGCAATCCCATTACCATGGGTATCAAGACTAGCAAAGCTTAATGGGTAAGGAAGGGGTAAAGTGGTGAGGTTGCAGCAGCGACTAAGCATGTATGGTGGCTAACTTACGCAAATAAGAGTGAGAAGAGAAGCTTAGCAAGCGGTCGTCAACTAGTAATGATCAAGAAGTGACCCTGAACTCCTACTTATGTCAAACATAACCCAAAGACCGTGTTCTCCTCCCGAACAACCCCGAAAAGAGACAATCACGGTTGCGCACGCGGTTGGTATATTTTAGAAGAGTTTACTTCAAGTTTACTACAACCGGATATTAACAAATTCCCATCTGCCACATAACCGCTGGCACGGCTTTCGAAAGTTCAAACCCTGCAGGGGTGTCCCAACTTAGCCCATGATAAGCTCTCACGATCAACGACGGATATTCCTTCTCCCGGGAAGACCCGATCAGTCTCGGAATCCCGGTTACAAGACATTTCGGCAATGGTAAAATAAGACCAGCAAGACCGCCCGATGCGCCGAAATCCTGATAGGAGCTGCACATATCTCGTTCTCAGGGCAACACCGGATGAGCAATCCGTACAACTAAAACCAGGCCTCAAGTTTCCCCGAGGTGGCGCTGCAAAGGGCTCTAGTTCGGACCAATACTTAGAGAAGCACTGGCCCGGGGGGGCTAAATAAAGATGACCCTCGAGAGAGCGACTCCCAAGGGAAAAGTAGGTGGTGGTGGGGCAAATGGTAAAACCAAGGTTGGGCCTTGCTGGAGGAATTTTATTCAAAGCGAGCTGTCAACGGGTTCCCATAACACCCAACCGCGTTAGGGACACAAAATCCGGGAACATAATACCGATATGACGGAAACTAGGGCGGCAAGAGTGGAACAAAACACCAGGCATAAGGCCGAGTCTTCCACCCTTTACCAAGTATATAGATGCATTAATAATATAAGAGATATTGTGATATTCCAACATAAACATAATCCAACATGGAGTAATCTTCATCTTCGCCTGCAACTAGCAACGCTATAAGAGGGGCTGAGCAAAAGCGGTAACATAGCCAAACAACGGTTTGCTAGGAAGGGTGACAAAGGTTAGAGGTTCATGGCAATTTGGGAGGGTTGAGAAGCAAGTGGTAGGTAACGGGCATAGCGATAGAACGAAGCAACTAGCATAGCAATGATAGTAATGAGATCCAAGGTGACGTTCATCTTGCCTGAAATCCCGCTAGGAAGAAGAACGAGTCCATGAAGAAGATGAAGCCATGAAGACAAACCAAGCGTAGACGAACGAATCCTCACGATCGCAACGAAACGGGAACTATCGAGAAGAAGCATGGTAAACACACCACACACGAACAAGGCATGATGCTCAACCAAGTATGATGCATGACAAGGCTACATGAAGCTACTCATGGCAAGAGATGATGCATACAAGGGCAACACATCAAGCAAGTTTAAATGAGGCCGGAAACAACATATAACAATTCCGGTAAGTCCTCATATGCAAATTTCGAAATTGATCCAGATCTGAATAAGCCTTATGTTCAAGTTGTTAAACAGCAAATTAATATACACCAAGATGATCTACACGAAATTCTAGTCAAGTTACATATAAAGTTCATTAGATTCGGAGCTACGGCCTAGAAGATATGAGCAAAACAAGTTAAACATGGCATTGATGCAAAATGCATTCAAACATCTAGCAAACACACTCAAAACATGGATGCAACAAGGTAACATGAAACTTCATGCAAAACTAAGCAAGTTTCATGTAGAGCACACTCAAAACGGAGCAACGGTTCAACACATACACATGAAACAAGTTTAAAGGACAAGTTGTCCAAAACAGCAACTAGGCATATTGGAAGCACCAAAACAACATGCTACAGTACCACAACATGAAAACAAAAGTCATGAACATTATTTACAATGAAGCTTAACAAAACATGAAAACTGAGCTATCTCCAGAATTCAAAAGAACATGCTCAAAAGGACATGGCAAGATTGCAAATAATAACAGTTCACAGACTTAGTGGAAATCACTGGACATGGCAGAAATAACATCAGGTTGCAATGTTTAGAGCTATCAAACGACATACTACAGGAACTTATAGTGGAAAACAAATTCATGGCATGAATATACTAATTGCATAGAACAAAAGTCCCTTACTGATCACGAGCCAAAAAGGCACAGAAGATATGATGGCACCCAGGTAAACATAGCAAGTTTCGTTACCAGATTCAGACTGAAAATAACAGCACATGGCAGGAACAACGATAAGTAGGCATATTGGTGAGCTTTAACCAGACACCACAAGGCATTGCATGACAAAAAAATCATACCTACAGCAATATAACATGTTCATGAAGCTAACCGTGTCAAGAGCAAGTCCATATCATGTTTGGATCACTAACAACAGCTATGGCAAAATTGATTAACACGTAAACAATATTCCAGGAACATTTTATAGCAAAAGTAAAGCAAGATTAAGACATGCTAGGGCACTCCATAAATTCAAACAGGGGCATGAATGGATAGACCATAACATGTATAACAAAACATCCTTAGTGAATATCTCCAGAATATGCATGGATTAATTGGTAGAATCAAGCAAAGATAGCAACATGATATAACAGCTTCAGCATTGATAGAACATTAACAGCAAGTAGCCACTCCACGAGCTTGATGCACTCACCACAAGGCACAAAAAAATGAATGGATTGCATCACTGCAAAGATTGCATAAGTATGCTTCTAAAAGGTGTAGACATTATGCTCATAGGATGCACACACAAAATGCAACGAAAAAGACAAATCACCAAGTTATTACAAGTTTCAGCAGTTAACATCATATAGCACTCTTGCAACGATGATTAGGGCATCAATATGAACTCAAACAAGCATGGCACAATGGAACAAAATGAAGAGCATCTCATGATGAACAATTTGATATATCATATGCATTATTTCGAGCCACGGTCACCGAGATATAGCATGTTGAAGGAGGCATAAACAATTACGGGGGGGAAGACGGTGAAAATATACCCTCCGAATCTGGATCTAGGGTTCGTCGGCACGCTTCCTGAGGTTCACCGGAAGGTCGCTAGAGGAGCTTCGCGCGGCGGCCGAGGATGAGGGAGAGGGCTCCGGAGATGGGGGAAGGCTGGATCCGGCCATGGCGCGGCCGGAGGAGGCCGGAGGCGGGGCGCGGGGTCGGATCGGGGGGCAAGGGCGGCGGCGGCCATGGGGCTCTAGCGGCGGAGAGCATCGAGGCGAGGCGAGGGCCGGCGAGGCAGGCGACGGACGGCGGAGCGGTGGGCGACGGAGGCGACGAGGAGGCGCGGGGCGCGAGGAACGGCGACGGGGTCCGATGTGGGCGGTGGCGCTAGACGCGAGACGTGGGCGAGGTGAGGTCGGGCGGTGGCGGCGGAGGGACCCAGCGGGCGCCGGCGCCCGCGGGGCGGCTGCGGCAGTGTCCCGGGCCGCGGAGGGCCGAGCGCGGGCCGCGGAGGGCCTGGCAGCGGCGCGCGATGCAGACGGTGGCTGGGACACGTGTCAACGCACGGTTGGCTCGCGGTGGCGGGCGGACATGTCCGTCGGTGGAGAGAAGTGTCTGGCGGCGGCGGGGAAGAATTATAGGGTTTGGACTGTTGGGGAACGTAGTAATTTCAAAAAAATTCCTATGCACACATAAGATCATGGTGATGCATAGCAACGAGAGGGGAGAGTGTTGTCCACGTACCCTCGTAGACCGAAAGCGGAAGCGTTATAACACCGCGGTTGATGTAGTCCTACGTCTTCACGGCCCGACCGATCAAGCACCAAAACTAGGTACCTCCGAGTTCTAGCACACGTTCAGCTCGATGATGATCCCCGGCTCCGATCCAGCAAAGTGCCAGGGATGAGTTCCGTCAGTACGACGGTGTGGTGACGTGCATTACCAAGAGGGCCCAGAGATACCTCTCCGACAATCGGAGTGACAAATCCTAATCTCGAAATACGCCAACCCAACATGTACCTTTGGAGACACCTGTAGAGCTCCTTTATAATCACCCAGTTATGTTGTGACGTTTGATAGCACACAAAGTGTTCCTCCGGTAAACGGGAGTTGCATAATCTCATAGTCATAGGAACATGTATAAGTCATGAAGAAAGCATACTAGCAACATACTAAACGATCGGGTGCTAAGCTAATGGAATGGGTCATGTCAATCACATCATTCTCCTAATGATGTGATCTCGTTAATCAAATGACAACCCATGTATATGGCTAGGAAACATAACCATCTTTGATTAATGAGCTAGTCAAGTAGAGGCATACTAGTGACACTCTGTTTGTCTATATATTCACACAAGTATTATGTTTCCAGTTAATAGAATTCTAGCATGAATAATAAACATTTATCATGATATAAGGAAACAAATAATAACTTTATTATTGCCTCTAGGGAATATTTATTTCAGTCTCCCACTTCCACTAGAGTCAATAATCTGAATTACACGGTAATGATTCTAACACCCATGGAGCTTTGGTGCTGATCATGTTTTGCTTGTGGAAGAGGCTTAGTCAACGGGTCTGCTACATTCAGATCCGTATGTATCTTGCAAATCTCTATGTCTCCCACCTGGACTAGATCCTGGATGGAATTGAAGCGTCTCTTGATGTGCTTGGTTCTCTTGTGAAATCTAGATTCCTTTGCTAATGCAATTGCACCAGTGTTGTCACAAAAGGTTTTCATTGGACCCGATGCACTAGGTATGACACCTAGATCGGATATGAACTCCTTCATCCAGAATCCTTCGTTTGCTGCTTCCGAAGCAGCTATGTACTCCGCTTCACATGTAGATCCCGCCACGACGCTTTGTTTAGAACTGCACCAATTCACAGCTCCACCGTTTAATGTAAACACGTATCCGGTTTGCGATTTAGAATCGTCCGGATCAGTGTCAAAGCTTGCATCAACGTAACCATTTACGATGAGCTCTTTGTCACCTCCATATACGAGAAACATATCCTTAGTCATTTTCAAGTACTTCAGGATGTTCTTGACCGCTGTCCAGTGATAAACTCCTGGATTACTTTGGTACCTCCCTGCTAGACTTATAGCAAGGCACACATCAGGTCTGGTACACAGCATTGCATACATGATAGAGCCTATGGCTGAAGCATAGGGAACATCTTTCATTTTCTCTCTATCTTCTGTAGTGGTCGGGCATTGAGTCTTACTCAACTTCACACCTTGTAACACAGGCAAGAATCCTTTCTTTGCCTGATCCATTTTGAACTTCTTCAAAACTTTGTCAAGGTATGTGCTTTGTGAAAGTCCAATTAAGCGTCTTGATCTATCTCTATAGATCTTAATGCCCAATATGTAAGCAGCTTCACCGAGGTCTTTCATTGAAAAAATCTTATTCAAATATCCCTTTATGCTATCCAGAAATTCTATATCATTTCTGATTAGTAATATGTCATCCACATATAATATCAGAAATGCTACAGAGCTCCCACTCACTTTCTTGTAAATACAAGCTTCTCCAAAAGTCTGTATAAAACCAAATGCTTTGATCACTGAGGGAGTCCTGGATTAGGGGGTGTCCGGATAGCCGGACTATACCTTCAGCCGGACTCCTGGACTATGAAGATACAAGATTGAAGACTTCGTTCTGTGTCCGGAAAGGACTTTCCTTGGCGTGGAAGGCAAGCTTGGTGATGCGAATATGTAGATCTCCTACCATTGTAACCGACTCTGTGTAACCCTAACCCCCTCCGGTGTCTATATAAACCGGAGGGTTTTAGTCCGTAGGAGAGGACAACAATCATACCATAGGCTAGCTTCTAGGGTTTAGCCTCCTTGATCTCGTGGTAGATCTACTCTTGTACTACCCATATCATCAATATTAATCAAGCAGGAGTAGGGTTTTACCTCCATCGAGAGGGCCCGAACCTGGGTAAAAACATTGTGTCCCTTGTCTCCTGTTACCATCCGCCTAGACGCACAGTTCGGGACCCCCTACCCGAGATCCACCGGTTTTGACACCGACATTGGTGCTTTCATTGAGAGTTCCTCTGTGTCGTCACTTTTAGGCCCGATGGTTCCTCCGATCATCAATAGCGATGCAGTCCAGGGTGAGACCTTCCTCCCCGGACAGATCTTCATCTTCGGCGGCTTCGCACTGCGGGCCAATTCTCTTGGCTATCTGGAGCAGATCGAAAGCTACGCCCCTGGCCGTCAGGTTAGATTTGGAAGCTTAAACTACACGGCTGACATCCGCGGGAACTTGATCTTCGACGGATTCGGGCAACTGCCGAGCGCGCAGCACTGTCACAATGGGCATGATCTAGCTCTGCCGCCGAACAGTGCCCTGGAGGCCGCACCTGTGTCTGCTCCGACCCTTAACTCGGAGCCGACCACACCAATCGAGGGCGGGTGGTTAGACACCGCCTCGGGGGCTGCAATCTCTATGGCGATCAGGCCGAACACCAGCCCTGCCCTCCGCGAGGCTTGTGACTCCAAGGAGCCGGACTCCTCTCCGGACTCCGAGCCCTCCGCGCCCCTGTAGGTCGAATCCGATTGGGCGCCGATCATGGAGTTCATCACCGCGGACATCTTTCAGCACTCGCCCTTCGGCGATATTCTGAAATCACTAAAGTCTCTCTCTTTATCAGGAGAGTCCTGGCCGGACTATGACCTGCAGGATTAGGATGCGGACGACAAAGCAATTCGAAGCCCACCCACCACCCACTTGGTAGCCACTGTCGATAATCTAAACGACATGCTCGACTTCGACTCCGAAGACATCGACAGTATGGACGACGATGTAGGAGACGAACATGAACCAACGCCTATAGGGCACTGGACAGCCACCTCATCTCATGATGTGTACATGGTGGACACACCTAAAGGAAGAGACGACGAGGAACACAGGGATACAACGAGGGATCGTTCTCTCGAAAAGCAATCAAAGCGGCGACGTAAACGCCGCTCCAAGCCCTGCCTCGACAGAGATAGCAGCCATACAGACCCAGCCATAGAGCAGGACGAGCCGGCGAACGACGAATAGGGCAACTTGAATAAACAAACCGAACAACCTATCCCCGGCGAGAACAGCATTCCGGACGACCTTACGCCGGACAAGCTAATGGAGCAGAAGAACCTCCACCGAAGGCTCGTTGCCACTGCGCGTAGCCTAAAAAAGAAGAAGCGAAAGCTCAAAACTGCGGAAGATGTACTCAACACCGCATACAAATACGGCGGCAGTCGCCACACCAAAAGCTATCCGAAGCGAAAGCTACTGCCGGAATTTGACGAGGAGGCCCTAGACCCCCCGCAATCAAAAAATAAGAAAGCCACCCGGTCGGATAGACGACCCCATGGCCAGCATAAAGCGGCAAGCGGCGCCGCATACAAGCCGACACGCGACCCGCTCAAGGATTCGCATCACAAAGATGGCCCAGCTAGATCTATCTATGGGCCAAGAAAGCAAGCTCTCGTAAGCAGTGCAACACAACCAATATCCGAACATCACGGCACACCCAAATACAGGGGTACCGCACACCCCCTATGTTTCACCGATGAGGTTCTGGACCATGAATTTCCAGCGGGATTCAAGCCCGTAAACATAGAGGCGTACGACGAAACAACAGACCCTGGAGTCTGGATTGAGGATTATATCCTCCACATACACATGGCAAGAGGAGATGACCTCCACGCCATAAAATACTTACCCCTCAAGCTTAAAGGGCCAGCTCGGCATTGGCTCAAAAGCCTTCCCGAAAACACCATTGGAAGTTGGGGAGAGCTCGAAGACGCTTTCCGGGCAAATTTTCAAGGGACCTATGTCTGCCCTCCGGATGCAGACAATCTAAGTCACATAACTCAACAGCCCGGAGAGTCAGCCCGAAAATTCTGGAACAGATTCCTTACTAAAAAGAATCAGATAGTCGATTGTCCGGACCCCGAAGCCCTAGCAGCTTTTAAACATAACGTTCGAGACGAATGGCTCGCCAGACACCTCGGCCAAGAAAAGCCAAGAACAATGGCCGCATTAACAAGCCTCATGACCCGCTTTTGCGTCGGAGAGGACAGCTGGTTGGCAAGATGTCGCACCAGCGACCCATGTATATCCGAAATTAGGGATGGAAACGGAAAACCGCGACGCAACAAGGACCAGCGCCGGACTAAGGAAAGCAGTCCGAAGAGCACGACAGTCAATGCCGGATTCAAAAGCTCTCGGCAAAATCAGAAAAAGCCGCCCCTCAAGGATAACAGGGACGAGCTATCCAACTTAAACAAAATCTTGGACAAGATATGTCAAATACACAGTACTCCCGGGAAGCCTGCAAACCATACCCATAGAGATTGTTGGGTTTTCAAGCAATCCGGCAAACTCAACGCCGAACACAAGGGGCTTGACACACCAAGCAAAGACGATGACGAACCCCAAAAGCAGAGCACCAAGAAACAAAAGAATTTTCCACAAGAAGTCAAAACAGTAAACTTACTTCACATAACAAAACAAGTGGCGCCCATAGAGGTACGCACCATACGGCCTATCCCAAAGGAGTCTCACCACTGGTTGTCAAAACCGATCACCTTCAATCATCTGGATTACTCTAGAAGTATCCGGAACGCAGGCTGGACTGCCTTGGTATTAGATCCAACAATTGGCGGACTCTGCTTTAAAAATGTCCTGATGGATGGCGGCAGTGGTCTAAACCTGATATATTAGGACACAATCCGCCACATGGGGATAGACCCAGCAAAAATTCGCCATAGCGAAACCTCCTTTCAAGGGGTAACACCAGGCCCGGACGCCCATTGCATGGGTTCTCTCCGGCTAGAAGTTAAATTTGTCTCCCCTGACAACTTCCGTCGTGAAAGGCTAACCTTCCATATCGCCCCAGTCTCAAGCAGCTATCAAGCATTAATGGGACGCGAAGCTTTCGCCCGCTTTAAAGCAATTCCGCACTATGCATCCCTTACGCTTAAGATGCCCGGTCCACGAGGAATCATCTCATTAAAGGGAAAGCATTGAGTACGCCTCCCGCGCGGAAGATTGTGCGGCTGCCTTAACAGCCCCACAATAAAATGGCTTCACCAGCTAAAAACATCTCAACAGGTCATTAAGACCACGGACACGGTTAGACGAGTCCGGCATAAAAATACAATTGATAAAGGCTTAATAGCCATACACCCCTCTACTAGGGGCTCCGCGCATATAAAGAAAGAGACAATCAAGCTCAGTTTTACCCATTTCAATTTATGCTTTGTTTATTTAGTATAACTTCTGTTCGGCACGACCTTTCTTCAACTAAGTTCCTCTCTTTTACAGATGAACACCGTGCTGCGCCAGTCCAGGATACGGCACAACGGAGACACAGACGCAGACGTGCAGCAGGGACCCGTTCCAAGGATTCTTTTAAGATTAAGACCCTGCGTAAACCTTTTTTACTGTCTCTTGTTGATACACATCCCCTGGTTTTTTGGTATAACCAAGGAGGAGGCTGGCGTCTTGGCATGTGGCCACGTCAAAATTTTGCGCGTACCTGGACACTAGGGGCTTATAATTAAGGGCGTTATCCCGCCCGCCTTCATAAAGACCGAATACCTTAGGGAGTGTTCGACGTCGCGAGTTTGGCCTTATATGCATCAGCTCCGAATCATGTCTTTGGTCAAATGTTGGGTTGCCCGGCTCCTGTGTTTTGCTGCCTTACGCTCCGCTCTATCGGCTAAGGCGGCACCAGGAGAACTACTGCGATTGTGCCCCGGTTCGGCCAGGCGAGCACCTCAGTAGAGAAAGCCGAAAACTGACTGTCATGATATAGCGAGAGACTGGTCAACCACTCGATGACTCATCGGAATCTTTAGGATTCCTCCGCATTTACGGAGGGCCATTTCCCGGCCAGGCACATACGCGCCCCGAGTTCGGGCGAGCGCAGGCGCCACCAGGGGCTATATAAGTAGCCTCACTGTCAAACTCCTATGGCTAAGTGAAAGTGTTAAAGCATTATAGTCCGATTGCCTAGTTCACTGCGCTATCACCTCCTTTGTAGGACCAAGACGTTGGATCAAGTGTGAAAACGCGCCTTCTGCGAACACCCCCGCAATATTTGCGTGGGGGCTGAAGCCGACGACTGCCATCTTTCAGATTACATATACATATATCCTAAACGGCCGCACAGGAGGTGTTACAATACTTGAAGGCGCAAGTATAAAAAGCTTCTACAATTTATCAAAAATTATTTTACAATAACATATGCTATTTAAACATAACATCCTTCGAGCACTGCGTCTCTATCACACGAGCGCCTTGAAGAACTTCCTGAAAATAGTGCTCGGCTGGTACTCGGCTTTCGTCCGAATCTCGGGATGCAACAACGATGGTATCCATCTCCGCCCAGTATGTTTTGACATGGGCAAGAGCCATCCGTGCACCCTCTATGCATGTTAACCTCTTCATCGAATAATATGCGGCACCGCACCAAGGAACTGCTGCACCAAGTTGAAATAACTTTTCGGCTCCGGCCTCTCCGGCCACAGGTGGCTCACGACACACTTCATGGCGAGTCCGGACAACCTATTCAGCTCAGCCCATTCGGCCAGACGATCGGCTACGGGCAGCGGACGCTCTGGATTATGGAACTGCGACCAGAAGAGCTTCTCCACTTCGCGATCTTCTTGATCTCGAAAGTGTTTGGTCGCATCCGCAGCACTCGCTGCCAAATCCAGATAGGTGTCCGCCATACTCCACATTCGGTCTAGCGGAGCATGTTTAGGATCACAGAACTTCCTCCGCAGCATAAAGGACTTCCCAGCCGCGATCTCTCCGTCCTGATGCAGCTCCTCCTTCATAGCTCTCATCACAGAGCGAGCATCCTTGGCATCGGCAACGGCCTTCTCCAGGTCCGTCTGTTCCGCCCGGTCTTCATTTTCAAGAAGCTTGCAACGGTCAGCAACGCTTTTCAGATTCACGGCCATCTCAGCCATTTCCTTCTTGCTTCGGCAGTGAGTAGTATGTTCGGCTTTCAGCTCTTCAATTGCCTTTCCGGCAGCCGCATCACTTTTTCTGGCTTGCTCCTTGGCTCGGGCAAGCTTCGCCCGAAGATTTTCCATGGCAGCAGCACCATCTACATTACACACACACATTGTAAGATACTGGCATAAAGCTCCTCTTACTAGGTGCCACCGGAGGAACTACATACCTTGTGCCTCGTCAAGCCGCCTGTTAACAAGCATGATGTCGGCATCTGCCATGTCAAGTTGCCGCTTTAGCTCGGCAAATTCATCAGTCCGGCTGGCCGCCGGACACTTCGCCACCTACACATGAATGCGGCATTTTAGACCTGGGGTTATGATCCTCTGCGCGTCGTCACTTTTGACAATGCACAGAGTCTCAGGGGCTACTATCTACACAGGGCGCATCTTGTTCATGCGCAACTGTATACCTCAAAACCTGTCAGTAAACTCCTGACGGCCTCATGCAATCCGCTCTCCGCGGACGAAATCCTCTCAACCACCGTACCCATCAAGGCACGGTGCTCCTCTGAGATAGACGCTCGCCCAAGCAGATCTTTCAGCTCCTCCGACCGCGCACCGGACGGTGCCGGACTCGTCTGATGGCCCTTTTCGAAGGCCGGACGCGGAGGGCTTTGGGGGCTCAGATGACTACCGTCCGGCCCTGCCGGATTTGGAGAAACCCTCCACGACGATACCTTAGGGTCGCCCGCCTCGCTAGGCGGTACGGCAGGGGAAGGCATTCCGCTCTCCATCATCTCCGGAAGAAGGTCCCACGAAGACGAGCCCTGCTGAGAAGGGTTGAGGCCCGAGCTACAAGGTAAAATTTCGGTTACTTTTCTCAGATATAAAGCAAGGATTTCTCTTATCTCTTAAAAAGAAAACCTCTCTCTACTTACGGCTCGGTGAAGGGCTGGTCCCCTTGAGGGCATAATTCGGCCGAGGTATCCCACGGCATAGGACCCTTTGACGAGGATTTCTTCCCCGGCTTTGAGGCCATGGTCTCCGGGTCTTCAGAGGCGGTCCTCTTCTTCCCCTGAGGAGAGGAATTTTCGATTCCTCCCTTCCGAACATCCTCCTTCGAGGAGGCCATTGTTTCCTTGTCCCCTCCCTTGCATTCCTCCAAAGGCACAATCTTCAACATCCTGACCAGCACGGGATCCGGCGTGGTCTCGGGGAGGGGAGCCGGACACCTGATAAGCTTTCCTTTCTCTATCCACTCCTGTTTAAAGGACAGCTCTTTTAGGGGCAAGTTTATGACAAATATACTGATAGCGAGTCCGGGTACAAGGCTACTTACTTGGGTATCCGGGCGATTGCAGCTCAGACCTGCGTCCTCGGTCAAGTCCGGACACGTTGCTTGTGATCCAAAGAACAATTCATACATCTCCGCGGGCGTTGCGCCCATGAAATGCTGGAGAGCTCGCGGTCCCTCCGGATTAAATTCCCACAGGCGAAGGGGGCAAAGTTTGTCGGGCAGGGTTCGGCGGATCAGCATGACCTGTGTCACTTTGACCAGGCTGAGGTCTCTTTCTAAGAGATCCCTGATGCGGCCCTGCAACAAGGGCACGTCCTTGGATGGCCCCCAGTCTAGTCCTTTATTGACCCATGACGCTAGCTGTCATGGGGGACCCGAGCGAAAGGCAGGTGACGCCACCCACTTGGTGCCCCTGGGAGGGGTGATATAGAACCACTCTCGTTGCCACATGCCGAGCTCCTCTTGAAAAGAGCCCTCGGGCCATGGAGCATCAGCATTCTTGCTTATAACGGCACCTCCGCACTCCACGTGTCGTCCCTCGATCATCTTCGGCTCAACTTTGAAGGTCCTGAGCTATAGTCCGAAGTGAGGAGTAACACGGAGGAAGGCTTCACACACGACGATGAATGAGGAAATGTGGAGGACGGACTCCGGAGCTAAGTCGTGAAATTCCAACCCATAATAAAACATGAGCCCCCTCACGAAGGGATCCGTCTGGAAGCCTATCCCCCGACGAAAGTGAGACATGAACACCACGCTCTCACCAGGCTTGGGAGTGGGAATGGCCTGCCCTTGAGCAGGCAACCTATGTGAGATTTCGCCGGTCAAAAACCTGGCCTCTCTCAGCTTTAGCACGTCCTCCTCCGTAATGGATGAGGGCATCCATCGGCCTCGAAGGTCGGAACCGGACATTGTCGAAGATCCGAAGCGCCTGAAATCTGGAGCCTTGGGTGTTGGAACTTGAGGCAATGGGCGAACTCGTTTGAGATTGAAAAAAAGGAGTAAGGCCTTGGTCTCTTTATAAGAGGTTGAATACCAAGGGCCCTCCCCGTAACCGTTTGGCACTCGCCTTTAATCGAGAAAACATGCCAACGGGCACGATTGGGTTACCCACGTCTGTATTGATGAGAATCCCGTAAATAAAGGGGACACGATCTCTGCTTTGACAAGACGTGCCAAGGAAACCGCCTCGCGAAACGCGCTGAGGTGGGGGAGTAAAAACGATTCGAATAAAGGCTTGGCCGTAGTGTGATGTCACGCTACGGAATACATCAGCAGATTAGATTTGTGTAAATATTATTCTCTCTACAGCAATATGTGGAAACTTATTTCGTAGAGCCGGACACTATCCTTTGTGTTCAAAATCTTCTATGAAGTACTTGGAGGAGGAACCCGCCTTGCAATGCCGAAGACAATCTGCGCGCTGGACTCGTCGTCATTGAAGCCTGGTTCAGGGGCTACTGAGGGAGTCCTGGATTAGGGGGTGTCCGAATAGCCGGACTATACCTTTAGCCGGACTCCTGGACTATGAAGATACAAGATTGAAGACTTCGTTCCATGTCCGGAAGGGACTTTCCTTAGCATGGAAGGCAAGCTTGGCGATGCGAATATGTAGATCTCCTACCATTGTAACCGACTCTGTGTAACCCTAACCCCCTCCGGTGTCTATATAAACCGGAGGGTTTTAGTCCGTAGGAGAGGACAACAATCATACCATAGGCTAGCTTCTAGGGTTTAGCCTCCTTGATCTCGTGGTAGATCTACTCTTGTACTACCCATATCATCAATATTAATCAAGCAGGAGTAGGGTTTTACCTCCATCGAGAGGGCCCGAACCTGGGTAAAAACATCGTGTCCCTTGTCTCCTGTTACCATCCGCCTAGACGCACAGTTCGGGACCCCCTACCCGAGATCCGCCGGTTTTGACACCGACAATCACACTATCAAAGCGTTTATTACAACTCCGAGAGGCTTGCACCAGTCCATAAATGGTTCGCTGGAGCTTGCACACTTTGTTAGCTCCCTTTGGATCGACAAAACCTTCCGGTTGCATCATATACAACTCTTCTTCCAGAAATCCATTCAGGAATGCAGTTTTGACATCCATCTGCCAAATTTCATAATCATAAAATGCGGCAATTGCTAACATGATTCGGACAGACTTAAGCATCGCTACGGGTGAGAAGGTCGCATCGTAGTCAATCCCTTGAACTTGTCAAAAACCTTTTGCGACAAGTCGAGCTTTGTAGACAGTAACATTACCGTCAGCGTCAGTCTTTTTCTTGAAGATCCATTTATTCTCAATTGCTTGCCGATCATCGAGCAAGTCAACCAAAGTCCATACTTTATTCTCATACATGGATCCCATCTCAGATTTCATGGCTTCAAGCCATTTTGCGGAATCTGGGCTCACCATCGCTTCTTCATAGTTCGTAGGTTCACCATGATCTAATAGCATGACTTCCAGAACAAGATTACCGTACCACTCTGGTGCGGATCTTACTCTGGCTGATCTACAAGGTTCTGTAACAACTTGATCTAAAGTTTAATGATCATCATCATTAACTTCCTCACTAATTGGTGTAGGTGTCACAGAAACCGGTTTCTGTGATGAATTACTTTCCAATAAGGGAGCAGGTACAATTACATCATCAAGTTCTACTTTCCTCCCACTCACTTCTTTCGAGAGAAACTCCTTCTCTAGAAAGTTTCCGAATTTAGCAAAAAAAGTCTTGCCTTCGGATCTGTGATAGAAGGTGTATCCAATAGTCACCTTTGGATATCCTGTGAAGACACATTTCTCCGATTTGGGTTCGAGCTTATCAGGTTGAAGCTTTTTCACATAAGCATCGTAGCCCCAAACTTTCAGAAACAACAACTTTGGTTTCTTGCCAAACCACAGTTCATAAGGCGTCGTCTCAACGGATTTTGATGGTGCCCTATTTAACGTGAATGCGGCCGTCTCTAAAGCATAACCCCAAAACGATAGCGGTAAATCTGTAAGAGACATCATAGATCGCACCATATCAAGTAAAGTACGATTACGACGTTCGGACACACCATTACGTTGTGGTGTTCCAGGTGGCGTGAGTTGCGAAATTATTCCGCATTGTTTCAAATGTACATCAAACTCGTAACTCAAATATTCTCCTCCACGATCAGATCGTAGAAACTTTATTTTCTTGTTACGACGATTTTCAACTTCACTCTAAAATTCTTTGAACTTTTCAAATGTTTCATACTTATGTTTCATCAAGTAGATATACCCATATCTGCTTAAGTCATCTGTGAAGGTGAGAAAATAACGATATCCGCCACGAGCCTCAACATTCATCGGACCACATACATCTGTACGTATGATTTCCAACAAATCTGTTGCTCTCTCCATAGTATCGGAGAACGGTGTCTTAGTCATCTTGCCCATGAGGCACGGTTCGCAAGTATCAAGTGATTCATAATCAAGTGGTTCCAAAAGTCCATCAGTATGGAGTTTCTTCATGCGCTTTATACCGATATGACCTAAACGGCAGTGCCACAAATAAGTTGCACTATCATTATCAACTCTGCATCTTTTGGCTTCAACATTATGAATATGTGTATCACTACTATCGAGATTCAATAAAAATAGACCATTCTTCAAGGGTGCATGACCATAAAAGATATTACTCATATAAATAGAACAACCATTATTTTCTGATTTAAATGAATAACCGTCTCGCATCAAAAGAGATCCAGATATAATGTTCATGCTCAACGCTGGCACCAAATAACAATTATTTAGGTCTAAAACTAATCCCGAAAGTAGATGTAGTGGTAGCGTGCCGACTGCGATCACATCGACTTTGGAACCATTTCCTACGCGCATCGTCACCTCGTCCTTTGCCAATCTTCGCTTAGTCCATAGTCCCTGTTTCGAGTTGCAAATATTAGCAACAGAACCAGTATCAAATACCCAGGTGCTACTGCGAGCATTAGTAAGGTACACATCAATAACATGTATATCACATATACCTTTGTTCACCTTGCCATCCTTCTTATCCGCCAAATACTTGGGGCAGTTTCACTTCCAGTGTCCGGTCTGCTTGCAGTAGAAGCACTCAGTTTCAGGCTTAGGTCCAGATTTGGGTTTCTTCTCCTGAGCAGCAACTTGCTTGTTGTTCTTCATGAAGTTCCCCTTCTTCTTCACTTTGCCCTTTTTCTTGAAACTAGTGGTCTTGTTGACCATCAACACTTGATGCTCCTTTTTGATTTCTACCTCCGCAGCTTTTAGCATTGCGAAGAGCTCGGGAATCGTCTTATCCATCCCTTGCATGTTATAGTTCATCACGAAGCTCTTGTAGCTTGGTGGTAGTGATTGGAGAATTCTATCAATGACGCAATCATCCGGAAGATTAACTCCCAGTTGAATCAAGTGATTATTATACACAGACATTTTGAGTATATGCTCACTGACAGAACTGTTCTCCTCCATCTTGCAGCTATAGAACTTATTGGAGACTTCATATCTCTCAATCCGGGCATTTGCTTGAAATATTAACTTCAACTCCTGGAACATCTCATATGCTCCATGACGTTCAAAACGTCGTTGAAGACCCGGTTCTAAGCCGTAAAGCATGGCACATTGAACTATCGAGTAGTCATCAGCTTTGCTCTACCAGACGTTCTTAACATCGTCCGTTGCATCAGCAGCAGGCCTGGCACCCAGCGGTGCTTCCAGGATGTAATTCTTCTGTGCAGCAATGAGGATAATCCTCAAGTTACGGACCCAGTCCGTGTAATTGCTACCATCATCTTTCAACTTTGCTTTCTCAAGGAACGCATTAAAATTCAACAGAACAACAACACGGGCCATCTATCTACAATCAAACATAAACAAGCAAGATACTATCAGGTACTAAGTTCATGATAAATTTAAGTTCAATTAATCAGATTACTAAACAACTCCCACTTAGATAGACATCCCTCTAATCCTCTAAGTGATCACGTGATCCAAATCAACTAAACCATGTCCAATCATCACGTGAGATGGAGTAGTTTCAATGGTGAACATCACTATGTTGATCATATCTACTATATGATTCACGCTCGACCTTTCGGTCTCCGTGTTCCGAGGCCATATCTGTTATATGCTAGGCTCGTCAAGTTAAACCTGAGTATTCTGCGTGTGCAACTGTTTTGCACCCGTTGTATTTGAACGTAGAGCCTATCACACCCGATCATCACGTGGTGTCTCAGCATGAAGAACTTTCGCAACGGTGCATACTCAGGGAGAACACTTTTACTATGATTATTTAGTGAGAGATCATCTTATAATGCTATCGTCAATCAAAGCAAGATAAGATGCATAAAAAGATAAACATCACATGCAATCAATATTAGTGATATGATATGGCCATCATCATCTTGTGCTTGTGATCTCCATCTTCGAAGCACCGTCATGATCACCATCGTCACCGGTGCGACACCTTGATCTTCATCGTAGCATCGTTGTCGTCTCGCCAATCTTATGCTTCTACGACTATTGTTACCGCTTAGTGATAAAGTAAAGCATTACAGGGCAATTGCATTGCATACAATAAAGCGACAAACATATGGCTCCTGCCAGTTGCCGATAACTCGGTTACAAAACATGATCATCTCATACAATAAAATTTAGCATCATGCTTTGACCATATCACATAACAACATGCCCTGCAAAAACAAGTTAGACGTCCTCCACTTTGTTGTTGCAAGTTTTACGTGGCTGCTACGGGCTTAGCAAGAACCAATCTTACCTACGCATCAAAACCACAATGATAGTTTGTCAAGTTGGTGATGTTTTAACCTTCGCAAGGACCGGGCATAGCCACACTCGGTTCAACTAAAGTTGGATAAACTGACACCTGCCAGCCACCTGTGTGCAAAGCACGTCGGTAGAACCAGACTCGCGTAAGCGTACGCGTAATGTCGGTCCGGGCCGCTTCATCCAACAATACCGCCGAACCAAAGTATGACATGCTGGTAAGCAGTATGACTTATATCGCCCACAACTTACTTGTGTTCTACTCGTGCATATAACATCAACACATAAAACCTAGGCTCGGATGCCACTGTTGGGGAACGTAGTAATTTCAAAAAAAATCCTACGCACACACAAGATCATGGTGATGCATAGCAACGAGAGGGGAGAGTATTGTCCACGTACCCTCGTAGACCGAAAGCGGGAGCGTTATAACAACGCGGTTGATGTAGTCGTACGTCTTCTAGCTCGACCGATCAAGCACCGAAACTACGGCACCTCTGAGTTCTAGCACAAGTTCAGCTCGATGACGATCCCCGGACTCCGATCAAGCAAAGTGTCGGGGATGAGTTCCGTCAGTACGACGGCGTGGTGAAGATCTTGATGTTCTACTGTCGCAGGGCTTCACCTAAGCACCGCTACAATATTATCGAGGATTATGGTGGAGGGGGCACCGCACACAGCTAAGAGATCTTCAGGATCAATTGTTGTGTCTAGAGGTGCCCCCTTGCCCCCGTATATAAAGGAGCAAGGGGGGAGGCCGGCCGGCCCATGCAGGGCGCGCCAGGAGGAGGAGTCCTCCTCCTGGTAGGAGTAGGACTCCCCTCTTTCCTACTCCTGCTAGGGGGAAAGGAAGGGGAGAGGGAGAAGGAAAGGGGGGCGCCGCCCCCTCTCCTAGTCCAATTTGGACCAGAGGGGGAGGGGGCGCGCGGCCCACCCTGGCTGCCCCTCTCTCTCCACTAAGGCCCATAAGGCCCATTACTTCTCCCGGGGGGTTCCGGTAACCCTCCGGCACTCCGGTTTTCTCCGAAATCACCCAGAACACTTCCGGTGTACGAATATAGTCGTCCAATATATCAATCTTTATGTCTCGACCATTTTGAGACTCCTCGTCATGTCCGTGATTACATCCGGGACTCCGAACAACCTTCGGTACATCAAAACATATAAACTCATAATGAAATTGTCATCGTAACGTTAAGCGTGCGGACCCTACGGGTTCGAGAACAATGTAGACATGACCGAGACACGTCTCCAGTC
This sequence comes from Aegilops umbellulata, assembly GCA_032464435.1. Lineage (NCBI taxonomy): Eukaryota > Viridiplantae > Streptophyta > Magnoliopsida > Poales > Poaceae > Aegilops > Aegilops umbellulata. Next base: position 514,498,080 of record CP136060.1, on the reverse strand, counting down.
AATAACCAATAGAGGAACCTAGATGCTCATATTGGCTCCTACATATTCTACGAAGATCTTTATCGGTCAGACCACATAACAACTTACGTTGTTCCCTTTGTCATCGGTATGTTACTTGCCCGAGATTCGATCGTCGGTATCTCAATACCTAGTTCAATCTCGTTACTAGCAAGTCTCTTTACTCGTTTCGTAATACATCATCTCGCAACTAACTAACTAGTTGTATTGCTTGCAAGGCTTAAGTGATGTGCATTACCGAGAGGGCCCAGAGATACCTCTCCGACAATCGAAGTGACAAATCCTAATCTCGAAATACGGCAACCCAAGATGTACCTTTGGAGACACCTGTAGAGCTCCTTTATGATCACCCAGTTACGTTGTGATGTTTGGTAGCACACAAATTGTTCCTCTGGTAAACAGGAGTTGCATAATCTCATAGTCATAGGAACATGTATAAGTCATGAAGAAAGCAATAGCAACATACTAAACGATCGGGTGCTAAGCTAATGGAATGGGTCATGTCAATCACATCACCTAATGATGTGATCCCGTTAATCAAATGACAACCCATGTCTATGGCTAGGAAACATAACCATCTTTGATTAACGAGCTAGTCAAGTAGAGGCATACTAGTGACACTCTGTTTGTCTATATATTCACACAAGTATTATGTAACCAGTTAATACAATTCTAGCATGAATAATAAACATTTATCATGATATAAGGAAATAAATAATAACTTTATTATTGCCTCTAGGGCATATTTCCTTCATGGACTGCGTGATTTTTTGGAGGGGTGCATATATTTATAGCTAGGAGGAGGTAGGAGTGTCCAAGAGTGCGGCTTTTGTTGGAAATATGCCCTAGAGGTAATAATAATAAAATGATTATTATTATATTTCCTTATTCATGATAATTGTTTATTGTTCATGCTATAATTGTTTTATCCGGAAATCATAATACATGTGTGAATACATAGACCACAACCTGTCCCTAGTGAGCCTCTAGTTGACTAGCTCGTTGATCAATAGATAGTCATGGTTTCCTGACTATGGACATTAGATGTCATTGATAACGGGATCACATCATTAGGAGAATGATGTGATGGACAAGACCCAATCCTAAGCATAGCACAAGATCGTGTCGTTCGTTTTTGCTAGAGCTTTTCCAATGTCAAGTATCATTTCCTTAGACCATGAGATCGTGTAACTCCCGGATGCCGTAGGAGTGCTTTGGGTGTGCCAAACGTCACAACGTAACTGGGTGACTATAAAGGTATACTACAGGTATCTCCGAAAGTATCTGTTGGGTTGACACGGATCGAGACTGGGATTTGTCACTCCGTATGATGGAGAGGTATCTCTGGGCCCACTTGGTAATGCATCATCCTAATGAGCTCAATTTGACCAAGTGTTTGGTCACGGGATCATGCATTACGGTACGAGTAAAGTGACTTGCCGGTAACGAGATTGAACGAGGTATTGGGATACCGACGATCGAATCTCGGGCAAGTAACGTACCGATTAACAAAGGGAATTGTATACGGGATTACTTGAATCCTTGACATCGTGGTTCATCCGATGAGATCATCGAGGAGCATGTGGGAGCCAACATGGGTATCCAGATCCTGCTATTGGTTACTGACCGGAGAGTCATCTCGGTCATGTCTACGTGTCTCCCGAACCCGTAGGGTCTACACACTTAAGGTTCGGTGACGCTAGGATTGTAGAGATATTAGTATGCGGTAACCCGAAAGTTGTTCGGAGTCCCGGATGAGATCCCGGACGTCACGAGGAGTTCCGGATTGGTCCGGAGGTAAAGATTTATATATAGGAAGTCCAGTTTCGGCCATCGGGAAAGTTTTGGGGGTCATCGGTATTGTACCGGGACCACCAGAAGGGTGCCGGGGGTCCACCGGGTCGGGCCACCTATCCCGGAGGGCCCCATGGGCTGAAGTGGGAGGGGGAACCAGCCCCTGGTGGGCTGGTGCTCCCCCCTTGGTCCTCCCCTGCGACTAGGGTTGGAAACCCTAGGGGTGGGGGCGCCCCACTTGGCTTTGGGGGGAAGCCACCCCCTTGGCCACCGCCCCCCTTGGAGATTGGATCTCCTAGGGCCGGCGCCCCCCCCCCAGGGCCCCTATATAAAGAGGGGGGAGGGAGGGCAGCCGCACCCTTGCTCCTGGCGCCTCCCTCTCCCTCCGTAACACCTCTCCTCCCCGCTTGCGCTTCGCGAAGCCCTGCCGGGATCCCGCTACTTCCACCACCACGTCGTCGTGCTGCTGGATCTCCATCAACCTCTCCCTTCCCCTTGCTGGATCAAGAAGGAGGAGGCGTCTTCCCCAACCGTACGTGTGTTGAACGCGGAGGTGCCGTCCGTTCGGCACTTGGTCATCGGTGATTTGGATCACGACGAGTACGACTCCCTCAACCCCATTCACTTGAACGCTTCCGCTCGCGATCTACAAGGGTATGTAGATGCACTCCTCTCTCTCGTTGCTAGATGACTCCATAGATTGATCTTGGTGAAGTGTAGAAAAATTTTATTTTCTGCAACGTTCCCCAACAGTGGCATCATGAGCTAGGTCTATGCATAGTTTCTATGCACGAGTAGAACACAAGATGTTGTGGGCGTCGATTTTGTCAATTTACTTGCCGTTACTAGTCTTATCTTGATTCAGCGGCATCATGGGATGAAGCGGTCCGGACCGACCTTACACGTACACTTACGTGAGACAGGTTCCACCGACTGACATGCACTAGTTGCATAAGGTGGCTAGCGGGTGTCTGTCTCTCCCACTTTAGTCGGATCGGATTCAATGAAAAGGGTCCTTATGAAGGGTAAATAGAAATTGGCATATCACGTTGTGGTTTTGACGTAGGTAAGAAACGTTCTTGCTAGAACCCTAATGCAGCCACGTAAAAACATGCAACAACAATTAGAGGACGTCTAACTTGTTTTTGCAGCATGTGCCGTGTGATGTAATATGGCCAAAACATGTGATGAATGATATATGTGATGTATGATATTGATCATGTTCTTGTAATAGGAATCACGACTTGCATGTCGATGAGTATGACAACCGGCAGGAGCCATAGGAGTTGTCTTAATTTATTTATGACCTGCGTGTCAACATAAACGTCATGTAATTACTTTACTTTATTGCTAAACCGTTAGCCATAGTAGTAGAAGTAATAGATGACGAGACAACTTCATGGAGACACGTTGATGGAGATCATGATGATGGAGATCATGGTGTCATGCCGGTGACGAAGATGATCATGGCGCCCCGAAGATGGAGATCAAAGGAGTAATATGATATTGGCCATATCATGTCACTATTTGATTGCATGAGATGTTTATCATGTTTTTGCTTCTTATTTGCTTAGAACAACGGTAGTAAATAAGATGATCCCTCACAATAATTTCAAGAAAGTGGTTCCCCTAACTGTGCGCTGTTATGAAAGTTCGTTGTCTCGAAGCACCACGTGATGATCGGGTGTGATAGATTCTAACATTCACATACAACGGGTGTAAGCCAGATTTACACATGCAAAACACTTAGGTTGAATTGACGAGCCTAGCATGTACAGACATGGCCTCGGAACACAAGAGACCGAAAGGTCGAACATGAGTCGTATGGAAGATATGATCAACATGGAGATGTTCACGGATGATGACTAGTCCGTCTCACGTGATGATCGGACACGGTCTAGTTGAGTCGGATCATGTATCACTTAGATGACTAGATGGATGTCTAATCTGAGTGGGAGTTCATTAAAAATTTTGATTAGATGAACTTAATTATCATGAACTTAGTCTAAAAACTTTGCAATATGTCTTGTAGATCAAATGGCCCAAGCTAATGTCAACCTCAACTTCAACGCATTCCTAGAGAAACCCAAGCTGAAAGATGATGGCAGCAACTATACGGACTGGGTCCGAAACCTGAGGATCATCCTCATAGCTGCCAGGAAACAATATGTCCTAGAAGCACCGCTAGGTGAAGCACCCATCCCAGAGAACCAAGATGTTATGAACGCTTGGCAGCAGCGTGCTGATGATTACTCCCTCGTTCAGTGCGCATGCTTTATAGCTTAGAACCGGGGCTCCAAAAGCGTTTTGAGCAACACGGAGCATATGAGATGTTCGAAGAGCTGAAAATGGTTTTCCAAGCTCATGCCCGGGTCGAGAGATATGAAGTCTCTGACAATTTCTACAGTTGTAAGATGGAGGAAAATCGTTCTGTCAGTGAGCACATACTCAAAATGTCTGGGTTGCACAACCGCTTGACTCAGCTGGGAGTTAATCTCCCGGATGACGCGGTCATTGACAGAATCCTTCAGTCGCTCCCACCGAGCTATAAGAGCTTTGTGATGAACTTCAATATGCAGGGGATGGAAAGACCATTCCTGAGGTATATTCAATGCTGAAATCAGCGGAGGTGGAGATCAAAAAGGAACATCAAGTGTTGATGGTGAATAAAACCACTAAGTTCAAGAAAGGCAAGGGTAAGAAGAAGGACGGCAAGGGAGTTGCCGGGAAGAAGCCAAAGAATGGACCCAAGCCTGAGACTGAGTGCTTTTATTGCAAGGGATAGGGACACTGGAAGCGGAACTGCCCCAAATACTTAGCAGACAAGAAGGCCGGCAACACTAAAAGTATATGTGATGTACATGTAATTGATGCGTACATTACCAGTACTCATAGAAATTTACCCTCAAGAAAAGTAATCAAGCAATCATTTAAATAGTGTTCCTCCATGGTGGAAAATCTTTCAAATTCGAATGTTTATAATTCAAAATTTTAGATGCATAAAACTCACCTTGGTTTCCTTGCACTTCTTCAGAAGTTTATAGCGAGCCAATGCAGACCATGCTCAAAATTGACTGAACACTACAGTAGATCAACCAAAACAAAATTAGGGAATGAAGATAACCCTCTATTCTCGACTAACAGTTCAAAGAAATTAACAAAATTGTGGGAAAAGGAAATTATAATTAAACACTTCCAAAAAACAATCAGACGATGGACGAACTGCTCATGTCGCCGTTGCCACTTGCATGTTACTGGCAGATGCGCCGTGATGCTGCCGACTGCGTACTGATGTACTGCGAAGCAGTGAAGGGCGTGGGCTGGTTAAGGAGATCGATCAGCAAGATGCGGCGATCTACGATGGCCGACAGATGAGATAATGCTGCGGCGGCGGCGGCGGTTGCTCTCATCGACTTCGATCAATCAGCTAGCAGCCTGGCTAGCGTTAAGCCTCAAGGATAAGGCCCAGTAGCACTGTAGTAGCAACGTAGCAGCCCAACATAGGCCCAACTGGCGGGACGTGGAGTTTCTGCACCCGAGCTCAAATGAGCTCGGGTGAACAGTAAAATCAAAACTAAATAAAAAAATTCAAAAAAATCCAAATTTTTTTGGGAGGAACATTTACAAAAGTTCTAAGTGCTTGCAAAAATTCGCCATGAAATCACATTTCTAGAAGCCGTGGCAAAAAAAACAAAATCAGTACTCTAAAAAAGCTACTTTCAAAAGCATTTTGGAGCACTGAATTTGTTTTTTTTTTGCCACGCCTTACAGGAATGTGATTTCATGATGAATTTTTGCAAGCACTTACAACTTTTGTCAATGTTTCTCTCAAAAAAAATTGGAATTTTTTGAAATTTTTTTATTTTTTTTCGTTTTTACTGTTCACCGAGCTCAAATGAGCTCGGGAGCAGAAAGGCACTTTCGCAACTGGCGCTGAATCATTCGTCTCTTCCGTTTATACAGCCCTGTACGTACAACGAGACCGCCATACACTTTATAAATGCATATAGAAGCTTATATGCTGAATTTTTTCTGCAAAAAATATTGGGTATGCGTTGCATACCCTTGCATTAGCCTAGCTCCGCCCCTGGCAATATGGACCTTTGATGTACCGTACATCACCGGATATATACGGCCGTCCATTAGCGTAGGTGTCAATACAGTGTTAGTTGCTCCTTAGACGGGCCTCGCCCATTTACGTTTTTTCTTTCTTTCTTTTCAGTATTAAACTAGAAAAAAATAGAAGCTATGCTTCGTGGGATTCGAACCAAGACTGTCAACCTCTAGTAGTGAGGCCGCTAACCACTAAGACTAGTAGAAGGCCCGTGCGTTGCCACGGGCTTTTAAATATTTTTACCGTGTGCATATATAAATATAATGCATATCAAGTTTTACGTGTAAACATAATTGAAATCCATATCACACAAAATATTCTTCGATACAAAATGTAATTTGATAATGTATACATAGAAAGACACGCGATGCACAAAATAAAGAAAGTGGTACGGAAACATAGTACTCTTTATTGTGCAGGATATTACACAAGGTAGATAGCACCCTACATGACTTTTATGCTTAAGACCAATCATCTCACGAAGCATTTCCATTGTTATTAACCATTAATTAAAGACAACAGATGGAGCATTTTGTTACCTTTAAACAAATATTCCAAGATGCTGCAACCAGAACCTTAATACATTATGGAATTTCCTAACAAATATTACATAGACCCAAATATACAGCACAACATCCAATAAAAAATCATTATAATACACACCATCTAACTTAAAAGTCTGGCATGTGAAAATTTAGACCTCCGATAGAAAACGCTGAATTTCAGCAGGAAATATCAAATACATGCTTCCCTGTCCGATGTATAAATATGTGTAATTCTCAATTGATGCACTTTTGAAATCTTCTAACTCACATAACACCATAATTACAGTGATTGTGCAACATATTTTTTTAGAAAGCATGCATAAGCCTTTGAGTATAAACACAACTTTTGGTAGGGAGTCAATAACACCCCTAGGCATCATCTGACTGCAAATGGAGGACAAGGATAATTACTTTTAGTTTCCCTAAATAAAACTTTCAGAACAACAATTCAAATTAACACTAAGCATAGGAGAAGATGTAACTATTCTTCCTGTCTATTATGATCTCATTGCAGTGATTAAGAACCAAACATAACATAAGTTTCCTACTCCTGTAAAAAATAGACTCCAATAGCTGATACATGAGAAGCTGCCAAAATATACAAGTACACGACAAAGGAGTCAGACACTTACAACAAAGTTTGGATTGTAAAGTTTGAAGCTTGCCCATGTATGTCGTAGCCTCTGATAAAAGCAACTATTTTTCTCCTATCACCTCGAGCATCAACATCCACGACAACTGTTTTCTCGTGATGACTATAAGCTTTCTGTTCTCTCAAACAAAATTTGGACTACTTCTCTCAAACAAATTTTGGACAATAGTGAGAAATAGTCTCTGAATATTATCTACTCTCTCAGTCCCAAAATACGTGTCTCAACTTTTTACTAACTTCAGTACAAAGTTGTACTAAAGTTGAGACACTTAATTTGGGACGGAGGGAGTATGTCACAGCTGCATATTTAATTTCAGATGATAACCACAGATATAATGGTGAATTTTCAGCACATATTTAATTAAAAAAATCTGTGAACCTTGGCCAACGGGGATGTATGTACCTTGTTTGGGATAGCTTAATCAACCCGAGGCTTCTTCAATAGTCGGGCGCGAAGATCTGGGTGCTCAAGCGGCTGGTAAGCCAGACAACTTCTTCATCTACAAATAGAAGAGATAGTTTGTTTCTGTTCATCCAGCTCGACTGAAGATTGGAGGAAGGAAAGAGAAGGGGAATTGCTAGTTGACACACGAATCGAGCAAGAAACTCTCTCACATCAGACTGTCCTAGTTGGAAACATTATTAATGAAAATTTGGTCCTGACGAATTAGACTATGAACATCAGAACTCAACCGAAACAAAGCCGTGAGAAACCTAACAGCGCAGCCAGGACCGAATCGAGAATCCCTAGAGCGGTCGTTTTCCATGCAGCGCGGCGAGAAAGAGAGATTATGTTGATGGGCGGACAGGCGATTCACCTCTGTTGGCTGGCCGTGGAGCGACTGCCGGGTGCTGGTTATGCGCCTGGTCGCCATGGGGATTGTCCCAGCGAGGTGCTTCCGGCTACCCCTGCCCCCGATTCCTCTCTGCTCCTACTGCTACATGTTCTCTGGTGGGGAGGAGGTGCGATGTTGACTTGTGGAAGCCCTAGAACAGGAAGGGGCAAGACGTTGGACGACGGAGGCATGGAACTGTGGTCCCGTGATGGCGGCGGCGGCGACGCCATCCCATAGCCACAACCTAGCAAAAATATCAAGGAGGATAGGATCGAGAGAGGAGTTGGCGGCGTACTGTTTTTCTTTTTCTTTTTCGAGAGAGGAATCAAATGACCCATTCTCATATAATAGTAATGATTTATGATTGATCAAAGATTGATTGTGATTTATTCATTTCCATATAAAAGTTACCAAATACTACCCAATCTTTTTATGCTTGATTAAAGATTGATCATGAATTATTCCTTTCCATATAGAAGTTACCGAAAATTGATCTTATTGGCATATAAAATTGGTTTAAATAGATCGTGGGTAAAATTCCGTTATTTGTTTCCTTAAAATTCGTTATTTATTTCCTAAAGTAAATTGCATTGATGGGAGGAATCAGTTGATTTAGGTAAGTTAGGTAAGATTGATTGTGATTTATTCATTTCCATATAAAAGTTACCAAATACTACCCAATCTTTTTATGCTTGATTAAAGATTGATCACGAATTATTCCTTTCCATATAAAAGTTACCAAAAATTGATCTTATTGGCATATAAAATTGGTTTAAATAGATCGTGGGTAAAATTCCGTTTTTTGTTTCCTTAAAATTCGTTATTTTATTTCCTAAAGTAAATTGCATTGATGGGAGGAATCAGTTGATTTAGGTAAGTTAGGTAAGATTGATTGTGATTTATTCATTTCCATATAAAAGTTACCAAATACTACCCAATCTTTTTATGCTTGATTAAAGATTGATCATGAATTATTTCTTTCCATATAAAAGTTACCAAAAATTGATCTTATTGGCATATAAAATTGGTTTAAATAGATCGTCGGTAAAATTCCGTTATTTGTTTCCTTAAAATTCGTTATTTTATTTCCTAAAGTAAATTGCATTGATGGGAGGAATCAGTTGATTTAGGTAAGTTAGGAAAGTTAGACCTGTGATCTTTTGTATCTTAGGAAAGTATTGGTTTACAAGGAAAGAATGGAGACGAAAATAAACCCGTAGAAAAGGGGTGGGGGAGGGGACGAAAAAAACCGGTTGAAAATAAACCGGTTGAAAATAAACCGGTTGAAAGTGGGGGGGGGCTATTCAACCAATTGGTCCATTAGGAGTAGAGATAATTTAACTGTCTTGCCATTGAACTTCTTTCCTACTTCTTATCCGAATATAACGCTAATAAAAAAATGTGTTTCCCACCTGATTTTCTTCAGTTAGCCCTTGTTCTATGTTTTTTATTTATTTTTCATTTTTCATTTTCCTTATTTCTTTTTTGTTTTGTTTTCTTAATTCCCAGAAGATTTTAATATTTATGATATGTTTTTTAATGAACTTTTCCCAAACTTATGACCTTTTTACAAATTCATGATTTTTTTGAGTCTGTGATTTTATTTCAAATTCATGAACTATTTTGAGTCTGCGATTTTTGTTTCAAATTTGTGATTTTCTTAAAAAAAATCATGAGCACATGGAACTTTTTCAGTGGTTTCATGCTTGTAACCAAACACATCGTCCATAATCTGGTACGTTCTGGTAGGGCGGAAGGGCATGTTTCGACCCCCCCCCCCCTTTTTTACCTCCTCCAAACGCACACAATTTGTTTCCACACCTTGGCATCATCATGCCTACCATGCATGCCAAGTTTCGTTGGTCTTCGACATTTCATGCATTTTATAGGTTTTCCCGTTGGAAAAATCCTAAACACTGGCCGGACATGACGCAACATGCGTTCGATATCCGAGTTTGTTCAAATTTTGCGTGGGGGGGGGGACCTTGGGCATACCCAACCGCTGGCAAAATTTGGTGCATTTCATGGTTGCAACCGAGCACAGTGTGTATAATCTGGTGCGTTTGGGTAGACCGGAAGGGCCAGTCTCGAACCACTTTTCTTTTCATGGTTCGTAAATTCAATAAATGTTTGGGGAATTTTCAAAAAATGTTCGCACTTTGAAACGGTTCTTTGTAATTTTGAAAAATGTTCGTGTTTTCAGTTTAGTCACTTGTTTCAACAATTGTTCTCCTTTTCAATATTTTTTCCTTTGTAAAACAAATGTTTGAGAGTCTCGTGTTTTCACAAATGTTTTAGTTTTTTAAAATCACAAATTTGAAAATGTTCGCATTTCCCAAAATATTGTTCCCTATTTCAAAAAATGTTATCATTTTCAGTTTTGTTCCTTTTATGATTCCCAAAAAACATTCACGTTCTCACAAAATCTTCTAGTTCTTTTGAAATTATCACAAATTTTTAAATGACCGCGTTTATAAAAATATTTACTTTTTCCAATAAGAAAATGAGGTCCGAGTTTTTTAAAAATAATTTCGCGGCTTATGGTTCATATAGACTGGGCTACCTTTTTGGACACCAAATCCCAGTTAGTATAGTGGCTACTGACGTGGTTGACTGTTGTGATGTCCCTGGTTCAATTCGTATTGCACATTTTGGTTTATCATGATTTTGTGAACTTTTGTTTAAAATTTCCCCGCGACCTTTAGTTTCTTAATTAATGATTTGCGCTAGAAGTCAGACATAGCAGATTGGTAGTCCCAGTGGTTAGCACAGCGTCACCTAAACTGGAACGTGCAGGTTCGATTCCCATGGCTCTCGTTTTTTTCTCGAGCCCCGTATCGTACGCAGACCACTTGCCGGGGTTTTCTTCTCCCTCAAAAAAAAAAAAAACTTAAAGTACTTTGAAAAAAAGACCTGCCCTTTATTATGAAGGGGTATAGGGCAATCTCAGCCATCGATGTGATTAGGGGCAGTGGCGGAGGCAGGAATTATAAATTTAAGATTTTGAGAGGGCCTGATTAAGAAAATATAATAAAAAGTTACTGTTCACGCCCAAAATACAAAGAAGCGACTAATATTGGGGAGTGCCGGGGCCCCTGCTGCACCCCCCCCCCCTCGCCTCCGCCACCGATTAGGGGGTCTATCGAAGCAGAAGTGATTATTAGTAGTACTATGAACCTTCTGTTAACCATAAAAAAGTAACCCCTTTGTTCCATAATTCTTGTCCTGGTTTATATGGAACGGTTGGAGTATAAATTTGTAAAGTTTTCATTTAAGGTATTCTCTCCTGTAGAGTTAAAGCTAGGGTCTTGATAACTGCCACACGTGTGGCATCTAGGGGGTATGTGCCGCACGCCCCGTGTGGCATCGACACAGGCCCGCCCGCACGAGCACGTCCGGGCGCGCCCTACCACAGCCCGCACGTTCGGTGTGCAGCGCGATCGCCCACACGAGCACGTCCGGGCGAGCGACCACGCGGCCCGCACGACCCGTCTCGACCGTCGCACCTCCCCGCCTGTGAGCCACACGCCGCGCGTGGCAGTAACCATGGGTCCCGCCGCGATTGGCATGGTCCGGACCCTCTTTCATGTTCATTTAACTGCAGTTGTCATGTTGTTGAACTACAGTTGCCATGTCTGACAACTACAGTTGCCATGGTTGCTCAACTGCAGTTGCCATCTTAGGTCAAAGTGTCGGATGTCATTTTTTGGCAACTGCAGCAATTGCCATGTATGGTGTGGTCTACTATGATTGCCATGATTTCAAAACTTTAGGAGTTGCCACCTATTAACACTAGACAGTTGCCATGTAGCACTACAAAAACATGGCAAAAACATGTTCGGGTAAAAAGAGAGTTGCCATGTACCCTAGGGCAATTGCCATGTACCCTGCAAAAACACATGGCAACTGATAGCTTTTGGTGTGTGGGAGAGGAGACGGCAGTTGCCATGTTCTGCTTACAAGCACACTAGGGCAGTTGCCATGTACCCTGCAAAAACACATGGCAACTGATAGCTTTGGGTGTGTGGGAGAGGAGACGGCAGTTGCCATATTCTGCTTACAAGCACACTAGGGCATGTGGGCGACGGTGGTATCTTTAGGAGTTGCCACCTACTAACAATAGACAGTTGCCATGTAACGCAACAAACAAACATGGCAATAAATAACACGTTCGGGTAAAAAAAGAGTTGCCATCTGCTTACAATCACAAATAGGGCAGTTGCCATGTACCCTTCAAAAACATGGCAAATGACAGCTTGGGTGTGGGGAGTGGGAGAATGGGCAGTCGTAGGAGACGGGGAACAGAAGTGGTGCGCGGCGTGCGCGCGCGACAGCAGTTCCATCGCACGCCCCGACTGGCGACCGTTGACCGCGGAGAGAAAACCGGCGTGCGGGCGAACTCCCTCACACGCCACACGAACGAGTTGTCCTACGTGGCACATAAAAACAGTCTTTTCATACCAAGATTCGTGCAAAAGATACTGGACAGCGATGGAGACGTGTGGGCGAGTTGGCTAACGCCCACACGTGTGGGCGTTAGTGTTTTCGTAAAGCTATAGATCAATATGAGCAGTGCTAAGATGGAGTAAAAAATAGGAAATCACAGTACAAGCACAGAAAAAATGAGACCCTGTTCCTACAATGTAAAAGAGCCAGATATTTTAGAATACAAACTTTGTCCAGGAAATTTAGATCTTATTTAATGTAAAATGTAAAATAACACAATTCTTCAAGAAACATTACTGGGTTAAAGGCTTAGAGCAACCTAACAAAGAAATTGTACTGAAGCGCCGTTTTGGGATCGATACAGGGAGGCTAAGCAGCAGATCCAATCTTCTCTCTAGCACGGATTGCACATCAGCTTTTTCCTTTGTGCTTTCTTTTCACTTCATTCAATTGATGATTTGTGTCCTCTTCCGTGGCAAACACGTGATTGTGTTGACTGTTGACTATTGACCTAGGATGACAGGAAGCTGTGATCCTGGTGAAGTAACACAGGGTGCCTTTTGGATTATTACTAACGCCATTTTTTGATCTGCTATACACTGTTCAGTTCATCGTGGAGCCGGGAGTCGAACATATGTTGACGGCGAACATGGTGAAGGAAGCAAGCGACTGGTTCGACCGATTCCTGCAGTAGCTCGGGGGTTCGGGATGCTTCATGGAGTGCACGACCTCAATAAATTCTCCTCACTTTCGGATCACTGTCATTGTTGAATAAATCCCTTCGCCGTGATGGTGCGTGCGCGGCGAGTTCGCCCAGACCACGGTGACCGCGCTCGGCGCTCGTTGTATCGTGGGATGGCGCGTGCGATCTCGTGGCCATTTTTCTGTCGTTGCTACTAATAAGAGGAGTGCAGTGAAAAGCCGTGAGGTTTTACGCAGCACAAATCCTGTGTGCTCCACCGAGTTCATCCTCTCGCGTGACGGCGTGTGTTCGTCGAGCTCAGTGCTGACAGGCTTGATTTGTTCTTCCATCATTACCTAGCTAATCGCTACGCGATATTTCTCCATTTGAAACGACACAGTAGATCCTTTTCGGAAGAAAAAAACGACACGGTAGATGTGGAGCAGTTTTTTTTATCATGTACCATCCTGTTTCCTGGGGAGCTCTGTATTTACTGAACCGTATTTACCCGTGTTCAAGGAATCATTAAGTAGTAATTTCCTATTTAGCTGGCGAATAGGTGATTTTTTTGGCGAATAGGGGATTAATTCAGTTAATCGACAGGATAAATCGGTTAGGAGGCTACTCACGTCTCCCTACTCATCTCAGTCTGGCCCGCACGCTGTTAGTCACAACCTAAAGTCTAAAACGAGGGATGTTGTTGGAGGGCCTCCACCTGGTTGGTTGTCCAAGGATACGACCGAACGTCTTCGCCGACATTTGAGGACGCCTCTTTAAGGGATGGTGTCGGAGATGCCCTAAGCAATACCAAACCAATCAGAGATAGAACAAAAGATAGGAGATATACTTCATTCATTTCAAACATCACAGATTGGAATGTTAGTAACCCAAATGTATCTTTTGAAGCAAATTATAAATATAGTCGCTTTCCTTGCAATAACGGTCTTGCCGACGCCGGTGGCAGTGGCCTATGTGGACGCCGTTTTCCTCATGGAGGTGCCGTCATGGATCTCGTTTCAACTCCACCATCTTGTTTTGTGGTTGCCCGGTGGGAACCTATGATCGGCCCTGCCCGGTCAGATGACAGGGCGTGTCCTCACACCACTTCCTTCTTGAAGGCGTCATCTTGGAGACCTAGACGATGGCTACCGTTGCTGCATGTGGTTGGACTGGGTGTGCTTGGTGGTGGTGGTGGTGCGACCACGACGGTGGTGTCATCTTCTCTTGACCTGGCAAAGACACTATTTGGTGTTGTCGACCGGCCAAATGCTTCTTCGTGTCTCTTCTTCAGTGGTGTTCCTCTAGGGTTCGCCGGCAGTGCCTTTGGTGCCGCAATGCTGCCATTTGCTACCCCTCGTGATGTTCTTCTACACGGCAACCTGGCGATCTCCTCTTCTTACCAAATGAGATACCAAGCATTATTTGTCTGGCATCTACTTGGGTCCTTTGTTTTTGTCCACTTGAAGCTGGGTGTGACCTCCTTTTGCACTCCGCCATGGTCTATGACCGGCCTTGGTAGAGATATGTTCTTCTGAGGCACTCTATGTGAGCATGTCACTTTGTTACTTCCCACCAATTGACCCTCCTTCCCCCCCCCCTTCTGATGGTGGATTGACATTCTCTCTATGCAGTTGAGCCAGAGTTTTCCCCTTGGTCATTCTCACCTCGCCAGGGAAATACCCCCCTAATGTTGGGTGTTGGATGGCTTGGAGCTGGTTTTGGTGCAGCTCCCGATGATGAACCCATGTTATCCTCTATCCGTGGTTTCGGTGTTGCTGATGTTGGTGTGCTCATTCGGTGACTAGTGAATTTGACTTCATGTTGTCCTTTGGCGCATTGTCATGCCTTGTTAGTCTCTCTTTTGCTTGTGTTGGCATGTATATGCTCATGACATAACCGGTGTTGCATCCCTCAACCCCCTATTTTTTGGCTTCATCTGTGTGTTGTGTTGTAACTTTGTACTTGGTTTTACGATCCTAAATATATGTCTCAGGACAATTTTGAATTCACACACCAAGGCGAGTCCGATCTACAAAAATCAGTCACTCAGATCTGGATTACAACTTGGAAAAGAAGAAAAGTAGTTCGGCCTCCTCAGGTTCAACTTTTCAAATAATCCATTTGTGATGCCCTCCGCGGCCTAGCATCGTCCTATTTAACAACACATCCAAGCCTCTCACTTACAGGTAGGCCTAACTTTTGGAACTTAACCCATTCAGGCCCCGCATGCTTCTTTGATGGTGTGAAGGTTCTCTGTGACCTGCAGGGCCCAACTCATGGCTCTTTATCCATGGTATGGGTGTTGCTCATGGAATTACAGCTTCCTCCAGGTTCAATTTCACCAGGCTCGACAATGGCTTCATCGCCTTTGATTGCAATTCCTTCAAGCTCCCCTTTTTTAGCTTCAGGCTGTTCGACCTCTTCAGTTGCTGCACGTTTGGCAAACACATGGTCTCGTCTCTCTTTTCCCAGTAGCGTTGCATGTGAGATATAACAACTGGTTCTATGTATTTACCTTGTTATATATGGCTTTCGTCTAGGTTTCTCTTAAAAATCGAGTCAACTTGTTGATGTTTTTTTACGTTTCCCTTACAATTTGGATCAGTCTCTTCGCATATGGCCAACTCTAAGCAATATAGTCAGGAGCGGAAATCCATCCACTAGTGCAGAATCGGGCAATAGCACCGGTTCGTAAGGCCCTTTAGTGCCAGTTCCGTAAACGACACTAAAGTGTGGTCACTAAAGGCCCCCCCCCCACTTTAGTACCGGTTCAGCACGAACCGGTGCTAAAGGGCAACCACGTGGCACGAGCCAGCTCTGGGGGGCGGGAGCCTTTTAGTACCGGTTGGTAACACCAACCGATACTAAATGTTTGTCCACTTTTTGGTTTTATTTTGTATTTTTCAATTAAATTTGTGTTATCAATTTAATTTAGGATTGTTTTACGTTATCATCATCATCATCATCATCATCATCATCATCGCATATTAATAAATAAATAAACTCTAGCTAGCTAAAAATCATCGTAGTCGTTTAATTACCACTATTTAATCATCATAGTCATTACCGCTAGCTATCTAATCATCACCAACGCTGGCTAGCTTAAAGAGGAAACATTCACTTTGTAACAGAAGCAAATATATCATCAAGTTAACCATAATCATCACCAACATCAAAGTTCTGGACACGGACATGAGGCAAGTACTAATTAAGAGCATGAACTAGTAGCTACTCCTGCTGCTCCCTCTCAGGTAGAATAGCATAGAACATGTATAGCTCTCCTGATTCATCATACTGGAGCATGCAGATGAATCTGTCTCCTAATCTTGGGTTGCGCTTCTCCTTGCTGCCCCCTAGTACTTCTCTGCGATCGTTAACAATTTTGCTCCAATCTTTCACTATTAAGCATTCTTCGCTTTCAGAAATCCTGAATGCACTCATGTGCAATGTAGGAAATCTTGGCCGTAAGCTAACCATTGACATGCGACCTTTTGTCTCGATCCACTGATGCACAACTGTCATCGGAAGTCCCTGTTGAAGAACACCGTATAGTAATTAATATACTAAGCAATGAAAGTTTAGCTTCAAAAATAATGTATGCAAAAGATGCACTAATTAAGGACAAATATTTAAAATCTTACCATCTTTCGATTATAGATGTGACCGTAGTTCAATACGATCACCATTGGTCGCACGTTTTGAGTACTAGCATTTCTAAGTTCAGGAAAAAATTTGTCTTGACAGTATTAAGATTCTCAAGCCATGAAACATAATGACTTATCTCCTCGCGGTTTAGTTGAGCCCCGGGGCAGTAGTAGGTCCTGTCTACCAAGCGCCGGACATGTTTGCTTGAACCGAAATAATCTGACAATACAAATTAATTATCAACTATTTTTGAATAAACTGTATCAATTAAACATATGCATGCATGGTTGAGAAAAACTCACCAAATGGTAGAACTGGAGGCGTTTGCACATCGACCCAGATGTCTATATTACCTTCAATATCATCTTCCGGACGAATATCAAAGGTGATAACCATATCAGGCTCAAATGCATAAGCCTTGCATAGTGCTTGCCAAGTTTTGCATTAAAATGATTGTATGTGTCTCCATTATATAATTTGACGTTGAAAGTATACCCATACTCCGTCTTCAAGTAAACTCTCTTTACCTCCATAACATCTATAGCACTAAAACCTATCTTATCCAAGACAAAAATTCTTGCATGGCAGGGGATGCGCTAGTAGAATAGTGAAAAATTAAAATTATAAGTTGAAGCAAATGAAGCATAAGTTTTGCATTCAAATAATAATTGACAAAGTGACTTACTGTATCAACTTTGAATGTCTCATCCAGCTTGATGCTGAAGCGCCTACCATCAACAAGGAAATTTCTGTCGCACAGGCCGCGCTGGTCTTCACAGTGTTCGTACATAATGAAATCTTTTTCGTCGTTAGATGACATTTCCTATGTTCATATAGGTGAAACATTAAATACCTATATCTAGCCAAATATATATTTATCTAACATTTGACATTAATATATCTAACTATATATTCAATTGACATTACTATATATTTAACTTTTCTATCTAATTCATCTAACATTCGACATTAATCTAACATTTATATAAACTCAAAATATATAAAAAATTAAATAAACAGAAAAACTCATTAACAAATAATATTTTAATTAGATCATCAAATCTCAGATACCTAAATTTTCTTACTAAAAATAAACTAGTTATATTAATTATTGAACTAGTTCAAATCTCATATACCTAAATAAACTAGTTCGACAATTTTCTTACTAAAAATAAACTAGTTATATTAATTATTCAACGAGTTCTAATCTCTAGTTCGACAATTTTTCTATCTAGCTAGCTAACTTTTCTAAAAAAACAGAAAATAAGTAAAAAAATGTGTGTGTGTGTGTGTATGTGTGTGTATGTGTGTGTATACGTATATATGTGTGTACGTGTGTGTGTATGCGTGTGTGGTATGTGTGTGTACGGGACGGGGGCGGCGGCGTACGGGGCGGGGGCGCCGGCGTTCGGGGCGGCGGCGGGGACGGACGGCGGCGCGGCGGGTACGCGAGGAGAGCAAGATACGTACGGACGACAGCGCGGGACGACGACGGACGGCGGCGCGCGGCGTTCGGGGCGGCGGCGCGGACGACGACGACGGGCGACGGGCGGCGACGACGGGAGCAGCGCGCGAGAGGTTGACGAAAGAAGTGGGAAGATGTAACTGAAATTTCGTAAGTGCTGTATATATAGGACGAGCCTTTAGTACAGGTTGGAGCCACCAACCGGTACTAAAGGCCAGGCCTAGAGACGGGAAGAGCAGGCCTTTAGTACCGGTTGGTGGCTCCAACCGATACTAAAGACCACCCTTTAGTACCGGTTGGAGCCACCAACCGGTACTAAAGGCCTTGCGCTGCCACCCCAAAGTTTAGTCCCACCTCGCCGGGCGAAGGGCAGCCGCACTGGTTTATAAACCCAGCCACGGCTGCCTCTTTGAACTCCTCTATATAGCAGGCTTGTGGGCCTAATTTCTGCGCGCTGCCCTGTGAGTCTGCTGGGCCTTTAGGGCCTGTAATTGCACGCCCGTGGCGTAACAGGCCCACAGGGCAGCGCCCCAATTTTTTTTATATTTTTTTTTCTTTTCTGCTTTATTTTCTTTTATTTATTTCTGCGTAGTTTTTTGTATAGTTTTTCTTTTCTGTTATATTTATTTGTGAGTAGTTTTTCATCTAGTTTGCCAAAATTCAACATTTTCAGAGTTCATTTTGTAGTGATTTTCAATTTCACGGTCATTTTGTGAACGATTGAAAAATAGCAAATATTTTTTTTCTTTTCTGCTTTATTTTTTCTTCTATTTATTTTTGAGTAGTTTTTTCTTTTTTGCTATATTTACTTTCTTCTATTTATTTCGGAGTAGTTTTTTTATATAGTTTTTTTTCTTTTCAGCTATAGTTTTTTTTTCTTTTCTGCAAAACTTGATGGTCAAGGTCTGGAGTTATAACCAAAGTTTAAAAAAAAGAAATGCCGACGTGTAGTGTAATAAGTCCGGAGTTGTAATAAGTTATTTGCTTCAATTTGCTTCAAGCCTTTCAGAATAGTGTAAACTGCACTGCGCATAGCTCCGTGCAATCTACCATATTCCTGAAGGCTTGAAGCTAAGCAACGTGAGCATTGAGCCTCTTCTTCATCGTCTCTGCACTCAGGGCTTATAAACCGCTCCTAGTCCCTCTCTGTTGGCAAGGTGGGACTAAAAAACAGCTTACAAACTCGGTGGTGCTGGTCACCCTTTAGTACCGGTTGAAGCCACCAACCGGTACTAAAGGTGATGCTATGCCTGCACAAAATTTAGTGTCATTTAGTTCAAAACAAATCATTGAATGCATGAAAAATAGCAAATGAAGGCAGAAATGGTTGAAAGTTGATGGCGTCGGTTTGAATGGTGCATACTGAATGCACAAAAATTCTGGAGTTGTAATAAGTTTAAAAAAATGAAATGCCTTTGTAACAGATGAGTTTAATTTCGTCAGAAAGCTGAATACTTCGAAAGAGATTGTCCAGTTTGTAAACAAAGTGCATCCAGTTTTTGCCGTAACCCTCTCTACTTTTTGAACAATCTATATGGGTGAAATGATGATACCATGCCAAGTTTCAACTTTTTCAGAGTTCATTTGTAATGATTTTCAATTTCCAGGTCATTTAGTTCTCAAAACAAATCATTGAATGCATGAAAAATAGCAAATGAAGGCAGAAATGGTTGAAAGTTGATGGCGTCGCTTTGAATGGTGCATACTGAACGCAAAAAATATAAGAGCATTTACAGTCTAAATTGTCAATATGATCTTATATTTCTTTACAGTCTAAATTGTCAATATGATCTTATAACATAAAAAATAATTTGATCATCAATGATCTTTGTGTGTACAATCTGAATTGTCAATATGAGTCATCAACGATTTATAAACCGATGAAGACTCATATTGCGGCCACAAATTTTACACATAGAGTTCAATGAAGACCAAGTGGTTGTGATAGTTTGAGAAATAACATATTTAAGGTGGTAAAAGGTTTGTTAGGGGAGCGAGGTGGGACTAAAAACAGCCTGCCATAACATCATTAGTACCGGTTCGTGATACGAACCGGCACTAAATGGTGATGGTGGGGCCATAGCCTGACCGCAGGCTGACATAGCCTCTTTAGTACCGGTTCTTGGTACGAACCGGTACTAAAGGTTCGCCACGAACCGGTACTATTGATCGCCGCCACGAACCGGCACTAATATACTCATTAGTGTCGGCTCTAATTCAAACCGGCACTAATGTGCTTCACGTTTGACCCTTTTTCTACTAGTGATCCTCTCCCACAGTTTCTAAAAAAGTCGCTTTCACATAATATGCCCATGAAATTCTTCTTCTAAAATAATGCCCTGGCAAAATACCGCAGAATAGCATATGACATGGAGTAGTGACGCAAGATTCCATTCAAATTCCTGCATAGTGGGAGCATCCTCCCCCTAGAGATCACGATGGAGGGTGTTCTCTTGTCATTGTCTTTGGTTTTTCACCCAAATGTGAAGGAAGTGGAGTTTCATGCATGCTTACCGGATCTTTATATTGCATTGGCCTAGCATTTTAGAGACTCTCTTTGTGAAAACTCAATATCTGATGAGGTGCTATGGCAGCCTTCGTGGATTTAAAGAGAGGCTTTTAGGGGCAATCGCAAAGTACTTCCTCTGTTTTTATTTACTTCGTATATTAGCTTTGGTCAAAATCAAGCTTTGTAAAGTTTAATAAAGTTTAGAGATAAAAGATATTAACATATACAATAACAAATTAATACCATTAGCATATAGATTTGTTATGGTAAATGTTTATATTATTTCTCTAAACTTGGTCAAATTTTGCAAAGTTTGACTTCAATGAAATCTAATATACAGAGTAAATAAAAATGGAGGGACTAAATCAATTGCTGTGATGTTTATTTTTCTTTGCGCTGTAACTATTTCTTTTGCTATATATATATATATACTTTGAAAATAAATGGATATCCCACCACCAAACTCTCAGACTTGAACGGTAGTAATCAACATTAATCTTCCAATCAAAGCAACTTATTATAAATGTAAGAGCAAGTACAATAAGATGACGTAGGCGGGCCGTAACCCTTTAAATATTATATTTTGGATGGATTGAAGGAAAGAGGGAGGAGACTTGCCTGCTCCCCGCGCGTCTGCCCATTGGTGCTCCCGCATATGTGGCTTGATTTGATTGGAACAAAATAAGGCCCGGCCCCACCCCCTTAAAATCAGGAGGGGAGATGATTAAATTAAAAAGGAAAAAGGAAAAAACAACAACCGTAGGATAAAGTGGGAGTACGGATGGGAGCATGATGAGGGAGCAGGCAAGCCAAATCTAGGAAAGAGAGAAGGGAAGAGAAGCGAAGCGGGCTACTAATTAACAGCCGGCTGCAGCACATACTCCCAGGCACGTTGTGAAAGAGGGAGATGGGTCATGAATCAAAAAAGTAATACTACCTTCGTCTTGGTGAATAAGTCATTCGTGTAATTCTAGGTCATCAATTTGAGAAATTAAATATGTGTTATATGTCATGAAAAGTATATCACTAGATTTCTTCATGAATGTAGTTTCTAAATATATATTTTTTGTCACATATAATACATATTTAGATAGTTAAATCGTCGACATAAGACTACGCGAATGACTTATTCACCGAGACGGAGGTAGTACACATTTACATGTAACTATTATACTTGCCGGCTATTAATCACTTGCAGACTATATTATTAACCATGCTCTAAGTCGCTTTCACAATTTGTATGCCCTCGAATATTTTCTATCTATCTACATCTATCTAGTCTAGAATATAGTACCCTGGAAACTTTTCGTCCGATAGTGGCCTGGAATTTTCCGACCCGCGGGTTCGACGGCGACGGAGGGAGGGGTTCCATTCCGGCAGAGCACTCGCAGTCGCAGGACCATCCTCCCCCACGATGTGTGCCGCGCACGACGCCGCGTGCCGGCGAGCGAACCTTATCCGCCGCCTCTTCCTCGGTCGCAGATGCTGAGGCGGGCCATGGCGCTGGCGCTGACCCTCGCCGCGGCTGCCATGTTGGGCCCACCGCGCACCAGCCACGCGTGCTCCTCCGCCGCCGGCCGCGTGCCGCACGTGACGGGCGGCCACTCGAAGAGACGACTCGTGGGGGTGGGGGGGCCCGCCTGCCACTCCGCCAGTTCCACTTCCGCTTCCGCTTCCAAGTCCAGCACGCGCGGTCCAATCGCCCGCCGCCGCCCCGACGCCACCGGAGCCCCAATGGCCGCCGCCGCCGCCGCCGGAGACCTCAGGTCGGAGTACCTCGAGGTGCTGCTCAGCCGCCGCCGCGAACGCCAAGGTCAGCCGGCCCCACCCCCTCCCTTTCTCTCTCCCGCGCGCCGTGGGTTTGCAGCCTATTCATCAATGGCTTTGCTCCGAATCTGCTCGTGGCAGTGCCTATGACCGTGGAGCAAGGGAGTCCGGTGAAGGAGCCGCTGTACCAAGGCAACGGGCCTCTGGGGCTCAGAGAGGTCAGGATCCTCCATCGATTTTTATTTTTATTTTTTGTTTTTTGCCGGGAGGATCCTCCATCGATCTGCGCAAACACATTCCGCCTTCCAGATCACGGCGACTCTATTGACTCTACCGTGTCTGAACTTTTTCCCCAGGCCATGGAGTCGTGCCCGAGGAAGGAGGTGGAGAACTTCGAGGAGAAGCTGGTCGAAGAAAATTTCTACCTCATGACCGAGGTACTTCTTCGGCCCATACATTTCCACGATCCATCGATCGATTGATTCGTCGCAGCCTCGCAGGTGTCAAGCGGATACAGTGCGCATTGCCTGTTTCTGAATGTTGCACTGCACACCGTCTGCCTGCATCTTTGCAGTTTAACTTGAGATCAATGAAAGCCAACTAAATCTGAGCTACCCCAAAGATAATAGAGGAGCAACAGTAGCGTGCATTTTGTCTAGGCGTGTCTGCTGCATCTCAGTGCTCGTCATAGACAGATTGATATTGCATCTCAGTACATGTGCTTCACTTATTAGCACATTGCTGCCATGTTTCCACCCAGACCCTCTGTCTGAAGCACCCACTTGTGGAGACCCTGATAGTTGGTGTATTAAATGTGGATAAATGTGGTTCCGAGATCCAGCTCCAGTTGAGTCTACAGTTAACGCGCACTGGCTTGGCTTTATTGTGCCTCTTGTCCCCTAAACAGCAGAATTTGTTACACTTTTTTTCTCCCAACAGTCGGGTGAACAGGGACGCCTGCCTGTACTTCTACTGAAACTTAATGACACTGCCCCTGAAAGAAAGCCCGTTGTTGTAATACTGCACAGCTCTTACAAATGCAAGGAGTGGTTGCGCCCACTGCTTGAGGTAAAATCACCTCTCATTTCAACCATACCAGCATGCCCCTATGCAGTGCACATCAATGTTTAACGCTAGTTATTGTTCTTAAAACTTGCTTGCACATTTACAGGCATATGCCTCCAGGGGTTATATTGCTGTCGCCATCGATTCTCGTTATCACGGTGAAAGGGCCAGCAGCAAGACTACTTACATAGAGGTAATCTACTTACTTCCATCTATGTGCCGCCGATTTCATGAAACGTTCGACAATTTGTAGTATCCACAGTTGATCTGATCATCCCTACTTTCATGGTTTAAACACAGGCACTCAATTCAGCTTGGAGGAATGGGGACACCATGCCTTTTATTTTTGACACGGTACCAAATGTTATTTCCACCTGTTACAATTGATGTTTTGATTGTTCTTAAGTTCTGTCAACAGTGTTGTTCAATTTGCCCACCAAATACATTTTTTTAATAAATGGATGGCTCTGTACCAATAAATGTCAAACCGGATATGTATAGCACATGCCTTTAGTTGGGCTGGCCCAGTGCCATGCCTGGTGGCTGGTGGTCTACTCTTTAAATAACCTGATGGGTAAGCCACTGTTGTTGGTGTTAGTCCAGCTGTACTGGTGCCATAACTACACTATCTGGGTTGGCATTTGGGTTGAATTCTGGATTTATTCTCTTGGTCTGGTTCTCTCCTTATGATTGTCTTCTACTGTATGACCTGGTATATCATACTTCAAAACATGTTACACCTGTTTTTTTTTGCGATACTCAGTGAGGAACATGTGCAGGTGTGGGACTTGATAAAGCTTGGAGATTATCTTAGTGCAAGGGAGGATGTCGATCCCTCTAGGATAGGGATTACTGGTGAATCACTTGGAGGTATTATAGATCATGATTGCATCATGATACTGAATTAATACATAGACTTCACTTTTAGAAAATTTATCTTTTTTACTTGGAGCTGATTACAGGAATGCATGCATGGTTTGCTGCTTTTGT
Source organism: Aegilops umbellulata (assembly GCA_032464435.1). Classification (NCBI taxonomy): domain Eukaryota; kingdom Viridiplantae; phylum Streptophyta; class Magnoliopsida; order Poales; family Poaceae; genus Aegilops; species Aegilops umbellulata. Next base: position 514,473,552 of record CP136060.1, on the reverse strand, counting down.
GGATACACGGTACAGTGTTGTTGTTCCAATAATTGGTGTTCAGGTACACACAACAGTAATTTGTCGATGTGGGTGCACATAGTTTGGTGATTTGTCCCATGTAACTAAAGCAATGCTCTTTGTGGTGGCTACAGGGATTTCAATGGGCAATAGATAATGACAAGTGGCAAGCTAGAGTTGATAGCATTAAGCCTTTATTTGAAGGTTAGATACCATGCATCCTCTTTAAGATTGGGCACACACCATTGAAAAATATAGATCACAACTGAAATATACTGTATCAGTTCAGAACATTTACATGTAAGTATCTATGCCGTTTTGTCTTTCCTGTAGAAGCAAGAATTGATTCAGGGAAGAGTGAAATAGATGCAGAGGTTGTGAAAAAGGTGACTATCTGATTTATTTGACATTTATTTCTGATTGTTCCATTAGAAATGTTTCATGATCGTGTATTGACATATTTTTACCAGGTTTGGGACAAGATAGCACCTGGTATGGCTTCACAGTTTGATGCTCCCTACTCAGTTCCTCTGATTGCACCACGTCCGCTCCTCCTCCTAAATGGTAAAACCAATCATATTTCTTATTGAGTGCTTCTGCTTCGTCCAATAGTTGTTGCATAACCCAACATATTCAAAAGTCTCACTTCTCTTTTATGAGTTCAATGAGCACTTGTCAGGGCTGGGCTTCCAGTCTTCAGTATATATTTTTGTTTTATGCTTTTATGGCTGAGCCAGAACTGTTATTAACCCTTCGTTTAAAAATTAATGTTAATTGAGCATTTTTCTTGCTGCTGGAGCTTCATTTATCGATTACCATGCAGGTGCTGACGACCCTCGTTGCCCAGTCCTTGGTCTACAAGAACCTGCCTCCAAAGCTACCGAGGCTTATGCTGAAGCTGGTTCTGCGGATAAGTTCAAGGTAACATTCAATCTACTCCCTGTACTAGAGGAGCGTCAATTAATTTGGATCGGAGGGAGTTGTTATGGCGCTGCTAGAAGGAGGGCGCGAGAGTGCCGGCCGGGGGCCTTTTTGCCCACGGCCGGGCAAGAGGGAAGGGATTTCCTTCTTAATTCTTGCTTGATTAGATTGATACATCTCCTCTCTTTATATAGAGAGGTTTACTTGACTCCCAAGTAAGGCTTACTTGACCCCTAAGCAAGCGACTCTTATCTCTAATTAACCCTAAGACTAACGGGCTATACCGCCAGCCCAGGCCATTAGGCCCATTACATACTCTAACACTACACCCCACCTGGACATGCAGCTTGTCCTCGAGCTGCAGCCTAACCAACTTATAACCATGACTCGACGCAACACAAACCTAACACTTAAAAACAAGCCTTTTACATCTCGGCTTGTTTTATTACTCTCAACCTGAAATGGACTAGGATGATTTATTTTGGACCCCTTAACAAAAAGTGGACACCATCCGCATGTTGACGTGCATGTGTACAACCACCTGGATCCCATGGACACCACCTGGATAAAAGGAGTGCATGTGTATGGCTGTTGGTCTGCACCGCACAGGGAAGAGTGGAGGGCTTGCGGTGGAGAATGACGAGGAGGTGTGCGCCCCCCCAACCGCCGATGTCGCAGACTTTGAGGTCGCTGCCCACGGGGAAAACAGCATGCCCAAGATCCCCGACGCAGCGGACGAGATCGAGGTCCTTTGCGCGACGAAACGCAGCTGGGAGGAGCGGCAGCTGCAGACCACACATCTCCCGCATATGCCGACGCGATAGGAGGCCACGCGCAGCAGCCTGCAGCTTCACCGCCGTCGACACGTGGCGGGTAGTGATCCAAGCCGGAAGCGGTGACGGCGACGACGGGAACTTGATCTGGTGGATTGGGACTCCCGCCGGCGCGGTCGATGCGGGGCCGGAGCTGACCGGCGGTGGTTGTTGCAGCGGAGCGCCGGGTACGGCGGAGGCCGCCAGGAGCGGCGGCTGCCACTGTAGCCAGGGCGGGGCGATGGTGGCAGTGGATGGCAGCTGCAGTGGCCCGGCGGGGACGCCCTGGGACAGCGGCTGCTGCGGTGGAGCGCCGGGCGCGGCGAAGGCTGCCAGGAGCGGTGGCTGCCACTGCAGCCAGGGCGGGGCGGTGGATGGCAGCTGCAGCGGCAACTGCAGCTGCCCGGCGAGCGCGGCGGAGGCCGCTTGGTGCAGTGGCAGCCACGGCGGCGCGGTGGCGGCGATGGGTGGCGCAGCCGGGTGCGGCCCGTAGGACCCGGCCAAGAACAAGTGGATGTCCTGAACCGCCTGGGTTAGGTCCCGCAGCACCCCGGACACCTCCTCCGAGGTGAGGACGGCGGGGACGGGCGCGACGGAGGATCCCGACAGCGGAAGAGACGGGTTGGGCGGCGGTGAAGACATGATCGAACCGAAGCTAGCTGATACCAAATTGTTATGGCGCTGCTAGAAGGAGGGCGCGAGACAGCCGGCCGGGGGCCTTTTTACCCACGGCTGGGCAAGAGGGAAGGGATTTCCTTCTTAATTCTTGCTTGATTAGATTGATACATCTCCTCTCTTTATATAGAGAGGTTTACTTGACTCCCAAGCAAGGCTTACTTGACTGTGACGCCCCCGATTCAATCGTACACTAATCATGCACGCAAATGTGTACGATCAAGATCAGGGACTCACGGGAAGATATCACAACACAACTCTACAAATAAAAATAAGTCATACAAGCATCATAATACAAGCCAGGGGCTTCGAGGGCTCGAATACAAGTGCTCGATCATAGACGAGTCAGCGGAAGCAACAATATCAACAATATCTGAGAACAGACATAAGTTAAACAAGTTTGCCTCAAGAAGGCTAGCACAAACTGGGATACAGATCGAACGAGGCGCAGGCCTCCTGCCTGGGATTCTCCTAACTACTCCTGGTCGTCGTCAGCGGGCTGCACGTAGTAGTAGGCACCTCCAGAGTAGTAGGAGTCGTCGTCGAAGGTGGCGTCTGGATCCTGGGCTCCATCGTCTGGTTGCGGCAACCGGGTAGAAGGGAAAAGGGGGAAATGGGGGAGAAAAGCAACCGTGAGTACTCATCCAAAGTACTCGCAAGCAAGGAGCTACACTACATATGCATGGGTATATGTGTAAAGGGCCATATCGGTGGACTGAACTGCAGAATGCCAGAATAAGAGGGGGATAGCTAGTCTTATCGAAGACTACGCTTCTGGTCGCCTCCGTCTTGCAGCAGGTAGAAGAGAGTAGACTGAAGTCCTCCAAGTAGCATCGCATAGCATAATCCTACCCGGCGATCCCCTCCTCGATGCCCTGTTAGAGAGCGATCACCGGGTTGTATCTGGCACTTCGAAGGGTGTGTTTTATTAAGTATCCGGTTCTAGTTGTCATAAGGTCAAGGTACAACTTCGGGTCGTCCTTTTATCGAGGGACACGGCTATTCGAATAGATTAACTTCCCTGCAGGGGTGCACCACATAACCCAACACGCTTGATCCCATTTGGCCGGACACACTTTCCTGGGTCATGCCCGGCCTCGGAAGATCAACACGTCGCAGCCCCACCTAGGCACAACAGAGAGGTCAACACGCCGGTCTAAACCTATGCGCGCAGGGGTCTGGGCCCATCGCCCTGAACACACCTGCACGTTGCGAGGGCGGCCGGAAGCAGACCTAGCCTAGTGGCGTTCCAGTCCAATCCGGCGCACGCCACTCCGTCGCTGACGTCAAGAAGTGCTTCGGCTGATACCACGACGCCGAGTGCCCATATCTTTCCCGCGTAGTTGGTTAGTGCGTATAGACCAAATGGCCAGACTCAGATCAAATACCCAGATTTCGTTAAGCGTGTTAAGTATTCGCGAACGCCGACAGGGCCAGGCTCACCTCTCACCCAGGTAGCCCCGAACTGCCCTGCCGCTCCGCCACAAAGATCCACACAGAGGGCCGTCGGGACAAAGGTCCTTTCAGCCACCAATCCGTGAATTACTCGCGGGTACTCCTCGAGCCAACCCGACTTTGGTCACCACATGTATCATTTTTAATGTATAGTATATACCCGTGATCAACTCTCGAGTGATCACGACTCGATAGTATAGCACAGCAGACGGACAAGAATGTAGGGCCACTGATGGAAACTGGCATCCTATACTAAGCATGTAGGATTGCAGGTAAAGGTAACAACAGTAGTAGCAAGGACAAGCTATGCATCAGAATAGGATTAACCGAAAGCAGTAACATGCTACACTACTCTAATGCAAGCAGTATAGAGGAGAGTAGGCGATATCTGGTGATCAAGGGGGGGGGCTGGCCTGGTTGCTCTGGCAAGAGAGAGGGATCGTCAACTCCGTAGCCGAACGGGGCAGCAGCAGCGTCGGTCTCGGTGTCTATCGAGAGAAGAGGGGGGATAAACAATAAATATTTAAGCAAGCAAATGCATAGTGATGCATGACATGACAAGTAACGGCGTTAGAGGTGCCCTAACGCGGTATGGGATGATACCGGTGAAGGGGGGAAACATCCGGGAAAGTTTTCCCGGTGTTTTGTGTTTTCGAGCAGAGGAGCCGGAGGGGGAAAGTTGCGAGTTTGATATGTTAGGAATGTGTGGCGGACGAACGGGCTGCGTATCCGGGATCGTCTCGTCGTTCTGAGCAACTTTCATGTACAAAGTTTTTCAATCCGAGTTACGGTTTATTTTATATTGATTTTAAAAGTTTCAAAGCATTTTCTAATTTATTTTAATTCGAAATTAAATATTAAATTGCTATGGGTACACATAATTGTACCCAACAGAATGTATGAGTGGCTGGCAAGTGGGGTCAAGGGTGGTCCAGTCAGCATTTGACCAGTCAACTGTTGACTGGTCAACAGGGTCAAACAAGGCCCACCTGTCATGGACTGGGTCAACCCAGTCAACAGTTTGACTGGTCAAACGGGACAGGTGGCCCACATGTCATTGACTGTTAACTAACTAACTAAGTTAATTAGGTTAACTAGTGTTTAGGTTAAACTAAACAGAATTAATTAAGCTAATTAATTAATTACTAAATTAATTAATTAATAATTATTTTTATTATATATTTATTTTTTTATTTTTTAAATTCTTTTTTTAGAACGTTCTAGGGGCTGGGCCCCACGTGTCAATGGTCAGGGGCCAATCGGGCGATGGGCGCTGGGGCGTTGCAGGGCGCCCGAACTGGGGGTTCGACCCAGTGGTGCAGGCGCGTGCGCCCGGCGCCGGAGCGCGCGACCAGGGGGCAGCGGGCGGCGCCGGCGGAGGGTTCCGCGCGTGCGGGGGCGCTGGGGGGCAGCACCGCGAGCAGAGAGGGGGGGGGGGGCTGCGGCGCACGGGCAGGCAAGGCCAGCGGAGCGCCGGCGAGGCGGGGCCAGGGACGGCGCGCGCGTGGTCGGCGAGGTGAGGGCGTGGCGGCCGTCAGCGAGGAAGGCGGAGGCAGGGGCAGCGCGAGGCGAACGGCGGGGCTGGAACCACGACAAGGCAGCGCGGCACGGCGAGGCCAGCGCGGGCACCGTAGCGGGGAGGAGGGAATGTAGGCAGCGGGGCGCGCGGTCGGCAGCGCGTGCGCGTGGTCAGGGGCGCGCGCGGGCGATGGCGGGTGCGCGGGGTCGAGCGGAGGCGAGGCTCGGGTGCGCGCGTTCGCGGGGGCACGCCGGACGCGGCGAGGCCACGGCGGCGCCAGCGGAGCCGCGGGGAGGAGGCCATGGCATGAGCGTGTGCGCGCGAGGAAGAGGGGAGGAGGAGGAAGCTCACGGGGCGGCGTAGGGTCTAGGGCAGTGAGCTCGGGGGAGGTTGGGGAAGCCGACGGGGACGCGAGGGCGACGGGGAGGCAGTCCGGCGAGGTGGCGGCGCGGGCTCGTGGAAGCCGTTCGAGGAGGAGGACGAGGACGGGTCAACGCTGGTGGCGGGGTCGACGACGGGGAAGAGGTCGAGGCGACGATGGCGATGGCGGAGCGGTCCGGCGAGGTGCGGCGGGAGCGCGTCGGGCTCGGGCACGACCGTGGTTCCGTTCCCCCGATCCCGATCTGGATCGGGGAGGAGGAGGTGAACGTGGGGGGGGGGGGAGTGGTGGGTTAGGGTTTCGGGACCCTGGGGAGTGGGGGGATAAGGGAGTGGGGGCGCGGGGTGGGCCGGCCCGGTGGTTGAGGCCCAAGGGGGGGCGGTGGCCAGCTGGGCCAGTCGGCCCAGTTGAGGGGGAGGGCTTGCTCTTTTCTTCTGTTTTTTTTTCTGTTTTGCATTTTCTTTCTTTTATTTATTTTCTTTTCTGTTTTAAATCATTTTAAATCATTTAGGCATTTTATAAAAATGTGTTTGCTTTATTATAATTACCCTGGCATTTAACTGCACACTCCGAACATTTTAGTTTAATTATTTTGAAAACTTTGTCGTTTGACATTAATTTGCATTTGAATTTTGAACGGTTCGAATTTTCCGAGGATAGCTACAGTAAACGAGGTGTCATGGCACGATTAGCGTGGGATTACTATAGCAAGATTATCCGGGCGTTACAAATCTCCTCCACTACAAGAAATCTCGTCCCGAGATTTAGGAGGTAGAAGAAAACAGTGCGGGGTATTCATCACGCTGGCGATCCTCGCGTTCCCAGGTTGCTTCGTCTTCAGAGTGATTCGACCACTGGACCTTGAGGAACTTGATCGCCTTCTGACGATTGCGGCGTTCAGCTTGGTCAAGAATGCGGACCGGATGCTCTTTATAGGAGAGGTCCTGTTGCAATTCGAGCACTTCATGATCCACTGCTCGGATTGGGTCCTTGAAGCAGCGATGGAGTTGTGACACGTGGAACACATCGTGAACCTGAGAAAGGTTCGGTGGGAGCTCCAGTTGATAAGCCACTTTTCCACGCCTCTCGAGAATAGTGAAAGGACCAATATAGCGGGGAGCTAGCTTTCCTTTGATTCCGAAGCGGTGTGCACCCTTCATTGGTGTAACTCGAAGATAGGCCTTTTCGCCAGGTTGATAGACCATGTCTTTATGATGACGGTCGTAGTTACTCTTTTGGCGTGACTGAGCAGTCTTGACATTCTCGCGAATAATGCGGACTTGTTCTTCGGCATGTTGGATAATATCCGGACCAAAGAGTGGACGTTCCCCAGTTTCTGACCAGTTCAGAGGGGTTCGGCACTTTCGTCCATATAACACTTCGAAGGGGGCCATCTTCAGACTAGCTTGATAGCTATTATTATAAGAGAACTCAGCATACGGGAGAGATTCCTCCCATTTCTTGCCGAAGGAAATAACACAAGCTCGAAGCATGTCTTCGAGAACTTGGTTGACACGTTCAACTTGCCCTTGAGACCGCGGGTGGAAAGCAGTACTCAATGATAGATGAGTCCCCATAGCTTCTTGGAAACTTGCCCAGAATCTTGAAGTGAATAAGCTGCCACGGTCCAAACTGATAACCAGGGGAATACCGTGAAGTGAAACAATTCTGGACATATAGAGAGTTGCAAGCTGACTAGCAGTGATCGTTTCCTTGACCGCCAGAAAATGTGCAACTTTAGAAAGCCGGTCAATGACGACAAGAATAGCATCATTACCTTTCCGCGATTTGGGAAAACCAGTGACGAAGTCCATTTCAACATGGTCCCATTTCCATTCAGGAATAGAGATAGGTTGCAGAGTTCCAGCAGGCCTTTGATGTTCTGCTTTGATACGACGGCAAACGTCACACTCGGCAACATAGCGAGCAATGTCTTGCTTCATGTTAGACCACCAGAATCTTTGACAAATGTCCTGGTACATCTTTGTACTACCAGGATGGATACATAGGGGTGTATCATGAGCCTCTTTCATAACCTTCTGAGACATATCCATGTTTTCCCTCTTACTCGGAACTACTAGGCGACCTTTGAAGAACAAGGTGCCAGCGTCATCAACGGTGAAAAATGAGGGCTTTCCTTGTGCGATATAACGTTTAATCCTCTCCACTTCATCGTCACATTTCTGTATCCATTTGATGGTTTCCACAAGATCTGGCCTAGCAACCAGTGTATTGAGAGAACCTTTGGGGACAACATGGAGGTTCATCTTGTGAAACTCCTTAGGAGGGGGAGCGAGTGCACCCGGAGGAACAATATGGAGGTTCAGCTTTCTGAATTGTTCAACAAACGAGGACTGAACTTTGTGAACCTAGAGATGGTTGCAGTAAGACTTGCGGCTCAAGGCGTCAGCCATTACATTAGCCTTGCCTGGTGTATAGGAAATACCCAAGTCAAAGTCTGCTACGGTCTCCATCCATCTCTGCTGACGGAGGTTCAGGTCTGGCTGAGTAAACAGATACTTCAGACTTTGATGGTCGGTGAAGATCTTGCAACGATTACCGAGAAGGTAATGTCGCCACTGCTTCAGTGCATGAATGACGGCAGCAAGCTCGAGATCGTGAACTAGGTAGTTCTCTTCATGAGGGCGCAATTGACGAGAGGCATAGGCAATCACTCTGCGCTCTTGCATTAGGACACAGCCTAATCCTTGACGGGAAGTGTCGCAGTAAATGACGAAGTCCTTCTTTGTATCAGGTGGAGCTAGCACTGGGGCAGAAGTCAACTTGTCCTTAAGTGCCTGGAAGCTTTCCTGACATTTGTCTGTCCATTGGAACTTGACGCCCTTATGCAACAGGTTAGTCAGAGGCCTGGCAATCTTGGAGAAGTTCTCGACGAATCGACGGCAATAGCTGGCGAGACCGAGAAAACTTCTGACTTGCTTGACATTCTTCGGAGGAGTCCAATCAAGAATAGCCTGAACTCGTTCAGGGTTAACGGCAATACCATCCTTAGAGATGACATGTCCAAGATAGGTTACTCCAGGAAGCCAGAATTCACATTTAGAGAACTTGGCATACAGCTGATGCTCTCGTAGCTTCTCCAGCACAAGTCAAAGATGTTCAACATGCTCTTCTTCGTTCTTGGAAAATACCAGGATATCATCCAGATAAACCACGACGAACTTGTCGAGGTAATCCATGAATATATAGTTCATCAGGCGAGAGAAGGTGGCTGGGGCATTGGTTAAGCCGAAGGACATGAGAGTGTACTCGTATGAACCATAACGAGTCACAAAGGCGGTCTTTGGGATATCCTCTTCACGAACACGGATCTGGTGGTAACCCAACCTCAAGTCGAGTTTAGAGAACACCGAGGAACCAGCCAGTTGATCATACAGATCATTGATCCGAGGAAGAGGATACTTGTTCTGAATGGTAGCTTGGTTAATAGGACGGTAGTCTTGGACCAGCCGGTTTGTCCCATCCTTCTTCTTGACAAAGAGAGAAGGTGCTCCCCAAGGAGAGCAACTTGGACGAATGAAACCATTTTGAAGAGACTTGTCGATTTCCTCCTTAAGCTCAAGGAGTTCATGCGTCGGCATCTTGTAGGGTCGCTTGGCAATAGGAGTGGTGCCTGGTTTCAAGTCGATGACGAATTCGACAGCCCTAGCAGGGGGAATCCCTGGAAGTTCTTCAGGAAAGACGTCGAGGAAGTCACGCACGACGGGAATGTTTTCAATGCCCTCGAGTGGTGCAGCGTTCAATGCATTCAAGGCATAGAGCCTTGCCTCGGCATTCTGAACCAGACGAGCATTGTAGCTTATTATTTCATCGGAAGGGTGTAGCAGATGGACGGTCTTGGTGGCGCAAATGATAGAAGCCGTATGCGCTTTTAACCAATTCATTCCCAGAATGAGATCAATGCTACAGGACTTCAACACGATGGGAGAGACAAAGAATTCCAGTCCTTTGATTTCAACGGGGACGTCGTTGCAAATCATGAAGGTTCGACATTGGCCCGCAGGGGTGTGTACTAATAGTGAAGCATTCATGTCTTCGCTTTTAATGCCATGCATGAATGCAAAATCTTCTGACATGAATGAATGCGATGCACCTGTATCGAATAAAACAGATGCAGGTACTGAATTTACGAGGAGTGTACCCATCACAGTAGCAGGCTGGTCTTGAGCTTCGTTCAGATCAACGTGGTTGGCATGAACACGACCATAGGACTTGGCATTGTTGTTGCGGTTCTGGTTGCTTCCACGGCCAGTTGCTGGAAGGGCCAGTTGATTCTGTTTCTGGTTGCATTCCCTAGCACGGTGCCCTGGTTGTCCACACCTGAAGCACAAACCATTCTCAGGAGTAGGAACGGGAGCTTGTGGTGGTGGAGCTGGAAGCCTTTGCTGCCTAGTTGGAGCAGTAGGCAGACGAGGTGCAGCATAGGACTACCTTGGGGCAGGTGCATTCGGCTGGTACATGCTGTTGGGAATCCATATCTTGCGCTTCTGCGAGGATGGGCCCGAAGATGAGCCCGTGTCACGGCTGCGCCTGTGAGAGCTCTGGTATTCCTGCAGACCAGTTTCGACGTTGATGGCTTTGTTCACCAAGGTGGCGAAATCGGCAAAGATGTGCACTAGAAGTGCGAGCTTGATGTCAGCTTGAAGGCCGTCACGGAACTTCTCCTGTCTACGGGCATCAGTTGCAATGTCCTCTTCAGCATAGCGGGACAAGTCCAGAAACTCCCGCTGATAAGCTTCAACAGTTTTGTTGCCTTGGATGAGGTTGCGGAACTCACGCTTCTTCCGGTCCATAACTCCCTGAGGAATGAAGCGGGCACGGAAAGCAGCTTGGAACTCTGGCCAGGTGATGATTGTTCCAACTGGCAGAGTACGCCTGTGGCTGTCCCACCATTGAGCTGCGGGTCCCTTCAGGAAGAAGGAAGCAAACGTGACATAGCTGGCAGGGGCTACATCAGCAGACTCCATCTCATAGGTGATGTCACGGAGCCAGTCATCAGCGTCCAGAGGCTGAGTTGAGTTGCGGTACACACTTGGGTTGAGGCGAATGAAATCCTGCAGAGTTACTGTGTTTGGCTGCTGGTTCATATTGGGGCGAGGAAACTGAGCCATCATGTTCTCCATGAACTGGCGATTCATCTCAAGCTGTTGGATCATACCAGCCATGTACTCAGGCGGTGGTGGGAAGTTGCCACCCCGACCATGACCACCTGGTCTAACCATCCTGCTAATATATAACAGGGGTAGTTCAGCATTTGAGGATATTTGCAAAGACAAGAATCATTCAAGATGAAACATGCATAATGGAAGCAGCACGATAGATACCACATAATAGTCGGCACATATTACAAAAGAGATCATGCATAGGGTTCGGCACATAGAGTTCAGTACATAGACTAAGACATCATAGGCGGCACACAGGCTCGCGGCGAATGCATCTAACATAAGCAAGCCAGTCTACATCAGTCCCACACGACACTGCGGAGGTAGGTGCAGCCTGAAAGCTGGTAGTGTGGCAACGGGTACAACACGTCGGCAACCTGGGGTCCGCGGGTGCTCTAGTGCTGAACCCGACGCTCAAGTGGCAGAAGAGGACCAAGTGCGGGAGAGTAGCCTCCCACCTCTGGCCAACCAACACCCTGGGGCATCACGGTCCTGGCTGGGTAGATAGCAGAACGCGACAGCTCCCCAGATCCAACAAAGGGGTGCAACATCGTAAAAGCACGGTAGAGGTGCTGACGAGTGGTGTACAACTCGTGGCGAAGAGCTCGGTTAGCTCGATCCAGCCCATCAACATGCAGAACAAAGTTCTGATGGTGGAAGGGCTCGCGGGTGACAGTGGAGTAGGCAGCAGTGTAGTAACCCTCCGCACCAGTATAAGATGCGATAGCAATGTGCCTGAAGGGGGAGGTGTCCAACTCCCGGTACTCCCTACGAAGGCGTGTCAGAGCAGCATAGGCAGCATCGTGAACTGCCATATCGATGGTCACCCCAACACCATAAGCGGTGTGCATCACTATAGTGGAGTCATACTCCCGAGAGTAGAGGTGGACGGTGGCACGGTACTGCTCCTGGTTAAAGTCCTGGTACTCCTCGGTGACGGTGTACTCGGGGTGCCAGCGATAACCCAGATAGGTCATCATCTCAGCTAGCACGACCGGTGATCCCGAGGCGCCAATGGCCGCCGTGTGGCGCACGACCTGCCTCATGGGTTCCATCTGAAAACAAAGATGTTTCAAAGGAGTCAAATGACAGTGTGGAAATTGTGCAAAACACTATACTAAGGAATAACTATGGCCTTTATCTAACTTTGGGGTGAATGTCGTCACGGGATCCTAGTGTCAGAGTTAGTAAATTCGTTTAACCCGAGTAGAAGAGAGTTTAGAGTCCCAGAGTAAAGGTTGAGGAGTAAAAGATCCTAGTACCACCCGATGGCGACGTGGGCCCGTAAGGCACACAGCCAAGTTAGTAAAAGTTTTTGTAATGTCTAGACTCGACTTCGGCCAAGGAGTGTGGAAGGGGGATTCCTACAGGCAGTCGGCTCTGATACCAACTTGTGACGCCCCCGATTCAATCGTACACCAATCATGCACGCAAATGTGTACGATCAAGATCAGGGACTCACGGGAAGATATCACAACACAACTCTACAAATAAAAATAAGTCATACAAGCATCATAATACAAGCCAGGGGCCTCGAGGGCTCGAATACAAGTGCTCGATCATAGACGAGTCAGCGGAAGCAACAATATCTGAGAACAGACATAAGTTAAACAAGTTTGCCTCAAGAAGGCTAGCACAAACTGGGATACAGATCGAACGAGGCGCAGGCCTCCTGCCTGGGATCCTCCTAACTACTCCTGGTCGTCGTCAGCGGGCTGCACGTAGTAGTAGGCACCTCCAGAGTAGTAGGAGTCGTCGTCGAAGGTGGCGTCTGGATCCTGGGCTCCATCGTCTGGTTGCGGCAACCGGGTAGAAGGGAAAAAGGGGAAAAGGGGGAGAAAAGCAACCGTGAGTACTCATCCAAAGTACTCGCAAGCAAGGAGCTACACTACATATGCATGGGTATATGTGTAAAGGGCCATATCGGTGGACTGAACTGCAGAATGCCAGAATAAGAGGGGGATAGCTAGTCTTATCGAAGACTACGCTTCTGGTCGCCTCCGTCTTGCAGCAGGTAGAAGAGAGTAGACTGAAGCCCTCCAAGTAGCATCGCATAGCATAATCCTACCCGGCGATCCCTTCCTCGATGCCCTGTTAGAGAGCGATCACCGGGTTGTATCTGGCACTTCGAAGGGTGTGTTTTATTAAGTATCCGGTTCTAGTTGTCATAAGGTCAAGGTACAACTTCGGGTCGTCTTTTTACCGAGGAACACGGCTATTCGAATAGATTAACTTCCCTGCAGGGGTGCACCACATAACCAAACACGCTTGATCCCATTTGGCCGGACACACCTTCCTGGGTCATGCCCGGCCTCGGAAGATCAACACGTCGCAGCCCCACCTAGGCACAACAGAGAGGTCAACACGCCGGTCTAAACCTATGCGCGCAAGGGTCTGGGCCCATCGCCCTGAGCACACCTGCACGTTGCGAGGGCGGCCGGAAGCAGACCTAGCCTAGTGGCGTTCCAGTCCAATCCGGCACGCGCCGCTCCATCGCTGACGTCAAGAAGTGCTTCGGCTGATACCACGACGCCGAGTGCCCATATCTTTCCCGCGTAGTTGGTTAGTGCATATAGACCAAATGGCCAGACTCAGATCAAATACCCAGATCTCGTTAAGCGTGTTAAGTATTCGCGAACGCCGACAGGGCCAGGCTCACCTCTCACCCAGGTATCCCCGAACTGCCCTGCCGCTCCGCCACAAAGATCCACACAGAGGGCCGTCGGGACAAAGGTCCTTTCAGCCCCCAATCTGTGAATCACTCGCGGGTACTCCTCGAGCCAACCCGACTTTGGTCACCACATGCATCATTTTTAATGTATAGTATATACCCGTGATCAACTCCCGAGCGATCACGGCCCGATAGTATAGCACAGTAGACGGACAAGAATGTAGGGCCACTGATGGAAACTGGCATCCTATACTAAGCATGTAGGATTGCAGGTAAAGGTAACAACAGTAGTAGCAAGGACAGGCTATGCATCAGAATAGGATTAACCGAAAGCAGTAACATGCTACACTACTCTAATGCAAGCAGTATAGAGGAGAGTAGGCGATATCTGGTGATCAAGGGGGGGGGGCTTGTCTGGTTGCTCTGGCAAGAGAGAGGGATCGTCAACTCCGTAGCCGAACGGGGCAGCAGCAGCGTCGGTCTCGGTATCTATCGAGAGAAGAGGGGGGAGAAACAATAAATATTTAAGCAAGCAGATGCATAGTGATGCATGACATGACAAGTAACGGCGTTAGAGGTGCCCTAACGCGGTATGGGATGATACCGGTGAAGGGGGGAAACATCCGGGAAAGTTTTCCCGGTGTTTTGTGTTTTCGAGCAGAGGAGCCGGAGGGGGAAAGTTGCGAGTTTGATATGTTAGGAATGTGTGGCGGACGAACGGGCTGCGTATCCGGGATCGTCTCGTCGTTCTGAGCAACTTTCATGTACAAAGTTTTTCAATCCGAGTTACGGTTTATTTTATATTGATTTTAAAAGTTTCAAAGCATTTTCTAATTTATTTTAATTCGAAATTAAATATTAAATTGCTATGGGTACACAGAATTGTACCCAACAGAATGTATGAGTGGCTGGCAAGTGGGGTCAAGGGTGGTCCAGTCAGCATTTGACCAGTCAACTGTTGACTGGTCAACAGGGTCAAACAAGGCCCACCTGTCATGGACTGGGTCAACCCAGTCAACAGTTTGACTGGTCAAACGGGACAGGTGGCCCACATGTCATTGACTGTTAACTAACTAACTAAGTTAATTAGGTTAAACTAAACAGAATTAATTAAGCTAATTAATTAATTACTAAATTAATTAATTAATAATTATTTTTATTATATATTTATTTTTTTATTTTTTAAATTCTTTTTTTAGAACGTTCTAGGGGCTGGGCCCCACGTGTCAATGGTCAGGGGCCAATTGGGCGATGGGCGCTGGGGCATTGCAGGGCGCCCGAACTGGGGGGTTCGACCCAGTGGTGCAGGCGCGTGCGCCCGGCGCCGGAGCGCGCGACCAGGGGGCAGCGGGCGGTGCCGGCGGAGGGTTCCGCGCGTGCGGGGGCGCTGGGGGGCAGCACCGCGAGTAGAGAGAGGGGGGGCTGCGGCGCACGGGCAGGCAAGGCCAGCGGAGCGTCGGCGAGGCGGGGCAAGGGACGGCGCGCGCGTGGTCGGCGAGGTGCGGGCGCGGCGGCCGTCAGCGAGGAAGGCGGAGGCAGGGGCAGCGCGAGGCGAACGGCGGGGCTGGAACCACGACAAGGCAGCGCGGCACGGCGAGGCCAGCGCGGGCACCGTAGCGGGGAGGAGGGAATGTAGGCAGCGCGTGCGCGTGGTCAGGGGCGCGCGCGGGCAATGGCGGGTGCGCGGGGTCGAGGGGAGGCGAGGCTCGGGCGCGCGCGTTCGCGGGGGCACGCCGGACGCGGCGAGGCCACGGCGGCGCCAGCGGAGCCGCGGGGAGGAGGCCATGGCATGAGCGTGTGCGCGCGAGGAAGAGGGGAGGAGGAGGAAGCTCACGGGGCGGCGTAGGGTCTAGGGCAGTGAGCTCGGGGGAGGTTGGGGAAGCCGACGGGGACGCGAGGGCGACGGGGAGGCAGTCCGGCGAGGTGGCGGCGCGGGCTCGTGGAAGCCGTTCGAGGAGGAGGACGAGGACGGGTCAACGCTGGTGGCGGGGTCGACGACGGGGAAGAGGTCGAGGCGACGATGGCGATGGCGGAGCGGTCCGGCGAGGTGCGGCGGGAGCGCGTCGGGCTCGGGCACGACCGTGGTTCCGTTCCCCCGATCCCGATCTGGATCGGGGAGGAGGAGGTGAACGTGGGGGGGGGAGTGGTGGGTTAGGGTTTCGGGACCCTGGGGAGTGGGGGGATAAGGGAGTGGGGGCGCGGGGTGGGCCGGCCCGGTGGTTGAGGCCCAAGGGGGGGGCGGTGGCCAGCTAGGCCAGTCGGCCCAGTTGAGGGGGAGGGCTTGCTCTTTTCTTGTGTTTTTTTTCTGTTTTGCATTTTCTTTCTTTTATTTATTTTCTTTTTTTGTTTTAAATCATTTTAAATCATTTAGGCATTTTATAAAAATGTGTTTGCTTTATTATAATTACCCTGGCATTTAACTGCACACTCCGAACATTTTAGTTTAATTATTTTGAAAACTTTGTCGTTTGACATTAATTTGCATTTGAATTTTGAACGGTTTGAATTTTCCGAGGATAGCTACAGTAAACGAGGTGTCATGGCACGATTAGCGTGGGATTACTTTAGCAAGATTATCCGGGCGTTACATTGACCCCTAAGCAAGCGACTCTTATCTCTAATTAACCCTAAGACTAACGGGCTATACCGCCAGCCCAGGCCATTAGGCCCATTACATACTCTAACAGGAGTACTATCTTTTCACTGCTCTTTTGAGGCCACACATGAACTCTCACTAGTTAAACCTATGAAGACGAGTTTTTCTTTAAATATTATAACGGGCTTGGTTTAATACTCCTTCCGTCCGGAATTAACTGTCGCTGAAATGAGTGTATCTACACACTGAAACACGTCTAGATGCACTCATTTAAGCGACAGTTCATTCTGGACGGAAATTTTACTTCTCAAACTTGTATTTTTTTTCAGGTTATATGGCTAAACCTGCTGGAAAATAATAATTACTAGCACCAAGAATCTTGCATTATGCATACATCAATATGTTTGTAAATTTTTCAAGTTGTCATTTAAAGGTGTTCTCTCCTGGAGAGAGAAAAATCAAACTGTTCTTCTAAATTAAAGCTATGGATAACAAGCATTTATACAAACCTGGAAAAAGATGAGACTTCATTCTTACAATGTAAAATAATCAGATAAAACATCAGAATTATGCTTTTCAATGGGTTTGGTACAAGTTCAAATACAAACTTTCTCCAGGAAATTTAGATCTGATTTAGGCTTAGAGCTAGCTAACAGTGTAATTATCTAACTTAGGAAAAAAGGGTACGAGTTACAGAATGGGTGCCATCTGGATTAAAAATGCCATTCAAATAAAAGTTTGTCTCTCTTTTGACATGCACTATTTTTAGTTTCACCATGAGGTGTGGTTCTATGTTTGCCCAGACTTTTTTTTGCACGAATCCCAAAGCAATTGACAGTGGTTACCATTTAGTAAGTAGCACACATGCAAAACATAATGAATAAGCTTAATCATTGGGTAGTGGGGGGAAGGCTGCGTACAATAGACCCAAAGCGGTCGGACCCTCCACAAGCGGGAGCTAAATGCACAGGGCTGCCCTTTTTTTAGTGGGTAGTGGTTTAATATTCTTTACTATAGCTCGAACAAAAGTGAGACCAAGGATACAGTATATTCCATTGTTGTTTATTTTTTAATGTGCATCCCCAATTTTTAAAGCCAAAATTCGGAAATTGTTGGGATGTAAAAAGTGATAATCTTTTTTAACAAAAATGGTCATGGATGAACTTCTCTCATTTTTAGTATTAATTCCTAAAAACTCTTGGTTTTGGATGCATACTAAAAATGAGAGAAGCTCAACCGGGACCGTCTTTGTTAACATATATGATCACTTTGTACATTGCGGCAACTTCAGCTTTCAAAATTGGGGATGCACATTTAAAAATAAACAACAATGACATCCACTGTATTAGGTCTCCTTTTTGTTGGAACTATAGTAAAATATATATTAAACTACTACCCAGTAATTAAGTATATATTCATTATATTTTGCATGCGTGCAACTGGTAAAATAAGTAAAATTTTATAAAATTGCAATCTGGTAATTTTAACTAAAACAACATCACTTATTTCTGGACGGAGGGAGTATTATTTTAATCTCAGTCACACAATACTTACCCAAAATGCACATTATGTACTATGCAACTGTGAAAAAAATTAACATATAGTAGTACAACCTATTACAGTTTTGGGCTTGTAACAGATTTGATCTGCTCGCAAACCAACTCTATCAAAGAACATAATGAACTTGAAAAAAATCTCCACCTGGAAATGGCTGTGCTGCATGGAGAGGTGATGTCGGTGGCTCGCTCAGCCGAGCCTTTTCAGACTCTTCCTCCTACGTTTTGTATTCAAGCCGGCCGGCCAGCATATTCTTGGAAATAATGCGCAGAAAACCAACCGATTACTGCTGGTAAGCGATGGGGAGATGGCACTGACCGCCAGCTACACATGCGCCTGGTCCACCGTCTGTTTTAGAAACCAAGCCAGACCTGGACTTTCGATCCAATAAGCGTTTTCACTCCGAGGAGAGGACCACCTCTTCCCATGTCCTAAACGCTGAAGCCATGTGGGGCTACGGCGTTCGGGCGCCACATACCAGAACGAGTGGGGGATCGAATGCTCGAATTCCTCACCAATGCGGTAACCCGTAATCATTATCCCTCGATGAAGTATCTTGGCCTGGTTGATTGATGCTTTCTCTGTTGCATAGGTTGCATCGCAACTTTTCCTTTTTTCATTTTTTGCTTTTCAGCTTTATTCCGTTGATCAGTGTCCATCTTCTCCACGACAAGTGCATGATTGTGTAGATCTAGGATAAGAGCAAGGTATTATCCAGAAAAACAAAGTGCGGCTTTTGGAACATCACTTTTATCTGCTGCTACATCATTTTTTTCAGTTCATCGCGGAGCCGGGAGTCGGGCACAGGATGACCGCGAGCATGG
Organism: Aegilops umbellulata; assembly: GCA_032464435.1. NCBI lineage: Eukaryota > Viridiplantae > Streptophyta > Magnoliopsida > Poales > Poaceae > Aegilops > Aegilops umbellulata. Next base: position 514,454,960 of record CP136060.1, on the reverse strand, counting down.
TGAAGGAAGCAAGCGACTGGTTCGACCGCTTTCTCTAGTTCTTCTCGACGACTACCATGGCGGCTCTCACCTTGTACCACCATATGCATGCCTCATGAAGTGCATGCCCTCAATAAATTGTCCTTAATCTGGATTGCATTCCTGCTGACCAAAAGACCGGAATCAGTTAGCGTAGCCTCATCATCATTACCAGTAGTACTCCGTACTACCTAATCTCTATGGCAGTGAGATGTGGAACAGAAATGTGCGCCTGTATTTCTGCGGGGACACAACATATGCGCCGGTAACCGCAGTTTCATCCTGTATTATTATCTTGTTTCCTGGCACCGTATTTGTGGGAGCTGTGTATTTACCGAACCGTATTCGCCGGATATATACGGGGACAAATTGTCCACATGCTCACGTGGTGCCCCGTCGCCCTGCATGCATGAATGAACGAACGAGACGACGAGACTGTTGTGGGCGACATGTCAACGGCAACAATGGCAGATGGTCCACTGGTATAAACATACATGAGGCGACATGGACCCGGCCGGTAGGCAGACAGGCGCTATACAGTATACTCCTACTGGTCGGTATGGCCGGGCCAACGCGTGAACTGCGTGATGCGTCGGAATCGGCACTTATACCGTACGTACTCTCCAGCGGAGTCGCGAGCCGGCACGCCGTCGCCGGCGTCTGCAGGACTTTCGTACTTGCCGTATTGTTTTATTTTATTAATTATTGTGTCCGAAAGCACAGCGACGTGGTCGTTTTCTTGCATATTTATATTGTCGACAAGGAGCGAGCACGTACTGCATGCACGTCACTGGTGCACATGATACGCAATGCATACGTGTTCACGAGGTGGCGCGTCTCCTAACCGCACACTACTACCCCGCCGTTCTAAAATAGATGACTCAACTTTGTACTAACTCTGTAACAGAGGGAGTACATTGGTATGACCAAGCCTGAGGTTTGCGTAAAATTTCCGATCTATTCATTGATAACAGTACAGCGAGCACGAAAAATATTAAATATTATATCCGTAGACATCTAGCGACGACTATAAATAGCGAAGCGAGCGAAAGACGCGCCGCCGCCATCACACCTCCCTCGCTGGAGCCGGACGAAACTTGTTGTAGTACACAGTTGAGAAATCATTATGCTAAGGCCCCATAGGACCAGCGCACCAAAAAAGCAACCGCCGCCGATGAAGAGAAGCATAGATTGGAAAAAAATCCAACATGAAGGCACACCAACGTTGACGAGCGAAGACCGGATCTGAGCGGATCCAGCAAAGACAACCACCGACCGAATTATGCGAGATCCATCGGAGAGACAGCTCCACGCGCCCTCCGACGCGCACCGCCGGGATGGGGCCAAGACTAGGGATAGAAACAAGATTTTTTAAATATAATTATACTCCCTCCATCCGGAAATACTTGTCGGAGAAATGAATGTATTTAGACGTATTTTAGTTTTAATTACATTTATTTTTATCCATTTTTTCGACAAGTATTTCCGGACGAAGGGAGCATGCATTTAGCAGGCGAGCACCAGGATTAAAACCTGAGTCAAATCTTTCCCACCGTTTTGTTCAAAGTTCTTGGTGCGCCGAAGGCATCAAAGTTCCCGAAATGGGCCCACGCTGTTTCGAGCACATAGTGGGAACGCTTCTCAACCACAAATTACTGTACATTCCAGATTATATAACTAGTATTTAATTCAATTAGAAGAAGATCTAGTCTAGAATGAAAACAAGAACTAAATCAGAACGGCCGATCGACGAAGGAGTAGTGCGTTGGCGCGTCATGCTCCGGCGCATTCGTCTTCCGGGCAGTGGGCGGCGCGTCGCTCTGACGCCGGGAACGTCCACGGCGAAACGGACGGCTTGGTATCTACACGGTCTGTTGCGAGGTCATTTTCCGGCGACTAATTATTCATTCTGCTTTGCGTGTACACAAGAGGCTGGTTAGTTGGTTATCCTCCGTGTGCTGTGCTGTCCATGCATAACTCGCCACGCTAATTCCCTTCTTGTCCCATCCCGCCCCAGCTAATTTGATCAACCACGCATGCTTGATATCGGCTCATGATACATAAGATACACCGACATTTCCGTTGGTTTCTTTCACCTCATCACTCATCAATCAATTAATTAGCCGATACTATAATACGAAATTGGGCTAAATAACACCGAAAACGTTATACCAATGAGCTGTGTAGACGTTAGACGGGTTCTACACACGACGTGCCACCGATGAATGAGAGATCTTAATTAGAACTAGATCACAAATAAGAGATATACTCGGACTCAGTCCGGCGCAACAAATCCCTGATGGCGATGCTACTAAGACAAGGTGGCAAAGGCAAGTTAAACTAATGCTAGAGTACTTAGCCTAGACAGCCATCATCGACACACGGCACACAATGGCAAAAGCTCTACGAAAAAAGGATCCCACCCAATCCAAACGCTGGATTTTTCTCACCGGTGCGGAGGAAAGGCGTCCGAGCATCGCTCTCCCACTCACTCGCACGTCCCGGTCGCTTCCACTCAACGGACTGATTAATTAGCAGTGCGCGCGATTGCTCATCCGTACGCAAATCAAAGCAGTTAACGTAGACACTTCGCGCAGTGTTCTCAGACACGAAGTGAAATGAATCTCGTGCAGGCAGGGCAACCCGCTCGCGGTTTTATTTGTTCCGGTTTGTCCAACGTGTCGGACTTTTTTTTGTTGACAAATTGCCCGACGTGTCGGCTTCGCGAAAGGGACCGGACGGTTTTGGGGGGTCTCTGTCAGTCCCGGTCTTCCCATGCATTGGTCGATCGGATTCCTTCCGAAAGTTTCACTTGTCGATCGACGTGTGCACTGCACCTACTTACCTATATTGTTCATGTTTTTGTAACATTATTATGTGAATTAGAAAGCTTTCCTTTTAGACTTATATGTTCCTTCTAGCTCTAGGATATATATAGGGCTATGAGCACCACATTATCACATTTAGATTGTTGTGCCTACTTGCACTATCTAGGATATCTCCCCACGCTGTTTGGAGATGGGCATTACGCGAATTAGACAGCTTCGCTTAGAGTTTTTTTTATTGTTACTTCTAGGATATCAACAATTTGTGGGATATTGGATTGCATGCATCTACCACGCCACTGTTTTCCAAGACTTTGTTCAGCCCGCGTTTCGACAAACTAACAAAAAAAGGGAAACTTGTTGTGGATTCACAAGGTAATTTAAGTTTGGTACCAACCACGGGAAGATATCTTTTGTTTCTTTAGATTTCGAGGTAAAGTTTTGCCAGATGACTTGTTGGAAAAGACATACCAGCAAGGGGGGAACATGATATATGCAGAAGGCTGCCCCATTGGTTCAAGACTATATAGTATATGTGGACTAGTCTATCGTGTCATATTCGTCAATCTGTTAGGTGATTTGGTCTCACACAATATAATGCTTCCATGTACCACCAGACACTTGATCAACCCTAAAAATTCAAGAGAACCCCTCTTTGTACAAGAAACTGTGTATCAAGCAAGATTTTGATCGCAAATGGACCGGTCGGCCATAGCTTGACTAGCAGAATGCTCGCGGGTTTCCCGAATCGAATGCATTCAAATCCTCGAGAAATGCCCACCTGGTTGAAACACATGGTATTATGGAAAATGTTTTCTCAATGCAAACCAAACTCCTCTGATATCAATAAACTTCAAATTCCATATGAACCCCCCAAAAGTTTCAACTATATAGTGCAATATTCGATCTACACAAACAGTGTGAAGATGTTACGTTCACATCTTGCATTGTGAATCTTGAACCAAAAGTCATATAAGTGATAACCTAAATGACGTGGAAAATGGCATGGAAGATGAGCATGCGAGAAAAAAAATAGTTCAAAATGTAGTGCAATATTCAGTTTAACCCGGGGTTGTAAACATCTTACATTCACGTATTGCATTGCGAATCTTGAACCAAACGCCATATAAATGATAACCTGAATGGTTTGGAAAATTACATGAAAGATGAGCACATGATTGCGAGAGCTATATAGTGATTACAATCCCACACGGACCATGTGAAAATCCTCTGATAATCCACACACCATATTATGCGGATTAGATGGTTTTTACTTGGAGCTATTTCTTACTTCTAGAATATATGTTACATTAGTGTGCCTACTTTTAAATATTGAATTGCGTAAACCATACCACAAAAAATTATACACATAGAACCAAAATGACAAACACATGCGTAGATTACAGAAGAATTTGAGTTTGGTATGAATTCAGGAGAATATTTTTTACCATTCTTGTGTATGTAGATTTGGAGTGCGTTTATCATCCTTGTTTATGTAGATTTGGAGTTGAAGCTCCATGAGAATATATTTTTATCATCCTTGTGTATGTAAATTTGAAGCTCCATGAGGTGACATATATAAGTCGCTTCATATCCATGTTCCCCAATATGTGCTCCATCACAATGTTTTTTTAATATCGCCTTTTTGCTTCGAGACAAAATGATATAGTCTTTGGAGCACTAGTTCAAGACCACAAAGTTAGAAAAAGAGTTACCACTCAGGCGGGGAGCATGTAACGTGGAAGGGCTATCATACCAATCTACATCAAGCCATATTCATCAATTGTCAAGCCATTTGACCGCACATGATGTGTCGCTATTCACACAAGAAAAATCGTTCTAGGTAGAGAATTGTGTATCAAAGAGAACTTGAACTGCAAAGCAAATGACCGACTAGCAGAGAGCCCAAAAAATTCGGGAATAGAATGAGATATGCCCATTGGAATATGTACAAATGGAGTGAAAAGTACATATCACTAGAGGAAATGTTTTCTCAACGCAAACCAAACTCCACACATAGACTGTCATTGCATGAGCAATCTATAGTTAACCAAATAAGTTTCAAGAACCGTGCAATATAGGATTACACCGACAACGCAAAACCTTTGCATGTACACATGGCACTGCGAGCCTTGAGCCAAACGCCAGCTAAGAGACAACCCAAATGATGTGGAAATGACTCAAAACATGACGTAAAGATCATGAGAGGTAAAGTCTTTGGAGTAAATCGGTTCAAGATCCCGAAGTTAGAAAATAGTTATCACTCAGGAGAGGTACATGATTCATCAATCCATCAAGAAAATTGACCTCACATTTTTTTTCACTGTTCACCAGAAGCTTAATCAGCCTTGAAAACACAAGAAAATCCTATTGTCAAAGAGAATCGTGTATGAAAGGGAGACTCGAATCATAAAGTAAGTGATCGACTAGCAGAGAGCCAAAAATTCCCTGCTTGACTAAGATATGCCCATTTGAATCGTACAATGGAGCCGGAAGTGCATATTACTGGAGGAAATGTTTTCTTAAGGCAACCTAAGCTCCACTCATAATGACTGTCATTGCATTCTATAGTAAACCAAGTAGTTTCCACTACTGTCCAATATAGGGTTTGCACCGATAGTGCAAAACCTTAACGTGTACGTATGGCATTGTGAATGTCGAGCCAAGTGCCAACTAAGAGATAAACTTGAGATGTGGAAATGACTCGAAACATGACACAGAGAGCATGAGAGATAAAGTGTTTGATGCAAACTGGTTCAATATCCTGAAGTTAGAAAATAGTTATCACTCAGGAGAGGAACATGAAATATGGAAGGCTATCCCACCTGTCTACATCAATCTGTCCATCAAAGTGACCTCACATTTTTTCACTATTCACCATAAGCTTAATTAGGAAAACACAAGAAAATCCTTCTTGTCGAAGAGGATGTGTATCAAAGGGAGACTTGAATCATAAAGTAAACGATAGACTAGCAGAAAGCCAAAAGGGTTCTCTAATTGAATGAGGTATGCCCATTGGAATCGTAATAATGGAGTCGGAAGTGCATATCACTAGAGGAAATGTTTTCTCAACGCGACCCAAACTCCACCCATGATGGCTATCATTGCATTCCATAGTAAACAAAATAAGTTTCCATTACCGTCCAATATAGGCTTTGCACCGACAGTGCAAAACCTTAACGTGTATGCATGGCATTGTGAACGTCGAGCCAAATGCCAACTAAGAGATAACTTGGATGGCGTGGAAACGTCTCGAAACACGACGTAGCGAGCACGAGAGATAAAGTTGACTTTGGTGCAAACCGGTTCAAGATCTCGAAGTTAGAAAAATAGTTACCACTAGGGAGAGGAACATGAAACGTGGAAGGCTATCACACCAATCTAGATTGAGCCATATTCGTCTAGCAAATTTACCTCACATAACTATGTCACAATTCAGCAGAAGCTTAATCAACCTTGAAACACACAAGAAAATCCTTCTTATCGAAGAGGATTGTGTATCAGAAAGAGACTAGAATCATAAAGTGAATGATCGACTAGCAGAGATGTATAAGGATTCCCGAACGGAATGGGGTATGCCCACTGAAATTCTTACTCATGGAGTCGGAAGTGCATATCAGTAAATCACAAGTTTTCTCCACACAAACCGAAACTCATAATTGCCATTTCACCCTATATAGTAAATCAAGTAAGTTTCGACTATCGCCCAATATAGTTTGCTTCCACCGACAGTGTGAAAACATCTACATGTACGCCTGGCAATGCGAACGTCGAGCCAAAACGCCAGCTAAGGGATAACTTGGACGACATGGAAATCACTCAGAAGACGACGCCGAGAGCACGAGAGAGCTATCCGGGGATAGAGATCCCACCCGACGATACATGTAAGACTCATCGACGCAAACGCCACATACCCTATGCGGTGGGCGTCGTCAGGCGCAACATATGCACCGATCGATGCATACAGACACAACTTAAGATGGAAAAAAAGCTAGATGTGTGCACGCAAGCTTTTTTGTGTCTGCGAGCCCCAACCTCTGCACCGTTCGAAGCACATGACGTTAAGATGGACGCGTGCAAGCTAGCTCTTTTGCGTCGCCGTGCACCGATCGACGCACAAAGCTTAAGATGGACGCGTGCACACTAGCTTTTTTGCGTTGCCGAGCCCCAACCTCTGCACCGATCGATGCACACGAATTAAGATGGAAAAAAAGATGGATGTGTGCACGCTAGCTCTTTCGCGTCGCCGAGCACCAACCTCTGCACCGATCGATGCCCACAGCTTAAGACGGACCCGTGCACGCTAGCTCTTTTGTGTCGTCGAGCCCCATCCTCTGCACCGATCGATGTACACGACTTAAGATGGACGCGACGACGCGTGCACGGTAACTTTTTTTTAAAGGAGAGTGTGTGGAAAGGGCCTAACATGAAAAAAGAAAAAAATACCGGGGGAGGGGAGGAGTGTGTGTGACCGGAGGCTGGGTGAGACGCACGCGCGGCCTCGGTCCCGGCGCGGGAGGAGACATACATTCCTTCTCTGCGCTGCCGACACTCCAATAAACCATTCACCCCACGGCGCCCGCCGTGAAAGCAAATCGCACCACCGCCTACCTACCGCTACCGGATCCATCCGTCACCTGCTCCCCGCACACCGCCGCAGAGGATCCCGCGCGCGGAGGTTGGCCCGGCCCTTTCCGGCGCGTTACCGCTCCCGTCCCCCTCTTTTAGTGCTCCCTCCCCTGCCACTGCTCCACTCCACCCCACCCCCACCCCACCCTCGCTCTGCCTCCTCCGCCGCCCCACCACCACCACCTTCACTCCCCTGCCGCCGCCGCCCGGAGCTCTCATCTGCCTCTTCCCGCCGCAGGTACGATCCGGCCGGGCCGGAACCCAAAACCCTCCCGCAGAGCCGCCCCGCTTCTCGTTTCTTTACATTCTCGTACCTTCGGTTTTCTTGATCGCGGGCGCTCGCCGGTGGCAGGATTCTGGACTCCGGAGGGCGGCGGCGGAGATGATGCACGGCAAGTCGGACTCGGACATCACGAGCCTGGCGGCGTCGTCGCCGCCGCGGTCGCCGAAGCGTGGCGCGGGGGCCGGCGGCGGCGCCTACTACGTGCAGAGCCCGTCGCGGGACTCGGCGCACGACGGCGGGGGCGCCGGCGGGTACAAGTCGTCCTCGATGCAGGCGACGCCCGTGTGCAACAGCCCCAACGAGTCCCCCTCGCACCCGTCCTACGGCCGCCACTCCCGGGCCTCCTCCGTCAGCCGCTTCTCCGGCATCCTCCGCGGCGGCAGCGGGCGCAAGGGCGGCGACCTCAAGGCGGTGAACGCCAAGGGGTGGCCCGAGTGCAGCGTCATCGAGGAGGAGGGCTCCTACGAGGGCCTCTCCGGCGGCGACAGCGGCCTCTCCGGCCGCTGCAAGCTCGCGCTCGCCTTCGTCAGCTTCCTCCTGCTCTTCACCGTCGTCTGCCTCATCGTCTGGGGCGCCGCCCGCCCATACGAGCCCGACGTCGTCGTCAAGGTAGCACACCCATACCATATCCATTCATCTCATGCATCCACCCTGCTTGGTTTACTTCCTGACCACACTCTGAACTGAATTTTTTCCTACATGATAATATGATATGAATTCAAACATCAATTGCTCCAGTTTCACCTGTGTCTCCGGGTAGATTGAATTTCAACATCAATTACATTGCTAATTTAATTCAAATCTCCGGCTAGAATGGTCAGCAAAGACTCTGAATTGTGCGGACAACATTTATGCTGGTAGATCCATTTGAGCCTTGTTTTCTCTACTAGAATTGGCGCTTATTCACCGCGGTTCCTTGCTCTGACCACGAAATCAAAGCGTATTTGTTTTTTTACCATTATTAGTAATGTAAATCCTGTTAGTCTAAGGCAAAGCACCGCTGACTGAAGAGCAGCCAAATCAGCTGAAACAGCTTCTTCGCTGGACATTTTCTGACCCCCTCTTCGAAAAACCAAACTTCGTTGGAATTTAGTGACAGGCCAGTAAATAAATACTATACAGAGAGAGAAACATAAAACAATGACCACGAGGCAAAATGATTTATTACATTTTTCTTCTGTTTATGATAGAGATGTTGTCGGCTGGCACTGCGGTCAGCCCAGCTTGTCGACTGTCTCGGTCACATTTCCAAACCTTCCCCTGTTCAAAAAAAAGTTTCACAGTAGTTAAATCACAGTACAATGAACTTTTGTACTATAGTGGTACGGTGAACCTCTGCTGCGGATCTGAATTTCTCAACATGAAGGTTCTGTAAAAACTGTTCTACTAACCAGGAGCATATTCTTACTCTGTTTTTGCGCAGAGCATAGCCATGGACAACTTCTATGCCGGAGAGGGCACAGACCACAGCGGGGTTCCAACCAAGATGGTCACGCTCAACTGCTCCCTCAACATGGTGGTGTACAACCCTGCGTCAATGTTCGGAATTCATGTCTCCTCGGGCCCTGTCCGCCTGCTCTATTCGGAGATCGCCATCGGGGTTGGACAGGTATGCCTATCATCAGCATCCCCTGCCCCTTTTTGGTTTCTGGGTAACAGCCTAGAGGTCTTGTCGGTGCTTCTTCTTCGTCGCCGCAACCCATTTGTCCATTTCTGAATAATGGTGCTTCACATCTTACTACCATGTGGAGTATGCGAACAGCATGGGTAGTGAAAAACTGATTCTCCTTTTCACCTCTGCATTTGACCACTCAAGTGAATGGTGAATTTGCAGAATGTATTCAAAATAAAGAATCCTTGAAACATTTTACAATATGCCGGACGCTTCTTGTCCTTCTCGGAGTATCGGATCGAAGGTCATGCAGATTTAAACTAGGAAGGCGGTAATTTGGGTCAAGAAAGGGGGGATGCATTGATAGGGGTGGGCATTCAGTATAAAGAGTAGCAGGATAGCTGGTTCGTCAAGATATGTGCTGTATTGGTTTGACTCACAGTCGCTGATAAATTCAAGAAGTTGAAGTTAACATCTCTCATGTGAATGCAGGTTCACAAGTACTACCAGCCGAGCAAGAGCCACCGGCTGGTGTCGGCGGTGATCCACGGCGAGAAGGTGCCCCTCTACGGCGCGGGGGGCGGGCTCTCGCTGTCGGGCAACGACGTGACGGTGCCGCTGACGGTGGACTTCGAGCTCGTGTCCCGGGGCTACGTCATCGGCAAGCTGGTGCGGGTGACGCACAAGGTGCACGTGTCGTGCCGCATCACCGTCGATGCCAAGAGGGCGAGGACCAGGATCCCCAAGAAGGCCTGCGCCGTGTACAAGGCCTGACTCCGGCGAACCATTTTCCTGCTCGTGCAGCTAAAAAGCCTGTATTTACTGTTCTGCTGAAGAACAATAAACATGTACTGGTAGTATATATAAGGAACTTGTTTGAGCTTCAGTTTTGTTTATATAAGTTACTCCCGTGCGGCGGTGGTTTTGTCTATGAGGGAAGTGGTTGTACAGTACCTATGTGTGGTGTTAGGGTTTGGTTGGGTGCAAGATAGTAGTAATGTCCTGTTTGCAACTTCTCATGTAGGTGAGAGAGTGGGATTGGTTTTCTTGCATCATATTTCCAGAGAAACTCTCATCATTTTTCAGGAAGAAAAGAGATCCATCCAGGTAGCTGGGGAGCAATATCATTGCCACATGGATAGTTCAATGTGCTCATCAGCGCCTGACCCGAAGATGGATTCTGGGCCTGGTCATCTCACTTGGAGAGGTTACATCATTCGGCGTTTGTTTCCTAGCCTTGTGGTTTACTCGCTCCCGAGCTTCCTCAACATTACGAGGACGGTCCTAACGCCTGTCATGGAGATGATCGAACGGCCCGAATGCCCGTCGTGGAGATGATCGGACCAGCAATGTTGTGATTGCTTGCCCTCATCCGATGTAGATGCACCTTGGATTTCTAACACGTAGAATTCATTATGATGTTACACCTGAACTCGCAATCAGCAAAATCTGTCATTTAATACCCATTTGGACGTGAGGCACCAGCAGGGACAAGGTCAGGCGCGCGGAGGCTAAAAGTTCAGAGAGTTCTACTGTAAATATCTCGATAAACAATCTGGATATACCGTAGAGGCTCTGAAAAAGATGGCACCTATCCTTCTGTATCAAATTAAACGACAGTTCAACTAAGTACAGCAGGAAGTGAATCAGACAATTTTTCTAGATCAAATCAACACAAGGTTAGTTTCAGACTTGGGATCCGACGCTGGAACTGAATAAGCCTCAGAGTCAATCAAGCTGTCATATTGATGGAATCAAGAAATTTTTACCTTTGATGCTCTAAACTCCAGACTAAACAGCATCTAACAGAAAACAATAGCTTTGCTTCACTAGTGCAGATCATTTCAACATTGACAGGAGCCAAGGAACATGAACTCAAATGCTCTACTCTTCGCTACAATGACAAGAGGGATAAAACATAAATTCCCTCCCATGTTTTACTGCCCATACAATCACATAGCTAAAATGCACAATAAGCTTCAACATAGAATACACATACAATATTTGTGAAAGAGGGCATCCACTAACAGCCCAACACAGCAATCTGGACATCACAAACAGCAGCCATGGTACAAATAAATGGTAGCTCCATAAAGTTAAATAGCAAAGTCTGCTGCCCGTATGCTGCTACCAACCATAAACACATAGTGTATGTTTACACAAGACAAGCAGCTAGCAGTACTAAGTTAACTGGAAAGTTAGCTTCATAATGTGAGGTTACAGAGCACACCTGACAACAAAAGAGAAGTTCCAATCTGGATAGCTGCTGATATTACAAAGGGACCTATGATTCAACATTATCTGAAAGGTCGACAATGGAACGGCGATATGCAAGCCAGGGTATCAGTTCCAATCTGCCAATTCCTCCGAGTACAAGGGAACATAAGGAAGATAAGGTCCCATGGAACCATTTCCAAGAACACGGATGAACTGCACTTTTCCACTATCCATTTCATAAGACATGAGTTCTTTGTCATGCCCATAAACAAAGAAAATCATGTTTCGTTGCGGGTGGTGGGCGACAATGTGAAACCTGATTCCCTGATGGACATACTTCGCTCCAAGTAGATCAAAAGGACTAACACTGTGCTTCAAGACCCACACTTCACTGCCGTAGTCCTCAAGAACCCAGATCAATAGTTTGTGACCATCACGATGATCAATATTTGCTAAATACAAACGCCCTTGAGACAGATCAGTGAACCCGACAGCAAGATCTATTTCAGGGCCAAACGGATTGCATGGCATAGGAATAACCCGCCAAGTAGTTCCCTCCACATCCACTGCCACCACCGCAGACTCGACAGAGAGCAAATGCAGAAAACCATTGCCAAAGGCACTTAAACTCATTAATCTAGCCGGGACGCCCCAACCGCTGTCCTTGTGACTCCAGACGCCGGTTTTGGACGAGTAGATCTCAACCCCTTTGACGTGTCCATCACTATCGTCATCGTCATCCTCCACGAACAGGAAGACATGGAAGTGCGAGGAGACAGCCGGGTCAAACCCCAAGCGAGCTGTCTGCCACTTGCTGAAGAAGCCCGGCAATGGCAAGGCAACCCATTTCTCCGTGCCAGGATTGCACACGACGTAATCAAATGCCTGCGAATCAGCGGCCTCGAAGCGGCGGCAGAGGAGTAGGCCGTTGCAGCTGTCCAGGAGGTTGAGCCTGTCACAGTTAGGCAGGAAGGGGAGCGAAGGGTCGATAGGAGTGCGTCCTCCCGCCGAGACATGGGTGAAATGGCGAATTAAAAAATAGTCAGGGCCGGGGCTGCGGCTCGAGTAGAGGAATCCGGCGAGGTCATGGAGATGGTGCTGCGGCAGCGCCTTGCGGTGGTCGGGGCGGGAGATGATGCCGCGCCACCGCTTGGAGACGCACTTGAAGCGGCACAGCGACTTGTACGGCACGCGCGACAGGATCTCGATGAGGAGGTCTTCGGTGAGCTTGTCCGCTGGATTCAGAAGCCTGCTGATGTCCTTGGAGTCGTCCGCCATTGCCGTGGGGAGAGAAGGGTCAACCTGCGAAGGGGGGCGGAGGAGGAGGGATTTGAGATCCATCGACATCGGCGAGGAGAGCAGAAGGAAGGAAGTGAGGATCTACGGCAAATGTGGCGTACTTACCGGGCGAGAAGCGAGTGACGGCGAGGGGGGCCGTTCGAGGTGCTCCCGTCCCCGCCGGCGAGGGTTTGGGTGCGCGGCGGCGACGCGAGGCGAGGTGATGTGCGGCGTAGAACTGGAAGACATTTTTTTTAGGGGTCTGGTCGTAGAACTGGAAGACGGGGAAAGTGAATGAGGAGTGTTGCTGTGCTGGGCTTTTATCTTTTTTTTACGGTGCTGGGCTTTTATCTGGGCTGTACTGGCAGAGGATATAGGTGTATCCAGATTTCAGCCTGCACTTCAGCTGTTCTATAAGATTGTCTCAAAAAAAAAAGCTGTTCTATAAGAGCATTGCCTAAGGATCCTCAAAAAGAAAAAAGAAAAAAAAAGAGCATGCCAAAAATAAAGGTGCTTATTTTTGCTGAAATAACTGGTTAGAGCACGGGTATACCCCGCCCTGCAAAAGTCGGCCGCAAAACGTTTTTCTTTTTGCATTTTTTTTAGAATTTTTTATTCATATCATGAATTAGTACAAAGCAGTTGACCCTTACAAGCACACTGAAACACAAACACAAAGGACCATGAACACATAAAGTATCCTAAGACAACCATAAAACAAGAAGATCTTCGGAGCCATGTGTCATCATCCCTGAATCTTGAGAGAAGACCCCTGCAACAGAAGGATCTGCAACGAGTCGCAAACAGGTCATCATGTTCGATCACGATACAATTGCCGCCATGCTGCTTCCTCCTTTCTTGACACCAGCGCTGAGAGGGTATGGAAATCAATCCAACACACCTGCAACAGCCGTCACCATCTTTGGCTTTGAGTACCGCGAAAAGTGTCTCTTCCAAAAGGAAGAGAACTCGAGTCATCCGACCGGTCCAGCACCGCGGCCGGGCCATCCACCCGGACAAAGCAGGATCTCCCACCGGCATCAGCACAGAGGAAGGAAAAGAATAGCAGCAGCAAATCATACCAACAAGGAAGAAGAAAGGTCTTCGCCTTCCTGCATCCATCGCCCATCTGAGGACCCAAACGGCCAGTGCCGATGGACCTCCAACCACCATAGCCCGTGACCTCGATGAGATCCGGGGATCCCCAACCCCGCTGGCTCCTAGACGAAGGCAAAAGCCTCGCCTGACCGCGACGTCGCATTTTTACAGTATGACTTTTGTTCCGACAGAACAGATCCCGTAAAATATTTCATTATCCCGGCAAAATTGCATACAGTATGACTTTTGTTTCGGCGAGGTTGCACTCAGGAGAGACCGTGGCTGGAGCTTAAAGTTCCCTCCCGCCAATCGGTTTTTATTTTTTAGATCGCTGTAAAAACTGACCTCAATCCCATAGATATGGAGGAAATGACCTCGCGGATTCGGGATCCACAAAAAAAAATCCGGGACAACTTAATTTGGGGGGTCTATTCGAGCCGGGTTTACGGGCCCCGTCCCGCAAACCGGCGGTTATTTTGCCGGATGACCCAGTTTGCGGGATCTCCTAGAGATGCTCTTAAGAGTTGTCATTGTAAAGGCCACTCATCTTCTCAAATGCTCATATATTGTGTGTGCACCACTTGTCGTTAACTAGGACTTTTCTTTTTTTTTTCTATCAATTTTTTATTTAAAATATTTTATCTCTTAAATCGTGCGTGTAAATATTGAACCATTCTAGCCGTTGAATTTCTTGTCAAGTTCTTCAAAACTAGATCTCATATTAATAGTTTTGAAAAAAATCACAAAAAAACAAAATTCAAAAATTAAAATTAATTTAAAAAAGTAAGAAAAAACCCGAAGCCCAGAAGCGTGGTTGGGGTTTTCATCATTTTTTGGCATAGACTATGCTTTTCTATTTTTACGGTGAAGCACGTACTATATTTTTTTCCTTTTATAGTTTAAGCACAACTGTATTTATCGTAGAAGCACGGATTTGCTATTTGTAAAAGCACATATTGAGCTTCTGGCAAAAACAAAGGTTGTGTTTCTCGCAGAAGCAAATATGTGTTTCCACAAGAAGCACAACTGTGCTTTCTCGTGGGTGGGATGTTGATAACCCACAGGTATAGAGGATCAATTGTAGCCTCTTTCGATAAGTAAGAGTGTCAAACCCAACGAGGAGCTAAAGGTAGAACAAATATTTCATGTTTTATCGACCACCGATACAACTCTACGCACGCTTGACGTTCGTTTTACCTAAAACAAGTATGAAACAAGAAGTACTTTGTAGGTGTTGCGGTATAGGTTGCAAGAATATAGAGCACACAAATAAAAACTAAGGGTTGTTTAGGTAAAGAAGCAATAAAGTTAGTATAGCGAGTGTGGAAAAGTGGTGGTAGGAGTTGTGAAATTGTCCCTAAGCAATTGACTACGTTACTAGACCGATAGTAAGTTTTATGTGGGAGAGGCCGCTGCTAGCATGTCATCCCTGACTTGGAATTCTATGCACTTATGATTGGAACTATTAGCAAGCATCCGCAACTACTAACATTCATTAAGGTAAAACCCAACCATAGCATTGAGATATATTGGTGCCCCTTCAATTCCGTATGCATCAATTTCTATGCTAGGTTGAAGATTCTGTCACTCTTGCCCTCCAATACATAGTTCTATCAACATACAACTAACCCTATGGTGTGATCCACGCGCGCGCTCATATGATGGGCACCAAAGGACAACAACATAACCACAAGCAAATTAAACCAATCATAGCAATTCACCAATTACCGATAGGACAACGAAAATCTACTCAGACATCATAGGATGGCAACACATCATTGGATAATAATATGAAGCATAAAGCACCATGTTCAAGTAGAGGGTACAGCGGGTTGCGGGAGAGTGGACCACTATAGATAGATGGGGGAAGGTGATGAAGATGTTGGTGAAGATGACGGAGGTGTTGGTGTAGATCGCCGTCATACGATGATGGCCCAGGCGGTGTTCTGGCGCCACCGGGAGAGAGGGGGAGAGAGCCCCCCTTCTTCTTCTTCTTCTTCTTCTTCTTCTTCTTCTTCTTCTTCTTCTTCTTCTTCTTCTTCTTCTTCTTCTTCTTCTTCTTCTTCTTCTTCTTCTTCTTCTTCTTCTTCTTCTTCTTCTTCTTCTTCTTCTTCTTCTTCTTCTTCTTCTTCTTCTTCTTCTTCTTCTTCTTCTTCTTCTTCTTCTTCTTCTTCTTCCTTGACCTTCTCCCTAGATGGGAGAAGGGTTTCCCGTCTGGTCCTTGGCTTCCATGGCATGGGAGGGGCGAGAGCCCCTCCGAGATTGGATCTGTCTCTCTGTTTCTGCGTTTTAGATTCTGGCATTTCACCGTTTCTTATATTCCCGGAGATCGGTAACTCCGATTGGGCTGAAATTTTAACACGATTTGTATCCGGATATTGGCTTTCTTGCGGTGAAAGAAGGGCACCAACCACCTTACGGGGTGGCCACGATGGTCAGGGGCGCCCCCCTACCTCGTGGTCCCCTCGGGCATCGTCTCGCGTTGATTCTTCTTCCCAAAACTCACATATATTCCAAAAAAAAAATCTTCGTAAGTTTTTATCCCGTTTGGACTCCGTTTGATATGGATTTTCTGCGAAACAAAAAACATGCAACAAACAGGAACTGGCACTGGGACACTGGATCAATATGTTAGTCCCAAAAATAGTATAAAAAGCCGCCAAAAGTATATGAAAGTTGTATAATATTGGCATGGAACAATCGAAAACTATAGATACGATGGAGACGTATCAGCATCCCCAAGCTTAATTCCTGCTCGTCCTCGAGGAGGTAAATGATAAAAAATATAATTTTTGATGTGGAATGCTACCTAGCATAATCTTGATCATGTAATCAAATCATGGCATGAATATTAAGACATGAGTGATTCAAAGCAACAGCCTATCATTTGACATAAAAGAATTTAATACTCGGGCATCCCAACAAACAATCATGTCTTTCAAAATATCAATGCTAAAGAACGTTATCCCTACAAAATCATATAGTATTTTATGCTCCGTTTTCTTAACACAAGGTACCACTCATGCCCATCCCGGTGTCAGCCAAGCAATTGTTTTCATACTTTACTTTTTTGAACCTTTTCAACTCTTCATGCAATACATGAGCGTCAGCCATGGACATAACACTATGGGTGGAATAGAAGGTGGTGATAGACAAAAGTAGGGAGAAAGTCTCACATCGACTAGGCAAATTAACGGACTATGGAGATGTCCATCAATTGATATCAATGTGAGTGAGTAGGGGTTGCCATGTAACAGATGCACTAGAGCTATAAGTGTATGAAAGCTCAAAGGAAAACTAGTGGGTGTGCATCAACTTGCTTGCTCATGAAGACCTAGGGAAATTTGAGAAAGCCCATCGTTGGAATATACAAGCCAAGTTCTATAATGAAAAATTCCCAATAGTATATGAAAGTGACAATATAGGAGACTCTCTATATGAAGAACATGGTGCTACTCTGAAGCACAAGTGTGGTAAAAGGATAGTAACATTGCCCCTTTGCTCTTTTTTTCTCCTTTTTTGACGGGCTTCTTTGGCCCCCTTTTTTTATTTAGGCTTCTTCGACCTCTTTTTTTTTCTCACATGGGGCAATGCTCTAATAATGATAATCATCACACTTTTATTACTTACAACTCGATACTAGAACAAAAATATGACTCTATATGAATGCCTCCGGCGGTGTACCGGGATGTGCAGTGATCTAGCATAGCAATGACATCAAAAAATGGACAAGCCATGAAAACATCATGCTAGTTGTCTTACGATCATGCAAAGCAATATGACAATGATGGTGCGTGTCATAACAAACGGAACGGTGGAGTTATATAGCAATATATCTCAGAATGGCTATGGAAATGCCATAATAGGTAGGTATGGTGGCTGTTTTGAGGAAGGATATAAGGTGGTTTGATGCACCGACGAAAGGTGCGCGGTACTAGAGCGGCTAGCAAGGTGGAAGGGTGAGAGTGCGTATAATCCATGGACTCAACATTAGTCATAAAGAACTCACATACTTATTGAGAAAAATCTATTAGCCCTCGAAGCAAAATACTACGACGCATGCTCCTAGGGGGGAGGTTGGTAGGAGTTAACCACCGCGCGCCCCCGACCTTCAGTACAAAAAAATACACTTCCGTGATGATACGTGTTTGTCACAGTAGGTCGCGTTTTTTGTCATGCATGTACATCCATGACAAATATATGACAGAATCAAGATAGTCATACCTGTCCTGTCATAGACGTATTCCATGACATGACAAAAATTATCATCACGGAAGTGTCCACTTCCATGACGTAAATCGCGCGTCACAGAAGTGCTTTTGTCAAGGGTGACCGACACATGGCATCCACCGTAACGGAACGCCATTAGGCTATCGGGTCGGGTTTTGGATCCGATAACCCGTTAACAGCCCCGACCAATGGGGATTTTCCATGTGTAAAATTATCATTGGCTGGAGGAAACACATGTCGGCTCATCGTTGGGACAGATGTCATCCACTCATTAGACATAAGGCGCCTATGATATGTCGACACGTGGCACGGCCCAACAGAGGCCCATTCCTATGAAAAGGCCGACCCGTTTGACTTGGTCAAAAGGTGGCGCACTAGTGCAGAACCGGGCAACAACACCGGTTCGTAAGGCCCTTTAGTGCCGGTTCCATAACCGACACTAAAGTTCGGGCACTAAAGGCCCCCCCCTTTAGTACCGGTCCAGCACGAACCGGTGCTAAAGGGCAACCACGTGGCACGAGCCAGCTCTGGGGGCCGGGAGCCCTTTAGTACCGGTTGGTAACACCAACCGGTACTAAAATGTTTGGGGGGTTTTTGGTTTTATGATTTCTTTTTCATTTAATTTTGTGTTTTCCAGTTTAATTCTTTTTCGTTTGCTGGTATTTTACGATACTACACATTGTACACGTTATGCATATATATGGTAGCTAGTAGAACCATATATATATATATATATATATATATATATATATATATATATATATATATATATATATATATATATATATATAGATCATCAATGTCTCACAAACCACCATATTAATTCACACATACACACATGTATAGCTATATATACAATTTCTCGTACATATGCATGTTGCCTTCGGAGCCAGTTTGCATTAGCCTAATTGGTGCCTTCGGAGCACGATGACAAATTAGAAGTGGTTCATGACCTGGTCGATGGGGGCGGTAGCGGGTAATAGTATTCTCCCTTCGGATTTATGACCTGGTCAAGCAAAAATCCCGCTATTTCCTCTTGAAGTGCTTGTACACGCTCCGTATCTAGGAGCTTGTCCCGCACCTCTCTGAACTGTTAAGAAGGAGATCAATATGCATGTGTATTAGTTGTGTGACTAGATATTGATAATGGTGCACAAATTGTGAATAGTGTTCTGACAAGCGTACCCATTCCTGTCTTTGAGATCTGCTCCTTTCGGACGTCATCATGCGAATGTTCTCGCAAACGCAGTATGCACACAGATCAGTCCCCTGCGCCTGCTTTATGGCCTTTACGAGAATGGAATTTAATTTGATCAGATAATAATTATTCAAGCATGATAATATTAAAAAGACGGCAGCTAGCTACCACACTACTTAATTACTTACCCTGGGTCGAAGCCATCTCAGCTGTCGTTTCCATTCGCCTTCCGTTATGCTGATGAACCTTGCCCAAGCCCTGCTCGTCGAAAAAGAAAATGAATAAAGGGGTTATTAAATAGTTCATATCATGAAATGACGAACTAAATAGGCCGAGATATATAGTTAATAATGATTGAAATTACCTGTTGACTATCCCAAACAAGATGTTATAGTCTTTATTTTCTGAGAGTAGTGAGTCCAGTATTTCAACTGTTCCTTCGTCAACTTTAATGATACACAAGATCCAGTGAAATCTGCATGCACACACGTTTGCATGTCTTAATTAAGCGGGCATATATATGTAAGCAAAAACATGTAGCTAGCTAGCTAGTAGGCAAAAACAGAGAATTTGTAGTACAAGAAAGTGTGACTCACTTGAAGTTGTAAGGAAGTAGTATATCTTCATTGTATTTGAGGTGCTTCAAGAACTCGAACATGCTGTCCTCTACCTGTTTTTTATAATAGTCGCTTATATTCCATGTGTATTCATTAACGGTGTTTGGGTCAATGAACCCAATGCCAAAGCGTCCACCTTTTTTCATTTCATACATCTTCATCCTGCATAATACCACAGAAAAGAATATAGTGAGGATAATTACAGGTAATGATTGATCAAAAGGATCAATACAGCTAGCTTGAGACTTAAATTACAGAAAGAAATCACTTACAGACAATAGCAACTGACGATAAATTTGTCGAGTGCGTCTTGATTGTATAACTAAAACAGTTCAGAATACTCAACGGTCCCAGGTTTCTCATGGTAGAAATGATCCGTGTTGACTTGCACCATGAGGGACTATCGATTGGATCTCTTGGTAATGTCCATGTACCATTGATGCAATTCATACATTCTCGTTGGGAGCTTCTTGACATCTTCTGGCTTGACCAAAGGTTGGCCCCGGATATATTTCCGTTTTATTTCCTCCTCTGTAAGCACAGGCATGTCCTCGATCTCGAGGAGTTGTCCAACAGTGATCTTGAGTTCTTCAGCCTGCGATATATGCTCCTAGGTTATTAGCACATCGCCCACCTGGGGAACGTAAACTATTTTCCCACAATAATATTGGCCGCGCGTACTGTCACGTGTTGTTGGCGGCACAACAAGCGGGGGGATCGGTTGCGCCCACTGTTCCCCCAGCTGGGCAACGGTTCTCCCGCATTTTTTGACAGCTGCTTGTTGTTTGCTCGAGCTCGAGCTCGCCTCCTTCTGTAGACGTTGTCGATGTAACTTCCTGATGTGGCGCTCATAGTCTGTGTCAACAGGCTTAGGAGCTGGTGGTTCAGCCATACGAACGAAGTGGTCAAGAACTTCCACAGGCACTTTCTCCCTTGGCGGCGGTGGCGGTTTCGGTCCAAAATGGGCGTCGACTTCTGCCCGCACTATGGCGTTGGTTTGCTCCTTGGTCCTGTCATAAGCCCTCTCAGGAAGAGGAGTACTGAGGTTTGGACCATATTTATATCGCTTGCCTCCGCCTGTACTTCCTGTACTATGACCTCGACTGGTACCGCTACGCACCATAGCTGCGGGGTGTCTCTTCGTGGATTGCTGAGGTGGCGGAGACGGCTAACGGGGCCGAGTTGGACGAGGAGGAGTGGCCTGAAGCTGTGCCGTACTTGGAGGAGGAGTGGCCTGACACTTTGCCGGACTTGGAGGAGGAGTGGACGTCTGACGCTGTGTCGGACTTGGAGGAGGAGTGGCCTGACACTTTGCCGGACTTGGAGGAGGAGGAGTGGCCTCACGCGTTGGTGGACTTGGAGGAGCGGGAGTCTGCTGACTCGGTGGCGGACTTCGATGAGGAGTCGGGTGACGCGGTGTTGGTGGCTTTCGAAAGATGATGCAATCCTTTCTCCATAGGATGATACGATGTTTGGCATCTCCGAGTGTGTGCTCCTCGTCACCTCCAGGAATGTCAAGCTCTAGCCCCGAATATTGGTCCACCACCTCATCAACCACGATACGAGCATAGCCTACTAGAATCGGGTTGCAATGGAAGATTGCATCGGGGGAATTTGTATAAGCAACGCCGTCCGCCACCTTCATGGATATGTTCTTCATTTTGAAGTGTAGCTCACAGTTAGTGTTCTCCATGATGTCATCCACGGGGTATCTATCCAGCATTGCATCAAACGGGGCGGAACCCACGCTGCTTCTCGGCATGGATGGGGCGGTGGTATCCAATGCTAGATCATCCGCTAGCTGTTGCAGCTGCTGAGATCCCCTTTGCTGGCTAAGTGAGTCGATCTGCTCCTGCTGCCGCTGGAATTTGTCTGCCAAGTCCGCGTACGTGGATTCTAGGCCTTGAAGGCGTTCATAGTCCCGCTTCCTCTTCTCCTCCTCCATCTTCCTCTGCTTCTCTTCTGCAATCTTCCTTCTCGCACGGGTTCTGTAGTCGGCGTTCCATTCCGAAAACCCCTCATACCACGGAATAGCGCCCTTGCCTCGTGTTCTTCCCGGGTGTTCAGGATTTTTCAGGGCACATGTAAGCTCGTTGTTCTCTCTGTTCGGCTGGAACACCCCCGTTCGAGCCTCTTCTATTGCAACAAGTATGTCATCGTTGGCTCCGTTCAGACATGCCTTCGTCGAAACTTTGCCTGTCTTCGGGTCCAACTCCCCCCATGCGTATAGAACCAACTCCTGACCCTGGGGGGCCAGCTCTTAGTAACCGGAATGACACCTGCATCCTCCATCTCTTTCTCAGACTTATCCCACTTAGGCATTGCCACCGCGTAGCCACCTGGCCCCAACTTATGGAACTTATCCTTTTTTTCGGCATTCTTCTTGTTTATTCTCGACCGTTCCTTAGCTAATTCTGAATCCTTGAATTTCACGAAATCGTCCCAATGAGCACTTTGATTCTCTAGTATCCCCTCAAATACTGGAGTCTTCCTTCCTCCCTTGACGTACTTCTCCCACGTCGTTCTCTTGTGGTTCTTGAATGCAACCGCCATCTTCCTAAGAGCAGCGTCCTTGACTTTCTGCACATCTGCTTCTGTGAAATGATCTGGTAGGGTGAAATGTTCCATGAGAGTATCCCAAAGCAGGTTTTTTTTGATTCTCGTCGACAAAAGTAACATCTGGACGTGGCTTTGCTGGCTTTCTCCATTCTTGAAGGGAGATCGGGAGTTGGTCCTTCACAAGAACTCCGCACTGACGAACGAACTTGTCCGCAATCTTCTTAGGCGTTAATGGTTCGCCATTAGGTCTGAATGCCTCGATATTGTACTTTACGCCCTCCTTCAACTTTTTGTTCGGGCCTTGTTTCGTCCTTTTGCTTGAAGATTTGCTCGATCCGGATGGCTGAAAGAAGAAAGATCGATTCGTTAATATATCTTCATCTCATTTAAAACATGCGATGATCACCAGATTCCTGCTTATATAAATATATATACTTCGCCGGTGTTTGTTGTTTCAGGATCAACATGTTCTTCGTCATCGTCGTAATCGTAGTTCATGACTTCATCAATTCGGTCGTCGCGATCGAATATCATATCACCCTCTCCGGTGTTGTTTAGAAATTCGGAGCCATCAAAATCTTCTTCATTCTGATCATCATCTGGCCCGCGTATCATATCGAACATGGTCTGTTCTCTCTCTCTGTCGGTATTGTCCGCCATAGCTTTTATTTAATTATGACAAAAGAAATATAAAAAAATTTAGTATAATCTCGAATAATAGATATAATCTCGAATACATCGTCTCGAATAATAGATATAATCTCGAATACATCGTCTCGAATAATAGATTTAATCTCGAATACATCGTCTCGAATAATATATAATATTGAATAGTACATCACTGGCTAGGTAGCTAATTAAAGATCGAATACTAAAGAAGAATCTAGAACACTCGCGGTTCCTGCGGCGCGTGCGGTGGACACCCAAAGAGAAGGAACCCTCACAGGATCATAGCTGAAGTGAGATCCCTGAAGAAACTGCCAGGTATTGGAGAACCTGCCGCCCTCTAACGCAACCATGTAGCGATGGACGTGCTCGTCCTCCTCCCTGACACGACGACCCCTCCGGCGGGGCCGGCTCCCTCCGCACCGAAACTGGCCCACACGAACGCCACCAAACGAGATCAGGGTTGACGACGGGACCCGGGGTCGGGTTCCTCATCAAACGGCGCGCCCCTCCAGGCAGCACCTCGTAGTGCCAGCCCGGCGGAGCCCAGTCCCGGACATGGGTCAGCTGGACGTCGTCGCGGACATGTCAACGGCGAGGATGCGGGCCGGGCATCGTCGACAACAAGTACTAGCTATATGCCCGCAAAAAGTAACATTTTTTTAATGATTGGATTTTGATAACTAGAATTTCTAACATTTTTATAACATTTCTAACAATGATATATATAACTAACATTTCTATAACATTTCTAACTTTTTAAATTTTTATAACTATTTCTATAACAATTTCTAACAATTTCTATAACATTTCTAACAATGCTATATATAACTAAAAAACAAAAAAAATTCTAACAATTCTAACTTTTTTATAACTATTTCTATAACTAAAAAACAGAAAAATTTCTAACAATTCTAACTTTTTTATAACTATTTCTATAACTAAAAAACAAAAAAAAATTCTAACAATTCTAACATTTCTAACTATTCTAACATTTCTACCTATTTCTAAAAACCAGAAAAATGTCTAACAATTTCTAAAAAACAGAAAAATCTATAACTAAAAACGTATGTGTGTGTGTGTGCGCGCGCTCACCGGCCAGCTAGGCGAGAGGCGACGGGGGGCGGCGACGGGGACGGCGACGGGCGCGGCGACGACGGGGCGGCGACGACGGGGACGGGGACGTACGGGCCGGGGCGGCGACGGGGACGGGGACGTACGGGCCGGGGTGGCGGTGACGACGGGGACGACGGGGACGGGACGACGGGCGGCGACGGGGGCGGCGACGGGGCGGCGACGGGTGCGGCGGGCGACGGTGCAGAGGAGAAGAAGCAGAGGGAGAGATGAGAAACTGATGAAATTTTGAAGTGTTTTCTTATATAGAACCCACCTTTAGTACCGGTTGGAGCCACCAACGGGTACTAAAGGTCTGTTTTGGCTAGCCCAAGCGGTGGGAAGCGACCCCCTTTAGTACCGGGTCGTGGCTCCAACCGGTACTAAAGGCCCCCCCTTTAGTACCGGTTGGTGCCACGACCCGGTACTAAAGGGTGTGCGCTGCCAGGCGAGGGGCACAAAAGTTTAGTCCCACCTCGCTAGCCGAGGGGCACTCGCACCTGCCTATAAGCCCCGCCGTCGCTGCTGTCTCGAGCCCCTCTCTTAAGCAGGCCTTCTGGGCCTACCTCTTCTGCGATGCCCTGTTGGGCCTACTGGGCTAGCGGGCCTTCATCCTGGCCCAACTTGAATTTGGGTTTCTAGTCGTATGCAGGCCGCTGTGGCCCAGTAGGTGGGCTTTTTTTTTCTTATTTTTTTGCTTTATTTATTTTTTTGAATAACTTAACTTTGAAAATAGATTTTTCAGTGATTCTTTTTTCTTATGTTTAATATTAGTGTGTTTTATCATTATATTCAATTTGGTAATGCTTAGGTTATTTAAAAAATGAAATGCCTTTGTAACGGATGAGTTTTCATCCGAAACCCTGATACTTCGAAACAGATTGTCCATTTTGTACACGTAGTGCATCCAGTTTTTGCGGTAACCCTCTCTAGTTTTTTGGACATGCTATGTGGGTGAAATTATGATACCATGCCAACTTTCAACCTTTTCTGAGTTCATTTGAAATGCTTTTCAATTTCAGGGTCATTTAGCTGAAAAAATCAGTAAATGCATGAAAGGATTTGCTTGCACATAAAATTTCTTCGCGTTTCAAATGCCAAAACACATAACTAGCTACCCTAACTATTACAGAGATCCCTCCTGGGTGTGAAACACAGAAGAAAGTGACACATCCCAGATCTTTGGGTGTGAAACCTTTTCTTCGCGTGTGTCCCTTTGCGTCGTAGCCATGGAAAATCTTCATCATTTAACGGGATGCTCGGGTCAATATTCACTGTGAATGGAGAAATTTCATCAAACTTTTCATAATCTTCTGACTTGTCTGTCTTGTCATCCACTCCCACGATGTTTCTCTTCCCAGAAAGAACTATGTGCCACTTTGGCTCATCGTACAATGCATTCGCTTCCTTATCTTTTCTTTTTCTTGGCTTGGTAGACATGTCCTTCACATAGAAAACCTGTGCCACATCATTGGCTAGGACGAATGGTTCGTCTGCATATGCAAGATTGTTGAGATCCACTGTTGTCATTCCGTACTGCGGGTCTTTCGTTACCCCGCCTCGTGTCATCTTGACCCATTTGCACCGAAACAAAGGGACCTTCAAACCACGTCGATAGTCAAGTTCCCATATGTCCTGTATATAACCATAATATGTTTCCTTTCCCGTCTTGGTTTCTGCATCAAAGCAGACACCACTGTTTTGGTTGGTACTCTTCTTATCTTGGGTGATCGTGTAAAATGTATTACCATTTATCTGGTACCCTTTGAAAGTCATTATATTCGAAGATGGTAACTGGGACAGCAAGTACATGTCATCTTCAATAGAGGTGTCATGCATGGTACGTGCTTGCAACCAGCTGGCGAAACTCCTGGTTTGTTCACGTGTAATCCAGTCATCAGACCGCTCCGGGTGTTTGGAGCGTAGCAAATTCTTGTGTTCATCCATATACGGAGCCACCAAGGCGGAATTCTGTAGAACTGTGTAGTGTGCTTCAGTGAGAGAATGTCCGTCCATACATATTATTTGTTACCCTCCTAGCGTGCCTTTTCCATCCAGTCTGCCCTTATGCCGCGATTCAGGAACACCAATCGGCTTAAGGTCAGGAATAAAGTCAATACAAAACTCAATGACCTCCTCATTTTGACGGCCCTTGGAGATGCTTCCTTATGGCCTAGCACGGTTATGAACATATTTCTTTAAGACTCCCATGGACCTCTCAAAGGGGAACATATTGTGTAGAAATACAGGACCCAAAACGTTAATCTCTTCGCATAGGTGAACTAGGACGTGCGTCATGATGTTGAAGAAGGATGGTGGGAACACCAACTCGAAACTGACAAGACATTGCACCAAATCATTCTGTAACCTTGGTATGATTTCTGGATCGATTACCTTCCGAGAGATTGCATTGAGAAATGCACATAGCTTCACAATGGCTAATCGAACGTTTTCCGATAGAAGCCCCCTCAATGCAACGGGAAGCAGTTGCGTCATAATCACGTGGCAGTCATGAGACTTTAGGTTCTGGAACTTTTTCTCTGCCATGTTTATTATTACCTTTATATTCGACGAGAAGCCAGACGGTACCTTAATACTGAGCAGGCATTCAAAGAAGATTTCCTTCTCTTCTTTGGTAAGAGCGTAGCTTGCATGACCCTGATGTATGCCGTCTTTTCCGTGCATATGTGCTGGTCCTCCCGTGCCTCAGGTGTATCTTTTGTCTTCCCATACACGCCCAAGAAGCCAAGCAGGGTCACACAAAGATTCTTCGTCACGTGCATCACGTCGATTGCGGAGCGGACCTCGAGGTCTTTCCAATAGGGCAGGTCCCAAAATATAGATTTCTTCTTCCACATGGGTGCGCGTCCGTCAGCGTCATTCAGAACAAGTTGTCCACCAGGACCCTTTCCAAAGACCAACTTCAAATCTTTGACCATATCATGTACATCAGCACCAGTACGGTGGCCAGGCTTCGTCCGGTGATCCGCCTCACCTTTGAAATGCTTGCATTTCTTTCTTACGGGATGCCTGCTCGGAAGAAATCGACGATGTCCCAGGTACACATTCTTCTTACAATTAGCCAAATATATACTGTCGGTATCGTCCAAACAGTGCGTGCATGCGCGGTATCCCTTGTTTGTCTGTCCTGAAAGGTTACTGAGAGCAGGCCAATCATTGATGGTCACGAACAGCAACGCCTTTAGGTCAAATTCTTCCCCCATGTGCTCATCCCACGCACGTACACCTGTTCCATTCCACAGTTGTAAGAGTTCTTCAACTAATGGCCTTAGGTACACATCAATGTCGTTGCCGGGTTGCTTAGGGCCTTGGATGAGCACTGGCATCATAATGAACTTCCGCTTCATGCACAACCAAGGAGGAAGGTTATACAAACATAGAGTCACAGGCCAGGTGCTATGGTTGCTGCTCTGCTCCCCAAAAGGATTAATGCCATCTGCGCTTAGACCAAACCATACGCTCCTTGCGTCATCTGCAAACTCCTTCCCGTACTTTCTTTCGATTTTTCTCCACTGCGACCC
Source organism: Aegilops umbellulata (assembly GCA_032464435.1). Classification (NCBI taxonomy): domain Eukaryota; kingdom Viridiplantae; phylum Streptophyta; class Magnoliopsida; order Poales; family Poaceae; genus Aegilops; species Aegilops umbellulata. Next base: position 514,427,075 of record CP136060.1, on the reverse strand, counting down.
GTCAGCGGGTACTCTCAACTTTCCGTCTTTCTTACGGTCTTCTTTGTGCCATCGCATCGCCTTGGCATGCTCTTTTTTTTGGAACAAACGTTTCAACCATGGTATTATAGGAGCATACCACATCACCTTGCCAGGAATCTTCTTCCTGGGGCGCTCGCCCTCGACATCACCAGGGTCATTGCGGCTGATCTTATAGCGCAATGCACCACATACCGGGCAAGCGTTTAAATCCTCGTACTCACCGCGGTAGAGGATGCAATCATTAGGGCATGCATGTATCTTCTGCACCTCTAACCCTAGAGGGCAGACATCCTTCTTTGCTTCGTACGTACTCTCGGGCAATTCGTTGTCCTTTGGAAGCATATCCTTTATCATTACCGGCAACTTTCCAAATCCCTTGTCAGATACACCATTCTCTGCCTTCCATTGCAACAATTCCAGTGTGGTGCCCAGCTTTTTCTTGTCACCTACGCAATTCGGGTACAACAATTTTTTGTGATCCTCTAACATGCGCTGCAACTTCTTCTTCTCCAAATCACTTGCGCAGTTTCTCTTTGCATCGGCAATGGCCCGACCTAGATCATCAACGGGCTCATCTGATGCCTCTTCTTTAGCTTCTTCCCGCATTGCCGGCTCAGCTTCTTCCCGCATTACTGGCTCAGCTTCTTCCCCCATTGTTGTATCATCGTATTCAGGGAACCCATGGCCAGGATAGCTGTCGTCGTCCTCTTCATCTTCATTGTCTTCCATCGTAACCCCTCTTTCTCCGTGCTTGGTCCAAACATTATAGTGGGGCATGAAACTAGACTCAAACAGGTGGACGTGAATGGTTCTTGACTTAGAGTAATTGTGACCATTCTTACAGCCAGCACATGGATAAGGCATAAAACCATCCACCCGCTTGTTTGCCTCAGCCGCAATCAGAAAAGTATGCACGCCCTCAACGAACTGGGGAGAGCATCGGTCATCGTACATCCATTGCCGGCTCATCTTCATTACACAACACCGAATAGACCAAATTAATACAAGTTCATACATAAAGTTCATACAACACTTAAATGCAACAAACAAATAACTCTCTAGCTAAAGCATTTAAATGCAACAACAAATGCGATCAAGATCGCAACTAAGGTAACAATGGATCCAACAGCATAATGATACCAAGCCTCACTATCGATGGCATATTTTCTAATCTTTCTAAACTTCAAGAGCATTTTCTCCATCTTGATCTTGTGATCATCGACGACATCGGCAACATGCAACTCCAATTCCATCTTCTCCCCCTCAATTTTTTTCAATTTTTCTTTCAAGTACTCGTTTTCTTTTTCAACTAAATTTAACCTCTCGACAATAGGGTCGGTTGGAATTTCCGGTTCACATACCTCCTAGAAAAAATTTCTATGTCAACTTGATGGGCATAATTTGTCATAAACACGAAATGCAACTAGTTTTAAAAGAGAATATATATACCACATCCGAATCATAACAAGGACGAGGGCCGACGGGGACGGATATCAAAACCATGGCACTATATGTATAACAAACAACGTACGAGTAAGATAATTATACGAGTAACTATATATCCAAATCACACAAACATCAATTTTTATATAAAATTTCATGAACAAGAGGCTCACCACAAGGTGGTGCCGGCGACGGGACGGTGCGGGATCGACGGTGGTTACGGCGGAGATTTAGAAGGCACTAAGTAAACCACACCTACATATGCAAACTAAGTGTTATTTTTGACCTCAAATTGCATATAAATCAAATACTAGCACATATATATATTTCCTCCCAAATTACTAAACTCACAAATTAATCACTATATAAAGCATTGCAAGAGCTAATCTAGCAATGAGAGATGAAAGGACAAAGTTGCTAACCTTTGTGATCATTTGAATGGATGGGGCCCTTCAAATCTTGACAAATTTTGGGCAAAATGTGTGATGAGCTCGAGAGGAAGAGGGGAAGAACAGAGAGGAGAGGGGAAAGGGGAAGAACAGAGCGAGCTCGGGTGGACGAAGGGTTTATGTAGGACGACCTTTAGTACCGGTTCGTGCCATGAACCGGTACTAAAGGTGCTGGAGGGGCCCCAGACTGACAACATTCTACCACCACTCTCATTAGTACCGGTTCGTGCCACGAACCGGTGCTAAAGGTTCGCCACGAACCGGTACTAATGAGAGCGGCCCGGCTAGCCGTTGGAACCAGCACTAATGTACACATTAGTGCCGGCTCTAATTCAAATTGGCACTAATATGCTTCACGTTTGACCCTTTTTCTACTAGTGGCGGGCCGGCCCATGGAAAGCCTGTTAACGGCCTGTTCGCATATAGCCCATTTACAGCCCGCTAACACAAGGACCGTTACGCCCTATCCGAATTAGGCCCAGTAGCGTCATCTGGGCCATCCAATATGATTCCAGCCCGTTTTCACTTCTGGCCCATGTATGGCCCATGACGTATTTCAGCCCATATGAGGCCCTATGTAACTCTTGACCTACTAACGGCCCGTGGTGAAACTGGCCCGTAATAAACAGTGTATCACTTTACTCCCATTAACGGCCCGTGGTGAAACTGGCCCGTAATGAACATAGTATCACTTTATACCCATTAACGGCCCGTTATTCCGTTGGGCCGTTTCCAGCCCATGATATCTTTCGGCCTTCTCAGAGCCCATTTATTCTTGGGCTCATTTCCATCATTCGTTTACTTACGACCCGTTACTGTCATTTTCTACTTGTGGGCCAAATTCAGCCCGTGGTTACAGTTGGCCCGTTTGTGGTTCGTTAATACGTTGGGCCGTTTTCATAGCGTCATCAAATACGGCCTATTAACGATGGCCCGTTATGGTCGGCCCATGAACGGACGATTCCAACTCTAGCCCATTTATGTCCATAGTGCGGCCTGTTATTGGCCCATGTCTGGCCAATCGATCATACGGCCCGTATAAGGCCCATTGATGACACGGCCCGTAGAAGGCCTATTGTTTCTACGGCCCGTAGAAGGCCCACTGTTTCTACGGCCCGTAGGAGGCCCAGTGTCACTACAGTAAATATCAGCCCATGGTTATAGTGGCCTAGTTTTAAAAATAGGTTATTGCAGCCACTAGCAAACCGCGGAAAAAGAACTGCACTGACTACAAGCAAACAAATAAACAAGACAACAAGGAAATAAATAAGCAAGCAACTTTTGCTAGGCTATCACGACTATTACACATATTACATCCACTGGGCATCAAAGTTCGCCACCAGTGCAAATATAGGGAACAAAGCAGCATATAAACGCCGCAGCAAAACAAGTCCAGAACTAAAACCACTTCATAAGAGTTCAAGAAACAATATCCTGGGTACCCATAATGCAGGCAAGATGCTTAGCAAGCTTATTAACTTTCTCTTGTTTGGCGCTTAAATCCTCCAGCGCTTGCTGTTGCACAAGAAAGTAAGCATATGAATTCTGCAGGGACTTCCTCAGTCCTTCGGCTTCTTGCAGCAGCACAGCTGACTGATGCCTTTCAGCTTGTAGCTGAGGCTGAAGAAGCCGAAGTGATTCAGGCAACGAGTTCGAAGAGCTTGTGCCAGCGGTACTGTCCAGTAACTCGAACACTACATCAACGCAGAACTATGGGGTTTTCTCACTGTCTACAAGATCGTTTTTATCACCTTTCTTGGAGACCAACAGGGTTGTCTCACTATCTTGAACCTTATCTGCATTACTTTCTCTACCATTGCATAGTGGGGTGCTCTTCTGCAATATTCTGTTTGCATACTACAAGAGAAACAAGCAGACACATCACAGGTTTAGCTTGTAGTATACGAAACTCATTTTGGTAAACCGGTTTAGTAGTAAGGTGGACAGGATAACAACATGAAAGAAACATATATCTATGTACTATGGTCACTGTATTGCCCATATCATTCTAGTTTATGTTCCCTAATCAAGATAGAGACACAGTTCAATTCATATATTTTTAAGACACAACAGCATAGACAGAATATAAGTGTGAGAAACTACACAGCATTGGCAACACTTGTAATGTGCATCACATGAGAACATAACTGTTTATACAACTTAAACTGAAATCAACATAGAGCAAGAAGTTAGAACAGCAATCCAGTTAAAGAAATAGGTTTAAAACATACCTGTTACGCCATTGGAGTTTCAATTGGATCCTTCAAATTCGAAAGTAGTTGGTATGAGTAAATACAGTGATGCAACAGCAAAGGAGTATGGACTATAGCTATGGAATCTGACCTGAGAACAGTTGCTCTTCTGCTTTAAACGTGGAGTTTGGGTTAGTTGTGGTGGTCTTCGTGCTTTGGGCACTTCAGTAGCTTTACAAACTGCTCGTGTGGGGGTACTCTGTGGTGGATATGGTGCTTTGTCAACTATAAGTGGGTTACTATTTGCCGGGGTTGCGGTTAGATGGGTTGTAGCTGGTTCTCTGCCCAACGATGTAAGTGTGCAATCTGGAAGAGTCTCGATTATGTGTGGTGGGGCTAGTTTGTGGGCCAGTACAACCATGGTTCTATCTGCATCGACGGGTAGCACTGTCTTTTGTAAAGAACGGGTTTTTGCTCCCTTAGATACTGCCATCACCCCCTCCAATTCAAATGGCTGATAAACAAGAAAAGAAATTGAACGTACAAACATTGTATGATAGACAGATGTGGTAATTCACATATATGTTGTCTAACCAAACAGGACAGCATGACACAATTTCACATATATGATGCCTAACTAAACAAGATAGCATGACACAGTTTCAAATATATGATGGATAACTTAACAGGATATAATGGCATAATTCAACATATGATGAGTACCTAAACAGGATGACATGACAAAACTATATGATGTCTTTCTAAAATAGGTTGGGATGAAATAATTCACATACATGTTGTCTAAGTATACAGGATGGCATGATATAATTGACATAATTGATTCATATACTAAGCAGCTGGCACTCGCATGTATGATCTCTAAACTAAGCAGATAGAATTCAATATTGTGCATATGATGTCTAAACTAAGCAATGCAAGACACCATATGCATCATATGAGAAATATAAACATTGCAACTTAGAGCATACACCTCAGGTGGGATATAGGACTGGTCATCTGTCTCTGAATCCTCCTCTGAGGAGCTCCCTGTAACCATCGAGATATATGCTTCAACATGTACCATTGCCTGCTCTGAAGACCTTGTTTTCACTCCAGATTTTTCCATAACTGGCTCAAATGGCTGATACACATGAAGAGTAGTTCAATATACACAGATTGTCGACAAATGGAATACGTAATGAAAAAAAGATGGCATGAGATAATTCACATATATGATGCCTGGCTCCATGGCGGTGCATAATTCACATATATGATAACTGGCTGAAAAATATGGCATTGCATAATTCACATATCTGATATAGAAAGCAAATAGGAGGCATTCACACAAAGCATGTCTAATCTAAGCAGATGGCATGGCAATGCAAGACACCATATGCATGATATGAGCAATATAACCCAACCAAGTTAGAGCATGCACCTCGAGGGGGGGGGGGAATACGACTGGTCATCTCTCTCTGAATCCTCCTCTGAGGAGCTATCTGTAACCAGCAAGAAATCTGCATCGACAGGTAGCACTGACTGCTCAGAAGACCTTGTTTTCACTCCAGATTTTCCCATGACCGACTCAAATGGTTGATGCACAGGAAGAGTAGATGAATGTATAAACATTGTTGACAAATGGAATACATTATGGGAAAAATATGGCACGATACAATTCACGTATACGATGAATGGCTAAACAGGATGGCATTGCATGATTCACGTATATGATGCCTGGCTAAAGAAGATGGCATTGCATAATTCCCATATACTCCCTGATGAGATATAAGATGTATAGTGTAAGCAATGCAAGGCGCCATATGCATGATATGACCAACATCAGCATGCCAGGTTAGAGCAAACACCTCAGGTGGTAAACAGGCGTGGTCGGCTCCTTCTGAATCACCATCTGAACAGTTATCTTCCTCTGGAATACAATCTGGAAATGCAGGAGGGGGTGAAAGGATCGAGAAGAGGTGTCTAAAGGGGGGGGGGGGGTGATTAGACACTAAGTGCCAAAAGTTGCAGTTTTTAATGTTCTTAAGTTTAGGTGGAGTTTAGGCACAAGTTTAACAAACACAATACATATCAAGCAAGCATGCAATGAGTATATGAGCAGCGGAAAGTAAAGCATGCAACTTGCAGGAAGGGTTTGGAGTATTCAAACGCAATTGGAGACACGGATGTTTTTGGCGTGGTTCCGATAGGTGGTGCTATCGTACATCCACGTTGATGGAGACTTCAACCCACGGAGGGTAACGGTTGCGCGAGTCCACAGAGGGCTCCACCCACGAAGGGTCCATGAAGAAGCAACCTTGTCTATTCCATCATGGCCGTCGCCCACAAAGGACTTGCCTCACTAGCGGTAGATCTTCACGAAGTAGGCGATCTCCTTTCCCTTACAAACTCCTTGGTTCAACTCCACAATCTTGTCGGAGGCTCCCAAGTGACACCTAGCCAATCTAGGAGACACCACTCTCCAAAAAGTAACAAATGGTGTGTTGATGATGAACTCCTTGCTCTTGTGCTTCAAATGATAGTCTCCCCAACACTCAACTCTCTCTCACAGGATTTGGATTTGGTGGAAAGAAGATTTGAGTGGAAAGAAACTTGGGGAAGGCTAGAGATCAAGATTCATATGGTAGGAATGGAATATCTTGAGCTCAACACATGAGTAGGTAGTTCTCTCTCAGAAAATGTGTATTGGAAGTGAAGGTATGTTCTGATGGCTTTCTCCACGAATGAAGAGTGGGTGGAGGGGTATATATATCCTCCACACAAAATCTAACCGTTACACACAATCTGCCAAACTCGGTGGGACCGAATCGTTAAACTCGGTCGGACCAATTCAGCAAACCTAGTGACCGTTAGGATTTTCGGTGGGACTGAGATGCAACTCGGTAGGACCGATATGGTTAGGGTTAGGGCATAACGTAATCTCGGTGTGACCGATTACACAAACTCGGTGGGACCGATTTTGGTAATAAGCAAACCAGAGAGTTGGTCAGGCAAACTCGGTGAGACCGATTACACAAACTCGGTGGGACCGATTTTGGTAATGAGCTAACCAGAGGATTTGCATTGTAATCTCGGTAGTACCGATTGCTCAAACTCGGTGAGACCGATTTCGGTAATGGACATACATAGAGAGATTACAATCCCATCTCGGTGAGACCGAGATCCCTATCGGTGAAACCGATTTGCTAGGGTTTGTGGCAGTGGCTATGACATGTGAAACTCGGTGGCGCCGGATAGAAAGAATTGGTGGGGCCAAGTTTGACTTTTGGTTTAGGTCATATGTGGATGTGGGAAGGTAGTTGAGGATTTTGGAGCATATCACTAAGCACATGAAGCAAGAGGCTCATTAAGCAACACCTCATCCCTCCTTGATAGTATTGGCTTTTCCTATAGACTCAATGTGATCTTGGATCACTAAAATAGAAAATGTAGAGTCTTGATCTTGAAGCTTGAGCCAATCCTTTGTCCTTAGCATCTTGAAGGGGTTCCACATCCTCTAGTCCATGCCACTCTATTGTTGAACTTATCTGAAACATGCTAGGTAAAAGTGTTAGTCCAACAAGAGATATGTTGACATTAATTACCAAAACCACCCAGGGAGCACTTGTGCTTTCAATCTCCCCCTTTTTGGTAATTGATGACAACATACATCAAAGCTTTAGATAAAGATATAGAGAATAGCAAGTAAAGCTTTGGAAGGACATGTAACATGCATAGGCTCCCCTTACATGTATGCAAACATGTGAAAATGGAATATAGGAGCATGTGAATGCATAAGCATGATAGAGTAAGCAATGTGTTACATGTATCTTGGCTATATGCATGAGAGCAAATGATGTGAATATGAGAAATGTACCTTCATGCTCATGAGTCCTTCTTGCAAACAGTATGTACATCAGCAAGAACTTCTCATTCACATGATTGTGATGCATATACTTACCTTGTGGTCTTGAGTTGACTTAGGATGGAATGAACCTGCGCAAACAAGGTTAAATAACACAGATACACCTACTGACCAGAGAAAACAAGAGAAACCACAAGAGAACCAAGACTGGGATGACATGTAGAGTGAGTACTGAGTACCACATTGGGTATAGACATGTCCCCAAAGGTAAAGATATGCAATAAAATCAGAGATTTCCTTACCTTAGATGTCTTGCTCCCCCTGAATCTGCATGGGGTATTGGGAGAAGATAGGGAACAAAAAATCAGAGCAACAGAAAAGAAACAATAGAGCTTGAGCTAAAGCAAGCAAACAAACATGTCTTTCCCCCTTTAAAGACATGTGACATCTCTCCTCTTGAACACCAAGCATCTGGGGTCATTGATATTACTTTCTCCTTGTTGAGAAACTCTCCCCCCTGAGTATTCTCTCTTTCTCCCCCTATAGGAAAGATTAAGCTTTGATGTGATCTCTCTCTCCCCCTTTGACATCAATTTCCAAGAAGGGCTCTTCTAGACATGTGATACAAATGGGTTGGTCCTTGAGTCACAGAGCAAAGCAGCATGTCTAATATGATGCTGGTAGAGGACAAGAATCATTGAGTGGAGCTGGAGCAAACAGAAATCAGGAATAAGTGGAAAGTTGGTTGTCCTCTGGTGGAATCGGTGACTCCGAGTTGTGTGCTTCAGTTGCACCGAAATGTTTTGGTTGAGCCGAAGAAAGCAAACCGGTGTGACCGAGTTCATCAGAGTGAAACCACTTGTCACCTCATCTCACTAGGCAAGTAAGATCTCACAAGGATGTGCAAGGAATTTACTGAAAGATTTGCAATGAATTGGATGCAGAGAATGCAGAACAAAAAACAAAGAAAGGAAACTAGAAGTTCTAGATGAAGTTTTTTTGAAAGGGGAAACAAATATGCAAATGAAAAATGCAATAACACAGAAAAGAACTCAAGAGAACTTCATCTAGAGTTGGGCGGCGACAAAGTCACCCATGTTAGAGTATATTGACTTAGGAGTCAGGTGAGAGCACTTGATCATAGGTCATACTCATCGTTTAAGCTCAAAATGGGGTTACCATTTTTCGTTTAAGCATCTTGATGTATTCACATCTTGTCGAGTTGCTTTGACTCATGACTTGGAGTAAAGCTTCTCTAAGGTGGAATAACATACCTTGTGTGGTGGTGTTGGTCTTGCTCATGTAGTTGAACTTGTGTGGGTTTCTCAAGGTTGATGTAGTTCATCAAGAGTTGGGAGCACCACTTGGAGTTTGAGTTCATCTACCTACATGGGTTAGTCTTGCAAGGAAGAGCACTTGTGTATCCAAAATGACAATCATGAGACTCAACATAGAATTTGCCAAAGGATATGTTTGAACGATTCCGTGCTTCCTTGTCTTCAACCACCATTGTGCAGAGACTTGGTGATGTAGAAATTGCTCAAGATGTGAGTGAGTTGCAATCTCATAGATTTAGATTCAACCAAGTACCTACACGGGTTAGATAACATGCAAGGTACAAATGTATCCAAGACATATGAAAGGCATCATAAGAGAAATATCGAGGATTAGTCATATGCGCATGCCCTGCATGTATCAAATGGAGTTCCTACTCTAAGTTTGAAGCATCAATGATGTTCAATTCACCTCTCAACCTGCAAAACACTTTCCCATCAAGTGGTTTAGTGAATATATCCACTAATTGCTTATCGGTGCGAACATGCTTAATGTCAATGTCCCCTTTTGCAACATGATCTCGAATGAAATGATGACGAACTTCAATATGCTTAGTTCAAGAGTGTTGCACGGGATTGTGAGCAATCTTAATAGCACTTTCATTGTCACATAGCAATGGAACATGTTTCACATATATCCCATGATCTTTAAGAGTTTGGGTCATCCAAAGTAATTGAGCACAACATGAACCAGCGGCAATGTATTCCGCTTCAGCGGTGGATATGGATACCAAGTTTTGTTTCTTGGAAGACCAAGATACAAGAGATCTACCAAGGAATTGACAAGTACCCGAAGTGGACTTTCTATCAACCTTGTCTCCAGCATAGTCCGAATCGGAGTAGCCGACAAGATCATAAGAGGACCTCTTAGGATACCAAATGCCAAAATTTGGTGTATGGATTAGGTATCTCACTATCCTTTTCTGAAAGTGCGTTATATCGACTAGAGGGGGGTGAATAGGCGATTTTTATGAAATTCTTCACTGAGGAATTTGCTAGTGAGGAAATTCCTTAGCGAAGAACTACTAGCAGCGGAATAAGTACTCGGATGAAAACAAAGCAGAACACAAGCATGGTCATCATGATGAAATGAAGACAAGTACTGAGTACAGAAAGCATAATCACAGGATAACACAAGATGAAGACAAATAGACTGAAGAATTTGAACTGAGGAAATTGAGAAAGTCTTCAGTCAAAGTCTTCAAACACAGATATGATAAGCGAACAACACAATACTGAGGAAATGAAAGAGTTGAGGAAATGGAACCAGTAAGCTTGGTGAAGACAATGATTTGGTAGACCAGTTCCAACTGCTGTCTCAGTTGTACATCTGGTTGGAGCGGCTGAGTATCTAAACTCGAGGACACACAGTCCCGGACACCCAGTCCTGAGCACGCAGCTCGGGACACCCAGTCCTCACCGTATTCTCGTTGAACTAAGGACACACAGTCCTCGTCCAATCACTCGTGGTAAGTCTTCAGGTGACTTCCGAACCTTAACAAACTCGGTCACTTGGCGATCCACAATTCCTCTTGGATGCTCTAGACCATGACGCCTAACCGTCTGGAAGAAGCACAGTCTTCAAAGGTAACAAGCGTCGGATCCACGCAGGATCAATCTCTTCAGTGATGCTTAATCACTTTGGGTTTGTAGGTGTTTAGGTTTGGGTTTGGATTTTCCTCACTTGATGATTTTCTCTCAAAGTCCTCGGAGGATGGGTTGCTCTCAAATGACAAGTGTCAAGTTCTTGCGGAGCAGCCAACCAGCTAGTGGTTGTAGGGGGCGGCTATTTATAGCCTAGGGAGCAGCCCGATATGATAAGACATAAATGCCCTTCAATGATATGACCGTTAGGTGGATAAGATATTTTGGGACAGCTGGCGCGTAGCACAGCAACGGTCGGAAACTTGAGGTACAAATTCCTCAGGGCTATCATGTTCCTCACTATGTAGGCAATTCGCACTGGCGAATTCCTAACTCCTCAGTCAGAGCAAGATCCTCAGTGACCAGAAGAACTGCGTCTCTGTCACTGAAGAAATTGACTGATCTGTATGAGATTTCCAATGGCTTCACTCAAAGGGATTGGTAGGTGTAGGATTTGAGTTGAGCATCAAGTGGAAATTTTCTCCTTAGTATTTCCTCGACCCCCTTTAACAGTACGGTGTTTCCTATGACTCAAGAAAGAGAAAATGAAACTACGAAAACAAAAGTCTTCACGCTTCATGTTCCTCAAAGGATAACCAAGTCTTCAAGGTCACACCAATTTCTTCACTTTCAAAGTCTTCTGAAAGTCTTAAGAATGTCAAAGTCTTCAGTTGAAGAACTTCATTTTTAGGGGTCGTCTTTCTCTGTAAATATCAAACTCCTCATAGACTTATAGACCTGTGTACACTCATAAACACGTTAGATCCTTAACCTATAAGTCTTCAATATACCAAAATCACTAAGGGGCACTAGATGCACTTACAATCTCCCCCTTTTTGGTGATTGATGACAATATAGGTTAAGTTTTCAATGGAGATAAATATATCAAGTGTAAATACTAATATTGAGGAATTTGATTGCAGGATATAGAAGAACTCCCCCTGAAGATGTGCATAGTGAGGAATTTGCTTTGAAGCAATGCACACTTGAAGAGTTGAATCATGGAGATCTCCCCCTATATCTTGTAATTCATACACGCATTTGGTATATAATATGAAGAATTTGAAATGCATGATGAAATATGGTGCCTGATGTAATTCAGCATGCGTGCAATAATATTAACGAGGAATAAGCATGCCGAATAGTGCATCAAAGGTATCAGAGCATAGTGCAACAAAAGTATTAGAGCACCATCGGGTTTAAGATTACAACTCGATCCAATAAAGTTTCAGAAGAACGAGAGTTGTAACTTAGCAAAAAAACGATATAATAGACATAATAGACCCACTTGAAGACTAACTCAAATTTCTCCCCCTTTGTCATCAAATGACCAAAAGGATCGAAACTGAGGACTAACGCTCTTGAGGATAATCATGATGATGAAGGAGCGCCGACGTTGTTGGGGTCGGTTGTTGAAGTGGGGCCTGCCGCAGTGTCGTCCAAATCTTCATTTTCATCAGTCTCACGCGATGAAGAATATGAGCTGGCCACCAAAGAAGGAACCTTGACCTTCTTGTATTTCTTCGGAGGAGGTGCAGACCAGTCAAACTCTTCTTTGAGACCCATTTGCTGCAAATCGTCAGCGCTGTAAACTTGAGACAGAATAGCCCAAGTGCGGTTGAGGGTTTCATGAAGGTAGTAGTGGTTTTTCTTCACTGCATTGTGTGTTGAAGTCATGTTGTGAAGAATTGAACCAAACTGACGCTTGACCCATTTGTGATTGCGATCAACCTTCTGATGAAGACTGAGGAGTAACTCACGATCAGTCATCACCCTGGGTGCTGTGGCTTGAGGATTTGGATTGGCATTGTTGGCGGCAGAGTCATGTGTGGCAGAGTCATCATTGGTGGAGTAGGATGCAGCCTTGCGAAATTGACCATCCAATGGACGAATGCCTTCATCTATCACAGTAGTTGCCTTGCCCTTTTCTTCAGCTGAGAAAAATGTCCTTTTGAGGACTTCAATAGGGGGCAAGTAGCTGCAGTGGTTCAGAGTTTCAGCTTTGTAATTGAGTGAAGACCTTGTCCTGATGAATCTCATAATCCATGGCGCATAAGGCTTCAGCTCAAATGGTGACATAGCAATGTTTGCCAGAGTCCTCATGAAGAAATCATGGAAGTTGACGGGGACGCCATGACAGATGTTGAAAAGCATATTCTTCATGATGCCAACGACTTCTTCATCATTTGAGTCATGGACTTTGATAGGACTCATTGTCTTCGCCAGAATGCGATAGACAGTCCGAGGCACATACAACAATTCCTTGACGAGGAATTTGGTTCGAGGGGCCTGCCCTGGCTTCAAAGGTTTCATCAGCACTTGCATATAGTGATTTGAAAGCCATGGTTTGTTGTAAACACAACGTGCATCTTCAAGGGGAGGACTTAGAGGAAGGGCACGAAGCAATTCAGATGCTGGTGCCTTGTAATGTGTGTTCTCAGTCATCCAGTCCAGAACCCATGAATTCACATCTTTAGAGTTGCCGGTGATGTGCAGTGTTGCATAGAACTAAAGAATGAGTTCTTCATTCCAATCACAGATGTCAGTGCAGAAATTGAGTAGCCCAGCATCGTGAAGAACACTGAGGACTGGCATGAAGCACGGCATGGACTCCATATCCACGTGAGGAATATGTGCATGGTCGAAGACTTTGTCTTTGTTGAATAGCAGTGAGGAATAGAAGTTGGCTTGACTTGCAGTCCAGAAACGCCTCTTCCTTATGCGAGCAGAGTCATATGGATTGTAATCTGTGAAGAATACATGCTCGCCAAAGAAGTCTTCAGCCTTGAACTTTTTGCTTCCTTGAGAACGGATCCTTTGTCTTGGGCAGAGGAGTGTCAGTGAGTTGCATCATTACCTCAGGAATCGCGATCTCATGTTCTTCAGGCTGAGGAATTTCAGGTTCTTCCTCAGGTGCAGTCACATTTTCAGCAGCAGCAGCAGTTTCTTCAGCACTAGTGGCTGGAATTTCTTCATGCACAGATGTAGTGGGATGAGTTTCTTCAGAGCCCAATTGAACTGTTGGTGCAGGAGAGTGAGGGATTTGCTGCAGTGGGGTGAAGAGTGGAGAATTGGGATGTTGACTTTCCCAAAAGTCGTCATTCATCACTGGAGTTGTGCTTCCAATGTCCACATCTTCATCATCAATTTCTTCAACACCAGCCTCTTTCGCAGTAAGCTGAGGCATTGGTGATGAAACCACTGGGGTTGAAGGGATTGCATCCACTTCAATTTCTTCATCAGTCTGCTCTGACGAACCAGCAGATTGAGTTTCTTCATCAGATCCACTTGGGATCACATACTCTTCATCAAAAGGAACAAGGTCCTTTGATGGCATGGTGGAAATCGGAACAACATCGATCGGATTTTCATATGAGCTGGTCATAGGCTTCATCTTCTTTGGAACTGAAGATTCTAAAGCACTTGATGCTTTCCTTTTCTTCACTTCAGCTCGCTCTGCAGCCTTGGTCTTCTTCACATCTGATGCAGATGGAAGGATAGGAGTTGGTGTAGGCACAGGTGGAGCTGAGGAATCTGGTTGAATTTCCTCAGGCGCAACTGATGCAGTTGCCCTGACTTCTTCAGTTTCTTCAGGCGCACCACTAGTGGATGCCCTGGCAATTTCTTCAGCGGCTGGAATGGAGTCATCAGCCCTGGAACTAGCATTTTCTTCAGCAGCCTGAAAATCATCAACGGTGCTGGCATGTTCTTCAGTTGGCTGAGCAGAAGCTTCAGCTTGAGGAACTTCTTGTTGCGTTGGAGCTGCAACATTGGTGAAGGTTTCAGTCAGTCTCACAAACTTGACTTTGGCTCCTTGCCAATCAGCATAGTAAGAGTTGAAGTTGTCGCTGAGGGCTTTGATTTCAACCCGCATTTTGATAAGTTCTTCAGTTGTCATTTTGACAACATTTTTCTTCAGCAGTTTCTCTTTTCTGTACTGCGATTTCTTGATCTCTCTGGCCCTATCATATTTCCACTTCTCCTCTTGGATGAAGTGAGTCAGCATGTGACTTTGGTCAGGTGTCAACTTGAAGTCAGGCATAGGTGTGTTGGGATCCTTATGC
This sequence comes from Aegilops umbellulata, assembly GCA_032464435.1. Taxonomy (NCBI): domain Eukaryota; kingdom Viridiplantae; phylum Streptophyta; class Magnoliopsida; order Poales; family Poaceae; genus Aegilops; species Aegilops umbellulata. The sequence goes on along the minus strand of CP136060.1, from coordinate 514,412,066 downwards.
CAGAGATCAATGTAATCGAGGATCACTCTTGGATCCAACAGCAGTGGCACAGGTGTGCCTTTGGCTCTAGCGGCCCTTTCTTGTCGGTCCCTTATGATTTCTGCAAGTTCTTCTTCATCAGCTTCATCTTCGTCAGATGGTACATTGAAGACTACCTGCTTCTTCTTAGGACTTGGGCGAGTGCCGCGTCCAGCAGTAGCCTTTTTCTTCAGCAGAGAGGGTCCAACTGAGGAACTTGGTGCAGCTGAGGAACTTGCTGAGACACCAGAGGCAATAAAGATGCCTACAGTCCTTTGACACGTGGCAAGATGCGCATGTGCTGAGGACTTTGGCGGAACAGCTGAGGACCTTGGAGGAGGTGCTGAGGATTTTGGAGGAGTAGGGGCAGCTTGAGGAATTTGCCTTGAAGATTTTGAAGTTTCTGGCCGTGAGGGCGCAGCTGAGGAACTTGGCCGTGAGGACATTGTTGGTGAAGCACTTGGCTTTCGAGCGGGCTTCTTAAGCATTGATTTCCTCGGCTTGACAGAGGCCTCAGTGGCAGCAGCAGCTGCAGAATCTTCATTGAATTTTCTCACTGCTTCTCTGGCTTGTCTTGCCAATTTGGCTTGGCGCTTGGCCCATTCTTCAGGAAAATCCTCACCGCGTTTGATGCTAGTGGGATCAGCCACTTGGCCAGGTGCCAATGGGGCTCTTGGGCATGGAGGATTCAGTGCAAATTTCTTCATGTACTTTGGAGTGACGTATCTGTACTCCCTCCATTCACGTGCCCATCTCCGTTCTATCCTCTGAATGCGCACCTTGCGCTGATTTTTATCTTCTTTGCCAAACTTGGCTTCATCAGGCGTGCAGTAATCTTTATATAAATCCTCAGGGATTTCAAAGGCAGTCATGACCTCAGGCTTCTTTCCTCCTTTCTGTGGCCTTTTACCTTCAGCCATTTTCTTCAGTTGAGGAATTTGAACAATCGAATTCTCTGAAGAAGTATGCAGTTTTTCTTCGAGGAACGCTGCAAACGAGTTAAGTTGATGAGAACCTAATTATTCAGCAGCGGACATGTGTACCTGTGAATAGAGTATAGTTGCGAGGAATTTGGAGAGGTCATATGCGTTCTCAGAGAGTTTTTCAAAAAGAGCAAGTTTGAGGAATTTGACCAGATACGTCTTGAAGAATTTCACTAAGCACGCTATATCTTAGGTTCCAGAGTTGTATAGATCGAAGATCCACACAATTGAGGAATCTTGAAGAAAATGATGCTTAGGGAAATGAATCACGAACAGATGACATGTGAGGTGTTTTGTGTGTGAGGATTTGAAGAATAAAACACCTTTGAAGATTTTGTAGAAAAAATTTCGAATCAAAGAGGGCAGTAAAAGTAAATTTTAATTACACTGAATGAAGAACACGACGAACAGAGAGGTGGAATAGTGAAGTTCGTCGATGTAGATCTTCCACACCCTAACTCGGCGGAGGAAGACATCTACAGTGGTGGCGGAGGTGAAGATTTCTGCGGTCGGCGCGAGTACGACGACGACGAGGTCGAGGCAGTGAAGCTCTTCCTCACCGGCGACGATGGAGTAGCGGCGGCGCTAGGGTTTGAGAAGCTCGAGCGGGAGAGAGAGATCGAGCGGAGTAAAAGAAGTGAGGAAGGGGCGAGGGGTATTTATAGAGGCAGTGAAAAACTGTTCGCCCGAAGATTTAGGACGAACATGCCCCTGACCATTCTCCTTCTCACGACATGTGTCACCCACGTACTGTGTAGTGGAGATCATGTAAGATCGTGGGTGAGTAAACTAATGCATCGTGGGATGCGGAACGGTTTGAGCGGCAAAACCAAAAATTTGGATAAGATTAGTTTTAACGTTCCGTTCGCAATTTCTTCAGCTGACAAGGACACAGTGAAGATTTTGAACGAGTCTGAAATAGAACGCACATGAAGAATTTGTGAATAGATTGGATTGAGTATAGCATAGAGGGGAAGGGTCCGATCACATTTACTTAGCAGAAAGACCAACTTGAAAAAATAGCTATAAGTGAATGATGTAGAGGACATAAACTCATATATATAGTCAATGAAGAAAAACGAAGGCACAAGTGAGGATTTTGCAAGTTGAAGAATTTGAACAACTGAGGAATTTCAAAACCGAGGAAAAACTCAAATTGAAGATTTTCAACTTTTGTGGTGGTGTGACCCACCGTATAAGAATGATGATTTCAGACACTGCGTACAATTGTCATAGGGTTCTGAGAATCAAATTCTTCGTTAATTTCTTCACACTTAGAGTGTTATTCTTCATTGATTGAAGAAAAACGTTTCTTCATGTGTTGCACATCTAAGTCATCAATTTTGCATAAGTGTTAGGATGAGTGCCTTTTTCAAAGTACATTTGAAGACTCTAAGATATTTAGCTCACACCACAAGTTGCTAAATCTCTTCTCATCCATAGTGAAGATATCGGCTAGCTGTTCTTCAGTCTTCACATGCTCAATAGAAATATCGCCCTTCAACACATGGTCACGAAGAAAATGATGACGAATCTAAATGTGCTTTGTCTTCGAGTGCTGAACTGGGTTGTGAGCAATCTTGATGGCACTCTCATTGTCACAGAGGAGAGGCACATTCTTCACGTTGATGCCATAGTCCTTGAGTGTTTGCTTCATCCATAGCATTTGAGCACAGCAAGAACCAGCAGCAATGTACTCAGCTTCAGCAGTAGACAGTGATACGCAGTTCTGTTTCTTCGAGGACCAACAGACCAAGGATCGTCCGAGGAAATGACATGTACCAGATGTTGACTTGCAGTCCACACGGTCACCAGCATAGTCAGAGTCAGAATATCCAATGAGATCAAAATCCGAGCCCTTGGGATACCATAATCCAAGTGTTGGTGTGTGAGCTAGATATCGAAGAATATGCTTCACAGCCTTATGGTGTGATTCCTTTGGTGCAGCTTGAAATCGGGCACACATGCAAACACTAAGCATTATATCTGGCCTAGATGCACATACGTACAATAAAGAGCCAATCATGGAGCAGTATACCTTATGATCGAAGTCAATACCATTTTCATCAGTGCATAGATGACCATTTGTGGGCATAGGAATTTTGATGCCTTTGCAATCTTTCATGCCGAATTTCTTCAGGACATCCTTGAGGTATTTCTCCTGAGATATGAATATGCCATTGCGCTATTGACGAATTTGAAGACCTAAGAAGAATTTCAACTCTCCCATCATAGACATTTGATATTCTTCACTCATCATATAGGCAAATTCATCACTATAACGTTGGTCAGTACAGCCAAAGATGATATCATCAACATATATTTGACACACAAACAGTTCACCATCATAAGACTTAGTAAAGAGAGTGGGATCGAGTGAACCGGGTGTGAAGCCTTTCTTCATGAAGAATTCCTTCAATGTATCATACCACACCCGTGGGGCCTGCTTGAGGCCATAGAGGGCCTTGTTAAGTCTGAAGACTTTGTCAGGATGTTTTGGATCTTCAAAACCTGGGGGTTGAGCAACATATACTTCTTCCTCAAGCTTACCATTGAGGAATGCACTTTTCACATCCATTTGATATAAGATGATATCATGATGGTTAGCATAATCAAGCAATATGCGAATAGCCTCAAGTCTAGCAACAGGTGCAAAAGTTTCATCAAAATCAACTCCTTCAACCTGTGTGTAGCCTTGAGCTACTAGTCGTGCCTTATTCCTCACCACAACACCATTTTCATCTTGCTTGTTGCGGTAGATCCACTTTGTGCCAATGATGTTATGCTTGCGAGGATCGGGACGATTGACTAGTTCCCAGACGTTGTTGAGCTTGAACTGATGTAATTCTTCTTGCATGGCCTGAATCCACTCAGGCTCCAGAAATGCTTCATCTACCTTAGTGGGCTCTGTGATAGAGACAAAGGCAAAATGCCCACAAAAGTTAGATAGATGTGAAGCTTTTGAGCGTGTGAGAGGACCTGGTGCTCTAATGTCATCGATGATCTTCTCCACTTGCACTTCTTTTGCAACGCGAGGATGAGCTGGTTGTCGTTGAGGAATTTGATCAACATTTTCTTCAGCGTCAATTTCCTCAGCATTTTCTTCAGGTTCATCAGCTAGACGTTCTTCACGTTCTGGAATGAATTCTTCAGCAGATTCTTCAGTAGGAATGACATCTTCAGTAGCCTTGTGCTTGATCGAATCCTTTGGTGCTGGTTCATCTAACACAGAAGGTAGGTGCTCTCTTTACGAGCCATTAGTTTCATCGAATCGCACATCTATAGTTTCAACAATCTTGTGAAGAACATTGTTGAAGACTCTGTAGGTGTGCGAGTCCTTTCCGTAACCAAGCATAAAACCTTCATGTGCTTTTGGTGCAAATTTAGAGTTGTGATGAGGATCTCTAATCCAGCATTTAGCACCGAAGACTTTGAAATAACTCACATTTGGTTTCTTGTCAGTGAGGAGTTCGTATGCAGTCTTCTTGAAGAATTTGTGAAGATATACTCTGTTGATGATGTGGCACGCAATATCAATTGCATCAACCCAGAAACGACGAGGGGTTTTGTACTCATCGAGCATAGTGCAAGCCATCTCAGCAAGAGTCCTGTTCTTGCGCTCCACGACGCCATTCTGTTGAGGAGTATAAGGAGCAGATAACTCATGAGTAATACCAAGTTCATCAAGATATTCATTGAGACCCGAATTCTTGAACTCAGTGCCATTGTCACTTCTGATGTGCTTGATCTTCACACCAAAGTTGGTTGAAGCCCTCGAGGAAAATCGTTTGAAGACTTCCTGCACTTCATGTTTGTAAGAGACAAGGTGTACCCATGTGTAACGAGAGTAATCATCAATAATAACAAAGCCATATTGAGATGCTTCATTTGAAACAGAGGAATAGTGATTAGGACCAAAGAGATCCATGTGAAGCAATTCGAATGGTCGAGTAGTGGTCATGATGGTCTTTGCTGGATGCTTGGCCTTTATCATCTTTCCAGCTTCACAGGCACTGCATAAGTGATCCTTGAGGAATTTGACATTCTCAATGCCAATGACATGCTTCTTCTTCGCAAGCATGTCCAAATTCCTCATGCCTGCATGACCAAGTCGTCGATGCCATAGCCATCCTTCTGAAGCTTTTGCAAGTAGGCACACGGCTAGTTGTGAATCTGCAGAGAAATCAACAATATACAAGTCTCCTCTCCTAAAGCCTTCGAAGACTTTGGAATTGACAGCTTCCATAATCACAACACAACGATACTTGCCAAAGACAACAACCATATCAAGATCACAAAGCATTGAGACAGACATAAGCTTGTATCCTAAGGACTCAACAAGCATGACTTTGTCCATGTGTCGATCCTTTGTGATAGCAACTTTACCTAGACCCAATACCTGACTTTTGCTTTTATCAGCGAAGATGATATGCTTCAGATGTGATGACGATAAGGGAGAATCCATCAACAGATTCCTGTCACCAGTCATGTGATTTGTACATCCACTATCAAGTACCCACTCAGTGGCTTTGGGTTGATCATCCCGCAGATGAATTAGTGCAACTTACGAGCTCATATACTTCAGCAGTGAAGAATATGATATCACAATTCATCAGATCAATTTCATCAAGCAGTAGAACAGATAAAGAAGAGGGAGGACGTGTGAAATGAAAGTTCATTTCATCATGATTAGCCTGCGTCCTTTCAGGCAATTTGTTAGGTCCCCAGCAAATTCTTCAGACGTTACAATACGTCTGGAGACCTGACCCTGCATAAGAGATTAGTTCTTTTTCTTCACCACCCACATCTGAAGGGGTGGCAAAGAGTTCATCACTCTATGAGCTCCATATGAGAATGGTGGCATAGCGGCCAAACCATTACGTTTCACATGAGAGGGGTGTCGGTGTCAAAACCGGCGGATCTCGGGTAGGGGGTCCCGATCTGTGCGTCAAGGTCGGATGGTAACAGGAGACAAGGGACACTTTATTTTACCCAGGTTCGGGCCCTCTCGATGGAGGTAAAACCCTACTCCTGCTAGATTAATATTGATGATATGGGTAGTACAAGAGTAGATCTACCACGAGATCAAGGAGGCTAAACCCTAGAAGCTAGCCTATGGGTATGATGATGGTTATGATGTGTTCGTCCTACGGACTACAACCCTCCGGTTTATATAGGCACCGGATAGGGTTAGGGTTTACACATAGTCGGTTACATAGGTAGGAGATCTTGAATATCCGCACGCCTAGCTTGCCTTCCACGCCAAGGAAAGAACCTTCCGGACACGGGACGAAGTTTTTAATCTTGTATCTTCATAGTCCTGGAGTCCGGCTGAAGATATAGTTCGGCTATCCGAACACCCCCTAATCCAGGACTCCCTCAGTAGCCCCCGAACCAAGCTTCAATGACGTCGAGTCCAGCGCGCAAATTTTTCTTTGACATTGCAAGGCGGGTTCCCCCTCTGAATCTTGTGTACCAGTATGAATAATGTTTGTAGCGCTCCTCGGTCTCGGTGCCCAATAATTGCCGTCTTCCACGTGTTGAACGAATGCGAAAAGCCCGGGGGTGTTTTTTATATTCACACCCTTGGTCATATAAACGAGCCGCCTATTTAACGGGATGGGGATCTAGATCAAAACCACATCTTCTTCTCCCCGCGAGTTATCATCAGAGCGTCTCCAGCAAAGGTCCATTCCAACATGGCCAGCCGTCGTAGCTCCTCCCCTTGCCCCTCCAGCCCCAAATCCGGAGACTGGGAGAGTTGCACCATCCCACACAGCGAGCAAGTGTCACTGCAGACCAAAGGATTCCTTCCCCAAGCGTGTATGGTCCCGGTCCGAGCCGGACTCGCCACCTACAATGGCGGCAAGCAAGCGGAGAGCACCCCCAATCCTTCTCAAGGAGAGCGGCTGTGCCTCGTCCCTTATTTATTAAGGGGTCTGGGATTTCCAATTCATCCATTCCTCCGCGGGCCTCTGGAGTTCTACGGCCTCCCGCTGCACAACCTCACGCCTGGCTCCGTGCTACATATTGCAGGCTTCGTTGCCCTTTGCGAGTTGTTTTTAGGCGCCGAGGCTCATTTTGCGCTGTGGAAGAGGTTGTTCTGCTTGGTGCCCCGTTCTCAGAAGGGGTCTATATACCAAGTGGGCGGAGCCGAAATATGGCGCGTCGTCGGGACCGGATACCTATCCGGAACCCCAGAGAAGGCGTCCGAGGACTGGCCTTCAGAATGGTTCCACATAGACGACGTCCCGCTGCCGGACCCTGTCCGGGTCGGCCTCCCTGAGTTCAGCATGGCTCCCTTAAAGAAACGCTTAAGTTGGCGTCCGCGGAGCTCTCAGAGAGAAAGCAACAGAGACGTTCTTTACCTGATGGGCCGGATAAGACTGTTGGCTCATTCCGGACTAACCATGATTGGAGTCATGGCCGCATGTATTATGCGGGGGGTGCAGCCGCTTCAATATAGGATCCACCCCATGTGGGATTTCAACGGGGAGGATGACGCCACCCGTTATGGCCGCAAGGGGCCAAACACAACTGCCGCTCTAGTAAAGATTCTAACATCTTTGTACAAGGGAGAAAAGGAGGACTTCCTCCGCGTCAACCCGCGGGCCGGATTCACTATGTATGAACCTCCAAGTTGGGTAAGTGAACAATTGCACTTGCCCGCTTATTTAATGCTCCCATGACTAGATACGTAATCTGGTGATTTCAATGCAGGAGCTTCGACAGGAGGTAAAGGATATCAACAGCTGCCCTCCACAACCTGAGGACCCAGAGCGGTCCCTCGATCCGGACTCCGAAGAGGATCTGGACATATCGGTGGATCTCATTGACGGGGTGTTCCACCAGTTAAGCAAAGATAATACCTTGGTAGCCATTACGGCTGATTATCCCGGGTTAATCCCGGCCTCCCAGGTGACAGAAACCGGAGTGTTCATTCCCGCAAGAGAGATTCCGTCCTTACATATTCCGGTGTTTCTGACGACAACCGTATTTTACTGGGGAGATTTCCGAGGAGGAAGGCCGAACCTGCGGCGGCTGGACAACAAGGAGCCGCCGGGCCCCGTGGGGTAAATAGGGATGAAGTCCGGACTGAGAGTTCGGCACAAAGGTATAACGCGCCCTCTGTCTTCCTGGCGTTATTCTGTCAGGGCATATTAACATCTGTACTGTTTCCAGGACGAAGAGGCCTCGCCGAACTATATCCGGAGGGGCCGCCAACCGCGCCTCTACTAGCCAGGCTCCAACGTCTGGTCCGGAGGCGGGGACGAACACCAGGCTTGCGCCGGACGCTCCTTCAACAGAGGATGCGGACCAGCTATCTGCCACAAATTCAGAAGTGGAGAGCGCCATGAACCATAGGCATCGCCGGACAGTTCTACGCGACGCTTGTTTCTCCTGAGAGGCCTTAAACGCCTTCAATTCGGGAGATGCGTACCTTCATGCTGCTCAAGATGGTTTATCCAGGGCCACGGAGCAGTATGTGAAAGACATACGGGTAAGAAAATTTCAATATATATATACCAGTAGTCCCCGAGACTTGAAACAGTTAAACTAACTGATTTAAGGATCATATAATATGTAGGTTCTTACTGAGAAGAACACCGTGCTATCCCAGGAGCTGGAAAAGTGCAAGGCCCAACTAGAGGCCGCACTAGCCGCAATAGGGGAGCCCAAAGGGACCCCCTCAGGTACGATATACATTGAGAGATTTGGTATTGTGCAGCTTATGTGCGAATCTGACAATTAATGTTACAGATGGTGCCAGACTAGATCCGGAGAGGCAACAACTCTTACGCCAGTTAAAGGCTGGCGAGAGTACATTGACAAGGGTGAGGCGAGAGAAGAATGATCTTCAGGATGCCAACACCAAGCTGGATGTTGAACTGAAAGACGTTCGTGGCCAGCTATCTGACTCCATGAAGGAGAATCAGCGTCTTCGACGCGGCATATTTAGTAAGTGCTTGAGCGAACTCTTGAAAAAAAGGAGTTCGGCGAGGAAGACGAATAACAGAATTATGTCTGTAGGTACGCTCACAGGTCGTCCTGCAGAGGAGATGCCTGGTTCTACGGGTGACCTTCTCCCCGAACTCCTGCAACTGCACGAACGAATTCGGCAGGCAATGCAAGGGGTTGCCCGGGCCTTATGGCCTGCCCACTCCACGCCCGAGGGCCTTGGAGAGCTTGCGGAGAAGCTGACGGGGGCTTGGCGGCGCATCCGGTTGTGGAAGATATCAGCCTGCCAACAAGGCGCGAGGGAGGCCTGGGCTATGGTGAAGACCCGCTTTACGAAGTTTGACCCCAATCACATGGCCGAGGTCGGACCAGTGGGGCCTGACGGGAAGGAAATCCCTGTGAGCTAGGTGTATGGCCAGGTAGAGCTGGCCGCAAAGTATTCCTAGCAGGACTGTAAATTAGACAGCCTGTTAGATGGTATAGAGGAGGAATACGATCAGTCAAGATGACTATGTAATTTATAATTGACATGTGTAATGCCTTCTAGCCGGATTGTAGATCGTTTGTCGTTGCCGACCTTTTCGCTTCGACCTCGGGACCTGACGGTCCGGAGTGTGTCCGAATACCATAACGGCTATAAAAAAACCGGGGTATGCATGGAGACTAGGCGTAGGGGTCATTAGTGCTTTATCAGACAAGTGCCCAACTAGTTATGTTATATTACATGGTTAGTAAGAAACATCTTCCAGAGAGAATAGTTCCGTTAAGGGTTCCTTTCGCTGGGGTGGCGTGCCCTAAAGTGCACGTCCGGACTGCAAATGCAGAAGATCATCTGGGGGCATGTATAAAATAAAAAGGTTCATCTTTAGTTCACCGACCGAATATTCCCTTAAGAACGCTAGCTTTCGGCTTCACCCAGTCTGAGGTACACATCCGGCTTATCCGGCAGTAACAATCGCAGAGGTGCTCCCTTTACCGCCTAGCCGAACAATTGGGAACGTAGGGGTAAGCACAGGAGCCAGGCAACCCAGCTTGGCCAAAACTTAAGTCATATCGATGCATATAATGGCGAAGAAAAGATGCATGCGGAAGTCTGACGCATGCGTTGGGTGTGAAACCCATATAGACAAGCTTCTGTTAAAGAAGCCCCCAGGTTTAAGGAGCGCGGATAGCGCATCACATAATGAGCCTTTTAAGGGCTAGAAAAGAAAAGAGTAGTGGACAAAGTAAAAAAAAGGTATAAATGTAAATAATGGACAAAGGAAGGAGACAAACACAGAGTCCAGCGCTAGGCATAGAATCTTCGGAGACGTGTGGCGTTCCATGGGTTCGGCTCGAGTCGGTTGTCCGATGCATCTCACAGGCGGTACGCTCCACCAGTTAGGACTTGGTCGATTATGAATGGACCTTCCCATTTGGGCTTGAGTTTGTTCTTTTGCTTATCCGGCAGGCGCAGAACTAGTTCACCAACGTTGTAAATTTTGGCCCGTACTTCTCTGCTTTGATATCTTCGAGCTTGCTGTTGATAGAATGCGAAATGGGCTTTAGCCACGTCACGCTCTTCTTCTAAGGCGTCCAGGTTGTCCTGCCGATCAAGCTCGGCTTCTCTTTCTTCGTACATGCACACTCGAGGTGAGTCATGAATTATGTCGCAGGGCAGAATCGCCTCAGCGCCGTACACCATAAAGAATGGTGTGAATCCGGTGGTACGATTTGGCGTGGTTCGCAGCCCCCAGAGTACGGAGTCGAGCTCCTCTACCCAGTGCATATCAGATTCCTTGAGGGACCACACTAGTCTGGGTTTGATGCCGCTCATGATGAGACCATTTGCACGTTTGACCTGACCGTTAGTTTGTGGGTGATAGACAGAAGCGTAGTCGAGCTTAATGCCCATGTTTTTGCACCACAGCTTTACTTCATCAAAGGTGAAGTTTGTGCCGTTATCGGTGATAATGCTGTGGGGGACACCATAACGGTGTACGACCCCGGATACGAAGTCTATCAGAGGTCCGGATTCAGCCGTCTTGACAGGCTTGGCTTCTATCCATTTGGTGAATTTGTCCACCATGACCAATAAGTATTTTTTCTTGTGGGTTCCGCCTTTAAGGGGTCCCACCATATCGAGCCCCCAGACCGCGAAAGGCCAAGTGATGGGGATAGTTCGGAGGGTGTTGGGTGGCATATGGCTTTGGTTGGCAAAGAGCTGGCAACCGACGCACCGTTTGACTAGGTCCTGAGCGTCTGCTCTAGCCGTCGGCCAATAGAAGCCAGTACGGAAAGCCTTGCTTACAAGGGACCGAGCCGCGGCGTGATGGCCACCGAGTCCGGCATGAATTTCAGCTAACAGACTCCGCTCTTCCTCTTCGGAGATACACCTTTGAAGGACTCCTGTAGTGCTTTTCTTATATAGCTCTCCCTCGTGGACTTTTAGGCTTTAGATCGCCGCACTATGCAGCGTGCCTCATTTTGGTCCTCGGGGAGTTCCTGCCTAGTAAGGTAGGCTAGGAATGGCTCCGTCCACGGGGCGATGACCGCCATTATTGCGTGGGCTGAGGGTGTAATTTCGGTGGCGGGGCCGCCGATTATGTCTGATTGTTCGGCATTGGGTTGTGCGGTTATGCCCGTGCTATTATCCGAGGGTTCCCCCTCCCATTTTACGGATGGTTTGAACAATCTTTCTAAGAAGATGTTGGGGGGGACTGCATCTCGTTTTGCTCCAATGCGTGCCAGGACGTCCGCTGCCTGATTATTTTCTCGGGCTATGTGATGGAACTCCAGTCCCTCGAACCGAGCTGACATTTTTAGTACGGCATTGCGATAAGCTGCCATTTTTGGGTCTTTGGCGTCGAAGTCGCCATTTATTTGGGATATCGCAAGGTTTGAGTCCCCGTGTACTTCCAGGCGTTGAATGCCCATGGATACCGTCATCCGGAGGCCATGTAGAAGGGCCTCGTATTCGGCTGCATTGTTGGAGTCCGTGTACATAATTTGGAGTACATATTGGACTGTATCTCCTGTAGGGGACGTCAAAACGACGCCAGCCCCCAGTCCGGCCAGCATTTTGGAGCCGTCGAAATGCATGATCCAGTTTGAGTACGTGCCGTACTCTTTAGGGAGTTCGGTCTCTGTCCATTCGGCGACGAAGTCGGCTAGGACTTGTGATTTAATTGCTCGCCGTGGCTTGTAGGTTATATCGAACGGGAGGAGCTCTATGGCCCATTTTGCTATCCGGCCTGTTGCATCGTGGTTGTTGATAATATCGTTGAGTGGTACTTCCGAGGCTACTGTAATAGAACACTCTTGAAAGTAGTGTCGTAGCTTCCGGGATGCCATGAATACCGCGTATGCGATTTTTTGATAATGTGGGTACCGTGATTTGCATGGTGTGAGGACAGTGGACACGTAGTAAACCGGCCTTTGAAGGGGTAATTTATGTCCGTCCGTTATCCGTTCGACGACGAGTACTGCGCTAACAACTTGATGGGTTGCGGCAATGTACAATAGCATGGGTTCGCCGGTATTCGGCGCGGCCAGGACGGGGTTTGTTGCCAAGATGGCCTTTATTTCCTCGAGTCCGGCCGTGGCAGCGTCCGTCCACTCGAAGTGTTCGGTGCGCCTAAGGAGGCGGTAAAGGGGTAATGCCTTTTCTCCCAAGCGGGAGATGAAGCGGCTTAAGGCCGCCACGCATCCGGTGAGTTTCTGAATTTGCTTGAGATCTTTTGGGACATCCAATTGTGACAGAGCTCGGATTTTAGCTGGATTTGCTTCAATTCCTCTACCGGATACAATGAAGCCCGGGAGCTTTCCGGCTGGGACGCCGAAGACACGTTTTTCCGGATTGAGCTTGATGTCATATTTTCGCAGGTTGTCGAATGTAAGTCTCAGGTCGTCTACTAGAGATTTGACGTGTCTTGATTTATCGACCACATCATCTACGTACGCCTCCACTGTTTTGCCGATCTGGTTTGCCAGACATGTTTGAATCATGCACTAATATGTCGTGCCGGCGTTTTTGAGCCCAAAGGGCATTGTGTTGAAGCAGAATGGGCCGTATGGCGTGATGAATGCTGTTGCAGCTTGGTCGGATTCTGCCATCTTTATTTGATGGTAACCGGAGTATGAGTCGAGGAAACACAGGGAGTCATGTCCTGCGGTGGCATCGATGATTTGATCAATTCGAGGGAGGGGAAAGGGATCCTTTGGGCAGGCCTTATTAAGGTCTTTGAAGTCGACACACAGGCGCCAGGATTTGTCCTTCTTTGGTACCATTACCAGGTTTGCTAGCCAGTCTGGGTGTTTGATATCTCTAATGAATCCGGCCTCCAATAATTTCGCTAGTTCCTCTCCCATGGCCTGTCTCTTTGGTTCGGAGAAACGCCGAAGGGTTTGTTTGACAGGTTTGAATCCTTTCTGGATATTTAAGCTGTGCTCGGCCAGCCTGCGTGGGATTCCTGGCATATCTGAGGGGTGCCAGGCGAAAATATCCCAGTTCTCTCGTAGGAACTCACGCAGTGCGGCGTTTACATCAGGGCTCAATTGTGCCCCGATGGAGGCTGTTTTATTCGGGTCCATTGGGTGGACCTGGAATTTGACTATTTCGTCTGCTGGTTTGAAGGATGTGGATTTGGATCTCTTATCGAGTATCACATCATCCCTGCTAACCGTGGATTGCAGTGTCGTCAGCTCTTCGACCATAAGGCTTCAGATAGTGCCTCGAGGGCTAATGCGGCTGTCTTGTTTTCGGCGCGGAGTGCTATGTCCGGATCACTAGCGAGAGTGATAATTCCGTTTGGCCCAGGCATCTTAAGCTTCATGTACCCGTAATGGGGTATGGCTTGGAAAACTATGAATGCCTCTCGTCCTAATATAGCGTGATATCCGCTTCTGAACGGGGCCACCTGAAACGTGATTTGTTCGGACCTGTAATTATCCGGCGTGCCAAATACCACATCTAGTGTGATCTTTCCGGTGCAGCGCGCTTCCTGACTGGGGATTATTCCTCTAAAGGTTGTGCTGCTTCGCTCAATGCGGTTCCAGTCTATTTCCATCTTTTGGAGGGTTTCCTCGTAGATGAGGTTCAATCCGCTGCCTCCGTCCATAAGTACCTTCGCGAGGCGACAACCGTCCACTATGGGACTGAGGACCAATGCGGCTGGCGCTCTGGCTGTTCGGAATTTAGGTTCGTCGCTCGCATTGAAGGTGGTGGCAGTATTGCTCCATGGATTTATGGTCGCTACTTGGTAGACTTCGGCGAGGCTGCGAAGTGTTCTTTTTCGCATGTTATTTGATGTGAAAGTCTCGGAGATTGTGAGAACGGTACCGAAATTCTCGGGCTGGTTTCCTTCAACCTCTGGATTTAGGAGGTCCTCGCCAATTTTGGCCACCTGCCAGAGTATCCAACATGCCCTGAGGCTGTGAGTTTTGGTGACATCCTCTGCACTGTGAATTTTGCAGGGTCCATCGACCCACCTTTCTAGCACGGTTCCGTGCCCCCTAGAGGGTTTTGATTTTTTATTTAATCCGGGCGCTTTGCTGTAGTGCGCCCTTTTGATTCGGGCGGGATTGCTATTAAAGGCCGGATTATCCCAAAATTTAATTTCGGTTTTCCGAGCACTTTCCATCGCGCAGTATTTTTGTACTATGGACGCCAAGTCAGCAAAGCGCGTAATATTACGACGACTTATGGCGTTGAGTATCCCCTTGTCCGTGCAGTTACTGCAGAAGATTGAAATCACGTCCCCCTCGTGGCAGTCCTTTCTCCTGTTCATAAGCAGGAGGAATCTGGCCCAGTAATGATGTACTGTTTCTTCGGGCATCTGCTTGATTTGGGAGAGATCGCTTAAGATCGGACAGGCGGAATTCATTAGATCTGATACTTCGCCCGGTTTGCTGTTCGGAGGCCGAACGACCTCCGGATTCCGAGATCCGGAGTCCTGTATGTTTTCCGGTTTGCCTGGTTCCAAGCCCAGGACTTGGATTGTATCCTCCCCTCCGTGGACATCCGGCATGGAGGGTTCCGGAATTCGGACGTAACTGGTCCTTAAGATTGATGAAGGGTCACCGCATTGTGTTTCCACCACAGCAACATGATGGGTGTCTTGGGGAGAGTTGATTTCCCTTAGATCGGGTTTAGGCCCAACCTGGTCGTAGTTTGTAGCGACCCCCAAGGCGGCGATGCGATCCAGGAGCTCGTTTATGGAGGAGAGCTCCACCGGATCTAGCTGCTCGGCCAATTCCGAGCTGACGCGGAGATTGTTTTCGATGACCCGAGAGGTCACCGTCGGCGTAATGGCCGAACGGGCGGTCATGAGAAAGCCACCCAGCCGGAGGGTTTGGCCGATAGCCAAAGCTCCCTTAGTGACGGCGCCGTCTTTAAAGACGGGAAAAAGGCATCCTTCCTGATCGCGACGACACAGAGGAACTCTCAATGAAAGCACCAATGTCGGTGTCAAAACCGGCGGATCTCGGGTAGGGGGTCCCGATTTGTGCGTCAAGGTCGGATGGTAACAGGAGACAAGGGACACTTTATTTTACCCAGGTTCAGGCCCTCTTGATGGAGGTAAAAGCCTACTCCTGCTAGATTAATATTGATGATATGGGTAGTACAAGAGTAGATCTACCACAAGATCAAGGAGGCTAAACCCTAGAAGCTAGCCTATGGGTATGATGATGGTTATGATGTGTTCGTCCTACGGACTACAACCCTCCGGTTTATATAGGCACCGGATAGGGTTAGGGTTACGCAGAGTCGGTTACATAGGTAGGAGATCTTGAATATCCGCACGCCTAGCTTGCCTTCCACGCCAAGGAAAGAACCTTCCGGACACGGGACGAAGTCTTCAATCTTGTATCTTCATAGTCCTGGAGTCCGGCTGAAGATATAGTTCGGCTATCCGAACACCCCCTAATCCAGGACTCCCTCAAGGGGTTAGGGTAAGCATATGAATAAGCAGAGAAATTCTTCGAGGACTTATGAACATGATAATTTGAAGAATAATGCTCATATTCATAGCCCTTGGCTCTTCCCTGTGAAATAGAGTTGTTAGCACGATGATGTTCATATGAGGACTTTGATCCATGTGAGGAATTTGATCCCCTTGAGGAATTTGGTCCATATGAGGACTTGGATCCATATGAAGAATTTGGTCCATATGAAGAATTTGATCTGGGGTTCCTATTCTTCACTGGTGGTGTCATGAGGACATTCACCTGAAGACTTTCAAGGCACCTTTTGGGAACCCAGATTTTCTTCATAGGGGAACTGAGGGAGTCCTGGATTAGGGGGTGTTCAGATAGCCGAACTATATCTTCAGCCGGACTCCAGGACTATGAAGATACAAGATTGAAGACTTCGTCCCGTGTCCGGAAGGTTCTTTCCTTGGCGTGGAAGGCAAGCTAGGCGTGCAGATATTCAAGATATCCTACCAATGTAACCGACTCTGTGTAACCCTAACCCTATCCGGTGCCTATATAAACCGGAGGGTTGTAGTCCGTAGGACGAACACATCATAACCATCATCATACCCATAGGCTACCTTCTAGGGTTTAGCCTCCTTGATCTCGTGGTAGATCTACTCTTGTACTACCCATATCATCAATATTAATCTAGCAGGAGTAGGGTTTTACCTCCATCGAGAGGGCCCGAACCTGGGTAAAATAAAGTGTCCCTTGTCTCCTGTTACCATCCGACCTTGACGCACAGATCGGGACCCCCTACCCGAGATCTGCCGGTTTTGACACCGACATTGGTGCTTTCATTGAGAGTTCCTCTGTGCCGTCGCGATCAGGAAGGATGCCTTTTCCGTCTTTAAAGACGACGCCGTCACTGAGGGAGCTTTGGCTATCGGCCAACCCCTCCGGCTGGGTGGTTTTCTCATGACCGCCCGTTCGGCCATTACGCCGACGGTGACCTCTCGGGTCATCGAAAACAATCTCCGCGTCAGCTCGGAATTGGCCGAGCAGCTAGATCCGGTGGAGCTCTCCTCCATAAACGAGCTCCTGGATCGCATCGCCGCCTTGGGGGTCGCTACAAACTACGACCAGGTTGGGCCTAAACCCGATCTAAGGGAAATCAACTCTCTCCAAGCCACCCATCATGTTGCTGTGGTGGAAACACAATGCGGTGACCCTTCATCAATCTTCAGGACCAGTTACGTCCGAATTCCGGAACCCTCCATGCCGGATGTCCACAAAGGGGAGGATACAATCCAAGTCCTGGGCTTGGAACCAGGCAAACCGGAAAACATACAGGACTCCGGATCTCGGAATCCGGAGGTCGTTCGGCCTCCGAACAGCAAACCGGGCGAAGTATCAGATCTAATGAATTCCGCCCGTCCGATCTTAAGCGATCTCTCCCAAATCAAGCAGATGCCCGAAGAAACAGTACATCATTATTGGGCCAGATTCCTCCTGCTTATGAACAGGATAAAGGACTGCCACGAGGGAGACGCGATTTCAATCTTCTGCAGTAACTGCACGGACAAGGGGATACTCAACGCCATAAGTCGTCGTAATATTACGCGCTTTGCTGACTTGGCGCCCATAGTACAAAAATACTGTGCCATGGAAAGTGCTCGGAAAACCGAAATTAAATTTTGGGATAATCCGGCCTTGAATAGCAATCCCGCCCGAATCAAAAGGGCGCACTACAGCAAAGCGCCCGGATTAAATAAAAAATCAAAACCCTCTAGGGGGCACGGAACCGTGCTAGAAAGGTGGGTCGATGGACCCTGCAAAATTCACAGTGCAGAGGATGTCACCAAAACTCACAGCCTCAGGGCATGTTGGATACTCTGGCAGGTGGCCAAAATTGGCGAGGACCTCCTAAATCCAGAGGTTGAAGGAAACCAGACCGAGAATTTCGGTACCGTTCTCACAATCTCCGAGACTTTCACATCAAATAACATGCGAAAAAGAACACTTCGCAGCCTCGCCGAAGTCTACCAAGTAGCGACCATAAATCCATGGAGCAATACTGCCATCACCTTCAATGCGAGCGACGAACCTAAATTCCGAACAGCCAGAGCGCCAGTCGCATTGGTCCTCAGTCCCATAGTGGACGGGTGTCGCCTCGCGAAGGTACTTATGGACGGAGGCAGCGGATTGAACCTCATCTACGAGGAAACCCTCCAAAAGATGGAAATAGACTGGAACTGCATTGAGCGAAGCAGCACAACCTTTAGAGGAATAATCCCCAGTCAGGAAGCGCGCTGCACCGGAAAGATCACACTAGATGTGGTATTTGGCACGCAGGATAATTACAGGTCCGAACAAATCAAGTTTTAGGTGGCCCCGTTCAGAAGCGGATATCACGCTATATTAGGACGAGAGGCATTCACAGTTTTCCAAGCCATACCCCATTACGGGTACATGAAGCTTAAGATGCCTGGGCCAAACGGAATTATCACTCTCGCTAGTGATCCGGACATAGCACTCCGCGCCGAAAACAAGACAGCCGCATTAGCCCTCGAGGCACTATCTGAAGCCTTATGGTCGAAGAGCTGACGACACTGCGATCCACGGTTAGCAGGGATGATGTGATACTCGATAAGAGATCCAAATCCACATCCTTCAAACCAGCAGACGAAATAGTCAAATTCCAGGTCCACCCAATGGACCCGAATAAAACAGCCTCCATCGAGGCACAATTGAGCCCTGATGTAAACGCCGCACTGCGTGAGTTCCTACGAGAGAACTGGGATATTTTCGCCTGGCACCCCTCAGATATGCCAGGAATCCCACACAGGCTGGCCGAGCACAGCTTAAATATCCAGAAAGGATTCAAACCTGTCAAACAAACCCTTCGGCGTTTCTCCGAACCAAAGAGACAGGCCATGGGAGAGGAACTAGCCAAATTATTGGAGGCCGGATTCATTAGAGATATCAAACACCCGGACTGGCTAGCAAACCTAGTAATGGTACCAAAGAAGGACAAATCCTGGCGCCTGTGTGTTGACTTCAAAGACCTTAATAAGGCCTGCCCAAAGGATCCCTTTCCCCTCCCTCGAATTGATCAAATCATCGATGCCACCGCAGGACATGACTCCCTGTGTTTCCTCGACGCATACTCCGGTTACCATCAAATAAAGATGGCAGAATCCGACCAAGCTGCAACAGCATTCATCACGCCATATGGCCCATTCTGCTTCAACACAATGCCCTTTGGGCTCAAAAACGCCGGCACGACATATCAGCGCATGATTCAAACATGTCTGGCAAACCAGATCGGCAAAACAGTGGAGGCGTACGTAGATGATGTGGTCGTTAAATCAAGACACGTCAAATCTCTAGTAGACGACCCGAGACTTACATTCGACAACCTGCGAAAATACGACATCAAGCTCAATCCGGAAAAATGTGTCTTTGGCGTCCCAACCGGAAAGCTCCTGGGCTTCATTGTATCCGGCAGAGGAATTGAAGCAAATCCAGCTAAAATCCGAGCTCTGTCACAATTGGATGTCCCAAAAGATCTCAAGCAAATTTAGAAACTCACGGATGCGTGGCGGCCTTAAGCCGCTTCATCTCCCGCTTGGGAGAAAAGGCACTACCCCTTTACCGCCTCCTTAGGCGCACTGAACACTTCGAGTGGACGGACGCTGCCACGGCTGGACTCGAGGAAATAAAGGCCATCTTGGCAACAAACCCCGTCCTGGCCGCGTCGAATACCGGCGAACCCATGCTATTGTACATCGCCGCAACCCATCAAGTTGTTAGCGCAGTACTCGTCGTCGAATGGATAACGGACGGACATAAATTACCCCTTCAAAGACCGGTTTACTACGTGTCCACTGTCCTCACACCATGCAAATCATGGTACCCACATTATCAAAAAATCGCATACGCGGTATTCATGGCATCCCGGAAGCTACGACACTACTTTCAAGAGTGTTCTATTACAGTAGCCTCGGAAGTACCACTCAACGATATTATCAACAACCGCGATGCAACAGGCCGGATAGCAAAATGGGCCATAGAGCTCCTCCCGTTCGATATAACCTACAAGCCACGGCGAGCAATTAAATCGCAAGTCCTAACCGACTTCGTCGCTGAATGGACAGAGGCCGAACTCCCTAAAGAGTACGACACGTACTCAAACTGGATTATGCATTTCGACGGCTCCAAAATGCTGGCCGGACTGGGGGCTGGCGTCGTTTTGACGACCCCTACAGGAGATACAGTCTAATATGTACTCCAAATTATGTACACGGACTCCAACAATGTAGCCGAATACGAGGCCCTTCTACATGGCCTCCGGATGGCGGTATCCATGGGCATTCAACGCCTGGAAGTACGCGGGGACTCAAACCTCGTGATATCCCAAATAAATGGCGACTTCGACGCCAAAGACGCAAAAATGGCAGCTTATCGCAATGCCGTACTAAAAATGTCAGCTCGGTTCGAGGGACTGGAGTTCCATCACATAGCCCGAGAAAATAATCAGGCAGCGGACGTCCTGGCACGCATTGGAGCAAAACGAGATGCACTCCCCCCCAACATCTTATTAGAAAGATTATTCAAACCATCCGTAACATGGGAGGGGGAACCCTCGGATAATAGCCCGGGCATAACCGCACAACCCAATGCCGAACAATCAGACATAATCGGCGGCCCCGCCACCGAAATTACACCCTCAGCCCACGCAATAATGGCGGTCATCGCCCCGTGGATGGAACCATTCCTAGCCTACCTTACTAGGCAGGAACTCCCCGAGGACCAAAACGAGGCACACTGCATAGTGCGGCAATCTAAAGCCTATAAAGTCCACGAGGGAGAGCTATATAAGAAAAGCACTACAGGAGTCCTTCAAAGGTGTATCTCCGAAGAGGAAGGGCGGAGTCTGTTGGCTGAAATTCATGCCGGAGTCGGTGGCCATCACGCCACGGCTCGGTCCCTTGTAAGCAAGGCTTTCCGTACTGGCTTCTATTGGCCGACGGCTAGAGCAGACGCTCAGGACCTAGTCAAACGGTGCGTCGGTTGCCAGCTCTTTGCCAACCAAAGCCATATGCCACCCAACGCCCTCCGAACTATCCCCATCACTTGGCCTTTTGCGGTCTGGGGGCTCGATATGGTGGGACCCCTTAAAGGCGGAACCCACAAGAAAAAATACTTATTGGTCATGGTGGATAAATTCACCAAATGGATAGAAGCCAAGCCTGTCAAGACGGCTGAATCCGGAACTGTGATAGACTTCGTATCAGGGGTCGTACACCGTTATGGTGTCCCCCACAACATTATCACCGATAACGGCACAAACTTCACCTCTGATGAAGTAAAGCTGTGGTGCAAAAACATGGGCATTAAGCTCGACTACGCTTCTGTCTATCACCCACAAACTAACAGTCAGGTCGAACGTGCAAATGGTCTCATCATGAGCGGCATCAAACCCAGACTAGTGCGGTTCCTCAAGGAATCTGATATGCACTGGGTAGAGGAGCTCGACTCCGTACTCTGGGGGCTGCGAACCACGCCAAATCGTACCACCGGATTCACACCATTCTTTATGGTGTACGGCGCTGAGGCGGTTCTGCCCTGCGACATAATTCATGACTCACCTCGAGTGCGCATGTACGAAGAAAGAGAAGCCGAGCTTGATCGGCAGGACAACCTGGACGCCTTAGAGGAAGAGCGTGACGCGGCTAAGGCCCGTTCCGCATTCTATCAACAGCAAGCTCGAAGATATCAAAGCAGAGAAGTACGGGCCAAAAATTACAACGTTGGTGAACTAGTTCTGCGCCTGCCGGATAAGCAAAAGAACAAACTCAAGCCCAAATGGGAAGGTCCATTCATAATTGACCAAGTCCTAACTGGTGGAGCGTACCCCCTGCGAGATGCGTCGGACAACCGACTCGAGCCGAAGCCATGGAACGCCACACGTCTCCGAAGATTCTATGCCTAGCGCCGGACTCTGTGTTTGTCTCCTTCCTCTGTCCATTATTTACATTTATACCTTTTTTTACTTTGTCTACTACTCTTTTCTTTTCTAGCCCTTAAAAGGCTCATTATGTGACGCGCTATCCGCGCTCCTTAAACCTGGGGGCTTCTTTAACAGAAGCTTGTCTATATGGGTTTCACACCCAACGCATGCGTCAGACTTCCGAATGCACCTTTTCTTCACCATTATATGCATCGATATGACTTAAGTTTTGGCCAAGCTGGGTTGCCTGGCTCCTGTGCTTACCCCTACGTTCCCGATTGTTCGGCTAGGCAGTAAAGGGAGCACCTCTGCGATTGTTACTGCCGGATAAGCCGGATGTGTACCTCAGACTGGGTGAAGCCGAAAGCTAGCGTTCTTAAGGGAATATTCGGTCGGTGAACTGAAGATGAACCTTTTTATTTTATACATGCCCCCAGATGATCTTCTGCATTTGCAGTCCGAACGTGCACTTTAGGGCACGCCACCCCAGCGAAAGGAACCCTTAATGGAACTATTCTCTCTGGAAGATGTTTCTTACTAACCATGTAATATAACATAACTAGTTGGGCACTTGTCTGATAAAGCACTAATGACCCCTATGCCTGGTCTCCATGCATACCCAGGCTTTTATATAGCCGTTATGGTATTCGGACACACTCCGGACCGTCAGGTCCCGAGGTCGAAGCGAAAAGGTCGGCAACGACAAACGATCTACAATCCGGCTAGAAGGCATTACACATGTCAATTATAAATTACATAGTCATCTTGACTGATCGTATTCCTCCTCTATACCATCTAACAGGCTGTCTAATTTACAGTCCTGCTGGGAATACTTTGCGGCCAGCTGTACCTGGCCATACACCAAGCTCACAGGGATCTCCTTCCCATCAGGCCCCACTAGTCCGACCTCGGCCATGTGATTGGGGTCAGACTTCGTAAAGCGGGTCTTCACCATGGCCCAGGCCTCCCTCGCGCCTTGTCGGCAGGCTGATATCTTCCACAACCGGATGCGCCGCCGAGCTCCCGTCAGCTTCTCCGCAAGCTCTCCAAGGCCCTCGGGCGTGGAGTGGGCAGGCCATAAGGCCCGGGCAACCCCTTGCATTGCCTGCCGAATTCATTCATGCAGTTGCAGGAGTTCGGGGAGAAGGTCACCCGTAGAACCGGGCATCTCCTCTGCAGGACGACCTGTGAGCGTACCTACAGACATAATTCTGTTATTCATCTTCCTCGCCGAACTCCTTTTTTTTCAAAGGGTTTGCTCAAGCACTTACTAAATATGCCGCGTCGAAGACGCTGATTCTCCTTCGTGGAGTCAGATAGCTGGCCACGAACGTCTTTCAGTTCAACATCCAGCTTGGTGTTGGCATCCTGAAGATCATTCTTCTCTCGCCTCACCCTTGTCAACGTACTCTCACCAGCCTTTAACTGGCGTAAGAGTTGTTGCCTCTCCGGATCTAGTCCGGCACCATCTGTAACATTAATTGTCAGATTTGCACATAAGCCGCACAATACTAATCTCTCAAAGTATATCATACCTGAGGGGGTCCCTTTGGGCTCCCCTGTTGCGGCTAGTGCGGCCTCTAGTTGGGCCTTGCACTTTTCCAGCTCCTGGGACAGCACGGTGTTCTTCTCAGTAAGAACCTACATATTATATGATCCTTAAATCAGTTAGTTTAACTGTTTCAAGTCTCGGGGGCTACTGGTATATATATATTTAAATTTTCTTACCCGTATGTCTTTCACATACTGCTCCGTGGCTCTGGCTAAACCATCTTGAGCAGCACGAAGGTATGCATCTCCTGAATTGAAGGCGTCTAAGGCCTCTCAGGAGAAACAAGCGTAGCGTAGAACTGTCCGGCGACGCCTATGGTTCATGGCGCTCTCCACTTCTGAATTTGTGGCAGATAGCCGGTCCGCGTCCTCTGTTGGAGGAGCGTCCGGCGCAAGCCTAGTGTTTGTCCCCGCCTCCGGACCAGACGTTGGGGCCTGTCTAGTAGAGGCGCGGTTGGCGGCCCCTCCGGATATAGTCCAGCGAGGCCTCTTCGTCCTGGAAACGGTACGGATGTTAACATGCGCTGACAGAATAACGCCAGGAAGACAGAGGGCGCGTTATACCTTTGTGCCGGACTCTCAGTCCGGACTTCATCCCTTTTTACCCCACGGGGCCTGGCGGCTCCTCGTTGGCTAGCCGCCGCAGGTTCGGCCTCCCTCCTCGGAAATCTCCCCTGTAAAATACGGCTGTCGTCAGAAACACCGGAATATGTAAGGACGGAATCTCTCTTGCGGGAATAAACACTCCGGTTTCTGTCACCTGGGAGGCCGGGATTAACCCGGGATAATCAGCCGTAATGGCCACCATGGTATTATCTTTGCTTAACTGGTGGAACACCCCGTCGATGAGCTCCACCGATATGTCCGGATCCTCTTCGGAGTCCGGATCGAGGGACCGTTCTGGGTCCTCAGGCTGTGGAGGGCAGCTGTTGATATCCTTTACCTCCTGTCGAAGCTCCTGCATTGAAATCACCAGATTACGTATCTAGTCATGGGAGCATTAAATAAGCGGGCAAGTGCAATTGTTCACTTACCCAACTTGGAGGTTCATACATAGTGAATCCGGCCCGCGGGTTGACACGGAGGAAGTCCTCCTTTTCTCCCTTGTACAAAGATGTTAGAATCTTTACTAGAGCGGCAGCTGTGTCTGGCCCCTTGCGGCCGTAACGGGTGGCGTCATCCTCCCCGTTGAAATCCCACATGGGGTGGCTCCTATATTGAAGCGGCTGCACCCCCCGCATAATACATGCGGCCATGACTCCAATGATGGTTAGTCCGGAATGAGCCAACAGTCTTATCCGTCCCATCAGGTAAAAAACGTCTCTGTTGCTTTCTCTCTGAGAGCTCCGCCGACGCCAACTTAAGCGTTTCTTTAAGGGAGCCATGCTGAACTCAGGGAGGCCGACCCGGACAGGGTCCGGCAGCGGGATGTCGTCTATGTAGAACCATTCTGAAGGCCAGTCCTTGGACGCCTTCTATGGTGTTCCGGATAGGTATCCGGTCCCGGCGATGCGCCATATTTCGGCTCCGCCCACTTGGTATATAGACCCCTTCTGAGAACGGGGCACCAAGCAGAACAACCTCTTCCACAGCGCAAAATGAGCCTCGACGCCTAAAAATAGCTCGCAAAGGGCAACGAAGCCTGCAATATGTAGCACGGAGCCAGGCGTGAGGTTGTGCAGCCGGAGGCCGTAGAACTCCAGAAGCCCGCGGAGGAATGGATGAATTGGAAATCCCAGACCCCTGAATAAATAAGGGACAAGGCACACCCGCTCTCCTTTAGAAGGATTGGGGGTGCTCTCCTCTTGCTTGCCGCCGTTGTAGGTGGCGAGTCCGGCTCGGACCGGGACCATATATGCTTGGGGAAGGAATCCTTTGGCCTGCAGTGACACTAGCTCGCTGTGTGGGATGGTGCAACTCTCCCAGTCTCCGGATTTGGGGCTGGAGGGGCGAGGGGAGGAGCTATGACGGCTGGCCATGTTGGAATGGACCTTTGCTGGAGACGCTCTGATGATAACTCGCGGGGAGAAGAAGATGTGGTTTGGATCTAGATCCCCATCCCGTTAAGTAGGCGGCTCGTTTATATGACCAAGGGTGTGAATATAAAAACACCCCCGGGCTTTTCGCATTCGTTCAACACGTGGAAGACGGCAATTATTGGGCACCGAGACCGAGGAGCGTTACGGACATTATTCATATAGGTACACAAGATTCGGAGGGGGAACCTGCCTTGCAATGCCGAAGACAAATTTGCGCGCTGGACTCGACGTCATTGAAGCCTGGTTCGGGGGCTACTGAGGGAGTCCTGGATTAGGGGGTGTTCGGATAGCCGAACTATATCTTCAGCCGGACTACAGGACTATGAAGATACAAGATTGAAGACTTCGTCCCGTGTCCGGAAGGTTCTTTCCTTGGCGTGGAAGGCAAGCTAGGCGTGCGGATATTCAAGATCTCCTACCAATGTAACCGACTCTGTGTAACCCTAACCCTATCCGGTGCCTA
Organism: Aegilops umbellulata; assembly: GCA_032464435.1. Lineage (NCBI taxonomy): Eukaryota > Viridiplantae > Streptophyta > Magnoliopsida > Poales > Poaceae > Aegilops > Aegilops umbellulata. The sequence continues at coordinate 514,386,140 of CP136060.1, read as the reverse complement.
TATAAACCGGAGGGTTGTAGTCCGTAGGACGAACACATCATAACCATCATCATACCCATAGGATAGCTTCTAGGGTTTAGCCTCCTTGATCTCGTGGTAGATCTACTCTTGTACTACCCATATCATCAATATTAATCTAGCAGGAGTAGGGTTTTACCTCCATCGAGAGGGCCTGAACCTGGGTAAAATAAAGTGTCCCTTGTCTTCTGTTACCATCCGACCTTGACGCACAGATCGAGACCCCATACCCGAGATCCGCCGGTTTTGACACCGACAGGAGCCATTCGTGTAGTTAGTGCCAACATATCTAGCAAATACTTCACCATTCTGATTTTTGAACAGTTTATAGTTGGAGTCAAATGACTCATCAGAAGAATGAGAAGATTCACATGTATAGCCAGATAAATTAGATGGATCAACTGGAGGTCCCTTTGCAGCAACCCATGAGGTTTTGGGGTACTGCTCAGGCTTCCAATATGTACCATCAGCATTGAGTTTCCTCTCAAAGGCAATACCCTCTTTCCTAGGGTTCCTGTTGAGGATCTGCTTTTTAAGTACATCACAAAGAGTCTGATGTCCTTTGAGGCTTTTGTACATGCCTGTCATGTACAATTGCTTCAGCCCTGCATCGTCAGTGATACTAGCAATGTCCTCAGATGAGGAATTAATGATAGCAGAGGCAGGTGAAGAATTTGTAACTTTAGAAGCATTTGAACATTCAGGTGAGGAATTAGCAGATTCTCGTTCAATGCATTTCAAACATGGAGGAATCAATTCTTCCTGAGCTACGCTGATTTGTTGAGCAAGTAATGAATCGCGCTCCTTCTGAAGATCTTCATAACTCACTCTTAGCTTCTCATGTTCAGACAGGAGAGAGTTATGTTGATCTTGAAGGGAGTCATACTTAGAAAGAAGTCTCTGAAGACTTTCAGCTAAAGCTTTTGAGTGATCCATTTCTTCACCCAACATATCATCGCTCTTACTAAGCATGTTGTGAGCCTTTTCCAAGGCCTTTTGTTGTTTAGTGGCAATGCAAACAAGCTTGGTATAACTAGGTCCAAAATCATCATCAGATTCATCATCACTAGATTTGGATGAGGAACATTCGGTTACCTTGACACCGTTTGCCATGACGCATGGTGCAGAAGATGATGATTCTGGTTCGAAAGTCATCGTTTTGAGAGATTCCTTGAAATCTTCAAACCAGGGATCATGACAAGTACGATGACCCTCATAGACATCAGAGATTTGGTCCCAGATAAGCTTCCCATTGCAAAGATGCATGACGCGCCTGAATTCATCTCTGGACAGGCAGGAACAGATGATATCCTTTGCCATGATGTCAAGTCGAGTGTACTTGCGAATATCATCAGCGTCCGCCATCTTGCATAGATCGGTAAGACCAATCTCAGTGACGGTCCACAGTTCGCTATTCATCGCCATGAGGCGCTTCTTCATCATGGCCTTCCACTTGGGATACTCATGACCGTCAAAGATGGGGCATGCCACTTTCTTCATACATGCGGTCGACATAACTAAAACTCCAGGCGGTTAAACCAAAATCACACAGAACAAGGGAGTACCTTGCTCTGATACCAATTGAAAGTGCATTATATCAACTAGAGGGGGGTGAATAGGCGATTTTTATGAAATTCTTCACTGAGGAATTTGCTAGTGAGGAAATTCCTTAGCGAAGAACTTCCAGCAGCGAAATAAGTACTCAGATGAAAACAAAGAAGAACACAAGCATGGTCATCATGATGAAATGAAGACAAGTACTGAGTACAGAAAGCGTAATCACGGGATAACACAAGATGAAGACAAACAGACTGAAGAATTTGAACAGAGGAAATTGAGAAAGTCTTCAGTCAAAGTCTTCAAACACAGATATGATAAGCGAACAACACAATACTGAGTAAATGAAATAGTTGAGGAAATGGAACCAGTAAGCTTGGTGAAGACAATGATTTGGTAGACCAGTTCCAACTGCTGTCTCAGTTTTACATCTGGTTGGAGCGGCTGAGTATTTAAACTCGACGACACACAGTCCCGGACACCCAGTCCTGAGCACGCAGCTCGGGACACCCAGTCCTCACAGTATTCTCCTTGAATTAAGGACACACAGTCCTCGTCCAATCACTCGTAGTAAGTCTTCAGGTGACTTCCGAACCTTAACAAACTCGGTCACTCGGCGATCCACAATTCCTCTTGGATGCTCTAGACCATGACGCCTAACCATCTGGAAGAACCACAGTCTTCAAAGGTAACAAGCGTCGGATCCATGCAGGATCAATCTCTTCAGTGATGCTCAATCACTTTGGGTTTGTAGGTGTTTGGGTTTGGGTTTGGATTTTCCTCACTTGATGATTTTCGCTCAAAGTCCTCGGAGGATGGGTTGCTCTCAAATGACAAGTGTCAAGTTCTCGCGGAGCAGCCAACCAGCTAGTGGTTGTAGGGGCAGCTATTTATAGCCTAGGGAGTAGCCCGACATGATAAGACATAAATGCCCTTCAATGATATGACCGTTAGGTGGATAAGATATTTTGGGAAAGCTGGCGCATAGCACAGCAACGGTCGGAAACTTGAGGTACAAATTCCTCAGGGCTATCATGTTCCTCACTGTGTAGGCAATTCGCACTGGCGAATTCCTAACTCCTCGGTCAGAGCAAGATCCTCAGTGACCAAAAGAACTGCATCTCTATCACTGAAGAAATTGACTGATCTGTATGAGATTTCCAATGGCTTCACTCGAAGTGATCGGTAGGTGTAGGATTTGAGTTGAGCATCAAGTGGAAATTTTCTCCTTAGTATTTCCTCGACCCCCTTTAACAGTACGGTGTTTCCTATGACTCAAGAAAGAGAAAATGAAACTACAAAAACAAAAGTCTTCACGCTTCATGTTCCTCAAATGATAACCAAGTCTTCAAGGTCACACCAATTTCTTCACTTTCAAAGTCTTCTGAAAGTCTTCAGAATGTCAAAGTCTTCAGTTGAAGAACTTCATTTTTAGGGGTCGACTTTCTCTGTAAATATCAAACTCCTCCTAGACTTATAGACCTGTGTACACTCATAAACATGTTAGATCCTTAACCTATAAGTCTTCAATATACCAAAATCACTAAGGGGCACTAGATGCACTTACATTTTCACAGCCTTAAGATGACATTCTTTAAGAGCAGCTTGATATCATGCACACATGCACACACTTAGCATAATATCGGGACGCGAGGCACATAGATATAACAATGAACCAATCATAGAGCGATAAACCTTTTGATCAACCGGTTCACCATCTTTGGTCAAGTCAAGATGTCCACTAGTAGGCATGGGTGTAGTCATACCTTTACATTCTTGCATATTGAACTTCTTGAATAAGTCTTTGGTGTACTTCGTTTGAGAGACAAAGATACCTTCCTTAGTTTGTTTGATTTGCAAACCGAGAAAGAATTTGAGTTCACTCATCATAGACATCTCAAACTTCTCCGACATTAGCTTTCCAAACTTCTCACTAAATTGAGGGTTAGTTGAACCAAATATGATATCATCAACATAAATTTGTCACACAAATAGTTCTCCATTAACCCTTTTAATGAAAAGATTAGAGTCGATTTTACCAATTTCAAAGCCTTTTTCAATAAGGAACTTGTTCAAGCATTTAGACCATGCTCTAGGAGCTTGTTTAAGACCGTAAAGAGCTTTGTGAAGTTTGTAAACATGATTACGTTTCTTAGGATTGACAAATCCGGGAGGTTGCTTAACATAAACTTCCTCCTCAATTTTTCCATTTAGAAAAGCACTTTTAATGTCCATTTGGTACAAAGTGATGTCATGGTGATTAGCATAGGCAAGTAAGATGCGAATGGATTCAAGTCTAGCAACGGGAGCATATGTCTCACCATAGTCCATACCTTCAACTTGTGTGTAGCCTTGGGCGACGAGACGTGCTTTGTTGCGAACCACTTGTCCATCTTCATCTTGCTTGTTGCGAAACACCCATTTGGTACCAATGTGTTGGGGAACGTAGTAATTTAAAAAAAAATTCCTACGCACACGCAAGATCATGGTGATGCATGGCAACGAGAGGAGAGAGTGTTGTCTACGTACCCTCGTAGACCGAAGCGGAAGCGTTGACACAACGTAGAGGAAGTAGTCGTACGTTCTCCTCGCGATCCAACCGATCCCAGCACCGTTACTCCGGCACCTCCGAGTTTTAGCACACGTACAGCTCGATGACGATCCCCGGGCTCCGATCCAGCAAAGCGTCGAGGAAGAGTTCCGTCAGCACGACGGCGTGGTGACGATCTTGATGTGTTACCAGCGCAGGGCTTCGCCTAAGCACTGCAACAATATGATCGAGGTGGAATTTGGTGGAAGGGGGCACCGCACACGGCTAAGGAACGATCCGTAGATCAACTTGTGTGTCTTTGGGGTGCCCCCTGCCCCCGTATATAAAGGAGCCAAGGGGGAGGGGCTGGCCGGCCAAGCTAGGCGCGCCAGGAGAGTCCTACTCCCTCTGGGAGTAGGATTCCCCCCCCCCAATCCTAGTTGGACTAGGATTCTCCAAGGGGGAGAGAGAAGGAGAGGGGGGCGCCCACCTCTCCTAGTCCTAATAGGACTAGGGGAAGGGGGGAGGCGCGCAGCCCCTAGGGCTGCCCTCTCACTTCTCCTCCAAGGCCCATGTTGGCCCATTATGCTCCCGGGGGTTCCGGTAACCCTCCCGGTATTCCGGTAAAATCCTGATTTTACCTGGAATGCATCCGATGTCCAAACATAGGCTTCCAATATATCATTCTTTACGTCTCGACCATTTCGAGACTCCTCGTCATGTCCGTGATCACATCCGGGACTCCGAACTCCTTCGGTACATCAAAATGCATAAACTCATAATAACTGTCATCGTAACCTTAAGCGTGCGGACCCTACGGTTCGAGAACAATGTAGACATGACCGAGACATGTTTCCGGTCAATAACCAACAGCGGGACCTGGATGCCCATATTGGCTCCTACATATTCTACGAAGATCTTTTATCGGTCAGACCGCATAACAACATACGTTTGTTCCCTTTGTCATCGGTATGTTACTTGTCCGAGATTCGATCGTCGGTATCCAATACCTAGTTCAATCTCATTACCGGCAAGTCTCTTTTCTCGTTCCGTAATACATCATCTCGCAACTAACTCATTGGTTGCAATGCTTGCAAGGCTTATGTGATGTGCATTACCGAGAAGGCCCTGAGATACCTCTCCGACAATCGGAGTGACAAATCCTAATCTCGAAATATGCCAACCCAACATGTACCTTCGGAGACACCTGTAGAGCACCTTTATAATCACCCAGTTACGTTGTGACGTTTGGTAGCACACAAAGTGTTCCTATGGTAAACGGGAGTTGCATATTCTCATAGTTTAAAGGAACATGTATAAGTCATGGATAAAAGCAATAGCAACATACTAAACGATCGGGTGCTATGCTAATGGAATGGGTCATGTCAATCAGATCATTCAACTAATGATGTGATCTCGTTAATCAAATAACAACTCTTTGTCCATGGCTAGGAAACATAACCATCTTTGATTAATGAGCTAGTCAAGTAGAGGCATACTAGTGACACTCTGCTTGTCTATGTATTCACACATGTATTATGTTTCCAGTTAATACAATTCTAGCATGAATAATAAACATTTATCATGATATAAGGAAATAAATAATAACTTTATTATTGCCTCTAGGGCATATTTCCTTCAGTCTCCCACTTGCACTAGAGTCAATAATCTAGATTACAAAGTAATGATTCTAACACCCATGGAGTCTCGGTGCTGATCATGTTTTGCTCGTGGAAGAGGCTTAGTCAACGGGTCTGCAATATTCAGCTCCGTATGTATCTTGCATATCTCTATGTCTCCCACCTGGACCAAATCCCGGATGGAGTTGAAGCGTCTCTTGATGTGTTTGGTTCTTTTGTGAAATCTGGATTCCCTTGCCAAGGCAATTGCACCAGTATTGTCACAAAAGATTTTCATTGGACCCGATACGCTAGGTACTACACCTAGATCGGATATGAACTCTTTCATCCAGACTCCTTCATTAGCTGCTTCCGAAGCGGCTATGTACTCAGCTTCACATGTAGATCCCGCCACGACGCTTTGTTTAGAACTGCACCAACTGACAGCTCCACCGTTTAATGTAAATACGTATCCGGTTTGCGATTTAGAATCGTCCGGATCAGTGTCAAAGCTTGCATCGACATAACCATTTACGACGAGCTCTTTGTCACCTCCATAAATGAGAAACATATCCTTAGTCCTTCTTAAGTACTTAAGGATGTTCTTGACCGCTGTCTAGTGATCCACTCCTGGATTACTTTGGTACCTTCCTGCTAAACTTACAGCAAGGCACACATCAGGTCTGGTACACAGCATTGCATACATGATAGAGCCTATGGCTGAAGCATAGGGAACATTTTTCATTTCCTCTCTATCTTCTGCGGTGGTCGGGCATTGAGTCTTACTCAACTTCACACCTTGTGCCACAGGCAAGAACCCTTTCTTTGCCTGATCCATTTTGAACTTTTTCAAAACTTTGTCAAGGTATGTGCTTTGTGAAAGTCCTATTAGGCGTTTTGATCTATCTCTATAGATCTTAATGCCCAATATATAAGCAGCTTCACCGAGGTCTTTCATTGAAAAACTCTTATTCAAGTATCCCTTTATGCTGTCCAGAAATTCTATATTATTTCCGATCAGCAATATGTCATCCACATATAATATCAGAAATGCTACAGAGCTCCCACTCACTTTCTTGTAAATACAGGCTTCTCCAAAAGTCTGTATAAATCCATATGCTTTGATCACACTATCAAAGCGTTTATTCCAACTCCGAGAAGCTTGCACCAGTCCATAAATGGATCGCTGGGGCTTGCACACTTTGTTAGCTCCCTTCGGATCGACAAAACCTTCTGGTTGCATCATATACAACTCTTCTTCCAGAAATCCATTCAGGAATGCAGTTTTGACATCCATTTGCCAAATTTCATAATCATAAAATGCGGCAATTGCTAACATGATTCGGACAGACTTAAGCATCGCTACGGGTGAGAAAGTCTCATCGTAGTCAATCCCTTGAACTTGTCGAAAACCTTTTGCAACAAGTCGAGCTTTATAGACAGTAACATTACCATCAGCGTCAGTCTTCTTCTTAAAAATCCATTTATTCTCAATTGCTTGCCGATCATCGGGCAAGTCAACCAAAGTCCACACTTTGTTTTCATACATGGATCCCATCTCAGATTTCATGGCCTCAAGCCACTTTGCGGAATCTGGGCTCACCATCGCTTCTTCATAGTTCGTAGGTTCACCATGGTCTAGTAACATGACTTCCAAAATAGGATTACCGTACCACTCTGGTGCGGATCTTACTCTGGCTGATCTACGAAGTTCAGTAGAAACTTGATCTGAAGTTTCATGATCATTATCATTAGCTTCCTCCCTATTTGATGTAGGTGTCACAGGAACAGATTTCTGTGATGTACTACTTCTCAATAAGGGAGTTGATACTGTTATCTCATCAAGTTCTACTTTCCTCCCACTCACATCTTTCGAGAGAAACTCCTTCTCCAGAAAGTTTCCGATTTTAGCAACAAAAATTTTGCCTTCGGATCTGTGATAGAAGGTATACCCAATAGTCTCCTTTGGGTATCCTATGAAGACACATTTTTCCGATTTGGGTTCGAGCTTATCAGGTTGAAGCTTTTTCACATAAGCATCGCAGCCCCAAACTTTAAGAAACGACAACTTTGGTTTCTTGCCAAACCACAGTTCATAAGGCGTCGTCTCAACGGATTTTGATGGTGCCCTATTTAACGTGAATGCGGCCGTCTCTAGAGCATAACCCCAAAAAGATAGCGGTAAATCGGTAAGAGACATCATAGATCGCACCATATCCAGTAAAGTACGATTACGACGTTCGGACACACCATTACGTTGTGGTGTTCCGGGTGGCGTGAGTTGCGAAACTATTCCGCATTGTTTCAAATGTAGACCAAACTCGTAACTCAAATATTCTCCTCCACGATCAGATCGTAGAAACTTTATTTTCTTGTTACGATGATTTTCCACTTCACTCTGAAATTCTTTGAACTTTTCAAATGTTTCAGACTTGTGTTTCATTAAGTAGATATACCCATATCTGCTTAAATCATCAGTGAAGGTGAGAAAATAACGATATCCGCCACGAGCCTCAATATTCATTGGACCACATACATCAGTATGTATGATTTCCAATAAATCTGTTGCTCTCTCCACAGTACCGGAGAACGGTGTTTTAGTCATCTTGCCCATAAGGCACGGTTCGCAAGTGCCAAGTGATTCATAATCAAGTGACTCAAAAATTCCATCAGTATGGAGTTTCTTCATGCGTTTTACACCGATATGACCTAAACGGCAGTGCCACAAATAAGTTGCACTATCATTATTAACTCTGCATCTTTTGGCTTCAACATTATGAATATGTGTATTACTACTATCGGGATTAAGTAAGAACAAACCATTCTTTAATGGCGCATGACCATAAAAGATATTACTCATATAAAAAGAACAACCATTATTCTCTGATTTAAATGAATAACCGTCTCGCATCAAACAAGATCCAGATATAATGTTCATGCTCAACGCTGGTACTAAATAACAATTATTTAGATCTAATATTAATCCCGAAGGTAGATGTAGAGGTAGCGTGCCGACCGCGATCATATCGACTTTGGAACCATTTCCCACGCGCATCGTCACCTCGTCCTTAGCCAATCTTCGCTTAATCCGTAGCCCCTGTTTTGAGTTGCAAATATTAGCAACAGAACCAGTATCAAATACCCAGGTGCTACTGCGAGAATTAGTAAGGTACACATCAATAACATGTATATCATATATACCTTTGTTAACCTTGCCATCCTTTTTATCCGCCAAATACTTGGGGCAATTCCGCTTCCAGTGACCAGTCTGCTTGCAATAGAAGCACTCAGTTTCAGGTTTAGGTCCAGACTTGGGTTTCTTCTCCTGAGCAGCAACTTGCTTGTTGTTCTTTTTGAAGTTCCCCTTTTTCTTCCCTTTGCCCTTTTTCTTGAAACTAGTGGTTTTGTTAACCATCAACACTTGATGCTCCTTTTTGATTTCTACCTCCGCGGCTTTTAGCATTGCGAAGAGCTCGGGCATAGTTTTGGTCATCCCTTGCATATTATAGTTCATCACGAAGCTTTTGTAGCTTGGTGGTAGTGATTGGAGAATTCTGTCAATGACGCAATCATCCGGAAGATTAACTCCCAGTTGAATCAAGTGATTGTTATACCCAGACATTCTGAGTATATGCTCACTGACAGAACCGTTCTCCTCCATTTTACAGCTATAGAACTTATTGGAGACTTCATATCTCTCAATCCGGGCATTTGCTTGAAATATTAACTTCAACTCCTGGAACATCTCATATGCTCCATGGTGTTCAAAACGTCGTTGAAGTCCCGGTTCTAAGCCGTAAAGCATGGCACACTGAACTATAGAGTAGTCATCAGCTTTGCTTTGCCAGACGTTCACAACATCTGGCGTAGCTCTTGCACCAGGCCTGGCACCCAGCGGTGCTTCCAGGACGTAATTCTTCTGTGCAGCAATGAGGATAATCCTCAAGTTACGGACCCAGTCCGTGTAATTGCTACCATCATCTTTCAACTTTTCTTTCTCAAGGAACGCATTAAAATTCAACGGAACAACAGCACGAGCCATCTATCTACACAACATAGACAAGCAAGGTACTATCAGGTACTAAGTTCATGACAAATTAAAGTTCAATTAATCATATTACTTAAGAACTCCCACTTAGATAGACATCCCTCTAATCCTCTAAGTGATCACGTGATCCAAATCAACTAAACCATGTCCGATCATCACGTGAGATGGAGTAGTTTCAATTGTGAACATCACTATGTTGATCATATCTACTATATGATTCACGCTCGACCTTTCGGTCTCTGTGTTCCGAGGCCATATCTGTATATGCTAGGCTCGTCAAGTTAAACCTGAGTATTCCGCGTGTGCAACTGTTTTGCACCCGTTGTATTTGAACGTAGAGCCTATCACACCCGATCATCACGTGGTGTCTCAGCACGAAGAACTTTCGCAACGGTGCATACTCAGGGAGAACACTTCTTGATAATTTAGTGAGAGATCATCTTATAATGCTACCGTCAACCAAAGCAAGATAAGATGCATAAAAGGATAAACATCACATGCAATCAATATAAGTGATATGATATGGCCATCATCATCTTGTGCTTGTGATCTCCATCTTCGAAGCACCGTCATGATCACCATCGTCACCGGCGCGACACCTTGATCTTCATCACAGCATCGTTGTCGTCTCGCCAATCTTATGCTTCTACGACTATCACTACCGCTTAGTAATAAAGTAAAGCATTACATCGCGATTGCATTGCATACAATAAAGCGACAACCATATGGCTCCTGCCAGTTGCCGATAACTCGGTTACAAAACATGATCATCTCATACAATAAAATTTAGCATCACGTCTTGACCATATCACATCACAACATGCCCTGCAAAAACAAGTTAGACGTCCTCTACTTTGTTGTTGCAAGTTTTACGTGGCTGCTACGGGCTTTAAGCAAGAACTCATCTTACCTACGCATCAAGACCACAACGATAGTTTGTCAAACAGACTCCGTTTTAACCTTCTCAAGGACCGGGCGTAGTCACACTCGGTTCAACTAAAGTTGGAGAGACAGTCTTCCGCAAGCCATCTATGTGCAAAGCACGTCGAGGGAACCGGTCTCGCGTAAGCGTACGCGTAAGGTTGGTCCGGATCGTCTCGTCCAACAATACCGCTGAACCAAAGTATGACATGCTGGTAGGCAGTATGACTTGTATCGTCCACAACTCACTTGTGTTCTACTCGTGCAAATTACATCATACCATAAAAACCTAGGCTCGGATGCCACTGTTGGGGAACGTAGTAATTTCAAAAAAAAAATCCTACGCACACGCAAGATCATGGTGATGCATGGCAACGAGAGGAGAGAGTGTTGTCTACGTACCCTCGTAGACCGAAGCGGAAGCGTTGACACAACGTAGAGGAAGTAGTCATACGTTCTCCTCGCGATCCAACCGATCCCAGCACCGTTACTCCGGCACCTCCGAGTTTTAGCACACGTACAGCTCGATGACGATCCCCGGGCTCCAATCCAGCAAAGCGTCGAGGAAGAGTTCCATCAGCACGACGGCGTGGTGACGATCTTGATGTGTTACCGGCGCAGGGCTTCGCCTAAGCACTGCAACAATATGATCGAGGTGGAATTTGGTGGAAGGGGGCACCGCACACGGCTAAGGAACGATCCGTAGATCAACTTGTGTGTCTTTGGGGTGCCCCCTGCCCCCGTATATAAAGGAGCCAAGGGTGAGGGGCTGGCCGGCCAAGCTAGGCGCGCCAGGAGAGTCCTACTCCCTCTGGGAGTAGGATTCCCCCCCCCCCAATCCTAGTTGGACTAGGATTCTCCAAGGGGGAGAGAGAAGGAGAGGGGGGCGCCCACCTCTCCTAGTCCTAATAGGACTAGGGGAAGGGGGGAGGCGCGCAGCCCCTAGGGCTGCCCTCTCACTTCTCCTCCAAGGCCCATGTTGGCCCATTATGCTCCCGGGGGGTTCCGGTAACCCTCCCGGTATTCCGGTAAAATCCTGATTTTACCTGGAATGCATCCGATGTCCAAACATAGGCTTCCAATATATCATTCTTTACGTCTCGACCATTTCGAGACTCCTCGTCATGTCCGTGATCACATCCGGGACTCCGAACTCCTTCGGTACATCAAAATGCATAAACTCATAATAACTGTCATCGTAACCTTAAGCGTGCGGACCCTACGGTTCGAGAACAATGTAGACATGACCGAGACATGTTTCCGGTCAATAACCAACAGCGGGACCTGGATGCCCATATTGGCTCCTACATATTCTACGAAGATCTTTTATCGGTCAGACCGCATAACAACATACGTTTGTTCCCTTTGTCATCGGTATGTTACTTGTCCGAGATTCGATCGTCGGTATCCAATACCTAGTTCAATCTCGTTACCGGCAAGTCTCTTTTCTCGTTCCGTAATACATCATCTCGCAACTAACTCATTGGTTGCAATGCTTGCAAGGCTTATGTGATGTGCATTACCGAGAAGGCCCTGAGATACCTCTCCGACAATCGGAGTGACAAATCCTAATCTCGAAATATGCCAACCCAACATGTACCTTCGGAGACACCTGTAGAGCACCTTTATAATCACCCAGTTACGTTGTGACGTTTGGTAGCACACAAAGTGTTCCTATGGTAAACGGGAGTTGCATATTCTCATAGTTTAAAGGAACATGTATAAGTCATGGATAAAAGCAATAGCAACATACTAAACGATCGGGTGCTATGCTAATAGAATGGGTCATGTCAATCAGATCATTCAACTAATGATGTGATCTCGCTAATCAAATAACAACTCTTTGTCCATGGCTAGGAAACATAACCATCTTTGATTAATGAGCTAGTCAAGTAGAGGCATACTAGTGACACTCTGCTTGTCTATGTATTCACACATGTATTATGTTTCCAGTTAATACAATTCTAGCATGAATAATAAACATTTATCATGATATAAGGAAATAAATAATAACTTTATTATTGCCTCTAGGGCATATTTCCTTCACAATGATGTTGTGGTTGTTGTCGGGCTTCTCGACCAATGTCCACACTTGATTTCTATCAAAGTTGTGTAGCTCTTCATGCATGGCGTTTATCCAATCCGGATCCTCCAATGCTTCTTCAACCTTCATAGGTTCAATGCTAGAGATGAAAGAGTAATGTTCACAAAAGTTAGCTAAACGAGTTTTAGAGCGAGTGATTCTGCCGGTTTGGATATCATTGTAGATTTGCTCGACGATATGATCTTTGGCAATTCTTGCTCGAACTCGTGAAAGCTTTTGCTTGGGTCGGGGTGGAACATCCTCTTCATCTTGTTCTTCTTCTTCTTCTTGGCCTTCTTCATTGTTGACGTTGTTTTTCTCTTGTCGTGGTGGAGAAGTAGGTTGTTGATGTTCATCTTGGTGTACTTCCTCGTTTTCTCCATCTTGGTGTGTTCCACTTGTGGATGCTTCCGTATCAACTCTTGGTTCACCTTGTCGTGAGGTAGAAGCTTCCACTTGGATGGACGAGGTAATCTCCTTCATTTCCTTTGGACGAATCTTGCCGATGGACAAGTCTTGAATTGCTTCCGAAGGGTCTTTGTCTCCTACATCAATTGGCAATTGCTCTACTTGCGAGCCGTTAGATTCATCAAACTTCACATCTACCGTCTCTTCAACCTTTCGGGTGAAATTGTTGTAGACACGGTAAGTGTGAGAGTTTGAGCCATAACCAAGTAGGAAACCTTCATGAGATTTAGGAGCAAATTTAGAACGACGATGCTTATCAAGAATGTAGCACTTTGAGCCGAATACTCAAAAGTATCCAACTTCGGGTTTGTTACCGGTGACGAGCTCGTATGCCGTCTTGCCGAGTAGCTTGTGAAGATACAAGCAATTTGTTGCATGACAAGATGTCTCAACCGCTTCCGCCCAAAAGTGCTTTGGCGTTTTGTACTCATCAAGCATTGTTCTTGCCATCTCGATAAGAGTCCGGTTCTTCCTCTCAACAACTCCATTTTGTTGAGGTGTGTATGTAGCCGAGAACTCGTGTGAAATCCCTTCTTCATCAAGAAAGGTATCCACATTTGCGTTCTTGAACTCCGTTCCGTTGTCGCTTCGAACCTTCTTGATCTTCATGTCAAACTGATTTTGGGCCTTCCTAGTGATGTTTTTGAAGATCTTTTGGACGTGCGATTTGTCATCAAGAAAGAACACCCACGTAAATATTGAAAAATCATCAACTATGACTAGACCAAATGAGTTACCACCGAGACTCTTGTAGGCATTTGGACCAAAGAGATCCATGTGAAGTAGCTCGAGTGGTCTTCTTGTGGTCATAATGTTATTTGCGCAATGACTTCCTCCAACTTGTTTTCCTGCTTGACAAGCACTACAAAGTCTATCCTTGTCAAATATGACATCTTTTATTCCAAGGATGTGATCACCTTTAATAAGCTTATCAAGATTTCGCATACCAACATGACCTAGTCTTCTATGCCACAACCAGCCTTTAGAAGATTTAGCAATTAAGCAAGTTTTAGGTTGAGCCTTTTTAGTGAAATCAACAATGTAAAGATCTCTACGTATACCGGTAAAGACCATTTTATGATTGTCTCTACGAAACACTTGGCAATCTACTTCAGTGAATAGGACATTGAAACCGAAATCCGCAAGTCTAGAAACTAAAAGTAAATTGTATCCAAGGGATTCAACGAGCATGACATTTTGTATGGAGCTATCATGTGAGATGGCCACCTTACCAAGTCCAACCACCTTACACTTTGAATTATCACCAAAAGTGACATATTTTCGAGGGCCGTCGTTTTCAGCAAGCTCATTGAACATATCTTCATCTCCGGTCATATGATCAGTACATCCACTATCAAGGACCCATTCCTTTCCTCCAGCCATGTAGCCACGAAGATTTGCCATAAGACCAAAATGCCTCATTGCACCATCAAGATCATAGTCACTATCATCATCTTCATCATAGTATCCATGTTCAACATCATCTTGTGATTGATCAATTCCTAGAGAGGGTAATTCATTAGATAAATGATTATCACAATGGTTACCTTTATGAATTCTAATAGCTTTGGATATAATATTGCTAATGATTCCAATGTTTCCTTTAGCGCGCATGAGATTGGTAAGCTCAAATAGAAAATCACCAAAATTAGGATCACTAGAATTCATCTTACTCAAGGCAATTGACTTATGGAGAATTTCGTCTAGGTGTTTCAAGGAATAACTTGGAAATCGTTCCTCAAGAAATTTCCATATAGTATAGGCACAATCAAGAGTAGGCAAACTAGCAATCAAATTTTTGGGCAATCCTCTTATGATAAGATTGATGGTTCTAAGATTGCGAATCATGTCAAGATCTTCATCTAGGGTAGGGTGCAAAGGATCAACATGAGGTGCACAAGGGCTAGCAATGTACTTGTTCAAATGATATTCATTGAAAATCTCAAGCATTTCATTTTTCCATTCATGAAAATATTCTCCATCAAGAATAGGAACTCTATGTCTAAGACTCCCCAAAGTAGACACATCCATCTTCCTCCAATGGTGTTTAAACCAAGGCAATGGAGACCAAAGCTCTGATACCAATTGAAAGGATCGAGAAGAGGTGTCTAAAGGGGGGTGATTAGACACTAAGTGCCAAAAGTTGCAGTTTTTAATGTTCTTAAGTTTAGGTGGAGTTTAGCCACAATTTTAACAAACACAATACATATCAAGCAAGCATGCAATGAGTATATGAGCAGCGGAAAATAAAGCATGCAACTTGCAAGAAAGTAAAGGGAAGGGTTTGGAGTATTCAAACGCAATTGGAGACACGGATGTTTTTGGCGTGGTTCCGATAGGTGGTGCTATCGTACATCCACGTTGATGGAGACTTCAACCCACGGAGGGTAACGGTTGCGCGAGTCCACGGAGGGCTCCACCCACGAAGGGTCCACGAAGAAGCAACCTTGTCTATTCCATCACGGCCGTCGCCCACGAAGGACTTGCCTCACTAGCGGTAGATCTTCACGAAGTAGGCGATCTCCTTGCCCTTACAAACTCCTTGGTTCAACTCCACAATCTTGTCGGAGGCTCCCAAGTGACACCTAGCCAATCTAGGAGACACCACTCTCCAAGAAGTAACAAATGGTGTGTTGATGATGAACTCCTTGCTCTTGTGCTTCAAATGATAGTCTCCCCAACACTCAACTCTCTCTCACAGGATTTGGATTTGGTGGAAAGAAGATTTGAGTGGAAAGCAACTTGGGGAAGGCTAGAGATCAAGATTCATATGGTAGGAATGGAATATCTTGAGCTCAACACATGAGTAGGTAGTTCTCTCTCAGAAAATGTGTATTGGAAGTGAAGGCATGTTCTGATGGCTTTCTCCACGAATGAAGAGTGGGTGGAGGGGTATATATAGCCTCCACACAAAATCTAACCGTTACACACAATCTGCCAAACTCGGTGGGACCGAATCATTAAACTCGGTCGGACCGATTCAGCAAACCTAGTGACCGTTAGGATTTTCGGTGGGACTGAGATGCAACTCGGTAGGACCGATATGGTTAGGGTTAGGGCATAACGTAATCTCGGTGTGACCAATTACACAAACTCGGTGGGACCAATTTTGGTAATAAGCAAACCAGAGAGTTGGCCAGGCAAACTCGGTGAGACCGATTAAACAAACTCGGTGGGACCGATTTTGGTAATGAGCTAACCAGAAGATTTGCATTGCAATCTTGGTAGTACTGATTGCTCAAACTCGGTGAGACCGATTTTGGTAATGGACATACACATAGAGATTACAATCCCATCTCGGTGAGACCGAGATCCCTATCGGTGAAACCGATTTGCTAGGGTTTGTGGCAGTGGCTATGACATGTGAAATTCGGTGGCGCCGGATAGAAAGAATCGGTGGGGCCGAGTTTGACTTTTGGTTTAGGTCATATGTGAATGTGGGAAGGTAGTTGAGGATTTTGGAGCATATCACTAAGCACATGAAGCAAGAAGCTCATTAAGCAACACCTCATCCCTCCTTGATAGTATTGGCTTTTCCTATAGACTCAATGTGATCTTGGATCACTAAACTAGAAAATGTAGAGTCTTGATCTTGAAGCTTGAGCCAATCCTTTGTCCTTAGCATCTTGAAGGGGTTCCACATCCTCTAGTCCATGCCACTCCATTGTTGAACTTATCTGAAACATGCTAGGTAAAAGTGTTAGTCCAACAAGAGATATGTTGACATTAATTACCAAAACCACCCAGGGAGCACTTGTGCTTTCAGGGGGCACTTCGCCCACCATGGAGCGGCGTCTGCGTGACATCATATTCGCACGCAATGGTCTTATCTTTTTCTCTACATGTTTAGTACGATTGTGTACAATATCTGACATGCATAATAAAAAATAGTTAGATTTTGTAAGGCCTAAGGGGTTCATGCAAAAATCAAGACTGATGGTAGCAAACGAGTGGATGGATCCAAAACTAATGATAGCAGGTAGATTATAGCTTCAGTTTAAAAAGATAGACAATAGATCATCTATTGTTTGTTGCCCACCCAACATGTACCACATAGAAGACCCTAGATGAACCAGATAGTAGACAGATACTATTCGTTGCTGGCTCGATATGAGACCCATGGGCAATTCAAAACTCAAGATTGAACGATAAAGTAGCAGGTATAATAACCGATGTATAACGTAAGCAAACACGAAAGACTGCGACCTCTCTTCCGGAACTGTGTAGTCCTCAGGTTCATCTGCTCAGTCGATGATGGTAATGCAGTTGGCGTGGCTGCCGGCAACGGGGAAGATGATCTGAGGCGGCGAAAGGAAGTCTGCAGGGGGGATCTCTGCTGGAGTGAACGCTTCTGTCGATGGTGCACCTCAGGTGGGGTGGATGACGGCATGGCAGGAGCAGGACATAACACACAGAGTTTTCTTTGATGCCTATCTGAAAATGAAGTAAATCTGTAAGGGCTACTTAGAATTGGAGGATTCTATAAACGCAGGGACAGGAAAAACACAGGAATAGGATAGGAATGCACGTGCAAAACAGAGCATTTGGAAACATAGGATTTCAGTCAACCTGGGTGTTTGGCTCACATGAATTGGAAGAACAGAGGAATGGAGAAACAAAGTGATGCGATGAGTGTACAACCTCTTTGGCATAGCCTTGTGGACCTCAACATCATTGGGTTGGACGTGGAGGATGGTGATGATGCTGGAGTGACTGTCAGAGGCGGGGAAGAAGATCCGAGGCCTCTGGAAACGGCGCCGAGGGTACTGCTCCACTGTGATGGACGGTTCCATCGTTGGAGCAGCTCTGCTAAGGTGTACGGTGACGAGGCTGAAGCATGACAAGATAGACAACGTTAATCTGAAGTGGGACCCTAATATCATCTGCAATAGATGATGTAAAATACATCACCAAAAAGTGCTAGATGTAAAACGCATCAGCCGCGCCACGGCCGCTCTGACAGATGCTGTAAGTACTGTTCACTCTGAACTTAACTGAAGAAAATGAACTTCAGAGTCGAAACTGGATTTTACTGTTGAAACTGATTGAACTAGTAATAGAGCATTGCAATAGATGTTTAGGGCGTTCGAGCACTAGTAGCAGAGAAGCAGTGATCTAAATTAGTAGACGCTCGAGCAGGGAACGCACTAGCAGAGAGCAAGTCGTGCAGTAGCATCGCGAACGAGTGCTAAAACAGCAACTCATGTAGCTGCCGGAGGTCGTGCAGCAGCAGCAGCAGCACAAGCGAGAGCAAGAGCAGAGCAGCAGAATGAACGAAAGCAGGAGCAGTGCAGCAGCGCGACCGACAGCAAGAACAGAGCCGCAGCACGAGCGAGAGTCGGAGCAGCTGCAGCTAGTGCCATTGTGGAAGTCGCCGCCGAGGAAGCAACGACATGGGGGAGAGACACCATGGATGATGTGGCTGGCGACGGCACCATCGATGGAGACATGCCATGTCTGCTCGGTATCGAGCACCGGCAGCCCCGTGAGATCGAATAAAAGATACAATGCAGCGGTGAGTGCAGAACCTCCTTGGTGGCGCCGAGTTGGCCTCGGCTTCATTGGAGGAATTGGTGAGGGTGTTGCAGTTCTGGTGGGGCAGGTCAAGATGGCGCTGTGGGGATTGAAGTGGCGCGATAGACGAGGCGAACATCGGGGCAGCTCCTTGGAGGTGGAGGACGGGGCGGCTGATCCGACGGGACGACGAGATCAACAACGGATCCTCATCCGGTGCGGCGGATAAGGGATGGCAAGCTGTTGCGGTGGACGACGTAGTCGGGGAAGAGTCTCCGGCTGGGCGGCGGCCGGGAGGCCGACGGAGGAGCGTGGGGTTTCGCGGGTTTTGGCGGCCTCGGTGTACGAATGGGGGGGCGAAGGGGAAGGGGGGAGCCAAGCTTAGGGACACGCTTGTCCGAAATGTAGGGTAAGTTACCAGCGTACCCCCACCGGTTTTGACACCGCGACGTGGAGCTTCATTTCTGACTGAGGGGTAGAAGGGGGATTTCATGTGTCTGGGCTGCGGGAGTGAGGGAGTCCTGGATTAGGGGTGTTCGGATAGCCGGACTACATCTCCCGCCGGACTCCAGAACTATGAAGATACAAGATTGAAGACTCCGTCCCATGTCCGGAAGGTTCTTTCCTTGGCGTAGAAGGCAAGCTAGGCGTGCGGATATTCAAGATCTCCTACCAATGTAACCGACTCTGTGTAACCCTAACCCTATCCGGTGTCTATATAAACCGGAGGGTTTTAGTCCTTAGGACAGAATCATCTTCATACACAATCAAACCATAGGCTAGCTTCTAGGGTTTAGCCTCCTTGATCTCGTGGTAGATCCACTCTTGTAATACCCATATCATCAATATTAATCTAGCAGGAGTAGGGTTTTACCTCCACCGAGAGGGCCCGAACCTGGGTAAAACAAAGTGTCCCCTGTCTCCTGTTACCATCCGACCTTGACGCACAGTTCGGGACCCCCTACCCGAGATCCGCCGGTTTTGACACCGACACTGGTGCTTTCATTGAGAGTTCCTCTGTGTCGTCACCTTTAGGTTCGATGGCTCCTTTGATCATCAACGGCGATGAGGTCCAGGGTGAGACTTTTCTCCCCGGACAGATCTTCGTCTTCGGCGGCTTCGCTCTGCGGGCCAACTCGCTTGGCCATCTAGAGCAGATCGAAAGCTACGCCCCTGGCCATCAAGTCAGGTTTGGAAGCTTAAACTACACGGCGGATATCCGTAGAGACTTGATCTCCCACGGATTTGAGCCACAATCGAGCGTGCCGCACTGTCAAGAAGGGCATGATATAGCTCTGCTCCCGAACAGTGTCCTGGAGGCCGCATACGCGCCGATCCCGATCCTTTATTCGGAGCCCGCTGCGTTCGTCGAGGAAGAATGGTTGGACGTCACCTCAGGGGCTGCGACGTTAAAAGCGATCGAGCCGAACGCCAGTCCCGCACTCCGCGTTGCCCATGACTCCAAGAAGCCGGATTATTCTCCGAACTCCGGGCTTCCCAAGCCCCCGCCGATCGAATCTGATTGGGCTCCTATAATGGAGTTCACCGCCGCGGACGTCTTTCAGTGCTCACCTTTTGGTGGCATCCTGAATTCTTTCAAGTCTCTCTCTTTATCAGGAGAGCCCAGACCGGATTATGGTCTGCGAGGTTGGGATTCGGACGATGAAGAAATTCAAAACCCACCCACCACCCACTTGATAGCCACTGTCGAAGATCTGACCGACATGCTTGACTTCGGCTCCGAAGACCTCGACGGTATGGACGACGAATACGGAGACGAACCGGAACCAGCTCCCACAGGGAACTGGTTATCCACCACACACAACGACGTACTCATGGTGGATACACCGGAAAATATTGACAATGAGGAAAAAGGGGGCGAAAAGAAGGGTGAACCCTCCGGGAAGCACTCAAAGCGGCGACGTAAACGCCGAGCTAAACCCCGCCTCAATCAAGACCCCGCCATAGAGCAGGACGAATCGGCAGGTGACGAACATGCCCCAGAACAGCCGTGTGAACATCGCAACATGGGTAGAGAAGACGAACAGTCTTCCCCCTGTCATAACCAAACTCCAGACGATATCACGCCGGATAAAACCATGGAGCAGAAGAATCTCCAAAAAAGACTAGCTGCCACAATACGCAGCCTAAAAAAGCAGAAGCAAAAGCTAAGGACGGCGGAAAACGCACTCAAGACAAGATGGAGCAAAGTAATCAAGACCGCAGACAAATACAGCGGCATCCGCCGCACCAAAAGCTATCCGAAGAGAAAGCTACTGCCCGAATTCCATCAGGAGGCCCTAGAGCCCCCAAACATGGAAAATAACAAGGCTGCACGGTTGGATAGACGACCTACCGGCCACCACAAAATGGCAAACGGCGCAGCACACAATGCGGCATGCGACCCAATTAAAGATCCGCATCATGCCCCAGCCAGATCCATTTACGGACAAAGGAAGCACGCTCCCATGAGCAATGTAGAAAATACACCATCAGAATCCGGCGCAATCAAATACAGGGGTGCCGCACACCCCCTATGCTTCACCGATGAGGTTTTGGAATATGAATTTCCAGAGGGGTTTAAACCCGTTAACATAGAGTCATACGATGGAACAACAGACCCCGGAGTCTGGATCGAGGATTATATCCTCCACATCCATATGGCTGGAGGAGACGATCTCCACGCCATAAAATATTTTACCTCTTAGGCTCAAAGGGCCAGCTCGGCACTGGCTTAAAAGCCTTCCCGAAAATACAATCGGAAGTTGGAAAGAGCTCGAGGACGCTTTCCGAGCAAATTTTCAAGGGACCTACGTCTGCCCCCCGGATGCAGACGACCTCAGTCACATAACCCAGCAGTCCGGAGAATCAGCTCGGCAGTTCTGGAACAGATTCCTCACTAAAAAGAATCAAATAGTGGATTGTCCGGACGTCGAAGCCCTAGCGGCTTTCAGGCATAATGTCCGAGACGAATGGCTAGCCAGACACCTCGGCCAAGAGAGGCCAAGAACAATGGCCGCACTCACAAGCCTCATGTCCTGCTTTTGCGCAGGAGAGGACAGCTGGTTAGCACGATGCAACCCCAACGACACAAGTACATCAGAAATCAGAGATGGAAATGAGAAGCCGCGACGACATAAGGATCATCGCCAAATCAAAAAGAAAAGTCTGAAGAGCACGGCAGTCAACGCCGGATTCAAAATCTCACAGAACAATCAGACAAAGCCAACCCCTCAGGATAACAGGGAAGATCCGTCCAGCCTAAAAAGAATCATGGACAGGACATGTCAGATACATAGCACTCCTGGGAAACCTGCTAACCATACCCACAGAGACTGTTGGGTTTTCAAACAGTCCGGAAGGCTCAACGCCGAACACAAGGGGCTCGACACACCTAGCGAGGAAGAAGACGAACCCCAAAAGCAGCACACCAGGAAGCAAAAGAACTTCCCACAAGAAGTCAAAACAGTGAACTCACTTCACATAACAAGGCATGAGGCACCCATAAAGGTCCGCATATTCAAGTCTAAATCTCAGGCGTCTCGCCACTGGTCATTAAAGCCAATAACTTTCAATCGGCTAGATTATTCTCGAAATGTCAAGCATGCGGGCCGGACCGCCTTGGTAATTAAACCAATAATAGACGGATTCCAGTTTACCAATGTCCTTATGGACGGGGGCAGTGGACTAAACTTGATATATCAAGATACAATTCGTAGCATGGGCATAAACCCAACAAGAATCCGTCACAGTAAAACCTCCTTTCAAGGGGTAGCACCCGGCCCGGACACCCATTGCATGGGTTCTATTCGGCTGGCAGTCATATTTGGCTCCGCCAATAACTTTCGTCGCGAGAAGCTGATCTTCCACATAGTCCCGTTTTCAAGCCGCTATCAAGCACTACTGGGACGAGGAGCCTTCGCGCGCTTTAATGCAATATCGCATTACGCATCCCTCACGCTGAAGATGCCCGGTCCTCGAGGCATCATCTCTTTAAAGGGAATGCACTAAAATACGTCTCCTCCAAAAGGAGGATTGCACGGCTGCCTAAACAGCCGCGCAATAAAATGGCCCCGCCGTCCAACAGACCTTTTCGATATAAGTCACAGAAGGCCATGGCCCCTGACTCCATGAGTTCGGCAAGAGCCCCCCATCATCGTCGGCTCACTACGCCATACAAGGGGCTGCACACAGAGACAATAACGCTCGCTTCATTCATTTTTATTTTTTATTATTCTTTTTGTCCCGCACGACCCATTTTAAATTTAAATTCCTCTCTTTCACAGATGAATGTCGTACGGCGCCCGTCCAGGACACGGCACAGCGGAGACACAGGCGCAGACATGCAGTAGGGACCCGCCTCAAGGATTGTTTTTTAGATTAAGGCCCTGCGTAAACCTTTTTTACTGTCTCTTGCTGTTATATATCCCCTGGTTCGTTTTACCATAACCAAGGAGGAGACTGGCGTCTTGGCATGTGGCCACGCCAGAATTATTGCTCGTACCTGGACACGAAGGGCTTTTTTCTTTCTTTTTATATAAAAGGGGGAGGGTGTTGTTCCGCACACACCCACAAAGACCGAACACCTTAGGGAGTGTTCGGCGTCGCGAGTTTTGGCACTATATGCATCAGCTTTGAGTCATGATTTTGGTCACATGTTGGGTTGCCCGGCTCCTGTGTTCGGCCACCTTACGTTCCGTTCTGTCGGCTAAGGTGGCTCCAGGAGAACTACTGCGATTGCGCCCCGGTTCGACCGGGCGAGCGCCTCAGTAGAGAAAGCCGAAAACCGACTGTCATGATGTAGCGAGAGACTGGTCGCCACTCGATGACTCATAGGGGTTTATCGAACTCCTCCGTTTTGATGAAGGGCCGCTTCCCGGTCAGGCTAGCATGCGTCCCGAATTCGGATGAACGCAGTCGCCATTCCTGGGCTACCTAAAGAGTCCCACTGTCAAGCTCCTATGGCTAAGTGAAATTGTTAAAGCATTATAGTCCGGATTGCCTAGCCCGCTGCGCTATCACCTCCTTTGTAGGACCAAGACGTTGGGTTAAGTGTGATATTGCGTTTTCAGCACGCACCCCCGCACTATGTGCATGGGGGCTGAAGCCAACGACTGCAATCTTTCAGAATTTGTATATATATATATATATTAAAACGGCCGCACAGGAGAGGTTTTCATTACTTGAAGGCACAAGTCTAAAATACGCCATCTATAAAAATACTGATCTATGATTACATATGCTGTCATAACGCAGCATCTTTCGTACACTGCGTCTCAATTATACGAGCGCCCGCGAGGACCTCCTCAAAAAAGTGTTCGGCAGGATTTCGGCCTTCAGCCGAATCACGAGACGCAACAGCGGTAGGATCCATATCTGCCCAATATGTCTTAACTCGGGCAAGAGCTAGCCGAGCACCCTCCGTGCACGCTGACCTCTTCAAAGCTTCTACTTGAGGCACCACATCAAGAAACTGCTGCACCAAGCTAAAATAGCTTGTCGGTTTCGATCCGCCTGGGCATAAGCAATCCATGGCATACGTCATGGCGAGTCCGGACAATCTATTCAGCTCGGCCCATTGGGCCAGGCGATCGTCCACCGCAAGTGGACGCCTTGGATTGGTGAACTGCGACCAGAAGAGTTTTTCCACTTCATGATTCTCCTTATCCTGAAAGTATCTGGTCGCATCGGCAGCACTAGCTGCCAAGTCCAGGTAGATGTCCTTCACACTCCACGCTCGGTCCAACAGGGCAAACCTCGAATCACAAAATTGTCGCCGCAGCAAGAAGGGCTTTCCATCCGCAATCAGTCCGACTTGACGTAGCTCTTCCTTTGTCGCTCTCACCACAGAGCAGGCGTCCTTGAGGTCAGCAACGGCTTTCTCCAAATCCGTCTGCCTGGCTCGGCCTTCCTCCTCAAGATATCTGCAACGGTCAGTAACACTTTTCAACCCTATGACAATATTGGCCATCTCATCCCTGCTTCGGCAATGGGCAGCCTGTTCGGCCCCCAGCTCTTCACGGGCTCTCAAGGCAGCTGCATCGCTTCTTCTGGCTTGGCTCTTCGCTTTGGAGAGTTCGGCCCTAAGTCCTTCCACGGCTGCCGCACCATCTGCATCAAGTATACACACGGTAAGATTTTGACCTAGATCTCCTCTTACTAACAATCGCCATGAAAAATCAATACCTTGAGCATCATCAAGCCGCTGGTTAACCAGCGCGATGTCGGCCTCTGCCTCGTCAAGTTGCCGTTTCATTTCGGCAAAATCCTGAGTCCGGCTCGACCCCGGACAATTAGCCGCCTACATATACAGACGCCATTTTAGGGACCTGGGATTAAGATCCTCTGCGTGCCGCACATCTTTGCGCCACACAGAGTCTCAGGGGCTACTGTCTACACAGGACGCATGTTGTTATGCGTAATTAACACTAATGTCCGTTATTTAAAACGTACCTCAAAACCCGCCAACAAACTCTTGACGGCCTCGTTCAGTCCGCCTCCCGCGGCTGCAATTTTTTCAACCACCGTGTGCATCAACACACGATGCTCCTCTGAAATAGAAGCTCGGCCCACCAGAACCTTTAGCTCCCCCGGCCGAACACCAGTCAGCGCCGGACTCGTCCCACGGCCCTCTTCGGACGCCGGGCACGGAGAGCCTTGTGGGGTCATGTGATCGTCTTCTGCCTCTGGCAGATTCGGAGAGATCCTCTGTGATGACACTTCGACATCGTCCGCCTTGTCAGGCGATGCAGAAAGAGGAGGCGTCCCACTCTCCATCATCTCCGGAAGGAGATCCCCCGACGAAGAGTTCTGCTGTGAGGGGTCGAGGTCCAAACTACAAGGCAAAGTTTCGGTCAAACACTTTTCAGATATAAAGCAAGGATTTCTCTTAAGAACAATTCCTTTTCTACTTACGGCTCGTTGGAGAGCCGCTCCCCTTGCGGACTCAATTCGGCCGAGGGGCTCCTCGGCGACGGGTCCTCTGACATGGATTCTTTCCCCCGTTTTGAAGCTTGGACTTCCGGGTCGTCAGTGGTGGCCCTCTTCTTTCCCCTAGGAGGGGGACTTTCAATTCCCCCCTTCGGAGTAACCTCTCTCGAAGAGGCCATGGTTTCCTTGTTGGTCCCCTTATCTCCCTCCAAAGGCACTACCTCTAGCATCCTGACTAGCACGGGATCCAGCCTGGTTTCAGGAAGGGGAGCCGGACACCGGATCAGCTTCGCTTTTGCTATCCACTCCTGCTTAAAGGAAGAAATGCTGTTAAAAAGCAAGTAAAACTATGTGGATAGAAGGTCCGAACACAAGGTCACCTACCTGAGTATCCGGGCGACTGCGGCTTAGGCCAGCATCCTCGATCAGGTCCAGACTCGCTTCATGCGGTCCGAAGAACAGTTTATGCATCTCCTCAGGCATTACGCCCATAAAATTTTGGAGGACTTGCGGTCCCTCTGGGTTGAACTCCCATAAGCGAAGGGGACGACATTGGCCGGGCAGTGTCCGCGAATCAGCATGACTTGTGTCACCTTGACCAGGTTGAGGCCTCCTTCCAGGAGGTCCTTAATGCGACCCTGTAGCAGAGGAACATCTTTGGGCAAACCCCGATCTAATTCCGTATTGATCCACGATGCTAACTGTGGCGGGGGACCCCGAGCGAAAGGCCGAAGGCGCCACCCACGTGGTGCCCCGAGGAGCGGTAATATAGAACCACTCCCGTTGCCATAAGCCGAGCCCTTCTTGAAGAGCGCCTTCGGGCCAAGGAGTGTCGGCTTTTCTTTTTATAGTGGCACCTCCGCACTCTGCGTGGCGCCCCTCGATTATCTTCGGTTCTACTTTGAAGGTCTTGAGCCATAGCCCGAAGTGAGGGGTAACATGGAGGAATGCTTCACACATAACTATGAAAGAGGAGATGTGGAGGATGGACTCCGGAGCTAGGTCATGAAATTCCATCCCGTAATAGAACATCAGCCCCCTTACAAAAGGATCCGTTGGGAAGCCTAATCCACAGAGGAAGTGGGAGATGAATACTACGCTCTCGCCTGGCTGAGGGCTGGGGATCGCTTGTCCTTGAACAGGCAGCCTGTGCGGAATCTCGCTGGTCAGAAATCTAGTTTCCCTCGACTTTGATACGTCCTCCTCCGTGACAGAGGAGGGCATCCATCGACCCTGAAGATTAGAACCGGACATTGTTGCAGGTTCGGCGAGCCTGAAATCTGGAAGCCTAGGGTGTTAGAACTCGAGGCGACAGGCGAGCTTGTTTTGGGAATAGAAGAGGGGACGGGGCCTTGGTCTCTTTATAAGAGGCAGAATACCAAGAGCCCTCCCCATAACCGTCTTGGACTAGCCTTGAGTTAGGCAGGACGTGCTAACAGGCACGTTTGGGTTACCCACGTCCCTATTAATGAGAATCCCGTTAAAAGGGGCGCACGATCTCTGCTTCGATAAGACGTGCCAAGGAAGCCGCCTCGTTAAACGTGTAGCGGTGGAACAGTAAAAATATTCCGTACAGAAGGCTTGGCCGCAGTGTTATGGTGCACCGCGTGATACGTCAGCAGATTTGATTTGTGTTAATATTATTCTCTATATGGCAATATGTGGAAACTTGTTTTGCAGAGCCGGACACTTTTTTGGTGTTATTCATCTTCTTGAAGAACTTGGAGGAGGCTACTGAGGGAGTCCTGGATTAGGGGGTGTTCGGATAGCCGGACTACATCTCCCGCCGGACTCCAGAACTATGAAGATACAAGATTGAAGACTCCGTCCCGTGTCCGGAAGGTTCTTTCCTTAGCGTAGAAGGCAAGCTAGGCGTGCGGATATTCAAGATCTCCTACCAATGTAACCGACTCTGTGTAACCCTAACCCTATCCGGTGTCTATATAAACCGGAGGGTTTTAGTCCGTAGGACAGAATCATCTTCATACACAATCAAACCATAGGCTAGCTTCTAGGGTTTAGCCTCCTTGATCTCGTGGTAGATCCACTCTTGTAATACCCATATCATCACTATTAATCTAGCAGGAGTAGGGTTTTACCTCCACCGAGAGGGCCCGAACCTGGGTAAAACAAAGTGTCCCCTGTCTCCTGTTACCATCCGACCTTGACGCACAGTTCGGGACCCCCTACCCGAGATCCGCCGGTTTTGACACTGACAGGGAGCGATTTCGGATGAGGAGGGAGTTCTCGCGCGCGTCCAAATTTCGGGATAACAAGGCGCGGCGCGGGTTGGAGAAGCGGGAGTTTCAAAGCAGGTGAGATAGAAGATACTCGAGCTTGAAAATTTCGGGATAACAAGGCGCGGCGCGGGTTGAAGAAGCGGGAGTTTCAAAGCAGGTGAGACAAAAGATACTCGAGCTTGAAAATTTCGGGATAACAAGGTGCGGATTCCTTGTTCGGCAGAACAAACTTAACGTGTAAAAAAACAATTCATACAAGACACAAGAGAGTCATCTCCCCTTTTACTATATTGCTATAGATGCCATTGAAAAAACTACAAGAAAAATGTAAAAAAATCGGGAGAACAAGATTACCCTGCACAGTACCAAATCGATTCGCACTTCCCTCAACAACAACAAAAAACAAATCAATTCCCACCAAAGAAAGAGTAATGTCCCTTTTTATATGATTACAGATGCCATGATCTCGAATTTCAATTTTTGAATCCACGTTATGTTGAATTCAAATATATCGTTAGGTGACCTTGCGGTTTATAATTGGTGTAGTCGTACATTTTGATCTTCCATCATATATGAACATTTTACTCCACCATGTGAACATATATATTGTCGTCTACCATATGGACTAAATTTGAATCAATTTTCCTTATTTGAATACGATTGTTGTCAAGTTATACAATAATTTAAATATTATCTTGATAACAAAAAACATACATATAGCAGTAATCATATTTCACTGTGAACTACATGTACCATACGCTCTCCAATTCAAATATTTGTATCCATTTTATGTTGAATTCAAATCATAGTACATTATTGGTCTAGGTAGCAAGATGTTTGGGATAATCTAAACCCTGTTTATAATTTTTGGCTGAATTGGGACAAGTTTTGGTATAAGCCTCTTGCAAAACCGGAGATTCTATCGACAAGCCTCGTGGTTCCGAGAGGGAACGTGTCACCTTTGTGTGCGAAACAATATACGCTGCCTCCCCCTGATTTTATTTACAGAGGCAACATAGAACTATATGAGTGCCTTGTTAAATTTTGGAATTATTTCGGGTTCATTTGGCCTTTTTATACATTAATTGAGTTTCTGGACTTTTAATGTGCATAATCTAAATATGAATTGCATGCACATGCTCCGGTGCACCAAAGTGGGTTGAAAAATCACATGTGTCCTTGGTTGAATTTCTAGGTCCCATGGAAGAAATGATAATGAAATTCAAACATCTGGGCGTCATGACTCGGCTGAGAACATCGAGAAACTTTGATTTTAAATTCATGTAAATCCAAAACTCGCCTGGAAATCATGCAACTAGGCATGGTGTCATGTCATGGCACTAACATGTTGTGGTAAAAAATCGGGCCATTTGGAAGCTCGTGGTTCTAAGAGGGAACATGCCACCTTTGAGTGTGAAACGATATACGCTGCCCCCCCCCCTTGAGTTTCTTAACAAAGGCAACATGGAACTACATTAGTGCCCTCTTAAATTTTGGAATTATTCCAGGTTCGTTTGTCGTTTTTTATACATTAATTGAGTTTCTGGTCATTTAATGTGCATAAGTCAAATTTGAACTACAAGCACATGCTCTCGTGCACCAAAGTTGGTTGAAAAATCACATTTGTGTCCTCAGGTGAATTTCTAGGTCCCATGCAAGAAATGAGAATAAAATTTAAACATCTGGGCATCGTGGCTCGGCCGAGAACATTGAGAAACTTGGTTTTAAAATTCTTGTAAATCCAAAACACATCTGAAAATCATGAAACTTGGCATGGATGTCATGTCATGGTACTACCATGTTGTGGTAAAAAAAATGGCCGAATAGGAACAGATTTTGGTATAAGCTTCTTGCAAACCGAAGCTTCTCTCAAGAAGGCTCGTGGTTCTGAGAGGGAACGTGCCACCTTTGAGTGCGAAACGATATACGTTGTCCCCCTTGAGTTTATTTACAAAGGCAACATAGAACTACATGAGTGCCCTGTTAAATTTTGGAATTATTCCGGCTTCGTTTGGCCTTATTTACACATCAATTGAGTTTTTGGTCATTTAATGTGCATAATTCAAATTTGAACTACAAGCACATGCTCCCGTGCACCAAAGTTGGTTGAAAAATCACATTTGTGTCCTCGGGTGAATTTCTACTCCCTCCTTCCATCTATATAGGTTCTAATGCGTTCTTCGAGGCTAAATTTGACCAAACGTTAGAGCAATAATATAGGACATGCAATTTACACAAAGCATACCTTCAAATTTGTATACCAAAGGAGCTTCCAATAATATAATTTTCACAGTATACATCTCATGTGCTATTAATCTTGTCAATAGTCAAAGGCTGTCTTGAAAAACACATTAGGCCCTATATAGATGGAAGGAGGGAGTAGGTCCCATGCAAAAAATGAGAATAAAATTCAAACATCTGGGCATCGTGGCTCGGTCGAGAACATTGAGAAACTTGGTTTTAAAATCATGAAACTTGGCATGGTGTCATGTCATGGTAGTACCATGCCGTGGTTAAAAAAATTGGCCGAATAGGAACAAATTTTGGTATAAGCTTCTTGCAAATCGGAGCTTCTCTCAAGAAGGCTCGTGGTTCTGGGAGGGAGCGTGTCACCTTTGTGTGCATAATTCAAATTTGAAATACAAGCACATATTCCAGTGCACCAAAGTTGGTTGAAAAATCACATGTGTGTCCTCGGGTAAATTTATAGGTTCCATGCAAGAAAGGGGAATGAAATTCAAAATTCTGGGCGTCGTGGCTGGGTTGGAAGCATTGAGAAACTTAGTTTTTTAATTCCTGTAAATCCAAAACACGCATGAAAATAATGAAACTTGGCTTGGTGCCATGACATGGCACCAACATGCTGTGGTAAATTTGCAGTCCGATTTGCGAAGGCGCACACATTAACACTCAACAAAGTCATTTTGGAACAAGTGATATCACGTTACAATCGGAAACACAGGTATTATTGAAACCGTGGGCGTTCTACTTACTAGTACCATTTACATGCCGCCACGCGTCCCCATTTTTTATTAGGTAGGAGGCGTCGTGCAGGGTAGCTATTTGAGTACGAGAGGCGTGTGATCAAACCCCTGCGCGTGCTTATCGAGAGGAGAGCCCTTTGACCTCCATCTGCCGTCCACCTCTCTCCCAAGGTCTCCATTAATGGCGCCCGAGCCTCTATTTAATGGCGTGGCTATGTCTCACTCGACTGAGATTTAAGAGAGAAAAAAGAAAATCTGAAAGAACGGATCTTGATGTAAGATCCGACGGACCTATATAGCATCTGCTGCGACTTATAGCAAGACTGATGAATATATAAGGACGATTAAATTTTTTTTGATCAAAGAAGGTCTTGCCCCTTCTGATTTTCATTAATGAAAACCACCACAATTCACAAGAAGTTCAGCACAACTCCAGCCTAACACGAAGGACTAAAAGCTACCAGATTGAAATCGCAACATCCCAAGAGGCCAACAAAGGCCAAACATCCACGCTAGAATCCAACATTTCACAACCGACGACACAATCCACATCCTAAACCGATTATTACATCAAAAGAAAACAGGAAACTGAAGGACACGCGCTCTGGTGATCGGCGAGCTTGTGGTAAGTGACAAAGTCTCCGCAGAAGCTGATTTTTTTTTTTGAAACATCAAGTGGCCAGAGACTCGAAAACTTATTTGCCCATTAGTGACTTGTCAGGGCAGTGGATTTTAGTTTGTACGATAATGCTGCATCCACCTAAACTAACAAAAGTTCTTACGTAAACTTCCTAGTAATTCCCTCTTCGTAGGTGCAACATTACTCCTAACATTTGTAATATCAGTTTGAAACTTGTAATATTGCCATGTCCTATTCCTGCGTTTTAAAAATCCTACGAATCAAACAGGTCCTGAGTTGGTGACGATGTTGTGCCTCCCATCTTTCACGAATAGTCGTCGGATCTAGATCTGAGGCATACAAACCAAGCTTCTCCATTTTTGCAAAAAGATGCCCGCACTTGTTCCCTATTTACAAACAACTCCTTGTCTATCACAATCAGCCTCTTCTCCTCCCCACCACATCTAGGAGTAGAAGGCCGTGGAAAAATCTGGCGCAATGGCCGCCGCCGGAGCCGTCCACCCCTAATCTTGGTGTTCCGTGCAATGCACGGGCATCTACGCACGGGAAATAATGTCGAACAGGGCTAGCTGTAAGCAGGCTAGCTCTACAGCCATGATGATAGTGACTGCAGATGGTGAGGCTGACTATGGTATGCCGAACACGGCGCCTATACTCAGGTGTCATCTTCGGCGCAGGGTCTTGTCACTTCACTGTGAGGAGCAGCACATAATAATTTGACCAACGGGTAGTACAGTGCTAGTACTCCTACTACTACATTGGTAGTACTACTACTAGTAGTACTAGTAGCACCACCGTCTGGATTTAGGAGTACTACCACGTCCATCTGGATTTTAGTATTTGACTAGCAATATCTAGTAATGCATGTCACAAAAAATGTACTACTCCCTCTGTAAATAAATACATGGTGTTTTATTCCTATCGGCGAGAGAACTTAATGTTTTTTTGCTAACTAGAGTACTAATAGGATTACATGCAATGAACTAAATACTGCATGTCATGTTTGGTAGTCTCAAGTCATTGAAAGCATGCACGGCCCACATCTCTCATTGGTTGATATGTCATGAAATAAGAAACAAGGAGGGAGTTAATGCACCGTGCCTAAGTTTTTTGGGATTATTTGGTTTTCGTAAGGTGACTTACACAAAAATTTTGTTTACATGCATTAACATTTTATTAGTTAAATCAAAGGTCAAAACTTGGCGCAAAATGCAAAGGGGACCAATAAACCAGTAAACATCAAACTTCTCTCGTTTGGCCCCAACTAGAGGTCCGGTGAGATGACTATACTGCACCAACACGAAGGGGGACGCAGCTTCATTGACTTACGGCAACTGCCTTTGGGTGAATGACACGTGGGCCCAGGGGGTGACTGGCCCACCTATCATACAGCCAAAGGCAGGTGCAGTAGAGGGCCGAGGAGTAGTACGAAATCCTACGCACCTATGCACGCTAACAAAGGGCAAGAGTGACCACTCGAATCGCAAGATCAGTTGACTAGAGCTACGCTGGACCCATGGAGGTGATGAGCGCGAGCATCAGCCGGCTGTGCCAGATGGTCCACGGCGCCGTCTTACGGCCCGGCACTGAGGAACGTCTCCAAGTAGTATTGCTTGAGGCCGCCAGGGCGAGGGGCCGCTTGGACGATAGCTTCGTCTCCTTGTTCGACGAGGTCCTCATCGGTTTCCTCGACAAGTTCACCGTCGTCAAGAAGCTTGCGGACGAGTTTGACGTAAGCCTCCAGCCGACGCGCCCAGGCTCTGCGATGCCTGCCACCCTCAACGGCCACTATGGTGACAACCTCTTCGACGCACTGGTGGCCCTGCGACTGCCCGCCGTCGTGCCGGAGAATGTCCACCTTGAGGTCGCGCTCGCCGCGCAGCGCCTGGCGCAGCAAGACACCATCGACATAATCACCCACGTCTACGCGCAAATCGTCCACAAGGACTACTACATGCAAGAGGAGGACGATAGGACGCTGGCCTTCTTGGAGCGCAGGGCAACCTTGGACGGCACTGTTCAGAAGCACATTGAGCTCGCCGCCAACGCCGCTGCTCCTCACTCGTCGGTTGGTGACCCGGCGCACTAGGGCGCGAGGATGTCGTTGAACGTTGATGGATCCATATGTATTTTTATCTTTCCGTCAAATCCATGTAGTAGTATATGATACTACAATAATTATCTTTCCTTTCGCATCAACTTCATAATTTTCGTACGTACTCCATGCATGAACGGCGCCAGAACCAAACTTCTCATTACTACATGCACTATTTTCTATCTATCGGTCGCGCCATGGAGCAGAACCAAATTTTACAAGTTATGAGTTCAAAAGGAAAAGCCTGCCGTGTTCGCGTCGCATCCCACACGATTGGTCTGGCACGCCGCTCAAGCGGGAATGCGTGCGGTGTTGCATTTTCACTTACAAGTGGGACCGCGGTTGAGCAAACCGACTATCGGCAAACCCCCACCCCGCCCACCGCGCGATGGCTGAGAAAACAGGAGGAAGAAGAGATGGCTGTAGCACAGACTCCAAGAAAATTGGTGTCGGATGGGACTCGTGTGGGTGGCGTGTGCTGTACTGCTAGACGTGAATGATAGTTATGGCCCATGTCACCCCACTATATCTAGGTACGTAGAACAAATTTCCTGCAGTCCATGCTCAGCCCTCCTCTATCTCTCTTCTCAGCCAGCCAGCGGACGCACGGAGCCCGTCGTCTGTTTGCTCACATGCGGCCCCACATGTCAGTGAAAACGCAAGAGGACCCACTGAACCTGCACATCTTTCACCTCGACATGCTGGTGATGAAAAACAAATCCAATAAAGATCTTCGGTGGCCGCTTTTGGAGTTACTCAAGAGTAGTAAGATTCTATTTACAGTTTAACCCAAGATGCACATCTCGTGGCTTCAACTACCACTCTATTTTCTTTCATGACACTACCTGGATGCTAGATGTCCCACGTGTCGGCAAAAGGAGGAAGAACGCGACCAAATCTTCGGTTCTGCTCTCGGATTAGACTAGTTGTGCTAACTTAAAAAATTTATTGTGTACTCCCTCCGTTCCAAAATACTTGACTTCCATTTGTCCAAAAATGGATGTACCTATATACTAAGACATGTCTAGATACATATATATTTTGACAAATAGAAGGCATGTATTGTGCAACGGAGGGAGTAGAATGGATGCAAGTTTTTGTATTGGGAAGAAGAGTACATCCATATATTGATAGAGCGCAATTTAGTAGATGTTCTAACACTTTTAGCTAGTATAGAATAGAGGCTAGACATGAGACTAGATGCGAGGAAGCAACATCTACTTCTTTACACTCGAAGAAGAAAGAAGCACGCAAGATCGAGCCTCCGCAGATCAACAATGAATGCAACGAGAAGGCACTAATCCAACTTACAGGGGTAGTAAAATGTATTCTTGTGGTTCTTGTTTTCTTTGGTCTTGCTTTTCTAGTCAAAATTATCGTTGGAGTTCGTGCAAAACGGAGGTCCGTTTGGGGTCGTGCGTTGGAGTTGGCCTTACAAGTGGGACCACAGTTAAGGAAACCGACTATCGGCAAACCCCTACCTCGCCCGCCGCAAGATGGCTGAAGTTAGAGAAACGACGAGGTTGAAGAGATTGCTCTAGCACGGACTCCAAGAAATAATATGGTGTCAGATGGATGTCGTGGTGGTGGCGTGTGTCGTACTCCTGGACGTGAATGCTTGTTCTGGCCCATGCCACCATACTACTCCTACTACTTACTCCTACTATATAGTACTAGTATCGAGGATTCGAGGTGCTGGTTACGTACTGCGAACACATTAACATATGGCTATAGTAAAAACACCCGCCCAACGCGCGAAGCATGTGAAGCTAGTACAAATAGTGTACTACTATTGTTGATTGGCCTCATCCGATAACCTGTTGCAATGCACGTACAATTATGTATTCGGAAAATATATTTTTTGCCTCGTCGCACCACTCACTCAGAGAAGCGACTCGAAAGCCATTCATAAATTTAGTAAGTTTATCACAGGCATATCATTTTATTACATACAACAGGTCATCAACCCACACCGACAACGGGGATACATTATAAATACTAAAGTTTTCACCACACAAAAAGTAACAAGCCATGAAATGAACTTCAACTAAACCATTCCGCGGCGTTGGAAATGCTTGCTTTGAACCACAAGTGATTCTCTGGGATGGGCCATCCGTTGTCGATCTGGAGACCAACGCAGGACTGATCATCCAGGCTGAAGCGGCCTACTATATCAGTACCAGGGTAGGGAACCACCCAAATGTCCGAGGTATAGACACAGTTGCTTCTCATAAATGTGTCAACAACAGTTGGATCGCCTTTCACCATCATCGGATAGTTTTGTCCAAGGAAGAGCGAGTTTTCTCCAAGACTATCAATTATGTGCCAGGGAGAAGGAGTTGGCGCTAGAACACTAGTATCCATCCCGGATACCATGCAACGGGTGTTGGAATAGGTCCGGAGAGTGCGACCATGGGAGACACCTGCTTCCTTAGCAGTAACATCATCAGTGGGCTGTATACACACAAGAAGAGGTGATCCGTCGGAATTAGTTGCCAGACGCCACAGAGTATATGGGCGCTGCTCGTGATCATCACCATCGGCATCTCCCCCTTGGTTATAAAATTTTCAAGTATAGGTGGTGTGAGGTTCACAGGACCTTGGAAACACAAGAAGAAGGTTAATTAGTAAAGGGAAACTTGATAACCCGCATGCATGTGGATGAAACAATTATAATTACGGTGGAAGACAAACGTACGGAAACTACGAGGATACCATGCATAAAGAGTGCCACGAGTGGTGGCAGCAAACACAAGGCCCTCGTATTGAATTGCATCACAGTACTCATTCGTGCACAGAAACTGATTTTTGAGCAATGTCCATCGAGTCAAACCACTAAGGTGGCAACAAGCTTGTCGAAGATAGCAACAACTTCATAGTTGTTGTAATTCCAAGAGCGGTTGGGAACTCGACAAATTGCTATCTTCCGTAGAAGACAGTCACCATGATCGTATTTGAACGTGCGTACATTACTGGTGTGCTCAACATCTGGCAGTGTGCGGAGATTTTTGAAAGTGGAACCCGGTCACGAGTGTACACATTCACAAGTTCCCACTCGTAGTTGGACCCAATGTAAACAACCCAATCTCCATTTGCGCCCGCCCAAGCCTTTCCCTCAAGCGATGGTATCTTAACATCATACGTATCATTATCAAGCGGCATCAACTTGCACAGGGCGAGGCCTCCGTTGTGTCGGCGCCAATCATCAGGGTCACGGCGAAGAAGATAGGGGAGATCAAACCGCTCCTTGACTCTTGGGTTCCTTGCAACAATAACGGGGTCATTTCCGGCCTGTTCCCTCCATGGAGAAGACGATCGAACAATGGCAGAAGAAAGGGTGACGGGCTGAAGGAAAATGGAGGAGGGAGAGGACGAGCGTGCGACAGCAGTTCCAAATCGAGAGGGAAAGGCGAAGAGTCGGTGGACGGTTGCGAGTTTGCCACGGTTCACGAAGAGGCACCTGGCCTACACATCCGTTCGGAAATACTCCTACTACTCGCCGTCGTCTCACTGATATGTTGGTACGGGACCACATGTCAACGAAACATGGTGTGTAATTTCTCATGCAAAATGTGATCTGGCCGCGTTGGCCCGAGGTGCCGCATTAGTTATCGACCTTTATTTTTTTAATGGCGTGCCGATCAGTTTTGAAGCACGACTAATAACTGGTACTGTACGCAGAGAAAATATAAACTACTCTAACACTACTCCACCTCCAGTACTAGTAGTATAAAAAAGATATATAGGCTGGAGCTTTAGCGCTTTCTTGCTAAGGGCTGCCCACTTGCTTCTCACACTACCACCCTCTCTCCAGATATAAAAAAGACGGCCCCTCTCTCCCTCCTCACCGGTGGTCACAGATCCGCCGGGGAAGAAAGTCGTCGGCGAGCGAGGTCACGCACTGAAGACAAGGCCGTCCTCTCAGACCTAGCGCCCGCGCGGGATGGCCTCCATCCCCAAGCTCGCTGCCGTAGTGTGTGCGGAGGACGACGACCACGAGCGAAGCCACTTCCCGCCGACCTCAGGTATGCTACCTCTTTCGAACCGTAACCTTGTTCTATTGCCCCTTCTACCACGTCGTTGCATGTGGATCTTTTTCCACTCCACCATCCTCCCAGTTTGCTATCCTCTGCTCTGCTAGCCACATAGACGAAAACCATAATTTGCACTATTAAAGGAAACCCTACTTCATGCCGAGTAATTCATGTCTGGGTTGAATAAGGAAAGGAAGGTAGACTGTACTGTCCAAGAGAGTAGGCATCGAACCCGCATCTAGGTTGAAAAGGGGAAAATCAGTAGCTAAGGAACGACTCTCGTGTCTCTTGGTTGAAGAAGGGTAGAAAGGCATGACAACACAATAGAGAATGACCAGGTCGATCGGTTTGTTGTCCTCGCATAGGAAAAAGGTGGCTAAAGAGAACAAAAATGGGACGTAATCCACATATGCTGCCTGGATATTTGTTGCTCTTGGCAACCATACCTACTCCCTCACCACTCTGCGTCCGTGGAGGTACATCATATTGTTGTGCCCACTGTCCGAATGGGCCTCCCATGCTCTTATTGCCACTTTTTTGCTGTTAGTATAACGCCAGCAGTCAAGTCAAGCAATGCTACTGCTAAAGTGATGCCACATTTAAATAATGCCGCTCTCAGTCTAATGCCACCTATAAATTTAAGCAATGCCATTTAATGTCACTGGATTATTTCAGGGTTAGCTGTTGATTGTGGATGTATTAAAGATTTTTCAGCTAAGACATTCTAATGCTATTGCACAACCAGTATACCAACAATGAAACTTGTTACTACCTTCAGATTTTTGCACTGTTAATGTTTATAGATTACATACCTCACTTTCATGAGATAAGTTAATTTTTTTGTACAGTGTCACCAAAATGCCAAGGCGCTGATGTCATTTTATTTTGGTTAAACTGCACAAACAATTATGAAGACAAGAGGAAAGGTCAAGAGTGGGAACCTCCTCCTCCGGCTGTTCTCTTGAGGAGGTCTGTATGTTTGTCTCTAATGCCTGTCGACTACATACCTGACATCATGATGTAATGTTAAATCATTTCCTTTTGTACAGTGTCACTGAATTGTCAAGGTGGTGATGGCATTTTATTTTAGTAGAACTGCACAAAGTTTTCTTAAAAGAAGAGGAAAGGTCAGGAATGGCTCACTTTTCCAGAAAAAACTATGTATGCCTTCCTGGCATCTGCCGTTGTTGCTTTATTTATTCCTTCAAACAGGTGGTTAGAAACAGTCTTGCTACCTTTTCCCATTAAGAAATTGGAATGCTTATATTTGTGAGTCTATGCTTCAACTAGTGCCACTTTTAGAGTAATCACACTTTCAATATCTATGCAAATAGGGATGCTCGATTTTAGTGGAACTGCACAAAAAGTCCAACTGGTTCAACATTAGGAGCATGTTTTTTTCCAAACCTTTATATCCAATTGGTGGCACTATGAGCTGTTCATTACGAAGGTACATGGTTTGCTACTATCTTGCTACTCTTTTTGTACTGTCATTAGAGAGTAATACTAGTGGTTTGCATGTGAATTTATTGGCAGGGTGGACCTACATTGGAGGTGCAGGACAAGATTCAATGATTGGATGCTCAATTTCGGTTGTATCGATTTCACCTCTTCCATCACTGCGAACATGGATATCCTTGGTCTGATGAAGAATAGGCGCTATATTTCTGCTTTGAACCAGCAAATCAATTCAGTATGAAATTGTCCAGGGCAAAACTTAACTGTATCAGATTGTCCAGTGCAGAACATGACAGATGCTAAGCGGAAGAGACATGTTTAAACCGAAAATACAAGGTGTGGTATATGTTTACTAGCTGCTTTATATTTGTGCAGACAGAGATGTCTGCCCGTTGCTATTTGGCAAACAAACAAAGTGTCCGCAATTTTGGTTGAACTGCACAAGAGAATAGTATAGTCACTGCATGCAGTGCCATTTGAGAATAGACACAGAAAGATTGGATAGTCACTTCATGGACTGCAGAAAAGTAGTACTATACTATTTATTGGCCAACACTAGGTGCTTCATTGCTTTGGTCTGATTATACAATGGGCATCATTTTGCCTAAGTTAAAGTTTGTATTCCGAAAATAGTCTCGCGGTGTGATCGAGAGAAGACCAAATCATATTGCAGTGGATGTTCCTCCATCATGTGTGGTTCATTCTCATGGTTCCAGCTGTTGATGAAACCACTTATGTTAGTACTTGTACGCTACTAGAGTATTAGTGGGAGTAGATAGTTAACTTGGCTATGATGGTTGTCAACGTGGAAGTTCAGTACTCTATATGTGGATCGGACCTGTTACTTTGCTCTGAATGTTGAACTTTCCTTTTGAACGTATGGAATGGGTTGTTATTTTTTTAAATGGGTTGTATTTGTCCTCCACGGGTTTAGTGGCTGACTTGTGGGCCTAGCAAGTTGACGCGTACACAATCAGGAGATGATTGTATGTGGAGAGGATGACAGCAGGGACCCGCCAAGGTCATGGCAATACGCAAGCAAGTGCCTCCTTATTTCAAGCCAATAAAAAATGGCTCCTCCTAGTGGATTTCTGACATCTGGGTCCCATGCCATTGTCAACGTAGTCAATAAACGAGAGAATTGCACAACGATCAGCTGACACCAGGGACCCAGCAGCTCGCCCAGTTATTTTTGTTTTGGGTTAATTTGATAAATGCCACTCCAAATCTGGTGTATCCGAGAAATGCCACTGCAATTTCCAAACTTTGAAAAATACCATTTCTAGTGGCATTTTTTGAAGTCTGGAGTGGCGTTTTTCAAAGTTTGCAAAAATTGCAGTGGCATTTTTCAAAGTTTGGAAATTGCAGTGGCATTTTTATGAATCGCCATAATTGGAGTGGCATTTATCTATTTTTTTGAGACGGAAGCAGGGTGTCAACTGGGCTGTGCGGGACACTCTGGCCTGTCTAGACACCTTTTCTTTTATGTTTACCACAGACCAGCCCAGTAGTGTTTTTTCTTTCTGAAAATGGCTAGCCCGGTTTTTTTGTGATTTGTCAAGTAAGTCGCTTTATCAGGCCTGTTGGGCTGCAAATCTTTCAAGACGAGGAGAGCTTCATTCGGCTGGCCGAGAAAATGGCCTATCAATAATGAGAAATGGGTTGTACATTTTTAAAACACGTCAAACCGGCAATTAGTTTCAAATATCTTTTTTCATTTTGAGATTTTAAATTGCATTGATTTTTATGCATGGACAATTTATTGGATTTTATATTGATATACATTTATTTTTAAAATCAGTCTGAATGTGACTCAAAATTTTGGGATTAAAAATAGTTCAGACCGCACCGATATATGCAAAATTTCATATAATTTTTTAACCATGGCCACAATATGGGCTGTAATGCTAACGAAAAGAATATGGGCTCCAAAAAAACCCGTAAGAATTAGCAAATGGGCTGTAAATTATTTGAAATAATGGCAGATGGGCTGTATGCTGTTTTCCACAGATTTGAGGCTTTCCACAGATGGCCTGTATACTATTGGATGTCCATCCAACGGCCGTCGTGCTTCTTCAATCTCTGCTCTTCCTGCTCCAGCCGCTCAAACAAGCGCCGACGGGACTGCCTGCTCCCTCCTCCCCGCGGCCAGCTATGTTGCTGCGCAGGCCTCACCGCCCCACCGTACTCCCA
Source organism: Aegilops umbellulata (assembly GCA_032464435.1). Taxonomy (NCBI): domain Eukaryota; kingdom Viridiplantae; phylum Streptophyta; class Magnoliopsida; order Poales; family Poaceae; genus Aegilops; species Aegilops umbellulata. Next base: position 514,344,808 of record CP136060.1, on the reverse strand, counting down.
TCGCTGGCCTAGCCATCCCTCTACTCACCCACACCTACTGTTATTCTCCGGCAACGGCAGACGAACCAGTAAACCCTCGTACAGTCGTACTCCCCTCCGCGTGGGAAACAACTGCCGAGTCTTCCCTGCCTCCATGTCGTTCCCTTCCTAGGCCTCGCCGTCGTCCACCGCCCTGGTGCTCTCGGCGTGGCGTGGTCAGCGTGGTCAACGACCGACATGCTTCTGAAGTGGATTGTACGTGGAGAGGCTGACAGCTGGGTCCACGACCGCACGCAAGGAAATGCCTCCTTATTACGCGCAAAATAATGATTCCTCCACCTGACATCTGGGACCCACCGAAAGGGCTTCTGTATTTCACGAAAAAACGTTACCGCCGCTGACAGCTCGGACCCACCAGCTATATCTTTGCGCGCAAGGAAGTGCCTCCTTATTACGCACAAAAAATGAATACTCCCCCTGCTAGCTGGGACCCAGTATAGTGGGCCTACTAAGTTGACGGGGAGGAAGGGCTTTGTCAACTTAGTCAATATGCATGATTCTAGCTCGACTAACCGTACGATGTCCATCCAACGGCCGTAGTGCTTCTTCAACCTCTGGTCTTCTTGCTCCAGCCCCCCAAAGCAGCGCCGGTCGTGCTGCCTGCTCCTGCCTCCCGTGGCCGGCTGTGCTGTCGCGGAGGCCTCACCGCCCCATACTACTCCCACCGCTGGCCAGGCCATCCCTCCACTCCACTCACCCACACCCCCTGTTATTCTGCGGAGATGGCAGCGCAGCCAAACCAGTGAACCCTCGTACTCCTCTCCGCATGGGCATCCACAACCGCATCTTCCCCGGCTATGCGTCATCCCCTTCCTAGGCCTCGCCATCGTCCACCGCCGTGGTGCTCTCGGCGCGGCGTGGTCAATGTGGTTAACGACTGAATTCCATCGGAAGAATACTGTACGTGGAGAGGCTGACAGCTAGGTCCACGGCAGCCGCAAGGAAGTGCCTCCTTATTACGCGGAAAATAATTATTCCCCCACCTGACAGCAGGGACCCACCGGACGCCCACCAGTATTTCGCGAAAAAAACATTTGCCCCTGACTGCTGGGACCCACCCAATGGGCCACCATATTTCGCGAAAAAAACGTTCCCCCTGCTGTCAACTCGGACCCACCGGAAGTGCCTCCTTATTACGCATAAAAAATGAATACCCCCTGCTAGCTGGGACCCACCTTGGTGGAAGGCTGACTTGTGGGCCTACTAAGTTGACGGGGACGGAGGGCTTTGTCAACTTAGTCAATATAAACGATTCTAGCTCCGGTGACCATATGATGTCCATCAACGGCCGTAGTGCTTCTTCAACCTCTGGTCTTCTTGCTCCAGCCGCCCAAAGCAGCTCCGGTCGTGCCACATGCTCCTGCCACCCGTGGCCGGATGTGCTGCTGCGGAGGCCTCACCGCCCCCTACTATTCCCACCGCTGGCCGGGCCCTGCGGCGACGGCAGCCTCACACTGCAGCCGAACCAGTGAACCCTCGTACTCCTCTCCGCGCGGGCTTCCACTGCCGCGTCTTCCCCGGCTCCGCGTCGCCCCCTTCCCAGGCCTCGCTGTTGTCCACCGCCCTGGTGCTCTCGGCGCGGCGTGGTCAATGTGGTCAAGGAATGGCTTCCATCGGACGTGGACTGTATGTGGAAAGGCTGACAGCTGGGTCCACGGCCACAGCAAGGAAGTGCCTCCTTATTACATGCAAAATAATTATTCCTCCACCTGACAGCGGGGACCCACCGGACAGGCCATCGTATTTCGCGAAAAAAACATTTCCCCCCTGAGTGTTGGGACCCACCAGCTACACCTTCGCACGCAAGGAAGTGCGTCCGGGCAAAAAAAAACAAAACGATTCGCCCCCCTAACTACTGGGACCCACCAGCTACATCTTCGCACGCAAGGAAGTGCCTAACAGTCGGGACCCACCAGGTCGAAGCGTACGTAGCGTTGTCATTCTGGTCACGAACGTGTACGTACATATATACTGGTGGATGTAGAGGCGCGCACGTGTCGTAGTAGAGGCGGCCAGGGTGCAAGAAAGAAAATACGGCCACGTATGTGTACATACGGGCGGGGTCTCGAATGCCTACTCGCGCATACGTACGGCGAGGGCTCGTGTACATGGTTGGGTCAGAACGGAGAAACAACGTCGTCGTCGTGTTCATGGGGAGGCAACGGAATGCGTCGTGTTCATGGGGAGGCAACGAAATGCGTCGTGTTCATCGGGAGGCAACAGAACGCGTGGGAGCCAACCGGTTGGGTCGGAACAGAATGCGTGGTCGTGTTCATCAGGAGGGCTTGGACGGAATAGGCGATGGAAACGAGGCCTGGTGTACCGCAGAACGGAGGAAACGGACCTCCTACAGTCGAAATGGGGGTCCTGTTGATCGGGAGGGGTGTGGCATACCGCAAAACGGACGAAACGGACCTCCTACGGTCGAAATGGGGGTCCTGTTGATCGGGAGGGGTGTGGCGTACCGCAAAACGGACGAAACGGACCTCCTACGGTCTAAACAGGGGTCATGTTCATCGGGAGGGGTGTGGCGTACCGCAAAACGGGACTCCACAGGATACTGTTCATCTCCACCGTTGACCCCCTCCAGCCTCCACGAGATACTGTTCATCCACCGTCGACCTCCTCCAACCTTCACCTGTGACTGTTCATCCTCGGGCTCATGTTCATCCAGCCTCCACTGCGTGCTACTCCACCGGCTACTGTTCAACCAACCCTCTCCACGGGCTCCTGTTCAACCACCCTCCACGGGCTACTGTTCATCCAGCCCTCCACCGTCTCCTGTTCATCCTGCCCTCCACGGGGTGGTCCTGTTAATCCAGCCCTCCACGGGGTCCTGTTCATCCAGCCCCAACCGGCTCGATCGATCGGGGTCCTGTTCATCCAGAGGAAACACCACGGGGTCTTGTTCATCCACCCCCACCGGGAACTGTTCATCCACCCCCCCCCCCCCCCCGCAACGCTCACTGTTCATCCAGAGGCAGCATCGATCGGCTTCAGTTAGCAGCAATAGCGAAGGAATTGCTCGATCGGGTTCAGTTAACAGCCATCGGTTGATCGCTCGGGTTCAGTAACGCGTAGCCTGCAGTGCAATCGCTCGGGCTCAGTTAGAGCCCAATGCCTCGCTCAGGTTTAGTTAGAGCCAACGCCTCACACACACGCGCGTACGTGTACGAGAGAAACGCGCATCGCTCGGCCCCCGACCTCCCACCGTAACCTGGAACTCCCCGAAATTTTCCTCCCCCTTGCTTCTACCACGATTTTTTCCGTCATGGACGGCCCAAAGAATGTCATGCAGCTGCGTCTCCGGCCCGCCCAGGATGAAAAGCCCATTTTCTGTCATGATTTTTTGTCATAGAAGTAGGAGCCCACCACATCTATGATGATACCGGGTTTTGTCACAATTATTGTCATAGAAGTGTCATATGTATGATAGAAAAAAAATTCGTTCGGACCAAAATGTTACGGATGTGTCTTTTTTTGTAGTGCTTCACGCAAAGATAAACAATCAAAATACAATGCCCGCCAATTTGGTACATAGTTAGGAGACCATGTTGGGGAACGTTGCAGAAAATTAAAATTTTTCCTACGGTTTCACCAAGATCCATCTATGAGTTCATCTAGCAACGAGTCATGGGAGAGAGATTGCATCTACATACCACTTTGTAGATCGCGAGCGGAAGCGTTCAACGAACGGGGATGAGGTAGTCGTACACGACGTGATGCAAATCACCGGAGATCCTAGCACCGAACGGACGGCACCTCCGCGTTCAACACACGTACGGTCAGCGTAACGTCTCCTTCTTCTTGATCCAGCAAGGCAAAGGAGAGGTTGAAGAAGATGGCTCTAGCAGCAGCACGACGGCGTGGTGATGGTGGAGCTGCAGTACTCCGGCAGGGCTTCGCCGAGCTCTACGGAGGAGGAGGAGATGTTGGAGAGGGAGAGGGAGGCGCCAGGAGCAAGGGTGCGCTGCCCCCCTCCCCTCCCCACTTTATATAGCCCCCTAGGGGGGCGCCGGCCCTAGGAGATGCAATCTCCTAGGGGGCGGCGGCCAAGGGTGGGGCTTGCCCCCCAAGCAAGGGGGCGCCCCCCCTTTTAGGGTTCCCCCCCCCCCCTTTAGGCGCATGGGCCTCTAGGGGCTGGTTCCCCTTGGCCCATGTAGGCCAAGGCGCACCCCTAGAGCCCATGTGGCCCCCCGAGGCAGGTGGCCCCACCCGGTGGACCCCTCGGGACCCTCCGGTGGTCCTGGTACAATACCGATAACCCAGAAACTTGTCCCGATGGCCAAAACAGCACTTTCTATATATAATTATTTACCTCCAGACCATTCCGAAACTCCTCGTGACGTCCGGGATCTCATCCGGGACTCCGAACAACATTCGGGTTATTGCATATACATATCTTCACAACCCTAGCGTTACCGAACCTTAAGTGTGTAGACCCTACGGGTTCGGGAGACATGCAGACATGACCTAGACGGCTCTCGGGCAATAACCAACAGCGGGATCTGGATACCCATGTTGGCTCCCACATGCTCCATGATGATCTCATCGGATGAACCACGATGTCGAGGATTCAATTAATCCCGTATACGATTCCCTTTGTCAATCGGTATTTTACTTGCCCGAGATTCGATCGTCGGTATCCCAATACCTCGTTCAATCTCGTTACCGGCAAGTCACTTTACTCGTACCGTAATGCATGATCCCGTGATCAAACACTTTGATCACATTGAGCTCATTATGATGATGCATTACTGAGTGGGCCCGGTGATACCTCTCCGTCAAGCGGAGTGACAAATCCCAGTCTCGATCCGTGTCAACCCAACAGACACTTTCAGAGATACCCGTAGTATACCTTTATAGTCACCCAGTTACGTTGTGACGTTTGGCACACCCAAAGCACTCTTACGGTATCCGGGAGTTACACGATCTCATGGTCTAAGGAAAGGATACTTGACATTGGAAAACTCTAGCAAACGAACTATGCGATCTTATGCTATGTTTAGGATTGGGTCTTGTCCATCACATCATTCTCCTAATGATGTGATCTCGTTATCATTGACATCTAATGCCCATAGTCAGGAAACCATGACTATCTGTTGATCAACGAGCTAGTCAACTAGAGGCTTACTAGGGACACGTTGTTGTCTGTTATTCACACATGTATTACGATTTCCGGATAACACAATTATAGCACGAATAAAGACAATTATCATGAATAAGGAAATATAATAATAATGCTTTTATTATTGCCTCTAGGGCATATTTCCGACAGTCTCCCACTTGCACTAGAGTCAATAATCTAGTTACATTGTGATGAATCGAACACCCATAGAGTTCTGGTGCTGATCATGTTTTGCCTTAGGGAGAGGTTTAGTCAACGGGTCTGCGACATTCAGATCCGTGTGCACTTTACAAATTTCTATGTCTCCATCTTGAACATTTTCACGAATGGAGTTGAAGCGACGCTTGATGTGCCTGGTCTTCTTGTGAAACCTGGGCTCCTTTGCAAGTGCAATAGCTCCAGAGTTGTCACAGAAGAGTTTGATTGGCCCCGACGCATTGGGTATGACTCCGAGGTCGGTGATGAACTCCTTCACCCAAATTGCTTCATGTGCTGCCTCCGAGGCTGCCATGTACTCCGCTTCACATGTAGATCCCTCCATGACGCTTTGCTTGCAACTGCACCAGCTTACTGCCCCACCATTCAAAATATACACGTATCCGGTTTGTGACTTAGAGTCATCCAGATCTGTGTCGAAGCTAGCGTCGACGTAACCCTTTACGACGAGCTCTTCGTCACCTCCATAAACGAGAAACATTTCCTTAGTCCTTTTCAGGTACTTCAGGATATTCTTGACCGCTGTCCAGTGTTCCTTGCCGGGATTACTTTGGTACCTTCCTACCAAACTTACGGCAAGGTTTACATCAGGTCTGGTACACAGCATGGCATACATAATAGAACCTATGGCTGAGGCATAGGGGATGACACTCATCTCTTCTATATCTTCTGCCGTGGTCGGACATTGAGCTGAGCTCAATTTCACACCTTGTAACACAGGTAAGAACCCCTTCTTAGATTGATCCATATTGAACTTCTTCAATATCTTATCAAGGTATGTGCTTTGTGAAAGACCTATGAGGCGTCTTGATCTATCTCTATAGATCTTGATGCCTAATATATAAGCAGCTTCTCCAAGGTCCTTCATTGAAAAACTTTTATTCAAGTAGGCCTTAATGCTGTCCAAGAGTTCTATATCATTTCCCATTAAAAGTATGTCATCTACATATAGTATGAGAAATGCTACAGAGCTCCCACTCACTTTCTTGTAAACGCAGGCTTCTCCATAAGTCTGCGTAAACCCAAACGCTTTGATCATCTCATCGAAGCGAATGTTCCAACTCCGAGATGCTTGCACCAGCCCATAAATCGAGCGTTGGAGCTTGCACACCTTGTCAGCATTCTTAGGATCGAAAAAACCTTCCGGCTGCATCATATACAATTCTTCCTTAAGGAAACCATTAAGGAATGCCGTCTTGACGTCCATTTGCCATATTTCATAATCGTAGAATGCGGCAATTGCTAACATGATTCGGACGGACTTCAGCTTCGCTACCGGTGAGAAAGTCTCATCGTAGTCAACCCCTTGAACTTGTCGATAACCCTTAGCGACAAGCCGAGCTTTATAGATGGTCACATTACCATCCGCGTCTGTCTTCTTCTTAAAGATCCATTTATTTTCTATGGCTCGCCGTTCAACGGGCAAGTCAGTCAAAGTCCATACTTCGTTTTCATACATGGATCCTATCTCGGATTTCATGGCTTCTAACCATTTGTCGGAATCCGGGACCGCCATTGCTTCCTCATAGTTCGAAGGTTCACCGTTGTCTAACAACATGATTTCCAAGACAGGGTTGCCGTACCACTCTGGTGCGAAACGTGTCCTTGTGGACCTTCGAATTTCAGTAGGAGCTTGATTAGAAGTATCATCATTAATTTCCTCTCTAGTCGGTGCAGGCACCTCACGAACATTTTCTTGAGTTTCGCCATTTTCCGGTTCAAGAGGTAACACTTCATCAAGTTCTACTTTCCTCCCACTTACTTCTTTCGAGAGAAACTCCTTCTCTAGAAAGGATCCATTCTTGGCAATAAAGATCTTGCCTTCGGATCTGAGGTAGAAGGTATACCCAATAGTTTCTTTAGGGTATCCTATGAAGAAGCATTTTTCCGACTTGGGTTCGAGCTTTTCAGGTTGAAGTTTCTTGACATAAGCATCGCATCCCCAAACTTTTAGAAACGACAGCTTAGGTTTTTTCCCAACCCATAATTCATACGGTGTCGTCTCAACGGATTTCGACGGAGCCCTATTTAAAGTGAATGCGGCAGTCTCTAAAGCATAGCCCCAAAATGATAGCGGTAAATCGGTAAGAGACATCATAGATCGTACCATATCTAATAGAGTGCGATTACGACGTTCGGACACACCATTACGCTGAGGTGTTCCAGGCGGCGTGAGTTGTGAAACTATTCCACATTTTCTTAAGTGTGTGCCAAATTCGTGACTCAAGTATTCTCCTCCACGATCTGATCGTAGAAACTTGATCTTTCTATCATGTTGATTTTCAACCTCACTCTAAAATTCCTTGAACTTTTCAAAGGACTCAGACTTGTGTTTCATTAAGTAAATATACCCATCTACTCAAGTCATCAGTGAGGGTGAGAACATAACGATAGCCACCGCGAGCCTCAACACTCATTGGACCGCACACATCGGTATGAATGATTTCCAATAAGTTGGTTGCTCGCTCCATTGTTCCTGAGAACGGAGTCTTGGTCATTTTACCCATGAGGCATGGTTCGCACGTGTCAAATGATTCATAATCAAGAGACTCTAAAAGTCCATCTGCATGGAGCTTCTTCATGCGTTTGACACCTATGTGACCAAGGCGGCAGTGCCACAAATATGTGGGACTATTGTTATCAACTTTAACTCTTTTGGTATTCACACTATGAATATGTGTATCATCACGTACGAGATTCATTAAGAATAAACCATTAACCATCGGAGCATGACCATAAAACATATCTCTCATATAAATAGAACAACCATTATTCTCGGATTTAAATGAGTAGCCATCTCGAATTAAACGAGATCCAGACACAATGTTCATGCTCAAACTTGGCACTAAATAACAATTATTGAGGTTTAAAACTAATCCCGTAGGTAAATTTAGAGGTAGCGTGCCGACGGTGATCACATCGACCTTGGAACCATTCCCGACGCGCATCGTCACCTCGTCCTTCGCCAGTCTCCGTTTATTCCGCAGCTCCTGCTTTGAGTTACAAATGTGAGCAACTGCACCGGTATCAAATACCCAAGAGCTACTACGAGTACTGGTAAGGTACACATCAATTACATGTATATCACATATACCTTTTGTTTTGCCGGCCTTCTTGTCCGCTAAGTATTTGGGGCAGTTCCGCTTCAAGTGACCACTTCCCTTGCAATAAAAGCACTTAGTCTCGGGCTTGGGTCCATTCTTTGGCTTCTTCCCGGCAAGTTGCTTACCGCGCGGCAACTTCCTTGTCGTCCTTCTTGAAGTTCTTTTTACCCTTGCCCTTCTTGAACTTAGTGGTTTTATTCACCATCAACACTTGATGCTCCTTCTTGATTTCTACCTCTGCTGATTTCAGCATAGCATATACCTCAGGAATGGTCTTTACCATCCCCTGCAAATTGTAGTTCATCACAAAGCTCTTGTAGCTAGGTGGAAGCGACTGGAGGATTCTGTCAATGACCGCTTCATCCGGGAGATCAACTTCCAGTTGAGTCAAGCGGTTCTGCAACCCAGACATTTTGAGTATGTGTTCACTGATAGAGCTATTTTTGTTGGAAATATGCCCTAGAGGCAATAATAAAAGTATTATTATTATATTTCCTTGTTCATGGTAATTGTCTTTGTTCATGCTATAATTGTGTTATCTGGAAATCGTAATACATGTGTGAATACTAGACACCAATATGTCCCTAGTAAGCCTCTAGTTGACTAGCTCGTTGATCAATAGATAGTCATGGTTTCCTGACTATGGACATGGGGATGTCATTGATAACGAGATCACATCATTAGGAGAATGATGTGATGGACAAGACCCAATCCTAAGCATAGCACAAGATCGTGTAGTTCGTTTTGCTAGAGCTTTCCAATGTCGAGTATCTTTTCCTTAGACCATGAGATCGTGTAACTCCCGGATACCGTAGGAGTGCTTTGGGTGTACCAAACGTCACAACGTAACTGGGTGACTATAAAGGTGCACTACAGGTATCTCTGAAAGTGTCTGTTGGGTTGACACGGATCGAGACTGGGATTTGTCACTCCGTATGACGGAGAGGTATCACCGGGCCCACTCGGTAATGCATCATCATAATGAGCTCAAAGTGACCAAGTGTTTGGTTACGGGATCATGCATTACGGTACGAGTAAAGTGACTTGCCGGTAACGAGACTAAACGAGGTATTGGGATACCGACGATCGAGTATCGGGCAAGTAACCTACCGATTGACAAAGGGAATAGGTTACGGGGTTGCTTGAACCCTCGACATCGTGGTTCATCCGATGACATCATCGAGGAACATGTGGGAACCAACATGGGTATCCAGATCCCGCTGTTGGTTATTGCCCGAGAGTCGTCTCGGTCATGTCTGCATGTCTCCCGAACCCGTAGGGTCTACACACTTAAGGTTCGGTGACGCTAGGGTTATTAGGAAGACTTGGATGTGATTACCGAATCTTGTTCGGAGTCCCGGATGAGATCCCGGACGTCACGAGGAGTTCCGGAATGATCCGAAGGTAAAGATTTATATATGGGAAGTTGTCATACAGACACCGGAATATTTCGGGGGCATATCGGTATTGTACCTGGGCCACCTGAGGGGCTCCGGGGGTCCACCGGGAGGGGCCACCTCTCCCGGAGAGGCTCATGGGCTGCAAGGGGAAGGGAACCAGCCCAAAGTGGGCTGGTGCGCCTCCCCCCAAGGGCCCATGCGCCCTAGGGTTTGGGGAACCCTAAAGGGGGCGCCCCCCTTGCTTGGGGGGCAAGCCCCCTCCCCCTTGGCCGCTGCCCCCCCTCTAGATCCCATCTAGAGGGGGCCGGCCCCCCTTGCCCCTTCCCCTATAAATAGAGGGGTGAGGGGAGGGCTGCATACACAAGTCAAGGCGCAGCCCCTCCCCTCCCCAACACCTCTCCTCCTCCGTACGTGCTTGGCGAAGCCCTGTCAGAGTTCTGCTGCACCAACATCACCACGCCGTTGTGCTGCCGTTGGAGTCTTCTTCCTCAACCTCTCCTTCCCTTGCTGGATCAAGAAGGAGGAGACGTCTATCGTCCCGTACGTGTGTTGAACGCGGAGGTGCTGTCCGTTCGGCACTTGGTCATCGGTGATCTGAATCACGACGAGTACGACTACGTCATCACCATCCCCTTGAACGCTTCCGCACGCAATCTGCAAGTGGTATGTAGATGCAATCTCTCTCCCATGACTCGTTGCTTAGATGAACTCATAGATGGATCTTGGTGAAACCGTAGGAAAATTTTTATTTTCTGCAACGTTCCCCAACAGTGGTATCAGAGCCAGGTTTATGCGTAGTTCTCTATTGCACGAGTAGAACACAAAGTAGTTGTGGGCGTCGAATTGTCAATTCTTCTTGCCGTTACTAGTCCTATCTTGGTTCAGCGGTATTGTGGGATGAAGCGGCCCGGACCAACCTTACACGTACGCATACGTGAGACCGGTTCCACCGACTAACATGCACTAGTTGCATAAGGTGGCTGGCGGGTGTCTGTCTCTCCCACTTTAGTTGGATCGGATTCGATGAACAGGGTCCTTATGAAGGGTAAATAGAGATTGACAAATTCACGTTGTGGTTTTAACGTAGGTAAGAAACGTTCTTGCTAGCAACCTATAACAGCCACGTAAAAAAAAACTTGCAACAACATTAGAGGACGTCTAACTTGTTTTTGCAGTAAGTGCTTTGTGATGTGATATGGCCAGAAGTTGTGATGAATCATGTGATGTATGAGATGATCTTGTTATTGTAATAGGAATCACGACTTGCATGTCGATGAGTATGACAACCGGCAGGAGCCATAGGAGTTGTCATTATTCTTTTATGACCTGCGTGTCGCCATGTAAATTACTTTACTTTATTGCTAAACGTGTTAGCCATAGTAGTAGTAGTAATGGTTGGCAAGCAACTCCATGGAGACACGATGATGGAGATCATGATGATGGAGATCATGGTGTCGTGCCGGTGACAAGACGATCATGGAGCCCCAAGATGGAGATCGAAGGAGCTATATGATGATGGCCATATCATGTCACTACTATATAATTGCATGTGATGTTTATTATGTTTATGCATCTTGTTTACTTAGAACGACGGTAGTAAATAAGATGATCCCTTACAAAATTTCAAGAAGTGTTCTCCCCTAACTGTGCACCGTTGCTAAAGTTCGTCGTTTCGAAGCACCACGTGATGATCGGGTGTGATAGATCCATACGTTCACATACAACGGGTGTAAGACAGTTTTACACATGCAAAACACTTAGGGTTAACTTGACGAGCCTAGCATGTACAGACATGGCCTCGGAACACGGAGACCGAAAGGTCGAACATGAGTCGTATAGAAGATACGATCAACATGGAGATGTTCACCGATGATGACTAGTCCGTCTCACGTGATGATCGGACACGGCCTAGTCGACTCGGATCATGTAACACTTAGATGACTAGAGGGATGTCTAATCTGAGTGGGAGTTCATTCATTAATTTGATTAGATGAACTTAATTATCATGAACTTAGTCTAAATCTTTACAATATGTCTTGTAGATCAAATGGCCCACGGTAATGTCAGCCTCAACTTCAACGCGTTCCTAGAGAAAACTAAGCTGAAAGATGATGGCAGCAACTACTCGGACTGGGTCCGGAACTTGAGGATCATCCTCATAGCAGCCAAGAAAGATTATGTCCTAGATGCACCGCTAGGTGATGCACCATTCCCAGAAAACCAGGACGTTATGAACGCCCATCAGTCACGCACTGATGATTACTCCATCGTTCAGTGCGGCATGCTTTACAGCTTAGAACCGGGACTCCAAAAGCGTTTTGAGAAGCACGGAGCATATGAGATGTTCGAGGAGCTGAAATTGATTTTCCAAGCTCATGCCCGGGTCGAGAGATATGAAGTCTCCGACAAGTTCTTTAGCTGCAAAATGGAGGAAAATAGCTCTGTCAGTGAACACATACTCAAGATGTCTGGGTTGCACAACCGCTTGACTCAGCTGGAAGTTAATCTTCCGGACGAGGCGGTCATTGACAGAATCCTTCAGTCGCTCCCACCTAGCTACAAAAGCTTCGTGATGAACTACAACATGCAGGGGATGGAAAAGACCATTCCCGAGTTGTATTCAATGCTGAAATCCGCGGAGGTGGAGATCAAAAAGGAACATCAAGTGTTGATGGTGAATAAAACCACTAAGTTCAAGAAAGGCAAGGGTAAGAAGAACTTCAAGAAAGACGGCAAGGAGGTTGCCGCGCCTGGTAAATCAGTTGCCAGGAAGAAGTCAAAGAATGGGCCCAAACCTGAAACTGAGTGCTTTTATTGCAAGGGAAATGGTCACTGGAAACGGAATTGCCCCAAGTACTTAGCGGATAAGAAGGCCGGCAACACTAAAGGTATATGTGATATACATGTAATTGATGTGTACCTTACCAGTGCTCGTAGTAGCTCCTGGGTATTTGATACCGGTGTTGTTGCTCATATTTGTAACTCACAGCAGGAGCTGCGGAATAAGAGAAGACTGGCGAAGGACGAGGTGACGATGCGCGTCGGGAATGGTTCCAAGGTCGATGTGATCGCCGTCGGCACGCTACCTCTACATTTACCTACGGGATTAGTTTTAAACCTCAATAATTGTTATTTAGTGCCAAGTTTGAGCATGAACATTGTATCTGGATCTCGTTTAATACGAGATGGCTACTCATTTAAATCCGAGAATAATGGTTGTTCTATTTATATGAGTGATATGTTTTATGGTCATGCTCCGGTGGTTAATGGTTTATTCTTAATGAATCTCGTGCGTGATAATACACATATTCATAGTGTGAATGCCAAAAGGTGTAAAGTTGATAACGATAGTCCCACATACTTGTGGCACTGCCGCCTTGGTCACATTGGTGTCAGGCGCATGAAGAAGCTCCATGCTGATGGACTTTTAGAGTCTCTCGATTATGAATCATTTGACACATGCGAACCATGCCTTATGGGCAAAATGACCAAGACTCCGTTCTCCGGAACAATGGAGCGAGCGACCAACTTATTGGAAATTATACATACTGATGTGTGCGGTCCAATGAGCGTTGAGGCTCGCGGAGGATATCGTTATGTTCTCACACTCACTGATGATTTGAGTAGATATGGCTATGTCTACTTAATGAAACACAAGTCTGAGACCTTTGAAAAGTTCAAGGAGTTTCAGAGTGAGGTTGAGAATCAACGTGACAGAAGAATCAAGTTTCTACGATCAGATCGTGGAGGAGAGTACTTAAGTCACGAATTTGGCACACACTTAAGAAAATGTGGAATAGTTTCACAACTCACGCTGCCTGGAACACCTCAGCGTAATGGTGTGTCCGAACGTCGTAATCGCACTTTATTGGATATGGTGCGATCTATGATGTCTCTTACCGATTTACCGCTATCATTTTGGGGATATGCTCTAGAGACAGCCACATTCACTTTAAATAGGGCACCGTCTAAATCCGTTGAGACAACACCGTATGAATTATGGTTTGGAAAGAAACCTAAGCTGTCGTTTCTAAAAGTTTGGGGATGCGAGGCTTATGTCAAGAAACTTCAACCTGAAAAGCTCGAACCCAAATCAGAAAAATGCGTCTTCATAGGATACCCTAAGGAATCCATAGGGTATACCTTCTACTTAAGATCCGAGGGCAAGATCTTTGTTGCCAAGAACGGAACCTTTCTGGAGAAAGAGTTTCTCTCGAAAGAAGTAAGTGGGAGGAAAGTAGAGCTTGATGAAGTACTGCCTCTTGAAACGGAGAATAGCGCAGCGCAGGAAAATGTTCCTGTGGTGCCTGCTCCAATTAGAGAGGAGGTTAATGATAATGATCAAGATACTTCGGACCAAGCTCCCACTGAACTTCGTAGGTCCACAAGGACACGTTCCGCACCAGAGTGGTACGGCAACCCTGTCCTGGAAATCATGTTGTTGGACAACGGCGAACCTTCGAACTATGAAGAAGCGATGGCGGGCCCGGATTCCAACAAATGGTTAGAAGCCATGAAATCCGAGATAGGATCCATGTATGAAATCAAAGTATGGACTTTGACAGACTTGCCCGATGATCGGCGAGCGATAGAAAATAAATGGATCTTCAAGAAGAAGACGGACGCGGATGGTAATGTCACCATCTATAAAGCTCGACTTGTCGCTAAGGGTTATCGGCAAGTTCAAGGGATTGACTACGACGAGACTTTCTCTCCCGTAGCGAAGCTGAAGTCCGTCCGAATCATGTTAGCAATTGCCGCATACTATGATTATGAGATATGGCAAATGGACGTCAAAACGGCATTCCTTAACGGCTATCTTAAGGAAGAACTGTATATGATGCAGCCGGAAGGTTTTGTCGATCCTAAGAATGCTAACAAGGTGTGCAAGCTCCAGCGATCCATTTATGGGCTGGTGCAAGCATCTCGGAGTTGGAACATTCGCTTTGATGAGATGATCAAAGCATTTGGGTTTATGCAGACTTATGGAGAAGCCTGCGTTTACAAGAAAGTGAGTGGGAGCTCCGTAGCATTTCTCATATTATATGTGGATGACATACTATTGATGGGAAATGATATAGAATTCTTGGAAAGCATAAAGGCCTATTTGAACAAGTGTTTCTCAATGAAGGACCTTGGAGAAGCTGCTTATATATTAGGCATCAGAATCTATAGAGATAGATCAAGACGCCTCATAGGTCTTTCGCAAAGCACGTACCTTGATAAGATTTTGAAGAAGTTCAAAATGGATCAGTCCAAGAAAGGGTTCTTGCCTGTATTGCAAGGTGTGAAATTGAGCTCGGCTCAATGCCCGACCACGGCAAAGGATAAACAAGAGATGAGCGCCATCCCCTATGCTTCAGCCATAGGATCCATTATGTATGCCATGTTGTGTACCAGACCTGATGTAAACCTTGCCGTAAGTTTGGTAGGTAGGTACCAAAGTAACCCCGGCAAGGAACACTGGACAGCGGTCAAAAATATCCTTAAGTACCTGAAAAGGACTAAGGACATGTTTCTCGTTTATGGAGGTGACGAAGAGCTCGTCGTAAAGGGTTACGTCGATGCTAGCTTCGACACAGATCTGGATGACTCTAAGTCACAAACCGGATACGTGTATATGTTGAATGGTGGAGCAGTGAGCTGGTGCCGCTGCAAGCAGAGCGTCGTGGCGGGATCTACATGTGAAGCGGAATACATGGCAGCCTCAGAGGCAGCGCATGAGGCAATTTGGGTGAAGGAGTTCATCACCGACCTAGGAGTCATACCCAATGCTTCGGGGCCGATCAAACTCTTCTGTGACAACACTGGAGCTATTGCACTTGCCAAGGAGCCCAGGTTTCACAAGAAGACCAGGCACATCAAGCGTCGCTTCAACTCCATCCGTGAAAATGTTCAAGATGGAGACATAGAAATTTGTAAAGTGCACACGGATCTGAATGTCGCAGATCCGTTGACTAAACCTCTCCCTAGGGCAAAACATGATCAGCACCAGAACTCTATGGGTGTTCGATTCATCACAATGTAACTAGATTATTGACTCTAGTGCAAGTGGGAGACTGTTGGAAATATGCCCTAGAGGCAATAATAAAAGTATTATTATTATATTTCCTTGTTCATGGTAATTGTCTTTGTTCATGCTATAATTGTGTTATCTGGAAATCGTAATACATGTGTGAATACTAGACACCAATATGTCCCTAGTAAGCCTCTAGTTGACTAGCTCGTTGATCAATAGATAGTCATGGTTTCCTGACTATGGACATGGGGATGTCATTGATAACGAGATCACATCATTAGGAGAATGATGTGATGGACAAGACCCAATCCTAAGCATAGCACAAGATCGTGTAGTTCGTTTTGCTAGAGCTTTCCAATGTCGAGTATCTTTTCCTTAGACCATGAGATCGTGTAACTCCCGGATACCGTAGGAGTGCTTTGGGTGTACCAAACGTCACAACGTAACTGGGTGACTATAAAGGTGCACTACAGGTATCTCTGAAAGTGTCTGTTGGGTTGACACGGATCGAGACTGGGATTTGTCACTCCGTATGACGGAGAGGTATCACCGGGCCCACTCGGTAATGCATCATCATAATGAGCTCAAAGTGACCAAGTGTTTGGTTACAGGATCATGCATTATGGTACGAGTAAAGTGACTTGCTGGTAACGATACTAAACGAGGTATTGGGATATCGACGATCGAGTCTCGGGCAAGTAACCTACCGATTGACAAAGGGAATAGGTTACGGGGTTGCTTGAACCCTCGACATCGTGGTTCATCCGATGACATCATCGAGGAACATGTGGGAACCAACATGGGTATCCAGATCCCGCTGTTGGTTATTGCCCGAGAGTCGTCTCGGTCATGTCTGCATGTCTCCCGAACCCGTAGGGTCTACACACTTAAGGTTCGGTGACGCTAGGGTTATTAGGAAGACTTGGATGTGATTACAGAATCTTGTTCGGAGTCCCGGATGAGATCCCGGACGTCACGAGGAGTTCCGGAATGATCCGGAGGTAAAGATTTATATATGGGAAGTTGTCATACAGACACCGGAATATTTCGGGGGCATATCGGTATTGTACCTGGGCCACCTGAGGGGCTCCGGGGGTCCACCGGGAGGGGCCACCTCTCCCAAAGAGGCTCATGGGCTGCAAGGGGAAGGGAACCAGCCCAAAGTGGGCTGGTGCGCCTCCCCCCAAGGGCCCATGCGCCCTAGGGTTTGGGGAACCCTAAAGGGGGCGCCCCCCTTGCTTGGGGGGCAAGCCCCCTCCCCCTTGGCCGCCGCCCCCCCTCTAGATCCCATCTAGAGGGGGCCGCCCCCCCTTGCCCCTTCCCCTATAAATAGAGGGGTGAGGGGAGGGCTGCATACACAAGTCAAGGCGCAGCCCCTCCCCTCCCCAACACCTCTCCTCCTCCGTACGTGCTTGGCGAAGCCCTGTCGGAGTTCTGCTGCACCAACATCACCACGCCGTCGTGCTGCCATTGGAGTCTTCTTCCTCAACCTCTCCTTCCCTTGCTGGATCAAGAAGGAGGAGACGTCTATCGTCCCGTACGTGTGTTGAACGCGGAGGTGCTGTCCGTTCGGCACTTGGTCATCGGTGATCTGAATCACGACGAATACGACTACGTCATCACCATCCCCTTGAACGCTTCTGCACGCAATCTGCAAGTGGTATGTAGATGCAATCTCTCTCCCATGACTCGTTGCTTAGATGAACTCATAGATGGATCTTGGTGAAACCGTAGGAAAAATTTTATTTTCTGCAACGTTCCCCAACAATTTTCCTCCATCTTACAGCTAAAGAATTTGTCGGAGACTTCATATCTCTCGACCCGGGCATGAGCTTGGAAAACCATTTTCAGCTCTTCGAACATCTCATATGCTCCATGTCTCTCAAAACGCTTTTGGAGCCCCGGCTCTAAGCTGTAAAGCATGCCGCACTGAACGAGGGAGTAATCATCGGAACGTGACTGCCAAGCGTTCATAATGTCTTGTTCTGCAGGGAGGACAGGTGCGTCACCCAGCGGTGCTCGTAGGACATAATCTTTCTTGGCAGCTATGAGGATGATCCTCAGGTTCCGGACCCAGTCCGTATAGTTGTTGCCATCGTCTTTCAGCTTGGTTTTCTCTAGGAACGCGTTGAAGTTGAGGACTACGTTGGCCATTTGATCTACAAGACATATTGTAAATATTTTAGACTAAGTTCATGATAATAAAGTTCATTTAATCAAATTATTTAATGAACTCCCACTTAGATAGACATCCCTCTTCTAGTCATCTAAGTATTACATGATCCAAGTCAACTAGGCCGTGTCCGATCATCACGTGAGACGGACTAGTCAACATTGGTGAACATCTTCATGTTGATCGTATCTCCTATACGACTCATGCTCGACCTTTCGGTCTTCTGTGTTCCGAGGCCATGTCTGTACATGCTAGGCTCGTCAAGTCAACCTAAGTGTTTGCATGTGTAAATCTGTCTTACACCCGTTGTATGTGAACGTTAGAATCTATCACACCCGATCATCACGTGGTGCTTCGAAACAACGAACTGTCGAAACGGTGCACAGTTAGGGGGAACACTTCTTGAAATTATTATGAGGGATCATCTTATTTACTACCGTCGTACTAAGTAAACAAGATGCAAAACATGATAAACATCACATGCAATCAAATAATAAACGTGACATGATATGGCCAATATCACATAGCTCCTTTGATCTCCATCTTGGGGCTCCATGATCATCTTGTCACCGGCTTGACACCATGATCTCCATCATCATGATCTCCATCATCGTGTCTCCATGAAGTTGCTCGCCAACTATTACTTCTACTACTATGGCTAACGCGTTTAGCAATAAAGTAAAGTAATTTACATGGCGTTTCTCAATGACACGCAGGTCATACAAAAAATAAAGACAACTCCTATGGCTCCTGCCGGTTGTCATACTCATCGACATGCAAGTCGTGATTCCTATTACAATAGCATGAACATCTCATACATCACATATAGATCATTCATCATTCATCACAACTTTGGCCATATCATATCACAAAGCACTTGCTGCAAAAACAAGTTAGACGTCCTCTAATTGTTGTTGCAAGTTTTACGTGGCTGAATTAGGGTTCTAGCAAGAACGTTTTCTTACCTACGTGAAAGCCACAACGTGATTTGTCAACTTCTATTTACCCTTCATAAGGACCCTTTTCATCGAATCCGCTCCAACTAAAGTGCGAGAGACAGACACCCGCCAGCCACCTTATGCAACTAGTGCATGTTAGTCGGTGGAACCGGTCTCACGTAAGCGTACGTGTAAGGTTGGTCCGGGCCGCTTCATCCCACAATACCGCTGAAGCAAGATAAGACTAGTAGCGGCAAGAAAGTTGACAACATCTACGCCCACAACAAATTGTATTCTACTCGTGCAATAGAGAACTACACATAGACTTAGCTCATGATGCCACTGTTGGGGAACGTTGCAGAAAATTTAAATTTTTCCTACGGTTTCACCAAGATCCATCTATGAGTTCATCTAGCAACGAGTCATGGGAGAGAGATTGCATCTACATACCACTTTGTAGATCGCGAGCGGAAGCGTTCAACGAACGGGGATGAGGTAGTCGTACACGACGTGATCCAAATCACCGGAGATCCTAGCACCGAACGGACGGCACCTCCGCGTTCAACACACGTACGGTCAGCGTAACGTCTCCTTCTTCGGTTGGGGAAGATGGCTCCAGCAGCAGCACGACGGCGTGGTGATGGTGGAGCTGCAGTACTCCGGCAGGGCTTCGCCGAGCTCTACGGAGGAGGAGGAGATGTTGGAGAGGGAGAGGGAGGCGCCAGGAGCAAGGGTGCGCTGCCCCCCTCCCCTCCCCCCTTTATATAGCCCCCTAGGGGGGCGCCGGCCCTAGGAGATGCAATCTCCTAGGGGGGCGGCGGCCAAGGGTGGGGCTTGCCCCCCAAGCAAGGGGGCGCCCCCCCCCCCCCTTTTAGGGTTTCCCCCCCCCCCTTAGCGCATGGGCCTCTAGGGGCTGGTTCCCCTTGGCCCATGTAGGCCAAGGCGCACCCCTAAAGCCCATGTGGCCCCCCGAGGCAGGTGGCCCCACCCGGTGGACCCCTCGGGACCCTCCGGTGGTCCCGGTAAAATACCGATAACCCCGAAACTTGTCCCGATGGCCAAAACAGCACTTTCTATATATAATTCTTTACCTCCGGACCATTCCGAAACTCCTCGTGACGTCCGGGACTCCGAACAACATTCGGGTTACTGCATATACATATCTTCACAACCCTAGCGTTACCGAACCTTAAGTGTGTAGACCCTACGGGTTCGGGAGACATGCAGACATGACCTAGACGGCTCTCGGGCAATAACCAACAGCGGGATCTGGATACCCATGTTGGCTCCCACATGCTCCACGATGATCTCATTGGATGAACCACGATGTCGAGGATTCAATTAATCCCGTATACGATTCCCTTTGTTAATCGGTATTTTACTTGCCCGAGATTCGATCGTCGGTATCTCAATACCTCGTTCAATCTCGTTACCGGCAAGTCACTTTACTCGTACCATAATGCATGATCCCGTGATCAAACACTTTGATCACATTGAGCTCATTATGATGATGCATTACTGAGTGGGCCCGGTGATACCTCTCCGTCAAGCGGAGTGACAAATCCCAGTCTCGATCCGTGTCAACCCAACAGACACTTTCGGAGATACCCATAGTATACCTTTATAGTCACCCAGTTACGTTGTGACGTTTGGCACACCCAAAGCACTCTTACGGTATCCGGGAGTTACACGATCTCATGGTCTAAGGAAAGGATACTTGACATTGGAAAACTCTAGCAAACGAACTATGCGATCTTATGCTATGTTTAGGATTGGGTCTTGTCCATCACATCATTCTCCTAATGATGTGATCTCGTTATCATTGACATCTAATGCCCATAGTCAGGAAACCATGACTATCTGTTGATCAACGAGCTAGTCACCTAGAGGCTTACTAGGGACACGTTGTTGTCTGTTATTCACACATGTATTACGATTTCCGGATAACACAATTATAGCACGAATAAATACAATTACCATGAATAAGGAAATATAATAATAATGCTTTTATTATTGCCTCTAGGGCATATTTCCAACAGACCATACGTGCATGCTTCGGGAATCACAAACCTTAGCACCAATATTTTTACTAAACCACAATCATTCACTAGTACCTCCCACATATTAGCATCTCTATATTGCAAAACTATTGCAAGGAATCAAACATATCATATTCATCGATCTACAAGTTTATGTAGGATTTTATGACTAACCATGTGAATGACCAATTCTTGTCAACTCTCTAAATAGATATAAGTGAAGCAAGAGAGTTTTCATTCTTTCTACAAAAGATATTGCCCATGCTATAACAAATATAAGGGAAGCAAAAGAGCATTCTACAAATAGCGGTTTTCTATGTGAGGAGAAACAGGCAATCCAAGCTTCAAATGATATAAGTGAAGCTCATGAAGCATTCTATGAAGCCATACTCAAAAGATATAAGTGAAGTGCAATGAGCATTGTATAAATAAACCATGGACTATCTCATACCAGCATGGTGCACCAAAGAAAAGTGAAGACTAAATGCAAAAGACACTCCAAGATTTGCACATATCACATGAACGAAACGAAACCGAAAACATACTGATACTTGTTGAAGAAAGATGGGATGCCTTCCGGGGCATCCCCAAGCTTAAACGCTTAAGTCTCCTTGAATATTTACTTGGGGTGCCTTAGGCATCCCCAAGCTTGAGCTCTTGCCTCTCCTCCTTCTCCTCATATCGAGACCTCGTCGATCTTTCATCACTTCATCCACACAAAACTCAACAGAAAGCTCGATAAGATCCGTTAGTATAATAAAGCAAATCACTACTATAAGTATTGTTGCAAACCAATTCATATTTTGTTTTTGCATTGTATCTATTGTAATATAATATTTCCATGGCTTATACCAGCGATAGGATCGATAGTTTCATCAAAACAAGCAACATAATGCATCAAAAACAGAATATGTCTTAAACAGGACAGTCTGTAGTAATCTGAATACTACCATACTTCTACTACCATACTTCTGGTACTCCAAAAATTCTGAAAAGTTAGGACAACGTAAACAATTTGTATGGCAAGACTGTGCAAAAAGTTTCAGAAACGTTTGACATTCCAGTAAAAAATGAAAATTCACGCGCTACAGCCAAAGTTTCTGTTTCTGCACCGCACAAACCAAAAAGCAATCTAATCATCCTAAAGGCACATCTTCGCATATTATTTTTATAATACAATGGAATTGTACAAGGGGATAATTATTTTTGTTGAAAAGTTTCTGTAATCAAGATTCATAAAGTTTCCGTGAGCATGAACAAAGTTCAAGGAGCTCCCCCACTTCAACAATGCTTGTCTCTCTCACTTTCACTTTCCTTTTTGAAAAGTTTTGGGTTCCCCTCTTTATTTTTTTGTTTTTAAACTCTATAAAAGCACTCAACAGAAATAAATGACTCTCTAAAACTTCCGGGTTGTCTCCCTGGCAGCGCTTTCTTTAAAGCCATTAAGCTAGGCATAAAGTGCTCAAGTAATGGATCCACCCGGATCCCAAGGTATATCAAAGACAATTTTAATTAACAATGATTTGGAATTTAGTAGTGAGCACAAAGCAACATATACCAAGCAATGACGAAGTCTAACTCTCTTCCTATGCATCGGCATGTCATACAAGAACAATTCATGCACCTCAAGTAAAGGCCAATGCATAGCATACGAAGTTTCTTGCAATTTTATCGCGTTGGAAACATAGAGAGGCGGAGATGTAGTTCCTCTCTCATAATAATTGCAAGTAGGAGCAGCAAGTACGTGCATATTATATTCATCAAAATTATCATGTGCAACGGTAAAAGGCAACCCATAATATAATCCTTAATAAGCGTAAACTTCTCTGATATAGTGTAGTTTGGAGAATTCAAAAAGATAATAGGACTATCATGCGTGGGTGCAATAGAAACAATTTCATTCTTAACATAAGGAACTATAGCAAGTTCATCTCCATAAGCATCATTCATATTGGCATCATGGGCACAAGCAAAGCAAGCATCAAGTTCATCAAAAAGGGGTATTTCAAAAGAATCAAAGGGATCATAGCAATTATCATAGCAATCATCCTTCGGTAAGCACGAAGGGAAATTAAACAATGTATGAGTTGAAGAGTTACTCTCATTAGAAGGTCGGCACTGGTAGCTAATCCGGTCTTCCTCCTTTTGTTCTTCGCTCTCCTCCTCGTCTTTTTCATCCAATGAGCTCATAATGTCGTTAATTTCTTCTTCCATAGACTCCTGCAAAATACTAGTCTCTTCTTGGACAGCGGAGACTTTCTCAAGAAATGCATCAATACCAACATTATTTTCATAGTTCTCATAGCAATATTCAAATATAGCAAATTTTGAGGTCTATAAACAACATCATCACAATCTTCATACTCTAGAAACAGACATTCAATTCATAAGCACCCTTAAAAGAAAAAAATTCTTCTATTCATTCCACATCATAATAATCATATATACCATTAGCATAAGAAGCTAAGGTTTCATTATCATTAAATTTGCATGAAAAGGGAAGATGTGGAGCATTCATCCTACAGCAACAAGTATAATCATATCTACAGCATAGATCCCAAGATACCACTTCAATATATGAATTTGATCCCATAATAGTTTCCCTTTTTGAGTCAAGCGATAATCCCTAAAGTATTCACGTTGATCCAACGTTACTCCCATCATAAAGTTGAATGGGGTTTCCTCAGGATTATCAAAGTAGTACATAATATCTTTCACATAATGAGCATCGAGGGTTTTAGGAGGTTCCCCATCTCCATGAGTAGCAAGTACGCCTAATTTTTTTGGTATTTCGTGTTCCATATCCATAACTAAAGATAGAGAACAACTTAGAACAAAAAATAAAAACTACTTAGTGATAAATCAAACATGCACACACGAGAATATTCACCCCACGCTATAACTCCCCGGCTACGGCGCCAGAAAAAGGTCTTGATAACCCACAAGTATAGGGGACCAATGGTAGCCTCTTTCGATAAGTAAGTGTCGAACCCAATGAGGAGCTAAAGGTAGAACAAATATCCCCTCAAGTTTTATCGACCATCCATACAACTCTACGCACGCTTGACGTTCCCTTTACCTAAAACAAGTATGAAACTAGAAGTACTTTGTAGGTGTTGCGGGATAGGTTGCAAGAATATAAAGAGCACGTAAATAAAAACTAGGGGCTGTTTAGGTAAAGAAGCAATAAAGTTAGTATAGAGAGTGTGGAAAAGTGGTGGTGGGAGATGTGAAATTGTCCTAAGCAATTGACTACGTTACTAGACCGATAGTAAGTTTTATGTGGGAGAGGCCACTGCTAGCATGTCATCCCTGACTTGGAATTCTATGCACTTATGATTGGAACTATTATCAAGCATCCACAACTACTAACGTTCATTAAGGTAAAATCCAACCATAGCATTAAGATATATTGGTCCCCCTTCAATCCCGTATGCATCAATTTCTATGCTAGGTTGAATCTTCTGTCACTCTTGCCCTCCAATACATAGTCCTATCAACATACAACTAACCCTATGGTGTGATCCACGCGCGCGCTCATATGATGGGCACCAAAGGACAATAACATAACCACAAGCAAATTAAACCAATCATAGCAATTCACCAATTGCCGATAGGACAACGAAAATCTACTCAGACATCATAGGATGGCAACAATCATTGGATAATAATATGAAGCATAAAGCACCATGTTCAAGTAGAGGGTACATCGGGTTGCAGGAGAGTGGACCGCTGTAGATAGATGGGGGAAGGTGATGAAGATGTTGGTGAAGATGACGGAGGTGTTGGTGTAGATTGCCGTCGCACGATGATGGCCCCGGCGGTGTTCTGGCGCCACCGGGAGGGAGGGGAGAGAGCCCCCCTTCTTCTTCTTCTTCCTTGACCTTCTCCCTAGATGGGAGAAGGGTTTCCCCTCCGGTCCTTGGCTTCCATGGCATGGGAGGGGCGAGAGCCCCTCCGAGATTTGTCTCTCTATTTCTGCGTTTTAGATTCTGGCCTTTCACCGTTTCTTATATTCCCGGAGATCCGTAACTCCGATTGGGCTGAAATTTTGACACGATTTGTATCCGGATATTTGCTTTCTTGCAGCGAAAGAAGGGCACCAACTGCCTTACGAGGTGGCCACGAGGGTCAGGGGTGCGCCCCTTACCACGTGGCCCCCTCGGGTATCGTCTCGCATTGATTCTTCTTCCCAAAAATCACATATATTCCAAAAAAATCTCCGTAAGTTTTTATCCCGTTTGGACTCCATTTGACATGGATTTTCTGCGAAACAAAAAAAACATGCAACAAACATGGACTGGCACTGGGCACTGGATCAATGTGTTAGTCCCAAAAATAGTATTAAAAGTTGCCAAAATTATATGAAAGTTGTATAATATTGGCATGGAACAATAAAAAATTATAAATACAACAGAGACGTATTAGATGTCAAAATGCATCGGTAGGGGAGTGTTCCGTCTTAGAGGGAAGTAACCGCGAAAGCGGGGGTCGACGAAGCGGAAGCGAGAATGTCGGCTTGAGTAACGAAAACATTGGTGAGAATCCAATGCCCCGAAAACCCAAGGTTTCCTCCGCAAGGTTCGTCCACGGAGGGTGAGTCAAGGCCTAAGATCAGGCCGAAAGGCATAGTCGATATAAAATTCTCTCTCTCTCTAAAAATATCGAAAAAAGGCTGGAATGGAAGAGATAATTAAATTAATTAGACCTTGAACTTCTACTTTCGTTTAGAATTTAGGCATTATTTTCCCCCGTGCTTCCGAAAAAAGAGTCAAGAAACACTAATGGCAACCCTTCGAGTCGACGAAATTCAGAATTCTATAACTACCAAAAACTTTCAATCTTTTCATTGGAATAGTTTATTTAGTCATTGTAGTTAATTATTTTTGGTACTGAAAAAATATATTACTACTAGAATTCTAATTCTAGTAATTAAATTAATTAAAATTGTTGGAGGTTGATAGTTTATTTATTGAGGAAGAGTCAATCCTTCTCTTCTCACTTCAAGATTGATCATCTCGAGCCATCCGTTGAGGGTGGAAATTTAAGTGCATAATTATTTTTCGAGAAGCACAAATGTGCTTGAATGAAAAACAACATTTTTTCTTCAGAACCTAGGGAAAACTAGGCAAAAGGCAAAAAAATAATCTAAAACCAGAATACACGTACAGAAAAAATAAAATCCAAAGGGAGCTCCCAACACACGACACATGGTGTCGGCTAGGCGCACCAATTGACGTGCTCCTAGATCACAAAAGTGACCCGTGCGGGAGCCCTCAAAATTTCGTGCCGGATAGCGAGAAAACGAGAACCCCTACGTTCGCTACGTTTCATATTGGGCTGGCCCAAGTAGGATTAACCAGTTTTTTTTCTATTTTCTTTTGGTGTTTCCTTTGTTTTATCTTTTTCTTTTCTGTTTTATGTTTTTATTTTATTTTCCTTTTTCATTTTCTTTCTTTATTTTTACAGGTTTTTTATTTTAAATTATTTTTAAATATATAATTCTTTTTCCATTTATTATTTTGAAAACTTATTTCCAATTCATTAATATTTTTAAAAAATCATGATTTTTAAAATTGATTTTTTAAATACGTGAACATCTTTTACAAATTTGTGAGAATTGTATCAAATTCGTGAATATTAACACGAACATGTTTCCATAACATTAGTGAATGAACCTTTTTTTAAAATTTGGGAACATTTTTCAAAATTCAATCATATTTTTGTATTTTGAGATAATTTTTTAAAAAATCCTGATTTTTTTTAAATTTGCTAATGTTTGTTCAGATTCACCAACATTTTGTCAGTTCACAAACATTATTTTTTCATAATTCTTATTTTAAAAAGTTAGGAGTTTTTTTGAAAGCCAAAATTACTTTAGAGAAAAATACAGAAACAGAAAAGAAAAAGCAAAAAATGATTGAAAAAATACAGGGGTGTCCTGATGTATAAAGGACGCCCCTGATGTTCGTGATGTATACAGAAAAAAACAGGGGTTTATAACAAAATGTTCCTGATGTATACAAAAATATACAAGGTGTATGAAAAAAGTAGACAGCAAAAATTATGTTTTGAAAAAGATTACTCATATATTTGAAAAATGTTGAACATGTATAAAACAAATGTTTATATGTATATAAAATTGTATAATGTGAGTGAAAAGGATAGAAATCAAAACATGTAGTTCCTGCTATCCGTTTTGGTCTGAGCACAATTATTTTCCTTTTATTTTTTCCTTATTAGTCTGCGTGTTCCGCTTTCTATCCGGAAGTTTCCAAACATACCCTGGTTTGAATATGAAGGTTCTGTAAAAATTGTTCTAATCTGGATCACAGTGGGGTTCCAACCAAGATGGTCACGCTGAACTGCTCCCTGAACCTGGTGGTGTACAACCCTGCTTCAATGTTCGGAATTCATGTCTCTTCGGGCCCTGTTCGCCTGCTCTATTCGGAGATCGCCATCGGGGTTGGACAGGTATGCCTATCATCAGCATCCCCTGCCCCTTTTGGTTTTTGGGTAACAGCCTAGAGGTGTTGTCATTTGTCCATATCTGACAATGGTGCTTCACATCTTACCTTGTGGAGTATGTGAATAGTGAATAAGCCATACCCATTTTCGCCGCTGCATTTCACCACTCAAGTGAATGATGAATTTGCAGAATGTATTCAAAATACTGAATCCTTGAAACATTTTACAATATGCTGGACTCTTCTTACTCTTATCGAAGTATCGGACTGAATGTCCTGCGGATATGAACTAGGAAAGGCAGTAAGCTTGAGTCAAGAAAGAGTGAATGCATTGATAGGGATGGGCATTCGGTACATAGAGTAGCAGGATAGTAGGTTCATCAAGATATGTGCTGTATAGGTTTGGACTCAGAATCCCTTGTAAATTCGAAAATGTGTTGCTAACATCTCCTGTGATCGCAGGTTCGCAAGTGCTACCAACCGAGCAAGAGCCACCGGCTGGTGTCGGCGGTGACCCACGGCGAGAAGGTGTCCCTCTACGGCGCGGGGGGCGGGCTCTCGCTGTCGGGCAACGACGTGACGGTGCCGCTGACGGTGGACTTCGAGCTCGTCTCCCGGGGCTACGTCATCGGCAAGCTGGTGCGGGTGACGTGCCATCACCATCGACACCAAGAGGGCGAGGACCAGGATCCCCCAGAAGGCCTGCGCCGTGTACAAGGCCTGTATTTACTATTCTGCTGAAGAACAATAAACATGTACTAATCTGCAGGTGAAGCCTGTATTTACTGCTCTGCTGAAGAACAATAAACATGTACTCCCTTCGTAAACTAATATAAGAGCGTTTAGAATACTAAAATAGTGATCTAAACACTCTTATATTAGTTTACAGAGGGAGTACTAGCAGTATATATAAACACTCTTATATTAGTTTACAGAGGGAGTACTATCAGTATATATAAGGAACCTGTTTACAGAGGGAGTACTAGCAGTATATATAAGTTACTGCTGTGCGGCGGTGGTTTTGTCTATGAGGCAATGGTTGTACCTATGTGTGGTGTTAGGGTTTGGTTGGGTGCAAGATAGTAGTAATGTCATCCTGTCTGCAACTTCGCATCTAGGTTGAGAGAGTAGGATTGGTTTTGTTGCATCATATTTCCAGAGAAACTCCATCATTTTTCAAGAAGTAAAGGGATCCATCCGGGTAGCTGGAGAGCAATGTCATCACCATATGGATAGTTCAATGTGCTCATCAGCGCCTGACCCGAAGATGTATTCTGGGTCTGCTCACCTCACTTGGAGCTTCATCAACACTACAAGGAATCGAGGACGGTCCAAACGCCTGTCATAGAGATGATAGGAACAGCCCATGTTGTGATTCATTGCCCTCGTATCGACACGCGCCTCGGATTTCTGACACATATAATTCATTGTACTGTAATTTAGTACCCATTTGCACCTGAACTCACAATCTGCAAAGTCTGTTGTCCAGGCATTGCAACTAAATACAGCCTGAAGTGAATCAGGCATTGCAACTAAATACAGCCTGAAGTGAATCAGGCATTGCAACTAAATACGGCCTGAAGTGAATCAGGCAATTTTCTAGACCCCAAATCGACAAAAGGTTAGTTTCAGACATAGGATCTGAACCGACGCTGGAACTGAATATGACAGAGAGCGAATCAAGCAGTTTTATTGATGGAATCAAGAAAGTTTTACTTACGGTGATTTAAACTCTAGACAACATCTAACAGAAAAAGAATAGCTTTGCTTCACTAGTGCTGATAATTTCAACATTGACAGGAGCAAAGGAACATAAACTCACATGCTTTATTGTTCATTACAATGGCAAGAGGAATAGAACATATATTCCCTCCCATATTTCACTGCACATATGCCAACGGCCCAACACAATGATCTGGACAATCACAACCATCAATAATGATACAAATTAATGGTAGCTCCATAAAGTTAAATAGTAAATGCTGTTGCACGTATGCTGCTATCAACCATAATCACATATGTCACATATATGTTTACATAAGAGAAGCAGCTAGCGTTACTAAGTTAACTAGACAGATAGCCCCATAAAGTAGGTTACAGAGTACACTCGAGAACAAAAGGGAATAGCTGCCGATATTACCTGAGAGTGAGACCTATTATTCAACATTATCTGAAAGGTTAACAATGGAACGGTGATATGCAAGCCAGGCTATCAGTGCCAATCTGCCAATGCCTCTGAGTACAAGGGAACATAAGGAAGATAGGGCTCCATGGAACCCTGTCCAAGATCATGGATGAAATGCACTTTCCCACTATCAATTTCATAAGACATCAGTACCTTGTCATGCCCATAAACCAGGAAAATTGTGTTTCGTCGTGGGTGGAGGGCGACAATATGGTACTCGTGTCCCAGCCGGACATTCTTCACTCCAAATAGATTCAAATACCTGACACTGTGCTCCAAGACCCACGCTTCACTGCCGTAGTCCTCGAGAACCCAGATCGAGAGTTTATAAAGATCGTGCTGATCACTATTTGCCAGATACAAACGCCCTCGAGACAGGTCAATGAACCCGTCATCAACATCTATTATGGGGGCGTCCTCATCGTCCGGCATAGGAATAGCCCTCCAAGTAGTTCCCTCCACATCCACTGCCACCACCGCAGACTCGACGGCGAGCAAATGCAGAAAACCATTGACAAAGACACTTCTAGAATCACTCACAATCCTAGGTAGGAAGTCCCAACCGGTGTCCTTGTGACTCCAGGCCCCGGTTTTGGACGAGTAGATGTCAACCGCTCTGACGAACCCATAACCATCGTCATCATCGCCGGCATTTGCATGTGCAGCCCCATCCTCCACGAACTGGAACACATGGAAGTGCGAGGAGACGGCCGGGTCGAACCCCAAGCGAGCTGTCTGCATCTTGCTGAAGATGCCGGGCAAGGCGACCCATTTCTCCGTGGCAGGATTGCACACCACGTAATAAAATGCCCCCGCACCAAAGGTCTTGAAGCGGCGGCAGAGGAGGAGGCCGTTGCAGCTGTCCAGAAGGTGGAACTGATGACAGTCAGGAAGGAAGGGGAGGGAAGGGCGGATAGGAGCACGGCCTCCCGCCCAGACATGGGTGAAATTGTCAGTTGAGAAATAGCCAGTGCTGGGGCCGCGGCTCGAGTAGAGGAAGCCGGCGAGGTCATGGAGGTGGAACTGCGGCAGCGCCTTGCGGTGGTCGGGGTGGGAGATGATGCCGCGCCACCGCTTGGAGACGCACTTGAAGCGGCAGAGCGACCTGTACGGCACGCGCGACAGGATCTCGACGAGGAGGTCTTCGGTGAGCTTGTCCGCTGGATTCCGCCGCCTAATAATGTCCCTGGAGCCGTCCGCCATCGCCGCAGGGAGAGGAGGCGGTCAACCTGCGAACGGGGGCGGAGGAGGAGAGATTGGAGATCCATCGACATCGGTGAGGAGAGCAGGAAGGAAGGAAGAGGGGATCTACGACGAATGTGGCGTACGTACCGGAGGAGAAGCGAGTGACGGCGAGAGAGCCCGTCTGAGGTGCTCCCGTCCCCGCCGGCGAGGCTTTGGGTGCGCGGTGGCGGCGGCGAGGCGAGGTGAGTTTTCTTTTTTTCTGAGGGATCGAGGCGAGGTGAGGTGAGGTGTGGCGTGGAACTCGAAGACAGGCGAAGTGAACGAGGAGTGCTGCTGTGTTGGGCTTTTGTCTAGTTTTCAGCCTGCACCTTAAATCACTTAGGGCATATGTACAATGGTTCTATCTTAAGAGTGCCACATAAGATAAATGATGAGGTGGAGGAAAAAGAAATCATAAGAAAATGATTGTCTTATCTTATTTAAGAGAAGGCAAGAGACGACCTCTTAGCACAATTTGTCTCATCATATTTTTAGGAACAACTAATTATTAAAGATAAGGCTAAGAGATTACCCATTGTAGACATATTTTTTTGTCATCTGTAATTTACATGCAAAACTTAAGATAAGACTATCTTATCAATCATTGTACATGCCCTAAAATAACTCCTCTCTTCTCTGATGCTGACAAATGTCGCATTATATGTACGTCACTTGTTGCAAGCTATTTTTTCCCCTTTTCTATAGATTTACTTACTTAAAATGTTTTATCCCTTGACCATGCGGTTCAACCGTTGGATTTCTCCCATCGAGTTCTTTAAAACTAGGTCCAGTGTTAATAGTTTTCAACGAACATTTTTAATAAAAATCGGAAACCGGAAATAAAACCTGGAAAAAAACCAGTAAAATATCAAAATCGAGAAAAAACACAAGAAGAGCAAAAATGGAAGAAAAACCCGGAGCCCAGAAGCATGGTTGCGGTTTTCACTTTTCTCAAGGCACATATTGTGTTTTTCCTTTTTTTTTTGGGGGGGGGGGGGGCATAGAGTGTCCGAAAATCAGGCAAAAGCCAAAAAATAACTAAAATCCAAAATGCATATTATTTGTTTCTGAAAACCCACAGAAAGCGTCCAACACGCGACACGTGGCGGCAGTTGGGTGCATCACTCACACTCCCAGACTATAAAAGTGGACCTTGCGGGAGCCCCCCCCCCCCCTCCCCCAACCCGTCCAAAGAGTAACCGTTGATTAGTTGCTCCCTTAGGTTGCTTGATAGCGACCAAAGATGCATGCCTGTGTTTGGTACGTTTCATATTAGGCTGGCCGAAGTAGGCTTGAACCAGTTGTCCCTTTTTAGGTGTTTTTAACCTTTTTTTTGTTTTTTTGTTTTTCTTTCTTTCTATTCTTTCATGTTTGTTTTTTCTATTCCTTTTCTTTTTAATTTTTTTTCTGAAACTTTCTTTATTGTTTTGCAAACATCTTTCAAATTAATGCACATTTATTAAAAATCATGAAACTTGTTAAAATAATGAGTGTTTTTCGAATTTGTGAACATTTTTGTAAAAATCATGAACATTTTTTGATAAGATTTTTTCAATTGTGATTTTTTATTGGAATTTAGGAACACCATCATTACCAACTCACATTTTTATAGGAGTATAGATAACACTCCTAGGCACAAAGTTTAAAATTCTGGTGTCATAGATGGGCTCTTCCTAAAAGTTGGCTGAACACTTATCATCTTTTTTTAACATAGAAAGGCACACAAAGCGCCAACCAATACATTCAGCTCAGTAACATCTTACAACTGTGAATTACATAGCCCTGGAAATTGAAATTAGATAGGAGAGAAACAACAGGGCATATCATGTTTGTATGAGCTGAAGCAAAACAACTAGTGTCAGGTTCTGGTAAACTTCTAAGAACCTGATGAGCCCTGAGGGAGTCCTGGATTAGGGGGTGTTCGGATAGCCGGACTATACCTTCGCCGGACTCCAGGACCATGAAGATACAAGATTGAAGAGTTCGTCCCGTGTCCGGAAGGAGCTTTCCTTGGCGTGGAAGGCAAGCTAGGCGGTGCGGATACTCAAGAACTCCTACCATTATAACCGACTCTGTGTAACCCTAACCCTATCCAGTGTCTATATAAACCGGAGGGTTGTAGTCCGTAGAACAACCATCATCATACACAATCATACCATAGGCTAGCTTCTAGGGTTTAGCCTCCTTGATCTCGCGGTAGATCTACTCTTGTACTACCCATATCATCAATATTAATCAAGCAGGAGTAGGGTTTTACCTCCATCGAGAGGGCCCGAACCTGGTTAAACATCGTGTCCCTTGTCTCCTGTTACCATCCGACCTTGACGCACAGTTCGGGACCCCCTACCCGAGATCCGCCGATTTTGACACCGACATTGGTGCTTTCATTGAGAGTTCCTCTGTGTCGTCGCCTTCAGGCCCGATGGCTCCTTTGATCATCAACAACGATGAGGTCCAGGGTGAGACTTTTCTCCCCGGACAGATCTTCGTCTTCGGCGGCTTCGCTCTGCGGGCCAATTCGCTTGGTCATCTAGAGCAGATCGAAAGCTACGCCCCTGGCCATCAAGTCAGGTTTGGAAGCTTAAACTACATGGCTGATATCCGCGGAGACTTGATCTTCGACGGGTTCGAGCCACAGCCAAGCGTGCCGCACTATCTCGAGGGGCATGATCTAGCTCTACCTCCGAACAGTGTCCTGGAGGCCGCACATGCACCGCTTCCGACCCTAGACTCGGAGCCTATTACACCAATCGAGGATGAGCGGTTGGACGCCACCTCGGGGGCTGCGATCTCAAAGGCAATCGAGCCGAACGACAGCCCCACGACCCGTGACT
Source organism: Aegilops umbellulata (assembly GCA_032464435.1). NCBI lineage: Eukaryota > Viridiplantae > Streptophyta > Magnoliopsida > Poales > Poaceae > Aegilops > Aegilops umbellulata. Next base: position 514,311,042 of record CP136060.1, on the reverse strand, counting down.
CCGAGGGTCCGGACTCCTATTTGGACTCCGAACCCCCCGTGCCCCAGCCAATAGAATCCGATTAGGCACCCATAATGGAGTTCACCGCCGCGGACATCTTTCAGCACTCGCCTCTTGGCGACATCTTGAACTCTCTCAAGTCTCTCTCTGTATCAGGAGAGCCCTGGCCGAATTACGGTCAACGAGGATGGGATACGGACGATGAGGAAATTCAAAGCCCGCCCACCACCCACTTTGTAGCCACCGTCGACAGCATAAACGACCTGCTCAACTTCGACTCCGTAGACATCGACAGCATGGATGACGATGCAGGAGATACCGATGAACCAACGCTCATAGGGCACTAGAAATCCACCACATCTCACGATATATACATGGTGGATACCCCTAAGGGAAACGATAACAAGGAAAAAGGGGATGGAACGGGATATAGACCCCCCAGAAAGCAATCAAAGCGTCGGCACAAACGCCGACCCAAGCCCCGCCTCGATAAAAACCCAGCCATAGAGCAGGACAAGCCGGTAGACGACGAGCAAGCCTTAGAGCAGCCGTCCGAACAGGGCAACACAGATAAAGAAAGCGAAACTCCCTCCCCCGGCGAAAACGGCATTCTGGACAACCTTACGCCGGATAAATCCATGGAGCAGAAAAGTCTCCACAAGAGGCTCGTTGCAACTGCACGAAGCCTGAAAAAGCAGAAGCGGAAGCTAAAGACAACGGAGGATGCACTCTGTATTAAATGGAACAAAGTAATCAACACCGCAGACAGATACGGCGACGATCGCCGTACTAAAAGCTATCCAAAGAGAAAGCTACTGCCCGAATTCGACGAAGAGGCCCTAGAGCCCTCGCACTCAAAAAATAAAAAAGCCATACGGTCGGATAGACGACCCAATAAGGCGGCAAGTGGCATCGCACACAAATCGGTATGCGACCCACCTAAGGAGTCGCATCATGGCCCAACCAGGTCCATTTATGGGCCAAGAAAGCAAGCTCTTGCAAGCAATGCAAAAAAGCCATCATCAGAATTCGACACACCCAAATACAGGGGCGCCGCACACCCCCTATGCTTCACCGATGAGGTTCTGGAATATGAATTTCCAGAGGGATTCAAACCCGTCAACATAGAGGCGTATGATGGAACAACAGACCCCGGAGTCTGGATCGAGGATTATATCCTCCACATACATATGGCTAGAGGAGATGATCTTCACGCCATCAAATATTTACCCCTTAAGCTTAAAGGGCCAGCCCAGCACTGGCTTAAAAGCCTCCCCGAAAACACAATTGGAAGTTGGGAAGAGCTCGAGGATGCTTTCCGAGCAAATTTTCAAGGGACCTATGTCCGCCCCCCGGATGCAAACGATCTCAGTCACATAACTCAACAGCCCGGAGAATCAGCTCGGCAGTTCTGGAATAGATTCCTTACTAAAAAGAATCAGATAGTGGATTGTCCGGACGACGAAGCCTTAGCAGCTTTCAGGCATAATGTCCGAGACAAATGGCTCGCCAGACACCTCGGCCAGGAAAAGCCAAGAACAATGGCCGCACTCACAAGCCTCATGACCCGCTTTTGCGCAGGAGAGGACAGTTGGTTGGCAAGATGCAGCCCCAGCGACCCAAGTACATCCGAAATCAGGGATGGAAACGGAAAACCACGACGCAACAAGGATCATCGCCGAACTAAAGAAAAAAGTCCGAAGAGCACGACAGTCAATGCCGGATTCAAAGGCTCGCGACAGAACCATACAAAATCACCCCTCCAGGATAATAGGGACGATCCGTCCAACTTAAACAGAATCCTGGACAGGATATGTCAGATACACAGTACTCCTGGGAAGCCTGCTAACCACACCCATAGAGATTTTTGGGTTTTTAAACAATCCGGAAGACTCAACGCCGAACACAAGGGGCTCGACACACCAAGCGAAGACGAGGACGAACCCCAGAAGCAGAGCACCAGGAAACAAAAGAACTTCCCACAAGAAGTAAAAACAGTGAACTTACTTCACATAACAAAACGTGTGGCACCCATAAAGGTACACACAATACGACCTATCCCTAAGGGGTCCCGCCACTGGTTATTAAAACCAATCACTTTCGATCAGCTAGACTATTCTAGAAATATCAAAAACGCAGGCTGGACTTCCCTGATACTCGATCCAATAATCGGCGGATTCCAGTTTACAAATGTCCTTATGGACGGCGGCAGCGGACTAAACCTGATATATCAGGATACAATCCATCGCATGGGGATAAACCCAGCAAGAATCCGCCGCAGCAAAACCTCCTTTCAAGGGGTAGCACACGGACCGGACACCCATTGTATGGGTTTTCTCTGGCTCGAAGTTATATTCGGCTCTGCCGATAACTTCCGCCGCGAAAAGCTGACCTTCCATGTCGTCCCGTTTTCAAGTCGCTATCAAGCACTACTGGGACGCGGCGCTTTCGCTCGCTTTAACGCAATACCGCACTATGCATCTCTCACGCTTAAGATGCCCGGTCCACGAGGCATCATCTCTTTGAAGGGGACGCACTAGAGTGCGCCTCCCCTAAACGGAGGACTGTGCGGCCGCTTAGACAGCCGCACAATAAAATGGCCTCACCAGCCAAAAGACTTTTCGACATAGGTCATTAAAGGCCACGGACCCGGAATAGACGAGTTCGGCACAAGTCCATCATCAACGCAGGCTTAGAGGCCATATACCCCCGTACTAGGGGCTATACGCAGAGACAATAAAGCTCAATTTTACATTTTACTTTATACTTCATTTATTTTAAAACCTTCTGTTCGGCACGACCCGTTTTCAGTTTAGTTCCTCTCTTTTACAGATGAACGTCATGTGGCGCCCGTCCAGGATACGGCACAACGGAGACACAGGCGCAGACGTGCTGTAGGGACCCTCCTAAAGGATTCTTTTCAGATTAAGACCCTGTGTAAACCTTTTTTACTGTCTCTTGTTGCAATACATCCCCTGGTTCTTTCCGACATAACCAAGGAGGAGGCTGGCGTCTTGGCATGTGGCCACGTCAGAACTTTTTGCACGTACCTGGACACTAGGGGCTTTTTTTAGCAAAGAGTGTTGTTTAGCCCGCACTCATAAAGACCGAACACCTTAGGGAGTGTTCGGCGTCGCGAGTTTTGGCATTATATGCATTAGCTCCGAATCATGTCTTTGGTCAAATGTTGGGTTGCCCGACTCCTGGGTTCGGCTACCTTACGTTCCACTCTATCGGCTAAGGTAGCACCAGGAGAACTACTGCGATTGTGCCCCGGTTCGGCCGGGCGAGCACCTCAGTAGAGAAAGCCGAAAACTGACTGTCATAATGTAGCATGAGACTGGTCAGCCACTCGATGACCTATTGGAATCTATCGGATTCCTCTGCGTTAACGAAGGGCCGCTTCTCGGTCAGGCACATACGCTCCCCGAACTCGGGCGAGCGCAGTCGCCACCAATGGGCTACCTAAATAGTCCCACTGTCAAGCTCCTATGGCTAAGTGAAAGTGTTAAAGCATTATAGTCCGGTTGCCTGGCCCGCTGCGCTATCACCTCCTTTGTAGGACCAAGACGTTGGGTTAAGTGTGAAAATGCGTCTTCTGCGAGCACCCCCGTACTATGTGCGTGGGGGTTGAAGCCAACGGCTGCAATCTTTCAGATTTTATACATATATTTTAAACGGCCGCACAGGAGGTGTTCACAATACTTGAAGGCACAAGTATAAAAAGGCCACTACAGTTTATAAAAATATTACTTCAACATTACATATGCTATAATGACATAGCATCCTTCAAGCACTGCGACTCTATTACACGAGCGCCTTCAAGGACTTCCTGGAAATAGTGCTCGGAGGATATTCGGCTTTTCTCCGAATCTCGGAACGCAATAACGGTGGTCTCCATGTCTGCCCAGTATGTCTTGACACGGGCAAGAGCCATCCTGGCACCCTCTATACACGCCGACCTCTTCATTGCATTAATGCGCGGCACTGCGTCAAGGAATTGCTGCACCAAGCTAAAATAACTCTTCGGCTCCGACCTCCCCGGCCACAGATGACCCATGACATACTTCATGGCGAGCCCAGACAACCTATTAAGTTCGGCCCATTGAGCCAAACGATCGTCCACCGCTAGCGGACGCTCTGGATTGTGAAATTGCGACCAGAACAGTTTTTCCACTTCACGATCTTCCAGATCTTGGAAGTGTTCGGTCGCATCAGCAGCACTCGCTGCCAAATCTAGATAGGTGTCCTCCGCACTCCACATCCGGTCCAACGGAGCAAACTTCGGATCGCAAAATTTTCTCCGCAGCATGAAGGGCTCTCCAGCCGCAATCTGTTCGGCCTGACACAGCTCCTCCTTCGCAGCTCTCATTGCAGAGCGCGCGTCCTTGGCATCAGCAACGGCCTTTTCTAGGACCGCCTGTCTCGCCTGGTCTTCTTTCTCAAGAAGTCTGCAACGGTCTGCAATGCTCTTTAACTTTTCGGCCATAGTGGCCATCTCTTCCTTGCTTCGGCAATGAGCAGCCTGTTCGGCTCTCAGCTCTTCAAGGGCATTCTTGGCAGCCGCATCACTTCTCCTGGCTTCATCTTTAGCTCGGGCAAGTTCTGCCCTAAGATTCTCCACGGCTGCCGCACCATCTGCGTCAAGCACACATATTGTAAGACGCTGGCATAAAACTCTTCTTACCTAATGCTGCCCGAGGAATCATATACCTTGAGCCTCATCCAGCCGCTTGTTGACAAGCGCGATGTCGGCATCTGCCACGTCCAGTTGCCGCTTTAGTTCGTCAAAACCAGCAGTTCGGCTTGATTCTGGACACCCTGCAGCCTACATTAAAAAGGCGACATTTTAGACCTGGGATTGTGATCCTCCGCGTGCCGTCATTTCTTGACGACATGCAGAGTCTCAGGGGCTACTATCTACATAGGGCGCATCTTATTTACGCGCAACTAACAAAAGTATACATTATCTAATGTACCTCAAAACCTGTCAACAAACTTTCGACGGCCTCACGCAGTCCGCTCTCTGCGGACTAAATCCTTTCAACCACCATGCCCATTAATGCACGGTGCTGCTCTGAAATAGAAGCTCGCCCTAGCAGAACCTTTAGCTCCTCCGGTCGAGCACCAGAAGGTGCCGGACTCGTCCCATGACCTCTTTCGAAGGCCGGACGCGGAGAACTTCGGGGGGCCCCGTCGCTATCTTCTGCCCCTACCGAACTCGGAGAAACCCTCCGTGATGACACCTCAGGGTCGCCCGCCTCGCTAGGCGGCCCAGCAGAAGGAGGCGTCCCGCTCTCCATCATCTCCGGAAGAAGATCCCCCGAAGACGAGCTCTGCTGAGAAGGGCTGAGGTCCGAACTACAAGGTAAAAATTCAGTTAAAATTCTCAGATATAAATCATAGATTTATCTCATCCCTCGAAAGGAAAATCTTTCTCTACTTACGGCTCGCTGGAGGGCTGATCTCCTTGAGTACGCAGTCCGGCCGAGGAACTCCCCGGCGCCGGACCCTCTGACGAGGATCTTTTCCCCCGCTTCGAGACCACGGTCTTCGGATCGTCAGAGGCGGCTCTCTTCTTTTCCCTAGGAAAGGAATCGTCGGTTCCTCCCTTCGGAACAGCCTCCTTCGAGGAGGCCGTAGTTTCCTTGTCCTCCCCCTTGCTTCCCTCCAAAGGCACTACCTCCAGCATCCTGACTAGCACGGGATCCGACCTGGTTTCGGGAAGGGGAGCCAGACACCTGATCAGCTTTGCCTCCGCTATCCACTCCTGTTTAAAAGGAGAGCTCTGTTAAGGGCAAGTTAATTATGCGGATAGAAGGTCCGGGCACAAGGTTACTTACTTGAGTATTCGGGCAATTGCGGCTTAGGCCTGCATCCTCGGTCAAATCCGGAAACACTTCTTGTGATCCGAAGAACAGTTTATACATCTCCGCGGGCGTCGCGCTCATAAAATCCCGGAGAGCTCGTGATCCCTCTGGATTGAACTCCCACAGGCGAAGGGGGCGATGTTTGCCGGGCAGTGTCCGGCGAATCAGCATGACCTGTGTCACCTTGACCAGGTTGAGGTCTCCTTCCAAGAGATCCTTAATGCGGCCCTGCAGCAAGGGTACGTCTTTGGGCAAGCCCCAATCTAACCCTATGTTGATCCACGACGCTAGCCGTGGTGGGGGACCCGAGCGAAAGGCAGGAGGCGCCACCCATGTGGTGCCCCGAGGAGCGGTGATATAAAACCACTCCCGTTGGCACAAGCCAAGCTCCTCTTGAAAAGAGCCCTCGGGCCATGGAGCATCGGCATTTCTTCTTATGACAGCGCCTCCGCACTCTGCGTGTCACCCCTCGATCATCTTCGGCTCCACTTTGAAGGTCTTGAGCCATAATCCGAAGTGAGGGGTAACATGGAGGAACGCTTCACACACGACGATAAAAGAGGAGATATGGTGGATGGACTCCGGAGCTAAGTCATGAAAATCCAGCCCGTAATAAAACAACAGTCCCCTCACAAAGGGATCCATGGGGAAGCCTAACCCTCGAAGGAAGTGAGACATGAACACCACGCTCTCTCCAGGCTAGGGACTGGGAATAACCTGTCCTTGAGCAGGCAACCTATGTGAAATCTCGCCGGTCAGGAACTTAGCCTCCCTCAACCTTAATATGTCCTCCTCCGTGATGGAGGAAGGCGTCCATCGGCCTTGAAGGTCAGAACCGGACATTGTCTAAAGTCTGAAGCGCCTGGAATATGAAGCTGGGGGTGTTGGAACTCGAGGCGACAGGCGAACTCGTTTGAGATTAAGAAAAAAAGCGAGGCCTTGGTCTCTTTATAAGAGGCTGAATACCAAGAGCCCTCCCCGTAACCGTTTTGGACTCGCCTTTAATCAAGGGAACGTGCTAACGAGAACGGTTGGGTTACCCACGTCCATATTGATGAGAATCCCGTTAAAAGGGGCACACGATCTCTGCTTTGACAAGACGTGCCAAGGAAACCGCCTCGCTACGCGCTGAGGTGGAAAAGTAAAAATGATTTGTATAAGGAGCTTGGCCGCAGTATGATGACGCACTGCGGAATACGTCAGCAGATTTGATTTGTGTTAATATTATTCTCTCTACGGCACTATGTGGAAACTTATTTTGCAAAGTCGGACACTATTTTTGGTGTTTACAAATCTTCTATGAAGGACTTGGAGGAGGAACCCGCCTTGCAATGCCGAAGACAATCTGCGCGCCGGACTCATCGTCATTGAAGCCTGGTTCAGGGGCTACTGAGGGAGTCCTGGATTAGGGGGTGTTTGGATAGCCGGACTATACCTTCGCCGGACTCCAGGACCATGAAGATACAAGATTGAAGACTTCGTCCCGTGTCCGGAAGGAGCTTTCCTTGGCGTGGAAGGCAAGCTAGGCGGTGCGGATACTCAAGATCTCCTACCATTGTAACCGACTCTGTGTAACCCTAACCCTATCCGGTGTCTATATAAACCAGAGGGTTGTAGTCCGTAGAACAACCATCATCATACACAATCATACCATAGGCTAGCTTCTAGGGTTTAGCCTCCTTGATCTCGTGGTAGATCTACTCTTGTGCTACCCATATCATCAATATTAATCAAGCAGGAGTAGGGTTTTACCTCCATCGAGAGGGCCCGAACCTGGGTAAACATCGTGTCCCTTGTCTCCTGTTACCATCCGACCTTGACGCACAGTTCGGGACCCCCTACCCGAGATCCGCCGGTTTTGACACCGACAAGCCCCATTATGAGAAATACCATTGATCTCTCTTGATATGTGATACACCTGTCCTTGGATATCATTTGTAAAGAAGAGAAATTCAGCTAGAGAAGTTCTGATGGTCCAAGGGATGGAATCTGCCAATACACTTCTTGCCGCCGTTGCTTTTGCCAAAGACAGGCAATCAATAAGAAAAGTAGTCCTAGAGATCTGAAGTCTATGGGCGACTTTAGCTGCAAAAAGAAAAGCAAGAGCTTCCGCTTGAAGTGGCGAGCTGGTGTTCTGGGTAGAAGCTTGAATTTGCACATTCACTTCCGCTTGGTCCTGAAAAAAACTGAGAAACACTCCTACTCCTGTAGCTGTTGTGCCATGTGGTAATCCTGGAACCTTTGCACATTTAAAAGCAGCATCAGAATAAATTTTTGCTCCAGATATAAGAAGATCAGATTTGAGAGTGTGCCCTTGAGCAGGAATAACACAACTATTTCCTTGTTGATGAACTTGATCAATAGCTTGTCCCTGATTAGAAGAAATTGACACAGTCATATATTGGTCAGACAAAGCTTTTGCAGCAGTGTGAACATGATGAGGTTGAGAATTGCGCCTGTCAAAAAGCTTATCATTTCTGGCTTTCCATATGCACCACATAAAATTTAGTATGTTAGATATAGATGCATGAGGATGATTCATATTTAGTAAACTGAGAATAATACTGTGCATAGAGAAATTATTTTGAACCAAGCCATCAGATCTAATATACCAAGGGTGGCCAAACCAGGCTGCTCTAGCAAAATCGCAAAGAAAAGGAGATGCATTTCATTTTCATCCTCACCACACCTGCAACATGATTTAGAAATGTGGATTGAAAAGCGGCCCGCTCGCAAACCTGTAGGAAGAGCTTTTCGAAGAAGTCTCCATGCAAAAGTTTGAACACGGGGTGCAATCAACTTTTGCTTCCAAACCTGAGTGAGAAGATTTTTAACCTGCAAAGATAGTTGAGAGGGAGTATTCCTGGGAATGCTTTGAATATCCTGCAAGCACAATTTATAAGTAGATTTAGAAGTGCATTTGCCACTCGGAGCGAGGTCCCAACAGAGAATATCTGGGCAGTCATCCTGAATGATGGAGGTTTGAGTAATAGAAGTAGCCATAGGCTCTTGGAAAAGAGAATGAATAAGATTGTTGTTCAAAGTTTTTTCCTAGGAAGCCATAGATCCTTAACCTGAGCAGGATAAATAAAGACAGGTGGCTGAATGATGAGATGATTATGAATAGTGGACCAGGAAGAACACCATGGGGAACTCCAGAGGGCAATATTCCCCTGAGTAATTTCGTAGAAAGAGTGGGCTTTTAACTTGGGAAGCATTTTGAGAATGGAAGACCAATAAGCAGATTTTGTAACAGTGGAAGTAGCAGTCCAAATTGAAGAGTTCGGAAAGTATTTGGATTTGAGCACAAGGTACAAATAAGAGTTAGGAGCATCTGCAAGTCTCCAAGCTGAAGCAAGAATAAGGCCTTCATTAATGGCTTGGAGGTTTCTAATACCTAACCCTCCTTCATTCTTAGCTGTACAAATGTCCTTCCAAGCTCTGAGACAAAGACTTCTGTTTGAATTATTATCCCTGATTCCTGTCCACCAAAAGTTTCTAATAATAGCGGTGAGTTTAGCAATAAACTTTTTTGTGAACAAAATGTTTGACATGTAGTAAACAGGAATGGCTGAAAAGATAGATCTAATGAGTTCCAGTCTAGCTGCATGAGAGAGCATGTTAGCCTTATAAGCAGGAAGCTTAGCCATAAATTTTTCAAGAACAAAGTTATAAACAACAACTCTATTTTTAGCAGGAAGAATGAGAGGGTACCCCAAATGAGTAAAGCTGTTATCCATGGAAGGAACAGGAAAAATGTTTTTAATATCAACAATGATAGTTTGACTAACATGGGCACTGAAAAGAATAGTGGACTTTGACCAGTTAGGAGTTTGACCTGAAATAACACAAAAATGATGAATAATTTGAGCCATAGTGTTAACTTCAGATGTATTAGCTTGTCCACAAACCAGAAGATCATCTGCAAAAAGAAGAGAGTGAACAGGAGGGAAATTTGGTCCAAGGGAAATACCCTAAAGATGGTTAGCAGCCATGGCATCATTCAGTGCAAGAGACAATTCATTTATAGCTAGAACAAAAAGATAAGGAGACAGAGGGCAACCCTGACAAATCCCTCTGACTTTTAAATTTATGAGAAGGCTGACCATTAATGATGACAGAGAAAGTAGGTGTGGAAATGCAGGCATAGATCAATTTTATAAAATGATCATGTAGCCCTTTACGAGCCAAAGCACAGACAATGAAGTTCCATTCAAGGCGATCAAAAGATTTAGCCAAGTCAATTTTAAGCATGAAAGCATGATGTTCCCAAGATTTGAGAGCAAAAGAATGGGTGATCTCTTGGGCAATAATAATGTTGTCACTAATTCTACGACCTTCAATAAAAGCTTGTTGAGCAGGGTCGATATAATCAGGCAAATGAGGTTTTAGCATATTAGCTAAGGATTTAGCAATGATCTTATAAACAACGTTGCAAAGACTAATAGGTCTAAAATCCATGGGAACTTGAGGAACTAGCTTCTTAGGAATGAGAGCAATATTAGTATCACTAATATGAGGAGGTAATATACCTAATTTGTAGAAGCTGGCTACCAAATCAGTGACTTTATCGCCAATCCAGTCCCAAGAAGCAAGGTAAAACTCCACATTGAAGCCATCTGGGCCCGGCGATGCATTTAGCTTCATATCCTTGAGAATCTGCAAGATTTCATGTTTATTTGGAATGGAGTAGGTGAAATCATCTGATTGTATCAGAGGCTGAGTTGCAAGAAAAGGCCTGCCCAAATTGATGTCAGGGGAAGAAAAGATGTATCTGAAATAATTCACGAAAGTGTTAGCAACTTGAGTTGGCTTAAAATGGATAACATCATTTCCATCCTTAATGGAAACAATAGTGTTCCTCTTTCTTCTCTTTAAAACAGCTTGATTTGTTTGTAAAATTGATTTAGTTTGGAGAGATTCTGCTCATACCTGAGTGTAAGCTCGTTCTCTAGTGCATGGTCTTGTTGATGTAGAGGCTTTAGTTGAATCTGATTGATCTACCCCTCAATGTCTTTTAACTCCTGCTTGATAGGTTTTTTCTTCCTGCACCATCTCTTTAATGAACCTGCAAGAGAAGAGGTCCTGGAAGAAAAAGAGGCTGACCTGGTACTATTCCAGGCTGCCTTAGCATGATCATGGAAATCTTTTTCTAGCAGTCACCAATTTTCAAATTTGAAAGATTGCTTAGGTTTACAAAACTGACCCTCTGTGGAAATCAGAATAGGCGCATGATCGCTTAAAATGATAGGTAAATTAAGCACTTTCATATTAGGGTAAATAGTACACCAATCCGGATTGACTAAACAACGAGCCAAACGTTGATAGATAGGATTAACCGTGTGCTACCTATTGTGCCAAGTGTAAGCCGGCCCACTATAACCAATGTCAAAGAACCCACAATTTTTTATCAAAGCACGAAAAGCAGACATACGATAAAAATTAACATTAGCATTGTACTTATCAATATCATATAGGATATCATTCAAGTCACCCATACATGACATAGGCTTGCCTAAGTTATCATACACAAAATTAGCAACCTGGTCCCAAATAGCCTTAGTTTAACGGTGGTATGGGTCCCCATAGATGCAAACTAAACCAAACTCAATACCCGAGGCCCTATGAATAACATTAGCTAAAATAGCATGAAAGGAAGCACTATATATAGAAACCTGCAGCTCATCGTTCCACATCAGCCATAAGCCTCCCGGCGATCCTCTTGAAGGAACAACAATACTATCAAAGATGTCAAAACGATTCAAAAGATCACGAGAAGTAACCTTGGAGGATTTAATTTCTGAAATGAAAACTATCTCAGATTTTGTAGAGTGGATAAGATTTGCCAAGAACAACATACGTTCATTGCCGAGGCCCCGGCCCATGCCTCGGCAATTCCAAGCAATACCTTTCATGGCGCCTTAAAGCTTGGCTTAACTGCCCAGACCATATCCAAACTAATAACTATGAAAACCAAGTTACAGAGAAAAGATGGAGCAAGGCAACTAAGATTGAGCAGCAAGAGACACAGAAATAGGAAACAGCAACAGCAAATCCAGAATTCCGCCATCTCCAAAGAGGGGATCTACAAAAAAAACAAATTGGATGACGGTTCGCTGCAGGTTGAGATAAACGAACCAAAGCCTGAGAGAAGGGCAGAGAACAGAGCACCAAAATAGATAATCCAAAGGCCTCAGATCTGATCAGAGTAGATAGGAATGAGGTGAAGAGGGCCAAAACGGCTCAGGATCCAGGCGGGCAAGAGACCAGAGGGAAGGGCTAGATTGAGTTGATGGGAGGGGGAAGGGATTGCAACGCCGGGAGCAAGAAGAGGGGGAAGGAACAGAGGCGACGGATCTGGGCTGGGAAGCACAGGGGTCACCAGTGAGAGAAGCTGAACGAGGGGTGGAAAGAACATAGGAACAAGGGGACACAAGACGAGATCGAGCTGCGAGAAGGGATCGACATGGGGAAGAAGAGAAAAGGAAAAGAAGGGGGCGGCATCACGCCAGTCGCCGGAAGTCGCCATCGCGGCAGTCGTTCAGGTTCCAGGTACCCTGCAGGTCTTGAAAACCACCTACTTATCATCTTTAAATCTCTCGTCTCCTTACTAGAATATGCACCCTTGTTTGGCGTAAGAACCATAAACTCATAAGTAAATTTCAAATTCCTTTTAGAGACCTAATCACTGGTTTTTATGGAAGAAAAGTTGAACCCAAGGCATTTATACCTTCGTCCAATTTATCAATTCTAGTGGGACTTTGTTCTACTATGTCGGTAAGTGGTTCTATTTTCTTTAATAGTTTTAAAGCATTTCCTACCGTAGAGTCTAACTTAGTAATTTGATTATGCATCTCTTTTATCCATCGACATCGGTGAGGGGAGCAGGAAGGAAAGAAGAGAGGAAGATAGGTGAAGTAGCATAAGCAGGATCATATTTCATTCTAGCATTCAGAGTTTTTTGTTTAAGCTTAGCTAATAATTTCTTAAGATCACTTCTATCGTTGCAAGCAAGAAAGTCTCTAGCAGTTTCTTCATCCATAACATAGACCTCAGGCACAACAGGTAATTCATATTTATTGGGAGAGTCTTCATCATCACTTTCATCAATATTACCAGTTTCAATAATTTCATTCTCTCTAGCCCTAGCAAGTTGTTCATCAAGAAATTCACCAAGTGGCATAGTAGTATCAAGCATAGAAGTAGTTTCATCATAAGTGTCATGCATAGCAGAAGTGGCATCATCAATAACATGCGGCATATCAGAATTAATAGCAGAAGCAGGTTCAGGTGTCGCAAGCTTACTCAAAACAGAAGGTGAATCAAGTGCAGAGCTAGATGGCAGTTCCTTACCTCCCCTCGTAGTTGAGGGATAAATTTTTGTTTTCGCGTCTTTCAAGTTCTTCATAGTGACCATCAGATAAAAATCCCAATTGACTCAAAGAATAGAGCTATGCTCCCCGACAACGGCGCCAGAAAATAGGCTTGATAACCCACAAGTATAGGGGATCGCAACAATTTTCGAGGGTAGAGTATTCAACCCAAATTTATTGATTCGACATAAGGGGAGCCAAAGAATATTCTCAAGTATTAGCAGTTGAGTTGTCAATTCAACCAAACCTGGATAACTTAGTATCTGCAACAAAGTGTTTAGTAGCAAAGTAGTATGGAAGTAACGGTAACGATAGCAAAAGTAATATTTTTGGGTTTTGTAGTGATTGTAACAGTAGCAACGGAAAAGTAAATAAGCGAAGAACAATATGTGAAAAGCTCGTAGGCATTGGATCAGTGATGGAGAATTATGCCGGATGCGGTTCATCATGTAACAGTCATAACATAGGGTGACACAGAACTAGGTCAAATTCATCAATGTAATGTAGGCATGTATTCCGAATATAGTCATACGTGCTTATGGAAAAGAACTTGCATGCCATCTTTTGTCCTACCCTCCCGTGACAACGGGGTCCTAGCGGAAACTAAGGGATATTAAGGCCTCCTTTTAATAGAGTACCGGAACAAAGCATTAACACATAGTGAATACATGAACTCCTCAAACTATGGTCATCATCGGGAGTGGTCTCGATTATTGTCACTTCGTGGTTGCCGGATCATAACACATAGTAGGTGAATATAGACTTGCAACATAGGATCAAGAACTCACATATATTCATGAAAACATAATAGGTTCAGATCTGAAATCATGGCACTCGGGCCCTAGTGACAAGCATTAAGCATAGCAAAGTCATAGCAACATCAATCTCAGAACATAGTGGATACTAGGGATCAAACCCTAACAAAACTAACTCGATAACATGATAAATCTCATCCAACCCATCACCGTCCAGCAAGCCTATGATGGAATTACTCACACACGGCGGTGATCATCATGAAATTGGTGATGGAGGATGGTTGATGATGATGACGGCGACGGATTCCCCACTTCGGAGCCCCGAACGGACTCTAGATCAGCCCTCCCGAGAGAGTTTAGGGCTTGGCGGCGACTCCGTATCGTAAAATGCGATGAATCTTTCTCTCTGATTTTTTCTCCCCGAACACGAATATATGGAGTTGGAGTTGAGGTTGGTGGAGCTCCAGGGGGCCCATGAGGCAGGGGGCGCGCCCAGGGGGGTAGGGCGCGCCCCCACCCTCGTGCCCAGGGTGTGGGTCCCCTGGCCTTGATTCTTTCACCAATATTTTTTATTATTTCCAAAAATAATCTCCGTGGAGTTTCCGGTCATTCTGATAACTTTTGTTTCTGCACATAAATAACACCATGGCAATTCTGTTGAAAACAGCGTCAGTCCGGGTTAGTTCCATTCAAATCATGCAATTTAGAGTCCAAAATAAGGGCAAAAGTGTTTGGAAAAGTAGATACGACGGAGACGTACCAACCCGCCCGCACCTCCCATCCATAATTCAGAGTTGATAGACCCATCTGTGTTGATAGTGATCCAACCGGGCTCAGGTGGTCTCCAACACTGGTTCGCCAGTTATTTAGTCCGGCTCGGTGGCATCTCTAAAATAGACAAAGATTCATGCACCCATTTAATAGCCTGACAGGATCATAGCCGCCTTGATCATGCGTTCACCTATTACAAGAAGACCAAATAGTGTACATAATGGTGATAAACTTGCATCTATCACTCTCAGAGAACATATGCTCCAACAAGATATCTCTTTCCCAAGTCACTAGGTGAAACCGCGACATTTGAAGACCAAATCGCTGCCTTGCTGCAACCCAAAAGCTTTTTGCATGCATGCAAGTTATGAGTGCATGCAACAAATCCTCGTCCATGGCCTGACATACATCACATCGGGCCAAAGTTTTAATGTGTCTGTACCTTAGAGTGGATGAGTCTGGTAAGATACTACGAAGCACTCTCCACTAGAAAACTCACACTTTAGGAACCATATTAAGTTTCCAGAGAGCATTCTACAACTGTTTATTTGCTGATGAAGTTTCCATGATCGTCCCTTCCTCTAGAGCTCTATGATCATTACGAGTCACCAGAGAACGACACGCAGATGTCATAGTGTAGGTGCCTGACTTTTCCAATGCCCATGCAAGGGTGTCATTGCCTCCCGCCGGATTAAGGGGTATATTAAGTATTGCTTCAACATCCAGTTGTAGGAAGTTATCCCGAATAATTTGCACATACCAGTTACCAGTATATTCATCAATAAGCTCTGAAACTCTAGTGAGAGGGGCAACACCTAATTGTCCCATAGGCTTGAGTGCAGTCATATTGGGGACCCCCCTGTCAATCCATGTCTCAATCGTGGATCTGTCCCCTACACGATGAATTAGGCCAATGTTAAGAGCCTCTTTCCCAGCCACAATAGACCGCCAAGTAGCAGAAGCATGTGCAGGCCACCATCACATGGAGAAAATATGTAGCAGGAAAATATTTCCCTTTTAGCACTCTCGAGCACAGGGATTTCGGAAGGGTCAACAAACACCGTTCTTGTTTACCAAGCATAGCCAGATTAAAGAGTTCCAAGTCTCGAAATCCCATGCCACCTTTGATCTTTGGTGTAGCAAGTTTCTCCCACATTAGTAGAAAACGGGGCTTTGGTCACAGCTCAATATACACATTAGTCCCAGTTGCATTACAAACCGAGATTAATGTGAGCATTAGTCCCGGCTCAAGCGGACATTAGTCCCGGTTCAAGCGGCTGATACGTCTCCAACGTATCTATAATTTTTTATTGCTCCATGCTATATTATCTACTGTTTTGGACTATATTGGGCTTTATTTTCCACTTTTATATTACTTTTGGGACTAACCTATTAACCGGAGGCCCAGCCCAGAATTGTTGTTCTTTGCCTATTTCAGTGTTTCGAAGAAACGGAATATCAAACGGAGTCCAAACGGAATGAAACCTTCGGGAAAGTGATTTACCGAATATGATCTAGGAGACTTGGACCCCACGTCAAGAAAGAAGGGAGGTGGCCACGAGGGTGGTGGGCGCGCCCCCTGCCCCGTGGGCCCCCTGAAGCTCCACCGACGTACTCCTTCCTCCTATATATACCTACGTACCCCCAAACGATCAGATACGTAGCCAAAAACCTAATTCCACTGCCGCAACCTTCTGTACCCACGAGATCCCATCTCGGGGCCTGTTCTTTAGCTCCGCCGGAAGGGGAATCCACCACGGAGGGCTTCTATATCATCACCATAGCCCCTCCGATGAAGTGTGAGTAGTTTACCTCAGACCTTCGGGTCCATAGTTAGTAGCTAGATGGCTTCTTCTCTCTTTTTGGATCTCAATACAATGTTCTCCCCGTCTCTCGTGGAGATCTATTTGATGTAATCTTCTTTTTGCAGTGTGTTTGTTGAGACCGATGAATTGTGGGTTTATGATCAAGATTATCCATGAGCAATATTTGAATCTTCTCTGAATTCTTTTATGTATGATTGGTTATCTTTGCAAGTCTCTTCAAATTATCAGTTTGGTTTGGCCTACTAGATTGGTTTTTCTTGCAATGGGAGAAGTGCTTAGCTTTGGGTTCAATCTTGTGGTGTCCTTTCCCAGTGACAGAAGGGGCAGCAAGGCACATATTGTATTGTTGCCATCGAGGATAACAAGATGGGGTTTTTATCATATTGCATGAATTTATCCCTCTACATCATGTCATCTTGCTTAAGGCGTTACTCTGTTTTCATTAACTTAATACTCTAGATGCATGCTGGATAGCGGTCGATGAGTGGAGTAATAGTAGTAGATGTAGGCAGGAGTCGGTCTACTTGTCTCGGGCGTGATGCCTATATACATGATCATACCTAGATACTCTCATAACTATGCTCAATTCTGTCAATTGCTCAACAGTAATTCGTTCACCCACTGTAAAATACTTATGCTCTTGAGAGAAGCCACTAGTGAAACCTATGGCCCCCGGGTCTATTCTCATCATATTAATCTTCATCACTTTATTATTGCTTTGCTTTTTATTTTACTTTGCATCTTTATACCAAAAATACCAAAAGTATTATCTATCATATCTATCAGATCTCACTCTCGTAAGTGACCGTGAAGGGATTGACAACCCCTATTCGCGTTGGTTGCGAGGAGCTATTTGCTTTGTGTAGGTCCGCGGGACTCGCGCGTAGCCTCCTACTGGATTGATACCTTGGTTCTCAAAAACTGAGGGAAATACTTACGCTACTTTGTTGCATCATCCTTTCCTCTTCGGGGAAATCCAACGCAGTGCTCAAGAGGTAGCAACGGCTAAAGGCATTAGTCCCGGTTCAAATGAGACCTTTAGTCCTGGTTTGAGACACGAACAGGGACTAAAGGGTGCGATGCCCTTTAGTCCCGGTTCGTATCTCAAACAGGGACTAAAGATTAGACCTTTAGTCCCGGTTTGAGACATGAACCGTGACTAAACGGTGCGATGCCCTTTAGTCCCGATTCTTGTCTCAAACTGGGACTAAAGGGGTTCGTGTCTCAAACTCTACCCCCCCCCTGTGAATCGCCATTTCAGTTTTGAAAACAAAAACAAAAGAAAATGATAAAAACTTCAAAAAATAAAATCCTTCGAGATGTAGTTATATTACCACATCTACTAGTTAGGAAAATTAAAAAACTTAAATATGGACATGTTTTGCAAAAAAGTGTTATGAAAAAGTAAAACAGCTATGACTTTTGCATACGATGTCGGTAAAAAAGTATAATATATCAAAATGTTCAGGACGAAAATCCGCATCCGATTTTGACGGTCATAGGCCATTTTGCAATTTTTTAGAACCCTCAAATTCTAAAACGAAAAAAAGATATGCTCAAATTTCAGTTTTTTTAATTTTGGTTAAATCTGGTCAAATTACTTATTCAAGAATTATTAGTGTTACTAAATAATTATTCAAGAATATTAGTGTTACTAAATAATTATTTTAGTTTTTTTGAATTTTGGTAAAATATGGTCAAACTATGGTAAACTACTTATTCAAGAAATATTAGTGTTACTAACTAATTATTGTTTTTTAGAATAATAGTTTCAAACTCAAACAGTGAAACGTGTGACTTCATGCTCAAGCTAAACTCCTGAGGGTTAATAGGATTGATGTCCTACTATTGTCAGGAAAACAACAAGCGGAAACTTGGAAACAAGGGGGAATAGAACCCGGAAGTTAAGCGTGCTCAAGCTGGAGTACTGAGAGGATGGGTGACCGCCCGGGAAGTTAGATGATTTGGAATGATGAGGGATGATTAGAGATTAGAGGTTAAATTGAGCAGTGATGAGGGGTGATTAGAGATTAAATTGTAAAATAATTCAGAAATTTAAAAATAGGGAAAAAATCAAGAAACAAATTTAAAAAATCATAAAATTTCCTTTAGTCCCGGTTGGTAAAGGTGGAGCTCCAGACAGCGGCCACGTGGAGGGCCTTAAGTCCCTTTTGTAACAGAATCGGTACTAAAGGGGGGGATTTAGTCCCGACCCTTTAGTCCCCGTTCCAGAACCGGGACTAAAGGCCCTCTGGAACCGGGACAAATGGGCCTTTTTCTACTAGTGCCAAGAGATCCAGTGAAGCGATCGCTTATCCAAAGAACTTCCCTGCTACCTCTTGAGCACTGCGTTGGATTTCCCCGAAGAGGAGAGGATGATGCAGCAAAGTAGCGTAAGTATTTCCCCTTAGTTTTTGAGAACCAAGGTATCAATCCAGTAGGAGGCTACACGCAAGTCCCTTGTACCTACACAAAACAATAGCTCAACGCAACCAACGCGATTAGGGGTTGTCAATCCCTTCACAGTCACTTACGGGAGTGAGATCTGATAGAGATGATAGATAATATATTTGGTATTTTTGATATAGAGATGCAAAGTGAAAAGTAAAAGGAAAAGTAAAAAGCAAAGCAATAATAAAATGATGGAGATTGATATGATGAGAATAGACCCGGGGGCCATAGGTTTCACTAGTGGATTCTCTCAAGAGCATAAGTATTCTACAGTGGGTGAACAAATTACTGTTGAGCAATTGATAGAGAGCATAGTTATGAGAATATCTAGGTATGATCATGTATATAGGCATCACGTCTGAGACAAGTAGACCGACTCCTGCCTGCATCTACTACTATTACTCCACTCATCGACCGCTATCCAGCATGCATCTAGAGTATTAAGTTAAAAACAGAGTAACGCCTTAAGCAAGATGACATGATGTAGAGGGATAGTTTCATGCAATATGATAAAAACCCCATATTGTTATCCTCGATGGCAACAATACAATACGTGCCTTGTTGCCCCTTCTGTCACTGAGAAAGGACACCACAAGATTGAACCCAAAGCTAAGCACTTCTCCCATGGCAAGAAAAACCAATCTAGTAGGCGAAACCAAACTGATAATTCGAAGAGACTTGCAAAGA
The DNA here is from genome assembly GCA_032464435.1 of Aegilops umbellulata. NCBI lineage: Eukaryota > Viridiplantae > Streptophyta > Magnoliopsida > Poales > Poaceae > Aegilops > Aegilops umbellulata. The sequence goes on along the minus strand of CP136060.1, from coordinate 514,291,309 downwards.
TAACCAATCATACATAAAAGAATTCAGAGAAGATTCGAATATTATTCATAGATATACTTGATCATAAACCCACAATTCATCGGTCTCAACAAACACACCGCAAAAAGAAGATTACATCGAATAGATCTCCACGAGAGAGAGGGGGAGAACATTGTATTGAGATCCAAAAAGAGAGAAGAAGCCATCTAGCTACTAACTATGGACCCGAAGGTCTGAGGTAAACTACTCACACTTCATCGGAGAGGCTATGATGATGTAGAAGCCCTCCGTTATGACGGCCATCTCCGGCGGAGCTCCGGAACAGGCACCAAGATGGGATCTCGTGGATACAGAAGGTTGCGGCGGTGGAATTAGGTTTTTGGCTCCGTATCTGATCGTTTGGGGGTACGTAGGTATATATAGGAGGAAGGAGTATGTCGGTGGAGCAACAGGGGGCCCATGAGGTAGGGGGCGCGCCCTAGGTGGGGCGCCCCCACCCTCGTGACCGCCTCTTTTGTTCCTTGGAGTAGGGTCCAAGTCTCCTGGATCACGTTCGGTGAGAAAATCACGTCCCCGAAGGTTTCATTCCGTTTGGACTCCGTTTGATATTCTGTTTCTTCGAAACACTGAAATAGGCAAAAAATCCAATAATTCTGGGCTGGGCCTCCGGTTAATAGGTTAGTCCCAAAAAGAATATAAAAGTGGAAAATAAAGCCCAATATAGTCCAAAACAGTAGATAATATAGCATGGAGCAATAAAAAATTATAGATACGTTGGAGACGTATCAGGCATCCCCAATCTTAATTCCTGCTCGTCCTCGAGTAGGTAAATGATAAAATGAGAATTTTTTATGCGGAGTGCTACTTGCCATAATTTCAATGCAAATCTTCTTAATTGTGGTATGAATATTCAGATTCGAGAGATTCAAGACAAAAGTTCATATTGACATAAAAATAATAATACTTCAAGCATACTAACAAAGCAATTATGTCTTCTCAAAATAACTTGGCCAAAGAAAGTTATCCCTACAAAATCATATAGTCTGGCTATGCTCTATCTTCACCACACAAAGTATTTAAATCATGCACAACCCTGATGACAAGCCAAGCAATTGTTTCATTTTGACATTCTCAAAACTTTTTCAATCTTCACGCAATACATGAGCGTCAGCCATAGATATAGCACTATATGTGGAATAGAATGGTGGTTGTGGAGAAGACAAAAAGAGGGGAAGATAGTCTCACATCAGCTAGGCGTATCAACGGGCTATGGAGATGCCCATCAATAGATATCAATGTGAGTGAGTAGGGATTGCCATGCAACGGATGCACTAGAGCTATAAGTATATGAAAGCCCAACAAAAGAAACTAAGTGGGTGTGCATCCAACTCGCTTGCTCAGGAAGACCTAGGGCAATTTGAGGAAGCCCATCATTGGAATATACAAGCCAAGTTCTATAATAAAAAAATTCCCACTAGTATATGAAAGTGACAAAATGAGACTCTCTATCATGAAGATCATGGTGCTACTTTGAAGCACAAGTGTGGTAAAAGGATATTAACATTGTCCCTTCTCTCTTTTTCTCACATTTTTTTTATTTGGGCCTTTTTTTATGGCCTCTTTTTTTTCTTTTTTTATTTTTCGTCCAGAGTCTCATCGCGACTTGTGGGGGAATCATAGTCTTCATCATCCTTTCCTCACTTGGGACAATGCTCTAAAAATGATGATCATCACACTTTTATTTTTCTTACAACTCAACAGTTACAACTCAATACTTAGAACAAAATATGACTCTATATGAATGCCTCCGGCGGTGTACCGGGATATGCAATGAATCAAGAGTGACATGTATGAAGGAATTATGAACGGTGGCTTTGCCACAAATACGATGTCAACTACATGATCATGCTAGCAATATGACAATGATGGAGCGTGTCATAATAAACGGAACGGTGGAAAGTTGCATGGCAATATATCTCGGAATGGCTATGGAAATGCCATGGTAGGTAGGTATGGTGGCTGTTTTGAGGAAGGTATATGGTGGGTGTATGATACCGGCGAAAGGTGCGCAGTATTAGAGAGACTAGCAATGGTGGAAGGATGGGAAAAAGTGCGTATAATCCATGGACTCAACATTAGTCATAAATAACTCATATACTTATTGCAAAAATCTAGAAGTTATCAAAGCAAAGTATTACGCGCATGCTCCTAGGGGGATAGATTGGTAGGAAAAGACCATCGCTCGTCCCCCACCGTGTTGGGGAACGTAGTAATTTCAAAAAAAATTCCTACGCACACACAAGATCATGGTGATGCATAGCAACGAGAGGGGAGAGTGTTGTCTACGTACCCTCGTAGACCGAAGCGGAAGCGTTGACACAACGTAGAGGAAGTAGTCGTACGTCTTCCCGATCCGACCGATCCAAGCACCGAACGGACGGTACCTCCGAGTTCTGCACACGTTCATCTTGATGACGCACCCCGGGCTCCGATCCAGCAAAGCTTCGGAGGGAGTTCCGTCAGCACGACGGCGTGGTGACGATCTTGATGTTACACTGCTGTAGGGCTTCGCCTAAGCACCGCTACAATATGACCGAGGTGTAATATCATGGAGGGGGGCACCGCACACGGCTAAGGAACGATCATGAGGATCAACTTGTGTATCCTAGGGTGCCCACCTGCCCCCGTATATAAAGGACGGAGGGGGAGGTGCGGCCGGCCCTCTATGGGTGCGCCTGGAGGAGTCCTACTCCCACCGGGAGTAGGACTCCCCCCTCTTGCCTTGTTGGGGAAGGAAATGGTGAAGGGGAAGAGGAAAGGGGGGCGTCGCCCCCCCCCTTCCTTGTCCTATTCGGACTAGGGGGGAGGGGGCGCGCGGCCTGCCCTGGTCGGCCCTCCTCTTCTCCCTTAAGGCCCATGTTGGCCCAATAACCCCCGGGGGTTTCCGGTAACCCCCCGGTACTCTGGTAAAATCCCGATTTCACCCAGAATGATTCCGACGTCCAAATATAGGCTTCCAATATATCGATCTTTATGTCTCGACCATTTCGAGACTCCTCGTCATGTCCATGATCACATCCGGGACTCCGAACAACCTTCGGTACATCAAAATATAAACTCATAATAAAACTGTCATCGTAATGTTAAGCGTGCGGACCCTACGGGTTCGAGAACTATGTAGACATGACCTAGAACCATTCTCGGTCAATAACCAATAGCGGGACCTGGATGCTCATATTGGCTCCCACATATTCTACGAAGATCTTTATCGGTCAGACCGCATAACAACATACGTTTGTTCCCTTTGTCATCGGTATGTTACTTGCCCGAGATTCGATCGTCGGTATCCAATACCTAGTTCAATCTCGTTACCGGCAAGTCTCTTTACTCGTTCTGTAATGCATCATCCCGCAACTAACTCATTAGCCACAATGCTTGCAAGGCTTTAAGTGATGTGCATTACCGAGAGGGCCCAGAGATACCTCTCCGACACTCGGAGTGACAAATCCTAATCTCGAAATACGCCAACCCGACAAGTACCTTCGGAGACACCTGTAGAGCACCTTTATAATCACCCAGTTACGTTGTGACGTTTGGTAGCACACAAAGTGTTCCTCCGGTAAATGGGAGTTGCATAATCTCATAGTCATAGGAACATGTATAAGTCATGAAGAAAGCTATAGCAACAAACTAAACGATCAAGTGCTAAGCTAACGGAATGGGTCAAGTCAATCAGATCATTCACCTAATGATGTGATCTCATTAATCAAATAACATTTCTTTGTCTATGGTTAGGAAACATAACGATCTTTGATTAATGAGCTAGTCAAGTAGAGGCATACTAGTGACACTCTGTTTGTTTATGTATTCACACATGTATTATGTTTCCGGCTAATACAATTCTAGCATGAATAATAAACATTTATCATGATATAAGGAAATAAATAATAACTTTATTATTGCCTCTAGGGCATATTTCCTTCAGTCTCCCACTTGCACTAGAGTCAATAATCTAGATTACACAGTGATGATTCTAACACCCATGGAGTCTTGGTGTTGATCATGTCTTGCTCATGGAAGAGGCTTAGTCAACGGGTCTGCAACATTCAGATCCGTATGTATCTTGCAAATTTCTATGTCTCCCACCTGGACTAGATCCCGGATGGAATTGAAGCGTCTCTTGATGTGCTTGGTTCTCTTGTGAAATATGGATTCCTTCGCTAAGGCAATTGCTCCAGTATTGTCACAAAAGATTTTCATTGGACCCGATGCACTAGGCACAACACCTAGATCGGATATGAACTCCTTCATCCAGACTCCTTCATTTGCTGCTTCCGAAGCACCTATGTATTCCGCTTCACACGTAGATCCCGCCACGACGCTTTGTTTAGAACTGCACCAACTGACAGCTCCACCGTTTAAAGTAAACACGTATCCGGTTTGCGATTTAGAATCGTCCGGATCAGTGTCAAAGCTTGCATCAATGTAACCACTTACGATGAGCTCTTTGTCACCTCCATATACGAGAAACATATCCTTAGTCCTTTTCAGGTATTTCAGGATGTTCTTGACCGCTGTCCAGTGATCCACTCCTGGATTACTTTGGTACCTCCCTGCTAGACTTATAGCAAGGCACACATCAGGTCTGGTACACAGCATTGCATACATGATAGAGCCTATGGCTGAAGCATAGGGAACATATTTCATTTTCTCTGTATCTTCTGCAGTGGTCGGGCATTGAGTCTTACTCAACTTTACACCTTGTAACACAGGCAAGAACCCTTTCTTTGCTTGATCCATTTTGAACTTCTTCAAAACTTTGTCAAGGTATGTGCTTTGTGAAAGTCCAATTAAGCGTCTCGATCTATCTCTATAGATCTTAATGCCTAAAATGTAAGCAGCTTCACCGAGGTCTTTCATTGAAAAACTCTTATTCAAATATCCCTTTATGCTATCCAGAAATTCTATATCATTTCCAATCAGTAATATGTCATCCACATATAATATTAGAAATGCTACAGAGATCCCACTCACTTTCTTGTAAATACAGACTTCTCCAAAAGTCTGTATAAACCCAAATGCTTTGATCACACTATCAAAGCGTTTATTCCAACTCCGAGAGGCTTGCACGAGTCCATAAATGGATCACTGGAGCTTGCACACTTTGTTAGCTCCCTTTGGATCGACAAAACCTTCTGGTTGCATCATATACAACTCTTCTTCCAGAAATCCATTCAGGAAAGCAGTTTTGACATCCATTTGCCAAATTTCATAGTCATAAAATGCGGCAATTGCTAACATGATTCGGACAGACTTAAGCATCGCTACGGGTGAGAAGGTCCCATCGTAGTCAATCCCTTGAACTTGTCAAAACCCTTTTGCAACAAATCGAGCTTTGTAGACAGTAACATTACCGTCAGCGTCAGTCTTCTTCTTGAAGATCCATTTATTCTCAATTGCTTGCCGATCATCAGGCAAGTCAACCAAAGTCCACACTTTGTTCTCATACATGGATCCCATCTCAGATTTCATGGCTTCAAGCCATTTTGCGGAATCTGGGCTCACCATCGCTTCTTCATAGTTCGTAGGTTCATCATGATCTAGTAGCATGACTTCCAGAACAGGATTGCCGTACCACTCTGGTGCGGATCTTACTCTGGTTGATCTACGAGGTTTTGTAGTAACTTGATCTGAAGTTCTATGATCATCATCATTTACTTCCTTACTAATTGGTTCAGACGTCACAGAAACCGGTTCCTGTGATGTGCTATTTTCCAATAAGGGAGCAGGTACAGTTACCTCATCAAGTTCTACTTTCCTCCCACTCACTTCTTTCGAGAGAAACTCCTTCTCTAGAAAGTTTCTGAATTTAGCAACAAAAGTCTTGCCTTCGGATTTGTGATAGAAGGTGTATCCAACAGTCTCCGTTGGATATCCTATGAAGACACATTTCTCCGATTTGGGTTCGAGCTTATCAGGTTGAAGCTTTTTCACATAAGCATCGCAGCCCCAAACTTTAAGAAACGACAACTTAGGTTTCTTGCCAAACCATAGTTCATAAGGTGTCGTCTCAACGGATTTTGATGGTGCCCTATTTAATGTGAATGCAGCCGTCTCTAAAGCATAACCCCAAAACGATAGCGGTAAATCTGTAAGAGACATCATAGATCGCACCATATCAAGTAAAGTACGATTACGACGTTCAGACACACCATTACGCTGTGGTGTTTCGGGTGGCGTGAGCTGCAAAACTATTCCGCATTGTTTCAAATGTACACCAAACTCGTAACTCAAATATTCTCCTCCACGATCAAATCGTAGAAACTTTATTTTCTTGTTACGATGATTTTCAACTTCACTCTGAAATTCTTTGAACTTTTCAAATGTTTCAGACTTATGCTTCATTAAGTTGATATACCCATATCTGCTTAAATCATCTGTGAAGGTGAGAAAATAACGATATCCGCCACGAGCCTCAACATTCATCGGACCACATACATCTGTATGTATGATTTCCAAAAAATCTGTTGCTCTCTCCATAGTACCGGAGAACGGTGTTTTAGTCATCTTGCCCATGAGACACGGTTCGCAAGTATCAAGTGATTCATAATCAAGAGGTTCCAAAAGTCCATCAGTATGGAGTTTCTTCATGCGCTTTACACCGATATGACCTAAATGGCAGTGCCACAAATAAGTTGCACTCATTATCAACTCTGCATCTTTTGGTTTTGATACTATGAATATGTGTATCACTACTATCGAGATTCATCAAGAATAGACAATTCTTCAAGGGTGCATGACCATAAAAGATATTACTCATATAAATAGAACAACCATTATTCTCTGATTTAAATGAATAACCGTCTCGCATCAAACAAGATCCAGATATAATGTTCATGCTCAACACTGGCACCAAATAACAATTATTTAGGTCTAATACTAATCCCAAAGGTAGATGTAGAGGTAGCGTGCCGACCGCGATCACATCGACTTTGGAACCATTTCCAACGCGCATCGTCACCTCATCCTTAGCCAATCTTCGCTTAATCCGTAGCCCCTGTTTCGAGTTGCAAATATTAGCAACAGAACCAGTATCAAATACCCAGGTGCTACTGCCAGCATTAGTAAGGTAGACATCAATAACATGTATATCACATATACCTTTGTTCACCTTGCCATCCTTCTTATCCGCCAAATACTTGGGGCAGTTCCGCTTCCAGTGTCCAGTCTGCTTGCAGTAGAAGCACTCAGTTTCAGGCTTCGGTCCAGACTTGGGTTTCTTCTCCTAAGCAGCAACTTGCTTGCCGTTCTTCTTGAAGTTCCCCTTTCTTTTCCCTTTACCCTTTTTCTTGAAACTAGTGGTCTTGTTGACCATCAACACTCGATGCTCCTTCTTGATTTCTACCTCCGCAACCTTTAGCATGGCGAAGTGCTCGGGAATTGTCTTATCCATCCCTTGCATATTATAGTTCATCACGAAGCTCTTGTAGCTAGGTGGAAGTGGTTGGAGAATTCTGTCAATGACGCTATCATCCGGAAGAGTAACTCCTAGTTGAATCAAGCGATTACAATACCCATACATCTTGAGTATATGCTCACTGACAGAACTATTCTCCTCCATCTTGCAGCTACAGAACTTATTGGAGACTTCATATCTCTCAATCTGGGCATTCTTCTGGAATATTAACTTCAACTCCTGGAACATCTCATATGCTCCATGATGTTCAAAATGTCGTTGAAGTCCCGGTTCTAAGCCGTAAAGCATGGCACATTGAACTATCGAGTAGTCATCAGCTTTGCTCTGCCAGACGTTCTTAACGTCGCCAGTTGCATCAGCAGCAGGCCTGGCACCCAGCGGTGCTTCCAGGACGTAACTTTTCTGTGCAGCAATGAGGATAATCCTCAAGTTACGTCCCAGTCCGCGTAATTGCTACCATCATCTTTCAACTTTGCTTTCTCAAGGAACGCATTAAAATTCAACGGAACAACAGCACGGGCCATCTATCTACAATCAACATAGACAAGCAAGATACTATCAGGTACTAAGTTCATGATAAATTTAAGTTCAATTAATCATATTACTTAAGAACTCCCACTTAGATAGACATCCCTCTAATCCTCTAAGTGATCACGTGATCCATATCAACTAAACCATGTCCGATCATCACATGAGATGGAGTAGTTTCAATGGTGAACATCGCTATGTTGATCATATCTACTATATGATTCACGCTCGACCTTTCGGTCTCTGTGTTCCGAGGCCATATCTGTTATATGCTAGGCTCGTCAAGTTAAACCTGAGTATTCCGCGTGTGCAACTGTTTTGCACCCGTTATATTTGAACGTAGAGCCTATCACACCTGATCACGTGGTTTCTCAGCACGAAGAACTTTCGCAACGGTGCATACTTAGGGAGAACACTTTTACTATGGTAATTTAGCGAGGGATCATCTTATAATGCTACCGTCAATCAAAGCAAGATAAGATGCATAAAAGATAAACATCACATGCAATCAATATAAGTGATATGATATGGCCATCATCTTGTGCTTATGATCTCCATCTCCGAAGCACCGACATGATTACCATCGTCACCGGCGCGACACCTTGATCTCCATCGTAGCTCATCCCCTGCATATTGTAGTTCATCACAAAGCTCTTGTAGCTAGGTGGAAGCGACTGGAGGATTCTGTCAATGACCGCTTCATCCGGGAGATTAACTTCCAGTTGAGTCAAGCGGTTGTGCAACCCAGACATTTTAAGTATGTGTTCACTGACAGAGCTATTTTCCTCCATCTTACAGCTAAAGAATTTGTCGGAGACTTCATATCTCTCGACCCGGGCATGATCTTGGAAAACCATTTTCAGCTCTTTGAACATCTCATATGCTCCATGTCTCTCAAAACGCTTTTGGAGCCCCGGCTCTAAGCTGTAAAGCATGCCGCACTGAACGAGGGAGTAATCATCGGAACGTGACTGCCAAGCGTTCGTAACGTCTTGTTCTGCAGGGAGGACAGGTGCGTCACCCAGCGGTGCTCGTAGGACATAATCTTTCTTGGCAGCTATGAGGATGATCCTCAAGTTCCGGACCCATTCCGTATAGTTGCTGCCATCGTCTTTCAGCTTGGTTTTCTCTAGGAACGCGTTGAAGTTGAGGACTACGTTGGCCATTTGATCTACAAGACATATTGTAAATATTTTAGACTAAGTTCATGATAATAAAGTTCATTTAATCAAATTATTTAATGAACTCCCACTTAGATAGACATCCCTCTTCTTGTCATTTAAGTATTACATGATCCGAGTCAACTAGGCCGTGTCCGATCATCACGTGAGACGGACTAGTCAACATCGGTGAACATCTTCATGTTGATCGTATCTTCTATACGACTCATGCTCGACCTTTCGGTCTTCTGTGTTCCGAGGCCATGTCTGTACATGCTAGGCTCGTCAAGTCAACCTAAGTGTTTTGCGTGTGTAAATCTGTCTTACACCCGTTGTATGTGAACGTTAGAATCTATCACACCCGATCATCACGTGGTGCTTCAAAACAACGAACTGTCGCAACGGTGCACAGTTAGGGGGAACACTTTCTTGAAATTATTATGAGGGATCATCTTATTTACTACCGTCGTTCTAAGTAAACATGATAAACATCACATGCAATCAAATAATAAACGTGACATGATATGGCCAATATCACATAGCTCCTTTGATCTCCATCTTGGGGCTCCATGATCATCTTGTCACCGGCTTGACACCATGATCTCCATCATCATGATCTCCATCATCGTGTCTCCATGAAGTTGCTCGCCAACTATTACTTCTACTACTATGGCTAACGCGTTTAGCAATAAAGTAAAGTAATTTACATGGCGTTTCTCAATGACACGCAGGTCATACAAAAAATAAAGACAACTCCTATGGCTCCTGCCGGTTGTCATACTCATCGACATGCAAGTCATGATTCCTATTACAATAGCATGAACATCTCATACATCACATATAGATCATTCATCATTCATCACAACTTTGGCCATATCATATCACAAAGCACTTGCTGCAAAACCAAGTTAGACGTCCTCTAATTGTTGTTGCAAGTTTTACGTGGCTGAATTAGAGTTCTAGCAAGAACGTTTTCTTACCTACGTGAAAGCCACAACGTGATTTGTCAACTTCTATTTACCCTTCATAAGGACCCTTTTCATCGAATTCGCTCCAACTAAAGTGGGAGAGACAGACACCCGCCAGCCACCTTATGCAACTAGTGCATGTTAGTCGGTGGAACCGGTCTCACGTAAGAGTACGTGTAAGGTTGGTCCGGGCCGCTTCATCCCACAATACCGCTGAAGCAAGATAAGACTAGTAACGGCAAGAAAGTTGACAACATCTACGCCCACAACAAATTGTGTTCTACTCGTGCAATAAAGAACTACGCATAGACCTAGCTCATGATGCCACTGTTGGGGAACGTTGCAGAAAACAAAAATTTTCCTACGGTTTCACCAAGATCCATCTATGAGTTCATCTAGCAACGAGTCATGGGAGAGACATTGCATCTACATACCACTTTGTAGATCGCGAGTGGAAGCGTTCAACGAACGGGGATGAGGTAGTCGTACACGACGTGATCCAAATCACCGGAGATCCTAGCACCGAAAGGACGGCACCTCCGTGTTCAACACACGTACGGTCAGCGTAACGTCTCCTTCTTCTTGATCCAGTAAGGCAAAGGAGAGGTTGGGGAAAAAGGCTCCAGCAGCAGCACGACGGCGTGGTGATGGTGGAGTTGCAGTACTCCGACAGCGCTTCGCCGAGCTCTACGGAGGAGGAGGAGATGTTGGAGAGGGAGAGGGAGGCGCCAGGAGCAAGGGGTGCGGCTGCCCCCCTCCCCTCCCCCCTTTATATAGGCCTCTTGGGGGGGCGCCGGCCCTGGGAGATCTGATCTCCCAAGGGGCGGCGGCCAGGGAGGATTTCCTCCCCCCCAAGGCACGTAGGAGGTGCCTTCCACTTGTGGGACTCTTCCCCTTTGGAACCCTAGGCGCATGGGCCTCTTGGGGCTGGTTCCCCTTGGCCCATGTAGGCCAAGGCGCACCCCCTAGAGACCATGTGGCCCCCCGAGGCAGGTGGCCCCACCCGGTGGACCCCTCGGGACCCTCCGGTGGTCCCGGTACAATACCGATAACCCCGAAACTTGTCCCGATGGTCAAAACAGCACTTCCTATATATAATTCTTTACCTCCGGACCATTCCGAAACTCCTCGTGACGTCCGGGATCTCATCCGGGACTCCGAACAACATTCGGGTTACTGCATATACATATCTTCACAACCCTAGCGTCACCGAACCTTAAGTGTGTAGACCCTACGGGTTCGGGAGACATGCAGACATGACCGAGACGGCTCTCGGGCAATAACCAACAGCGGGATCTGGATACCCATGTTGGCTCCCACATGTTCCACGATGATCTCATCGGATGAACCACGATGTCGAGGATTCAATTAATCCCGTATACGATTCCCTTTGTCAATCGGTATTTTACTTGCCCGAGATTCGATCGTCGGTATCCCAATACCTCGTTCAATCTCGTTACCGGCAAGTCACTTTTCTCGTACCGTAATGCATGATCCCGTGATCAAACACTTTGATCACATTGAGCTCATTATGATGATGCATTACCGAGAGGGCCCGGTAATACCTCTCCGTCAAGCGGAGTGACAAATCCCAGTCTTGATCCGTGTCAACCCAACAGATACTTTCGGAGATACCCGTAGTATACCTTTATAGTCACCCAGTTACGTTGTGACGTTTGGCACACCCAAAGCACTCCTACGGTATCCGGGAGTTACACGATCTCATGGTCTAAGGAAAGGATACTTGACATTGGAAAACTCTAGCAAACGAACTATGCGATCTTATGCTATGTTTGGGATTGGGTCTCGTCCATCACATCATTCTCCTAATGATGTGATCTCGTTATCAATGACATCCAATGTCCATAGTCAGGAAACCATGACTATCTGTTGATCAACGAGCTAGTCAACTAGAGGCTCACTAGGGACATATTGTTGTCTGTTATTCACACATGTATTACGATTTCCGGATAACACAATTATAGCACGAATAAAGACAATTATCATGAACAAGGAAATATAATAATAATGCTTTTATTATTGCCTCTAGGGCATATTTCCAACAGGAGGGGGCGCGCGGCCTGCCCTGGCCGGCCCTCCTCATCTCCCTTAAGGCCCATGTTGGCCCAATAACCCCCGGGGGTTTTCGGTAACCCCCCGGTACTCTGGTAAAATCCCGATTTCACCCAGAATGATTCCGATATCCAAATATAGGCTTCCAATATATTGATCTTTATGTCTCGACCATTTCGAGACTCCTCGTCATGTCCATAATCACATCAAGGACTCCGAACAACCTTTGGTACATCAAAACATAAACTCATAATAAAACTGTCATCGTAACGTTAAGCGTGCGGACCCTACGGGTTCGAGAATTATGTAGACATGACCTAGAACCATTCTCGGTCAATAACCAATAGCGGAACCTGGATGCTCATATTGGCTCCCACATATTCTACGAAGATCTTTATCGGTCAGACCGCATAACAACATACGTTTGTTCCCTTTGTCATCGGTATGTTACTTGCCCGAGATTCGATCGTCGGTATCCAATACCTAGTTCAATCTCATTACCGGCAAGTCTCTTTACTCGTTCTGTAATGCATCATCCCGCAACTAACTCATTATCCATAATGCTTGCAAGGCTTTAAGTGATGTGCATTACCGAGAGGGCCCAGAGATACCTCTCCGACACTCAGAGTGACAAATCCTAATCTCGAAATACGCCAACCCAACAAGTACCTTCGGAGACACCTGTAGAGCACCTTTATAATCACCCAGTTACGTTGTGACGTTTGGTAGCACACAAAGTGTTCCTCCGGTAAACGGGAGTTGCATAATCTCATAGTCATAGGAACATGTATAAGTCATGAAGAAAGCTATAGCAACAAACTAAACGATCAAGTGCTAAGCTAACGGAATGGGTCAAGTCAATCAGACCATTCACCTAATGATGTGATCTCATTAATCAAATAACAACTCTTTGTCTATGGTTAGGAAACATAACCATCTTTGATTAATGAGCTAGTCAAGTAGAGGCATACTAGTGACACTCTGTTTGTTTATGTATTCACACATGTATTATGTTTCTGGCTAATACAATTCTAGCATGAATAATAAACATTTATCATGATATAAGGAAATAAATAATAACTTTATTATTGCCTCTAGGGCATATTTCCTTCAGACCGCCACTCATAAGGAAGACAAACAATAAATAAATCATGCTCCGACTTCATCACATAACGGTTCACCATATACGTGCATGCTACGGGAATCACAAACTTTAACACAAGTATTTCTCAAATTCACAACTACTCAACTAGCATGACTCTAATATCACCATCTTCATATCTCAAAACAATTATCAAGCATCAAACTTTTCTTAGTATTCAATGCACTCGAAAGAAAGTTTTAGAAATCTTGAATACCAAGCATATTATTATTGTTAGCAAATTACCATGCTATTAAAGACTCTCAAAATAATCTAAGTGAAGCATGAGAGATCAATAGTTTCTTTACAACAAATCTACCACCGTGCTCTAAAAGATCTAAGTGAAGCACATAGAGCAAAACTACATAGCTCAAAAGATATAAGTGAAGCATATAGAGTATTCTATCAAATTCCAATTCATGTATGGCTCTCTCAAAAGGTGTGTACAGTAAGGATGATTGTGGCACACTAACAAACAAATACACAAATAATAGAAGACGCTCCAAGCAAAACACATATCATGTGGTGAATAAAAATATAGCTCCAAGTAAAATTACCGATGGAAGTAGACGAAAGAGGGGATGCCTTCCGGGACATCCCCAAGCTTTGACTTTTTGGTGTCCTTGGATTATCTTGGGGGTGCCATGGGCATCCCCAAGCTTAGGATCTTTCCACTCCTTGTTCCATAATCCATCAAAAGATTTCACCCAAAACTGGAAAACTTCACAACACAAAACTCAATAGAAATCTCGTGAGCTCCGTTAGAGAAAGAAAACAAAAGACTACTTCAAGGTACTGTAATGAACTCATTCTTTTTTAATATTGGTGTTAAACATACTGTATTCCAACTTCTCTATGGATTATAAACTATTTTACTAGCCATAGATTCATCAAAATAAGCAAACAACACACGAAAAATAGAATCTGTCAAAAACAGAACAATCTGTAGTAATATGTAACTAACGCAAACTTATGGAACTCCAAAAAATCTACCAATAGGACGACCTATACAATTTGTTTATTGATCAGCAGAAATTGGAATCAGTATTTTATCACGTTCTGGTGATTTTTAACAATTGTTTTCGTGAACAGAAAGTTTCTAGAAATTACAGCAAGATCAAATAACTATCATCCAAGAAGATCCTATAGGTCTAACTTGGCACAAACACTAATTAAAACACAAAACCACATCTAGACAGAAGGTAGATGGATTATTTATTCCTAAACAGAAGAAAAACAAAAAAAACTAAAAATAAAATTGGGTTGCCTCCCAACAAGCGCTATCGTTTAACGCCCCTAGCTAGGCATAATAGCGAGAATAGATCTAGGTTGTGCCGTAGTAATAAGATAGATCGGTGAAACTCATTTCATATTCTCTACATTCGGCAGCAAGTTTCCTTTGAGGCAAGCAAAAGTAATCAAAAGGGCTAAATTTAATAGGACAGAAGTCCCCAAGATCAATTTTAGGAGGTATAGGTTCCTCTTTCGGCCCTTCGTATTGCACAACCAATTCATTATTATAAGCATTCCTTTGACAGAACCTTGTGAGCCTAAACTCAAGAGAGCATCCGAGCTCATTATTTCGAATAGCCAAATCATCATTAAGTTCAGAGATTCTATCAATTAAAATATTGGTAGGCACCTTTTTTCTAAGGTTTTCATTGAAAGCAATATAGTCAAGAGATTGAAAGCGCATAATTTCTTCTTGATCAAAGAGGATAGATTCTATGGGAGGACGACCAGCATCCACCCTATAGTGAGCAAAGATTTCGTTGGCTTCTTTTATTATAAATCTGAATTCATGAGCCAAAAAGATAGTAGCGGCACGCTTAACAGAAGAATGCTCGATATTAGAAAATTCTAGGAAAATTCTTTGTATAGAAGGGTGCATATGCATAAATTGCCTTTCAAGTTCAACGATAAGCATGGCAATAGCGTCCGCAAGACTACTAGTTCTATGAAGAATAGAACCGCCCATAGAGGGTAAATCACCGGCACAAGTAAAGAAATCATGAATAACTCCTTTTCCAATAATATTACCACTACCGATTCAAAATCTTTTTGTATGATAGGTAGGGGGTTCTTCAGCAGGAGCATCAGAATTTTCTATGATATTGTTATCGCCCATATCGGCGATAACTTCGCCAATTTCAGTCATATCGACAAACAAGCAATCAAACACACGAGCAAACAAAAGGCAAGCGAGAAAAAGGCAAACGGAAAAGAGAGGGCGAATAAAACGGCAAGGGTGAAGTGGGGGAGAGGAAAACGAGAGGCAAATGGCAACTAATGTAATGCGGGAGATAGGGATTGTGATGGGTACTTGGTATGTTGACTTTTGCGTAGACTCCCCGGCAACGGCGCCAGAAATGGCTCGTTGTCGGGAGTCCAAATCTTGACTTGACCTTGCGTAAGCCTCCCCGGCAACGGCGCCAGAAATTCTTCTTGCTACCTCTTGAGCACTGCGTTGGAATTCCCCAAAGAGGAGAGGATGATGCAGCAAAGTAGCGTAAGTATTTCCCTCAGTTTTTGAGAACCAAGGTATCAATCCAGTAGGAGGCTACACGCAAGTCCCTTGTACCTACACAAAACAATAGCTCAACGCAACTAACGCGATTAGGGGTTGTCAATCCCTTCACGGTCACTTACGGGAGTGAGATCTGATAGAGATGATAGATAATATTTTTGGTATTTTTTATATAGATATGCAAAGTGAAAAGTAAAAGGCAAAGTAAAAAAGCAAAGCAATAATAAAATTTTAGAGATTGATATGATGAGAATAGACCCGGGGGACATAGATTTCACTAGTGGATTCTCTCAAGAGCATAAGTATTCTACGGTGGGTGAACAAATTACTGTTGAGCAATTGACAGAATTGAGCATAATTATGAGAATATCTAGGTATGATCATTTATATAGGCATCACGTCCGAGACAAGTAGACCGACTCCTGCTTGCATCCAGCATGCATCTAGAGTATTAAGTTAAAAACAGAGTAACGCCTTAAGCAAGATGACATGATATAGAGGGATAGTTTCATGCAATATGATAAAAACCCCATCTTGTTATCCTCGATAGAAATAATACAATATGTGCCTTGCTGCCCCTTCTGTCACTGGGAAAGGACACCGCAAGATTGAACCCAAAGCTAAGCACTTCTCCCATGGCAAGAAAAACCAATCTAGTAGGCCAAACCAAACTGATAATTCGAAGAGACTTGCAAAGATAACCAATCATACATAAAAGAATTCAGAGAAGATTCAAATATTATTCATAGATAGACTTGATCATAAACCCACAATTCATCGGTCTCAACAAACACACTGCAAAAAGAAGATTACATCGAATAGATCTCCACGAGAGAGGGGGAGAACATTGTATTGAGATCCAAAAAGAGAGAAGAAGCCATCTAGCTACTAACTATGGACCCGAAGGTCTGAGGTAAACTACTCACCTTCAGCGGAGAGGCTATGATGATGTAGAAGCCCTCTGTGATGACGGCCCTCTCCGGTGGAGCTCTGGAACAGGCCCCAAGATGGGATCTTGTGGATACAGAAGGTTGCGGCGGTGGAATTAGGTTTTTGGCTCCGTATCTGATTGTTTGGGGTACGTAGGTATATATAGGAGGAAGGAGTACGTCGGTGGAGCAACAGGGGGCCCACAAGGCAGGGGGCACGCCCTAGGGGGGCGCCCCCACCCTCGTGACCGCCTCTTTTGTTCCTTGGAGTAGGGTCCAAGTCTCGTGGATCATGTTCGGTGAGAAAATCACGTGCCGAAGGTTCCATTCTGTTTGGACTCCGTTTGATATTCTGTTTCTTCGAAACACTGAAATAGGCAAAAAAAACAGCAATTCTAGGCTGGGCCTCCGGTTAATAGGTTAGTCCCAAAAATAATATAAAGTGTAAAATAAAGCCCAATATAGTCCAAAACAGTAGATAATATAGCATGGAGCAATCAAAAATTATAGATACGTTGGAGACGTATCATTCCCCACCAATACTTGGTCATGCAAGAAGTCAGACTCTTGCATACCTTTTTTGTTAGCAACAAGCAACCCATGTTGTATGTTGGAATGGCCTGAACAATAGATTACAAAAGCACTTCCCTTGCTGCACATGCTAGAGTCCTCTATGACCAACCCTGCATTTTGCTTATGCTTCTCTCATTAATATGCACAAAAGTACCACTTGTAATTCAGCCAATAGCCGTTGGGAGACCCAAGTAACGTTAGAATGCTTCCACTGAAATACCAAGAGTTTGCTTCATGGACTCGTAAAGGGGCAATGTAGTATTGCCACTAAAATAAATTGAGCTCTTTTCCCGCTTCACTGCTTGACCATAACAATCATCATAGATCCGATGAATATCAGTGAGTCTCTCTACACTTGGAGTTTTTGCAGTGAGAAAGATCAAACTATCGTCAACGAATAGGAGATGATTAACCTCAGGTGCATGAATACTAACCCGAATGCCTCTATCGATGTGTAGACCACCATAATTATTTAGCAAAGAAGTAACGCATTGGGCACATAAGAGGAGCAAATGTGGTGATATTGGATTCCCCTGTCGGAGACCTCTTGATGGAGTAAAGTACGGGAAAAGCTCACCATTAACCTTTATGGAGGTCACACAATTCATCACTATTCGGATGAAACGATCACCGAAACCAAGTTTAGAGAGCATAGCCTCAAGATAATGCCATTCCACTCGATCGTAGGCCTTAAGCATGTCCAATTTAACTGCACAACATGAGTTCTTGCCTTTTTTCCGCCTCTTGATCGCATGTTACTTTCGTAAGCGGCGAGAACATTGTCTGTAATTGAACGACCCGGGACGAAAGCACTTTGCTCTTCCCTGATCATATCATCCAGAATATTTCTGACAGGATTTGTGATAGCTTTCACCACAATTTTATATAGAACAGGACAAAGAGCAATCGGTCTAAACTGGTATATTCTCTGAGGATTACGAACCTTAGGGATTAGCGTGATTGCCGTATCATTCAGCCCCATAGGTAGTTCTCTACCACTCAAAAAAAATCGAACACAGCCTTGGTGATATCCTCTCCTAGAACATCCCAATGCTGTTGGTAGAATCCTGTTGTAAACCCGTCAACGCCCGGGGCCTTTGACGGTGCCATATCGAACACGACCATCAACACAATCAAGCAGTTCATGCATGGGTCTGATATAACATGTGGTAGAAACTTCTGATTTCTGACTTTACTTCCTATGGCTCGACATAGACCTGCCCATTTGCCTTTTTCCAGTGAAATAATGCGATTAATTCTTTTCCTATGGGCTTCATGCGCTTGGAAATAACCCGTGTTTCGGTCACCCTCCTGAAGCCACCGCGAACGTTGTTTAAGCCAAACTTCCTCCTGCCAGAGTGCCTCACATAACGGTGTCGCTAGTTGCTACGACCTTCTCTTCCTCTGACGGTTCACGACCGATCAAGGCAGCTCGCAGACGGTCAAGGCACTGCTGGAGTTTACGTACCTTTCTAGAAAGGTTACCAAATTCCCTGTCTCCCCACGGCCCCAACTTGTCCTGAACTTCTCCAAGAACATTGATAATCGCAAAGTTATTTTGCGCGGTTGGGCTACCTACCGATAGATCTCACACCGTCCATATTTTCTGAGATGCGTGTTAGCTATGGCCCACCTAAATGTATGGCAGTTGTACAGTTGTTGTATTTTTTCTGCATCAAATCAGTGTCAGTTTGATGGGCCCAAAGAACTTACCTTTGCTAGGATGTGCAGGTAGCTTTCTTCTCTCTCCATCCCAAACAAATCCATTGACTTTATTTCATCTTAGACAATTTAAATCACTCGTATCTTTTAAACTATAAACTCATTTTTTGAAACATTTTATGTATTTGGATTCTTGGTGTCAAGCCCTTTAGAATTAGACCAATTTTGGATACATTTCAAACACGTTTGAATTTTGACGTTCCACATTTCATGCGTAAAAAACATATTTCACTGTAAAAATATGAAACAAACCAATTTCACTAGAAATATCTGAAAACAATCTGTTTCACCAAAACATACTTAACCCAAATATGAAAATGAAATGTCAATTTGTGAAACTGATTATTTGCAAATGTGTAACAGTTTACTTCAAAAGAGTGAAATATGTCATTTTAAAAATGTGCAAATGAAGTAGATGTGATTTTTGTGAAACAAGACAGTGAATGTGAAATGTACCTTCTGAAAGTGGAAAGAAATGTTAAACCGAAATGTCAACTTGTGAAATTTAAATGTTTAAAATGTGTAACGGTTTATTCAAAAGGAGTGAAATGTGTTATTTCAATTATGTGAAATTAAAATAGCTGTGATTTTGTGTGAAACAAGCCAGTGAAAAGTGAAGTGTAGATTTTGAAAGTGAAAAACAATATGAACTGAAATATCAACTTCTAAAATCGATCATTTCCAAATTTGAAACGGTTTATTTTAAAATAGTGAAATATGTTCTTTCAAAATTGTGCAGTTGAAGTAGATATGATTTATCTGAAACAAACCAGTGAAAAGTGAAATGTAAGTTTTGAATGTGAAAAACAACATAAAACTGAAATAAGAACTTGTGAAACTAATTGAAATCATTTTATTTTATTCATAAGATTTGAAGCGGGTGAAATATGTGAAATGTGTCTCATGAATTATAAACTCACTTAAAATGTATCCAAAACCGGTCTTGTTTTAAAGGTCTTTGCGACATGAGTCCAAATATATAAAAAGTTTTGAAATCGGAAGTTTGGTTTAAGAGATATGAATGATTTTAAGTTAGCAAAAGTGAAATAAATGGATGAATTAGTTTGGGAGAGAGAAGAAAAGGAATGGACATCACATGCATACAAGACACTGTGTCGTCTGACCAAAAGCTGACATTGACGGAACCCATGTACCATGTTTGCAAGCTGTATAGCTATGTATTTCTAACACAAAATGCTTCGCTTTTTATAGTACTGCACTAATCTTTAGACTGCAACCAGCGGGTCTAGATCTACCGGTACACGCCGGAACAGCTTAATTTTCCAATTCACTTGTAGACCTTCTTGGCCGGCCCCAACATGCCACATATCGCCAACTAGAGCATCGTATTGCGGGTGAGACTGCACGTGGTCTCTCTCTCTCTCTCTCTCTCTCTCTCTCTCTCTCTCTCTCTTGACGTGGGTGCACAAGAGGTGCACGTACGTACGTCACGTGCGCAAGACAAATACGTAT
The DNA here is from genome assembly GCA_032464435.1 of Aegilops umbellulata. Taxonomy (NCBI): domain Eukaryota; kingdom Viridiplantae; phylum Streptophyta; class Magnoliopsida; order Poales; family Poaceae; genus Aegilops; species Aegilops umbellulata. The sequence continues at coordinate 514,270,759 of CP136060.1, read as the reverse complement.
GGTGCAACATACAGTATAATATACCCGGCCGGACTCCTCCTCTAGCCCACGTCGGACTCCGAATCGCTGGCGGCACAGGAGCGGAGCTTCAGTACATATACCCCGGGCCGGCGAGGAAGCAATCGATCCATCCATCAATATTCGGGGCAGTAGTAGAGGGAGGGACAGATGGCGTGGAAGCGCTATCACGACTCGTCGATGCATCCTCCTGCAATCCCCGCTCGCCGTCGTCCCAAGCCCGGCGCCCTCCCTCCTCCTTGGGTCCTGCTCGACGACCGCGCATACCTCGCCGGCGAATCTAACCACACCACGGCCGCCTCCCGCACAAGGCACGGCGACGAGATCCAGGCCACCTTCTTCCTCGCCGACCCGCCGCTCGTCTCCCACTTCTCCGTCTCGTGCGCCGCCGAGTTTGGCTGCGAGCCCAGGATCCTCTACGCGGAGGCCAACCTCGTCCTCCTCACCTTGGTGCTCGGCGACCCCTACAACTCCATCGACCCCCGGAAGAACGACTTCTACGTCTACGAGGTGGGCGACGCCGCCGCCGGCGGCCCTCCCGCACTGACGCTGCTTCCGCACCCCCCGCCCGACTTGTTCCCCTTCCCGCGGGACAGATGCTACTACTTCCATGACTGCCAGGTAGGGCTCCTGCGCTACCGCAGAAACTCCGACGACGGCGGAGCCTCTGACGCCTACATCGTCGCCGCGCTCTGTACACTGCTAACGTTCCCGGCGGAGTTATGCCTTTACACCTACGTCTCCGACACCAAAGCGTGGAGCAGCAAACCAGCCTCATTCCCAGACGGCGGCAAACTGCCCCGAGCCGCCATGCGCTGCGACAAGGTTATCACCATCGGAGGAGAAGCAGGCACCATGGGCTGGGTCGACCTCATGCGGGGTATCATCCTCTGCGATGTGCTCCCACTTGACCACGACGCCAAGACGCTCCGCTACATCCCTCTGCCGGAGCCCATCAGGCCATGCGACACCATCGACGAGTCTGGAGGCATGTACCGGGACATCGCTGTTGTCGGCCGCCGCATCAGGTACGCCGAGGTGCAGATGCACGTCAGGCCGGGCTCGGCCGGCCCGAAAGGCTCCTTCACCATCGACGGCTGGACGGCCGTCGTATGGAGCAGGCCGGCCAATTCCGGCAAGGAGTCGGCCCCCTGGCGCAAGGACCATGAGGTCCGTGCTCACGAGGTTTCCTATTACGTTGACGGCGAAAATGACACGGTAGTGCCAGGCTTTGAGTTGCTCCCGGCCGTGGTGGATCACCAAGGCAACCCGCAGCCGACATTGGTGGGGATTCACGTCGGCCATCCCAAGCTCAGCTTGTGCGTCGGTGACGACACCCTTTACTTGATGGCCAAGGTCAACCGATGGTACCGCAAGGCGTGGGTGATTGCCGTTGACATGAAGAACAAGAGGCTGCGAGGAGTGGCCGATTTTGGTGGCGCGCCAAGGTGCGCGGCATTTCTCCATGCCTATCGGCAGAGCAGGATCTCGGAGCATCTCAGTTTGTTCGATTGATGTGTTCTCTACCATCACTTGCGTGCGTGCGTGCGTGCGTGCGCGCATGCGTTGTTGCCTAATACTATAAGGCATCAGAAGTTTCTTGTTTCTTGTGATGCTGATGTATGACGACAAAAGGAAGAAGATAAATATTTATCAAAGTATGTCAGTAAAAGGAGGCGATATGAAAGATGACTCATTTCTGTTTATATACAAGTTGGGTGCGTCAGGTTGAATTATACTGTAATCACTCTCGAAATATTCTTTCGCCCCCCCCTTTAGAAATAAAGGCACAAACGGCCGAACCAATACGTAGTGGTGAGAAAACCATTATACAATCAGGTCAGAACGAAAAATAAGAACCGGGCGAGTGGCACAGGTGCCACTAACTCAACGCCAAACATGAAAAGCGGAAGAGGCCAGCCCTAACAAGCGACAACCGAAACAACTGAAGGGAACCGAAGCCGTGCCGCCAAGAGAAACCATCGTGCCACGAGGACCCGAACACGCCGAGCCATCTCCGGAGAGGGCTGACTCAACGTCGAGACAACCCCCTCGCTCTGGGCCGTGGAGCGCCGCTCCTGCCAACAGATGGGAAGGACCGAGAACGAAGACCAGGAGGACACGTCTATAGGATAGGCGATCATCGAAACCACCCCTCACCAGAGACAAGGATGCACTAAGCCAGCGAGTAGGCAAACTCGACGCCATAAGCCATATGCAACCGAGAGGAACCGAGGGTCCATAACGTCGCCCTCAAGAGGGTGATGACACCATGCGTCACCGTCATCAAGTTCAAGAGATGGACTAGAATTTTCACCCCGAACCCTTGACACCTTCGGGGGACCCATAGCAACGCGGCATCTGTAGGTGCTGTCGTTGCCGGCGTTGCAGCACGAAAGCTTTTGCTCGGACCCACACAAGTGTCACATGCGGACTCAAGGTTGCCGACCCAACCCATGAGGCAGAGTCGTGGCCTTTCGCGCTAGGCCTCCAGATCCAGATCAGGGGATCGCCATTGCAGAAGCCACAACGATACCAGGGCCACCTGTCGCCCCTCCCCTTGCTACTCAGGCACCACCACCGCTCACACATTGCCCGCCATAGAGCCACCCGTGCAGCCTCACCATCCAGGGCCGCTGCCTCGACATCCAAGACGGACCCATCATCACCATCGAAGCAACATGACGACACAGAACCAGCCAGCTGGACACGGACAACCCCAGAGCGGGACAATCGTTGGTCGGGATTGGACAACGACGATGCTGATCCACACGCAAGGAGCCCCACCTCGGCCAGGAGTGTGGATCATTGGGGTCAGCCAACATCATCGCCGGGACAACCAATCAGACGGGCCGCCGGAGTGGTGGGCCTCCACGGGCCGGATCTGGTCAAGCCCTCGAGTCCCTCTGCAACCTAAACCTAGATCCACAACACCACTGGTCGCCAGAGACGCTACGCGTCAGCCGCCACCGGCCATGGCCTGACCCGAGCCCCTAGCAGCACGTCAGTGAGGGGGGCGCCTCGCGTCACCTGAAGAAGCCAACACGCCGAAGCGCCGGAGCCTCCTGCCCGAGCATGCCGGGGCGTGACCCGCCGCCGTCACCACAAGCCCCAGATCGTGGCCCGCCGTCGCGTGTCACGCCCAGTCCTGTCACCGCACGCCAGCCCGCACACACGCCAGGGCGCCACCGCCGACTGCCGCCTGCACCAGATCTACGACACTGGCCACGCAGCCGCCGTGCCACCACCAGCACACCCCGCCGCCTCATCACCACCTTCAAGGTCGCGCCCCGCAGGGACACGAGCTGGCCGTCGCGCCGCCAAGCCCCGGTGAGCTTAGCGCCCCTGCCCGAGCCTGCCGTCCCTCTTCGGCTGACCATGCGCGAGGGAGAGAGATGCCTTGCCGAGAGGAGAGGGATCGGTGGGGGAGGTTGCGGCGCCGCCACCCGTGTCGCCCGCGGGGGACGGCGCGGGTTCTAGCAGTGAATTATACTGTACTAACTAGTAAGAACTATAGAAAGGAAAGTGAAATTTCTTCCATTGGGAACTTTCTTACTGGTCTTAGAGATTTTACTGTTTGTCGTAGAGATGCACTCATCAATCAGTCGATGTTTCATTTTTGTGTGTGTTGGCAGCTCCAAAGTGTTGGATTTTGATCTATTTATTTTAGTCGAACACATGCATATGTGTATGTTCCAACTTGATGTGATCCCAACCTGTACATGTCTTGAAACAACAATCTAGGAGCATTAGTTATTTTGAACCATCCAATTATAACAAGAAGCCCCCGATCCCTCCGCATCACTGTCCCAGACTCCCAGTGGACAAAACCCAAGCGCGACTGCTGAGTTACGGAAGCGACTGCTGAGGGTGATGCACTAGTTCCTGTGCCTAGAGGAGACGCTAGAGGTGACAAGAAAATTTCTGTGGGCACAGGAGGAGGACATCTCCAGGGGAAAATGCAAGCCCTATCAACCGGGGAGGCGTGGGGCTGTTAGACCTCGAAAAGTTCAGCCGTGAGCTAAGGCTCAGATGGTTATGGTTTGCTTGGAGATTGCCAAACAGGCCTTGGGTTGGCACGGAGGTGCCATGCGATCAACGCTATTCAATGCACCTCCAAGAAAGGCTGTCCCAAAGCTGCGACCTGTTCACTGCGACAAAGGAGGTAACCATTGGGACGGTAAAACTGCTTCGTTCTGGAGCTGCTCCTACCTATTCAATGCACCTCCAAGAAAGGCTGTCCCAAAGCTTTTTGAGCACTCCACAAAAAAGAACAGAAGGGTCAAGGTGGATCTTGACAACAATTGCTGGCTTCGAGACATTCGGCACAACCTCAATGATGATAGTGTAGTTCGTGATTTCCTCAAAGTTTGACGCCAACTGCAGCTGAGAAACATACAACTAAGAAACGGGGTGCCTGACACCATCATTTGGAGGCTAACTGAATCTGGCTACTACACTGCTCGCTCTGCTTACCTGCTGCACTTCATGGGTTGGACGCATTCAGACTTCAGAAATCATTTTTGGCACACTTGGGCACCGGCAAAATGCAAATTCTTCACCTGGCCACTCCTTCAAAACCGTGTGTGCTTCTCTGATAGATTGAAATGGAGGGGATGGCCAATGAATATTTCTGCCCGTTGTGATGCTGCAATCTTGAGACGTCTATTTACCTCTCTTGGGAATGCCCAGTATCGCTGCAAGTATGGAAACAAGTCTCAAGATGGAAGGGTTGCAGCGCTCTTGACCCTTGACCCGGCAAGCTGGCCGCAAAAGAACGATGGGCTGACATCTTGGAGAGAGCGGAAGCGGGATACCTAAAAAGGAATAAAAGTGCTGATGATGATCGTGGTTTGGGAGGTGTGGTTGGAAAGGAACAAGTGAATTTTCAACAACAAGATCGCCCCGGTGAACAGCTTGATCCAAATTATAAGGAAAACAATAGGGCAGTGGAGAACTGTAGGCGCAAAGTGCCTTCAGCATCCACTTGGGGTTGGCGACCCTGGTTGAGTTTTTTCTGCTTTTGAGGGGCTAGCTCTTTTTCCTTCCCATCTCTTCACATGGTGGCGCTTGTAATTATCTCTACCGTCTAATACGAATGGTCAGTAATTGCTGGAGCTTTCAAAAAAATAAGGGCGACGTGTCCCATGTTTTCCGGACAAACTCTGATGATGATGATGATGAATGGGCGAGGCCGGGAGACAGCATGGACGTGTCACATGTTTTCCGGACAAACTATGATGATGATGATGATGATGATGATGATGATGATGAATGGGCGAGGCCGGGAGACAGCATGGACTTGGAATAACTAAACTTATGGTAGGTATCATCTAGCTCTTTTGCTGCAGGATAGTGCCCGTGGCTAGAGTTATCTGTCTGACTCCTTTTATTATGTAGTTCCTCAGTTAGTAGTTGCTAGTCAGAATGAATGAAAATATTGCAAACTTTGCTCCGTTGCCTCTAAACTCTGTTTGGTTGTGTTTGTGGCCGGTATGCCCATCAGCATCCCTTGCACTTTTTGGTTTCTACTCCCTCCGTTCCTAAATATTTGTCTTTCTAGCGATTTCAACAAATGACTACATACGTAGCAAAATAAGTGAATCTACACTCTAAATATGTCTATATACATCCATATGTGGTAGTCCATTTAAAATCTCTAAAAAGACAAATATTTAGGAACGGAGGAAGTACTCCCTCCGTCCCGAAATACTTGTCGGAGAAATGAATGTATCTAGACGTATTTCAGTTATAGATACATCCAATTTCATTCATCTCTTCGACAAGTATTTTGGGATGGAGGGGGTAGGTAACAGCCTGGAGGTATGTGTTGTTTGTGGGTGCTTCTTCCTGATAACTCGTTTGTCCATATATATGATAATTATAGTACTACTTGACGTCTTACCATGAATGTACTAAACACCTTGGATAAGTGAATAACCGATTGGCCTATCCACCCTGTGCATTTCACCACACGAGTAAAGGGTGAATCCTGCAGATTTAAACTAGGAAAGACAGTAATTTTGAGCCAAGAAAGGGAAATGCATTGATGGGAATGGGCATTCAGTATAAGAATAGCAGTATAAGACGATGAAAATGGTCCAGTGATTCCACATATGTTATCTCCGGAATCTATGTTATGCATATGTGCCGTCGGCTCATAATCCCTGGTAAATTCAAGAAGCTGATGTTAAGACCCCTCCCCCCCCCCCCCTCCTCCTACGATCGCAGGTTCGGAAGTACCACCAACCGAGCAAGAGCCACCGGTCCGTGTCGGCGATGAACCACGGCGAGAAGGTGCCCCTCTACGGCTAGAAGGCGGCCTCTCGCTGTCCAACAACGACGCGACTGTGCCACTGACGGTGGACTTCAAGCTCGTCTCCCAGGGATATGTCATCGACAAGCTTGTGCGGGCGGATGACGCACAAGGTGCACGTGACGTGCCGCATCACCGTCGACACCAAGAGGGCGAGGACCAGGATCCCTAGAAGGCATGCGCTGTGTACAAGGCCTGACTCCCGCAGCTGAAATGCCTGTATTTATTGTTCTGCTGAAGAACAATAAACATGTTGTAGTAGTAGTCTATATAAGGAACTTGTTTGAGCTTCGGTTCTGTTTATATAAGTTACTGTTGTGCGGCAGCGGTTTTGTCTATGAGGAAGTGGTTGTACCTAAGTGGTGTTAGGGTTGGACGGTTAGTTACAAGATGGTAATGTCTTCCTGTTTGCAGCTTCACACATAGATTGGTTTTGTTGCATCATATTTTCAGACAAACTCCGCCATTTTTCAGGAAGAAAAGAGATCCACCAGGTAGCTAAAGAGCAATTACTATTGAGCACAATGTGTTCATCAGCGCCTGATACGAAGATGGATTCTGTGTCTGGTCACCTCACTGTGAGAACTTACATCATTCGACATCCATCTTGGAGCTTTGTGGTTTACTCGTTCCCGAGCTTCCTCAACACTACGAGGACAGTCCGAACGCCTGCTGTGGAGATGATCAGACATCTTCATATGATCGAGATGCACCTTGGATTTCTAATGTGTGGAATTCATTATATAGTTACATCTGAACTCACAGTATGCAATATCATTGCCACATGGATAGTTCAATGTGCTCATCAACGCCACAACCGAAGATGGATTATGGGTCTGGTCACCTCACTTGGAGCTTCGTCAGCACTATGAGGACGGTCCAAAAGCCCGTCGTGGAGATTATCGGAACAATCCATATTGTGATTCATTGCCCTCGTATCCACACACGCCTTGGATTTTCGACACATACATTTCATTATACTGTAGTTTAATACCCATCTGCACCTGAACTCACAATCTGCAAAGTCCATTATTTAATACCCATTTGGACCTGATGCGTCATCGGGGACAGACAACAGTTCAAAGCATCCATCGACAAGGTATCCTATTCAGTAGGATGGTGGTTAGAGTTGAATAAAAACGTGAAGGTCAGGCATTGCAGCTAAATACAGCAGGAGTGAAACAAGCAATTTTCTAGATCAAATCGACAAAAGGTTTCAGACTTGGGATCGGATCCAACCCTGGAACTGGATACAACATGGAGTGAATCAAGCAGTTTTATCGATGGAATCAAGAAAATTTTACTTGTGTTGCTCTAAACTCCGAACTAAACAACATCTAACAGTCTAACAGAAATAGAATAGCTTTGCTTCACTAGTGCTGATCATTTCAACGTTGGCAGGAGCAAAGGAACATAAACTCCCATGCTCTACCGTTCACTACAATGACAATAGGAATAGAACATATATCCCCTCCCATGTTTCACTGCACATACAATTACATAGTCTGAATGCACAATAAGTTTCTACATAGATTAAAACAGGGCGTATGCCAACGGCCCAAGACAACAATCTTGACATAACAAACATCAATCATGATACAAATTAATGATAGCCCCATGAACTCATAAAGTAAAGATTGGCTCGAATGCTGCTAGCAAAACATAAACATATATGTTTAGTGGAGAAGGTAGCGTTATTAAGTTAACTGGAATAGATAGCCCCATAAAGTGAGTTACAAGGTACACTCGACAACAAAAGAGAAGTAACACAATACTTGGAACCTATGATTTCAACATTATCTAAAAGGTCAAGAATAGAACAATGATATGCAAGGCAGACTATCAGTGCCAATCTGCCAATGCCTCTGAGTACAAGGGAACGTAAGGAAGATAAGGCTCCATGGAACCCTGTCCAAGATCGTGGATGAACTGCACTTTCCCAGTATCCATTTCATAAGACATCAGTACCTTCACATGATCTGGACAATCACAACCATCAATAATGATACAAATTAATGGTAGCTCCATAAAGTTAAATAGTAAATGCTGTTGCACGTATGCTGCTATCAACCATAATCACATATGTCACATATATGTTTACATAAGAGAAGCAGCTAGCGTTACTAAGTTAACTAGACAGATAGCCCCATAAAGTAGGTTACAGAGTACACTCGAGAACAAAAGGGAATAGCTGCCGATATTACCTGAGAGTGAGACCTATTATTCAACATTATCTGAAAGGTTAACAATGGAACGGTGATATGCAAGCCAGGCTATCAGTGCCAATCTGCCAATGCCTCTGAGTACAAGGGAACATAAGGAAGATAGGGCTCCATGGAACCCTGTCCAAGATCATGGATGAAATGCACTTTCCCACTATCAATTTCATAAGACATCAGTACCTTGTCATGCCCATAAACCAGGAAAATTGTGTTTCGTCGTGGGTGGAGGGCGACAATATGGTACTCGTGTCCCAGCCGGACATTCTTCACTCCAAATAGATTCACATACCTGACACTGTGCTCCAAGACCCACGCTTCACTGCCGTAGTCCTCGAGAACCCAGATCGACAGTTTATCAAAATCATGCTGATCACTATTTGCCAGATACAAACGCCCTCGAGACAGGTCAATGAACCCGACATCAACATCTATTATGGGGGCATCCCCATCGTCCGGCATAGGAATAGCCCTCCAAGTAGTTCCCTCCACATCCACTGCCACCACCGCAGACTCGATGGCGAGCAAATGCAGAAAACCATTGACAAAGACACTTCTAGAATCACTCACTATCCTAGGTAGGAAGTCCCAACCGGTGTCCTTGTGAGTCCAGGCCCCGGTTTTGGACGAGTAGATGTCAACCGCTCTGACGTGCCCAAAACTATCGCCATCATCGTCGTCGTCTGTATCGGCATTTGCATCTGCAGCCCCATCCTCCACGAACTGGAACACATGGAAGTGCGAGGACACGGCCGGGTCGAACCCCAAGCGAGCTGCCTGCATCTTGCTGAAGAAGCCGGGCAAGGCAACCCATTTCTCCGTGGCAGGATTGCACACCACGTATTCGAATGCCCGCGAACAAGCGGTCTCGAAGCGGCGGCAGAGGAGCAGGCCGTTGCAGCTATCCAGAAGGTTGAATAGCTCGCAGTCAGGCAGGGAGGGGAGTGTAGGGCGGATAGGAGGGCGGCCTCCCGGCGAGACATGGTTGAAATTGTGAATTAATAAATAGTCAGGGCCGGGGCCGCGGCTCGAGTAGAGGAATCCGGCGAGGTCATGGAGATGGTGCTGCGGCAGCGCCTTGCGGTGGTCGGGGTGGGAGATGATGCCGCGCCACCGCTTGGAGACGCACTTGAACCGGCACAGCGACTTGTACGGCACGCGCGACAGGATCTCCACGAGGAGGTCTTCGGTGAGCTTGCGCTGGATTCCGCCGCCTGCTGATGTCCCTGGAGCCGTCCGCCATCGCCGCGGAGAGAGGAGGCGGTCAATCTGCAAACGGGGGCGGAGGAGGATGAGGAGAGATTGGAGTTCCATCGCCATCGGTGAGTGGAGCAGCAAGGAAGGAAGAGGGGATCTACGACGTATGTGGCGTACGTACCGGAGGAGAAGCGAGTGACGGCCAGGGAGCCCGTTTGACGTGCTCCCATCCGCGCCGGCGAGGCTTTGGGTGCGCCGCCGCGGCGGCGGCGAGGCGAGGCGATGTGCGGCGTGGAACTGGAAGACAGGCGAAGTGAACGAGGAGTGTTGCTGTGTTGGGCTTTTGTGTTGCTGTGTTGGGCTTTTATCTAGTTTGCAGCTGCTCTCTATCTTAACAGCGGGGCTCCTCTTCTAAAAAAACAAAAACAGCGGGGCTCCTATTTGACGTGTAGGTTGATGCTCAACAAGAAAAATTTCACGTGCAGGTCGCTGAAATCACTTAAATCACTCCTCGTCTTCTCAGATGCTGACAAATGACGCATTGTATGTACGTCATTTGTTTGCAATCTGTTTTTTTTCTTTTATGATAGATTTATTTATTTAAAATGGTTTATCTCTTAAACTGTTAGATTCCTCCCGCCGAGTTCTTTAAAACTAGCCCAGTGTTAATTTGTTTCAACAAACTTTTTAAGAAAAAACATAAGTCAAAAATAAAACCCGGAATAAAAAATACCAGTAAAAAAACCAAAATCCATGCACAACCTATGCTTCTGATGAAAAAAAAAACAAATAATCCTTCTCACGGAAGCAAATATGTGCTTCCATGACCACGAGAAACACAATCGTGCTTCTCATGGAAACATAGTTTTTTTCCCATGAAACACAGATGTGCTCCACGAGAAGGAATTTCTAAAACCTAGAAAAAAAGTCAGAAGCCAAAAAAAACATCTAGAATCCGAAAACGCATGTTAAAAACATTCCACAGGAAGCGTCCAACACATGGCACGTGGCGACGGCTGGACTCACCACTTGACACGTTTGATCGTCCTTGAGCAACATAGAGAGAAATCCGAATCATAAGAAAATTAGTTGTTTAAACCAAAAAATGAGAAGGTTCTGGTCCACTTATGATCGGTACGACTAGACAGACCTCCGCTTCTTGACCTGAAAGTGTAGCATAGTTGTAGTGGTGGCATGGTTATTGTGCGATCGTTGGTGAAGCAAAGATAATCAATACAAAGTTCATGATCTACTAGTTAAAATAACTTTGCAACACTTCATTCTATTTATTCTAGACAACAATTGCTTGCCGGGAATGCACGAAAGAGTTTTCTTTGATGGAGCCATGAAACCATATCTTAGGGAGTGAAAAGCATGTAGAAGAATATGATGCTCTAATGCTCATAAACACGCCCAAAATTATTTCATCCTCAAGGCTCTTAAGAACTTCATTTCAATCATTGTTTGCTAGAACTTTTGTTGTCACGTGAAGGGATTATGCCAAATAAGTGATCATGCATAGAGTTGGGTTGTGGCTTAATGTTTGGGAACTATGGACCTTATTTGTATCTTTCGAGGTCATTTGACCAGTCCCCTTTATTTACCACATACACATCCATTTCAAAAGAAAGCCGAATAATATGCATTTGTAGTGTTGCCACTACATACGGTAACAAACTCATAGCCAAAATCCTAGCTTTCGCTCTTGGTGGATCGTTGATTGGCTAGCAGAGTCCTCTGCATAGTATCAAGAAAGCTGACGAAGCCACATTTACACACGTGCACATGCATATAGTAGGAGGGCCATGGCACTAGCAAGGAGCTGAAGCACCATGCATGTAACACATACAACACATATTTTTGGCGCAATCTCGTTCACCTTCAACTAAGTTCCTCTAAAGAAGTTAATCCACAAGTGTTATCAATTATATTAAAATTCACAACACGGGGTTGAGCATTTCAAACATCATTTCTTCTACAATTTTTCTCAACTCCCAAGTCTTTGAAGAGTTTCTCTTGTGCATGGTTATTCTTAGTTAAGATCATTTCAATGAAAAGCAGTCCCATGACAAGTCTTGGTTGTCTAAACTAAACAGTACAAAGGCTACAAAATTACTACAACTACTAGAACAAAACATTTGTCTTAATTATCAAGACTTACTATCATTTGCACATATCACATATACTACTACATCTACTCTAAGTATTTCAAGTGCAAAAGATGGGAGTCGTAGGACATACCTTCACGGTTGCGAATTTACACACTTCTTTTCCTTACTCTTGCATTCCTCGTTATCCGACGTAGATCAACTCCTTTGAAAACAAGAATGCAAAACGAGCTCCAAGGAGCCTAATAAAGAGTAAGAGCAAAAATCATTCAAATTTTTATTTTTGAGTTTTTGAAAACTAACTTCCAAACGAAAAATTGCAACTGCAAAAAGAAAAACGAAAGCAAATAAAAAGTAAAGTGTTGGAAAAAACCATCACGAGTGTTTTGAAGGTTCATGAGCTTAAGTACAACATCATCATAATTTATTCAAGTAATACCACCACATCTTGATGTAGAAGTGGTTATGACCTTCCCCAAGCTTAGCTCAAACCGATGGCAACATTGTGGCGGTTGGGCAGGAGACCATCCTTCGCTCCAGTTGGAGAAGTTCATGTTCATGCAGACGGACATGACTCGAAGGGACACAACGAGGTTGCTCATATCATCAATAGAGTTGTGGAGGCTGCTGAGGTCCGCATAGGTGGTGTAGTCTCCTGGTTTTGGCTGCCCTTGGGGCTGCTCCTCTTCTTGTAGCAAGATCTTCTTCGTCAACTTGTTTTAATTCTGGCCCTTCTTGGTCAGAATTGCATCTCCTTCCTGCGCAACATAATGCAATTGTCCATGTTCTATGGAAAAACAGTTAGGCATAGGAGTGGGCAACAAGTATGCCACTCTAGGAATTCTGATGTAATGACGACCATTACAAACTATTACCATTCAAGCGCTAGTAAGAACAAGAATATTAACAAGGGTGTTACTGACAATGGGGCGAAAGTGATTGTAGTTGAGGCCATGGGAGTTGGACAACATGGCGATCACTCCTCCACACACGGTAACTCCTTGTGCATTATTTACTTGATGCGCGAGGTGTGGCAAAAGTATTGCCCCTAGGTTGGGCGAATGACCGACGTCAAGGTTTGCTCCTTTCCCGAGAATTAGCATGTTCTCATCATTCACCTTTGAAACTTCTCCTCGTGCTTGCAACGAGTTTGTGATAACATAATAGAAATAACCTATACTTTCAATGCAACTCGCTCTTTGCCTTGAGCTATGACGACCCATATGGTAGAAGGATTGCCTTGGGTGCGGGTCAGTGAAAACATAAACATGTCAAAGATCATCATCGTTGTTGGGGAAGACAAAGTAATTACACCACTCATTGAGAGTGATGTTGAAATTTTGATTCAGGAGACGGAAAGTGATCCTCTATTCCTCATATGCATTCATCACCAAACGAACATTGTGCGAGAGAGTGTTGAGAAATTCAAGCGTCGTGCATTCATATGTCTCACATCCCCGATAAACAAAATGATGCAACCTGACATTATGACAAAGCAAATTGTAATCATTAGTAATACCTAGCTTGGTGAGTGTTGTCACACAAGCCCAGTTGGATGCTTTGATATTCCTGAAGGAAATATGCCCTAGAGGCAATAATAAAGTTGTTATTTATATTTCCTTATATCATGATAATTGTTTATTATTGATGCTAGAATTGTATTAACCGGAAACTTAGTACATGTGTGAATACATAGACAAACAGAATGTCCCTAGTGATTGCAAGGTACTGCATTTCCCGCAGAAATGGAACCATTCAAATTAACAAGTTATCGCTTCTCGTGGCAATGCATCCATATTGGAAAATTGGAGATACTATTCTACTCATGATCTACCAAGGCACAGGAGGGCTCTTCCTTTTCATTGACGAGATGCCGAGTCACCGTGATCAAGCTGCTTCCAGTGGATAGTTGTAGTTGTTGGCCCTCAGCCTCTTAAAATGTGCTAGCTGTTACTATATATGTTAAGTATGTAGATATGGATCATATGGTTGTTGGCCCTTAGCCTCTTAAAATGTGATAGTTGTTACTATGTTAAGTATGTAGATATGGACCATATGGTTGTCAAAACTGTGTTACGAAGATCCTCCTTTTGTCGAATAGTGTAACCACTATATATATGTTACTCAAATGTTGTTACCCAAGTTCATAAATTTTCATGGAAAGTATTAGTATCGTACACAGTTCATTGATTTTAAGCGTGTGCCCGATGACCAGAAGGCATTTGCGTATTAACTGTCCATATTGCAAATTCACACACATGTTAACATAAGGAAACGTATGTGTAACATACTAATCATCACACACGAGTACTCGCAGACGCATCGTGTGCGATACTCCGCCACCGCAAGCAACTAGTTTGCATTTTTCAAAGTTTTTTGTACACACAGAATCGCACAGGAAGTAACTGCATTGACCGTCTGTGTTGTAATTTCTCATCGCAAATAGTTCATCCGAGTCGGCTGTTTGCCACGTATCACACACATCTTGTTTACATGACTCGTTTGTGTTCTTTTGGCTCATCGCAAACAGTTCATCCATGTGAGCTGTATGCCGCATATCACACACCTCTTGTTAAGTTGAACCGTTTCTGTTGTGTTCCCTAATCGAAAACAGTTCGTCCGAGTTAACCGTATGCCGTTTATCGCACACACATTGATATTACTGCCCGTTTTTGTTGTTCTACCTCATCGCAAACAGTTCGAATGGATTAACCGTGTGTCCTACATCACACACACATTGTTATGGCCGCCCGTTTCTGTTATTCTGCCTCATCGTATACAGTTTGAAAGGATTAACTGTGTGTCCTGCATCGCACACGCAACTAAAATCTGAACCGTGTTTGATGGCTCCGCTATCGCAAATGTTTTGCACCTTTTTGATGGGTTTTTTACATCACCGTTTGCGATTATGGTATCGCACACAGTTTTGTAGAAGGGTCTCTGATTGTAGTGTTGCGTTAGCAGTATCCTGCAGTAGTGCTACTTGACTAGCTCGTTAATTAAAGATGGTTAAGTTTCCTAACCATAGACATGTGTTGTCATTTGATGAACAGGATCACATCATTAGAGAATGATGTGATGGACAAGACCCATCCGTTAGCTTAGCATAATGATCGTTTAGTTTTATTGCTATTGCTTTCTTCATGACTTATACATGTTCCTATGACTATGAGATTATGCAACTCCCGAATACCGAAGGAACACTTAGTGTGCTAACAAATGTCACAACGTAACTAGGTGATTATAAAGATGCTCTACAGGTGCCTCTGATGGTGTTTGTTGAGTTAGCATAGATCAAGATTAGGATTTGTCACTCTGATTGTCAGAAAGGTATCTCTGGGCCCTCTCGGTAATGCACATCACTATAAGCCTTGCAAGCAATGTAACTAATAAGTTAGTTGCGGGATGATGCATTACGGGACGAGTAAAGAGACTTCCCAGTAACGAGATTGAACTAGGTATGGTGATACCGACGATTGACTCTTGGGCAAGTAACATACCGATGACAAATGGAACAACGTATGTTGTTGTGCGGTTTGACCGATAAAGATCTTTGTAGAATATGTAGGAGCCAATATGAGCATCCAGGTTCCGCTATTGGTTATTGACCGGAGATGTGTCTCGGTCATGTCTACATAGCTCTCAAACCCGTAGGGTCCACACGCTTAACGTTCGATGACGATTTGTATTATGAGTTATGTGATTTGATGACCGAAGTTTGTTCAGAGTCCCGGATGAGATCACGGACATGACGAGGAGTCTCGAAATGGTCGAGACATAAAGATCAATATATTGGAAGGCTATATTTGGACATTGGAAAGGTTCTGAGTTGTTCGGGTATTTTTCGGAGTACCGGAGAGTTACAGCAATTCGTCGGGGGAAGTATTGGGCCTTCATGGGCCTAGTAGTGGAAGAGAGGAGGCAGGCCAAGGTGGGGCGCGCGCCCCTTAGCCCAAACCTAAATGGACTAGGGGGGCTGGGCCCCCTTTCCTTCTCTCCTTCCTCTCCTTCCTTTCTCTCCTACTTGGACTAGGAAAGGGGGAAACCTACTCCTACTAGGAGTAGGAATCCCCCCTTAGAGCGTGCCCCTTGTGGCAGGCCCTCCTCCTCCTCCCCTCCTTTATATACGGGGGAGGGGGGCACCCCATAGACACACAAGTTGATCTTTTAGCCCTGTGCGGTGCCCCCCTCCACAGAAACACACCTCAGTCATATCGTCGTAGTGCTCGGGCGAAGCCCTGCGCCGGTAACTTCATCATCACCGTCACCATGCTGTCATGCTGGCAAAACTCTCCCTCAGTGTCAAATGGATCAAGAGTTCGAGGGAGATCACCGAGTTGAACGTGTGCAGATCGCGGAGGTGCCGTGCGTTCGGTACTTGGATCGGTTGGATCTCGAAGACGTTCGACTACATCAACCGCGTTACTAAACGCTTCCTCTTTCGGTCTACGAGGGTACGTGGACACACTCTCCCCGCTTGTTGCTATGCTTATCCTAGATAGATCTTGCTTGATTGTAGGCAAAAAAAATTGAAATACTATGTTCCCCAACTGTGGCATGAGAGCCAGGTCTATGCGTAGATGTTATATGCACGAGTAGAACACAAAGGAGTTGTGGGCGTGGGTATATACATATTGCTTGTCGTCACTAGTTATTTCTTGACTCGGCGGTATTGTTGGATGAAGCGGGCTGGACCGACATTACATGACCACATTCATGAGACTGGTTCTACCGGCGTGCTTTGCACACAGGTGGCTGGCGGGTGTCAGTTTCTCCAACTTTAGTTGAATCGGATTCAATGAACAGAGTGAAGGAAATATGCCCTAGAGGCAATAATAAAGTTATTATTTATTTCCTTATATCATGATAAATGTTTATTATTCATGCTAGAAATGTATTAACCGGAAACATAATAATTGTGTGAATACATAGACAAAACTAAACGTCACTAGTATGCCTCTACTTGACTAGCTCGTTAATCGAAGATGGTCATGTTTCCTAACCATAGACATGTGTTGTCATTTGATTAACAGGATCACATCATTAGGAGAATGATGTGATTGACATGACCCATTCCATTAACTTAGCACCCGATCGTTTAGTATGTTGCTATTGCCTTCTTCATGACTTATACATGTTCCTATGACTATGAGATTATGCAACTCCCGTTTGCCGGAGGAACACTTTGTGTGCTACCAAACGTCACAACGTAACTGGGTGATTATAAAGGTACTCTACAGGTGTCTCCAAAGGTACATGTTGGGTTGGCGTATTTCGAGATTAGGATTTGTCACTCCGATTGTCAGAGAGGTATCTTTGGGCCCTCTCGATAATGCACATCACTTAAGCCTTGCAAGCAATGCAACTAATGAGATAGTTGCGAGATGATGTATTACGGAACGAGTAAAGAGACTTGCCGGTAATGAGATTGAACTAGGTATTAAGATACCGACGATCGAATCTCGAGCAAGTAACATACCAATGACAAAATGGAACAATGTATGTTGTTATGCGGTCTGACCGATAAAGATCTTCATAGAATATGTGGGAGCCAATATGAGCATCCAGGTTCCGCTATTGGTTATTGACCGGAGACGTGTCTCGGTCATGTCTACATTGTCCTCGAACCCGTAGGGTCCGCACGCTTAACGTTACGATGACAGTTTCATTATGAGTTTATATGTTTTGATGTACCGAAGGTTGTTCGGAGTCCCGGATGTGATGACGGACATGACGAGGAGTCTCGAAATGATCGAGACATAAAGATTGATATATTGGACGACTATATTCGGACACCGGAAGTGTTCCAGGTGATTTCGGAGAAAACCGGAGTGCCAGAGGGTTACCGGAACCCCCCCCCCCCCGGGAGAAGTATGGGCCTAATGGGCCTTAGTGGAGAGAGAGAGGGGCGGCCAGGGTGGGCCGCGCCCCCTCCCCCTCTGGTCCGAATTGGACTAGGAGAGGGGGGCGCCCCCCTTTCCTTCTCCCTCTCCCCCTTCCTTTCCCCTCCTAGTAGGAGTAGGAAAGAGGGGAGTCCTACTCCTACTAGGAGGAGGACTCCTCCTCCTGGCGCGCCCTGCTAGGGCCGGCCGGCCTTCCCCCTTGCTCCTTTATATACGGGGGCAGGGGGCACCTCTAGACACACAAGTTGATCTTCGTGATCGTTCTCTTAGCCGTGTGCGATGCCCCCCTCCACCATAATCCTCGATAATATTGTAGCGGTGCTTAGGCGAAGCCCTGCGACGGTAGAACATCAAGATCGTCACCACGCCGTCGTGCTGGCGGAACTCATCCCCGACACTTTGCTGGATCGGAGTCCGGGGATCGTCATCGAGCTGAACGTGTGCTAGAACTCGGAGGTGTCGTAGTTTCGGTGCTTGATCGGTCGGGCCGTGAAGACGTACGACTAAATCAACCGCGTTGTCATAACGCTTCCTCTATCAGTCTATGAGGGTACATAGACAACACTCTCCCCTCTCGTTGCTATGCATCACCATGATCTTGCGTGTGCATAGGAAATTTTTTGAAATTACTACGTTCCCCAACAGTGGCATCCGAGCCTAGGTTTTATGTGTTGATGTTATATGCACGAGTAGAACACAAGTGAGTTGTGGGCGATATAAGTCATATTGCTTACCAACATGTCATACTTTGGTTCGGCGGTATTGTTGGATGAAACGGCCCGGACCGACATTACGCATACGCTTACGCGAGACTGGTTCTATCGACGTGCTTTGCACAGAGGTGGCTGGCGGGTGTCAGTTTCTCCAACTTTAGTTGAACCGAGTGTGGCTACGCCCGGTCCTTGCGAAGGTTAAAACAACACCAACTTGACAAACTATCGTTGTGGTTTTGATGCGTAGGTAAGATTGGTTCTTACTTAAGCCCGTAGCAGCCACGTAAAACTTGCAACAAACAAAGTAGAGGACGTCTAACTTGTTTTTGCAGGGCATGTTGTGAATTGATATGGTCAAGACATGATGCTAAATTTTATTGTATGAGATGATCATGTTTTTCAACCGAGTTATCGGCAACTGGCAGGAGCCATATGGTTGTCGCTTTATTGTATGCAATGCAATCGCCCTGTAATGCTTTACTTTATCACTAAGCGGTAGCGATAGTTGTAGAAGCATAAGTTTGGCGAGACGACAACGATGCTATGGTGGAGATCAAGGTGTCGCGCCAGTGACGATGGTGATCATGACGATGCTTCAGAGATGGAGATCACAAGCACAAGATGATGATGGCCATATCATATCACTTATATTGATTGGATGTGATGTTTATCTTTTATACATCTTATCTTGCTTTGTTGGACGGTAGCATTATAAGATGATCTCTCACTAAATTTCAAGATAAAAGTGTTCTCCCTGAGTATGCACGATTGCCAAAGTTCGTCGTGCCCAGACACCACGTGATGATCGGGTGTGATAAGCTCTACGTCCATCTACAACGGGTGCAAGCCAGTTTTGCACACACAGAATACTCAGGTTAAACTTGACGAGCCTAGCATATGCAGATATGGCCTCGGAACACTGAGACCGAAAGGTCGAGCGTGAATCATATAGTAGATATGATCAACATAGTGATGTTCACCATTGAAAACTACTCCATTTCACGTGATGATCGGTTATGGTTTAGTTGATTTGGATCACGTGATCACTTAGAAGATTAGAGGGTTGTCTTTCTAAGTGGGAGTTCTTAAGTAATATGATTAATTGAACTTAAATTTATCATGAACTTAGTACCTGATAGTATCTTGCTTGTTTATGTTTGATTGTAGATAGATGGCCCGTGCTGTTGTTCCATTGAATTTTAATGCGTTCCTTGAGAAAGTAAATTTGAAAGATGATTGTAGCAATTACACGGACTGGGTCCGTAACTTGAGGATTATCCTCATTGCTGCACAGAAGAGTTACATCCTGGAAGCACCGCTAGGTGCCAGGCCTGCTGCTGATGCAACTGACGACGTTAAGAACGTCTGGCAGAGCAAAGCCAATGACTACTCGATAGTTCAATGTGTCATGCTTTACGGCTTAGAATCGAGTCTTCAACGACGTTTTGAACGTCATGGAGCATATGAGATGTTCCAGGAGTTGAAGTTAATATTTCAAGCAAATGCCCGAATTGAGAGATATGAAGTCTCCAATAAGTTCTATAGCTGCAAGATGGAGGAGAACAGTTCTGTCAGTGAGCATATACTCAAAATGTCTGGGTATAATAATCACTTGATTCAAGTGGGAGTTAATCTTCCGGATGATTGCGTCATTGACAGAATTCTCCAATGACTTCCACCTAGCTACAAGAGCTTCGTGATGAACTATAATATGCAAGGGATGGATAAGACAATTCCCGAGCTCTTCGCAATGCTAAAAGCTGTGGAGGTAGAAATCAAGAAGGAGCATCAAGTGTTGATGGTTAACAAGACCACTAGTTTCAAGAAAAAGGGCAAAGGGAAGAAGAAGGGGAACTTCAAGAAGAACAGCAAGCAAGTTGCTGCTCAGGAGAAGAAACCCAAATCTGGACCTAAGCCTGAAACTGAGTGCTTCTACTGCAAGCATACTGGTCACTGGAAGCGGAACTGCCCCAAGTATTTGGCGAATAAGAAGGATGGAAAGGTGAACAAAGGTATATGTGATATACATGTTATTAATGTGTACCTTACTAGAGCTCACAGTAGCACCTGGGTATTTGATACTGGTTCTGTTGCTAATATTTGCAACTCGAAGCAGGGACTACGGATTAAGCGAACACTGGCAAAGGACGAGGTGACGATGCTCGTGGGAAATGGTTCCAAAGTCGATGTGATCGCAGTCGGCACGCAACCTCTACATCTACCTTCGGGATTAGTTTTAGACCTAAATAATTGTTATTTGGTGCCAGCGTTGAGCATGAACATTATATCTGGATCTTGTTTGATGCAAGACGGTTATTCATTTAAATCAGAGAATAATGGTTGTTCTATTTATATGAGTAATATCTTTTATGGTCATGCACCCTTGAAGAGTGGTCTATTTTTGATGAATCTCGAAATTAGTGATACACATATTCACAATGTTGAAGCCAAAAGATGCAGAGTTGATAATGATAGTGCAACTTATTTGTGGCACTGCCGTTTGGATCATATCGGTGTAAAGCGCATGAAGAAACTCCATACTGATGGACTTTTGAAACCACTTGATTATGAATCACTTGGTACTTGTGAACCGTACCTCATGGGCAAGATGACTAAAACGCCGTTCTCCGGTACTATGGAGAGAGCAACAGATTTGTTGGAAATCATACATACAGATGTATGTGGTCCAATGAATGTTGAAGCTCGTGGCGGATATCGTTATTTTCTCACTTTCACAGATGATTTAAGCAGATATGGGTATATCTACTTAATGAAACATAAGTCTAAAACATTTGAAAAGTTCAAAGAATTTCAGAGTGAAGTTGAAAATCATCGTAACAAGAAAATAAAGTTTCTACATCTGATCGTGGAGGAGAATATTTGAGTTACGAGTTTGGTCTACATTTGAAACAATGCGGAATAGTTTCGCAACTCACGCCACCCGGAACACCACAGCGTAATGGTGTGTCCGAACGTCGTAATCATACTTTACTAGATATGGTGCGATCTATGATGTCTCTTACAGATTTACCGCTATCGTTTTGTTGTTATGCTTTAGAGACGGCCGCATTCACGTTAAATAGGGCACCATCAAAATCCGTTGAGACGACGCCTTATGAACTATGGTTTAGCAAGAAACCAAAGTTGTCGTTTCTGAAAGTTTGGGGCTGCGATGCTTATGTGAAAAAACTTCAACCTGATAAGCTCGAACCCAAATCGGAGAAATGTGTCTTCATAGGATACCCAAAGGAGACTGTTGGGTACACCTTCTATCACAGATCCGAAGGCAAATCATTTTTTTCCTAAGAATGGATCCTTTCCAGAGAAGGAGTTTCTCTCGAAAGAAGTGACTGGGAGGAAAGTAGAACTTGATGAGGTAATTGTACCTGCTCCCTTATTGGAAAGTAGTACATCGCAGAAACCGGTTTCTGTGACACCTACACCAATTAGTGAGGAAGCTAATGATAATGATCATGAAACTTCAGAACAAGTCACTAATGAACCTCGTAGATCAACCAGAGTAAGATCCGCACCAGAGTGGTACGGTAATCATGTTCTGGAAGTCATGCTACTAGATCATGGCGAACCTACGAACTATGAAGAAGCGATGGTGAGCCCAGATTCCGCAAAATGGCTTGAAGCCATGAAATCTGAGATGGGATCCATGCATGAGAACAAAGTATGGCCTTTGGTTGACTTGCCCAATGATCATCAAGCAATTGAGAATAAATGGATCTTCAAGAAGAAGACTGATGCTGACGGTAATGTTACTGTCTACAAAGCTCGACTTGTTGCAAAAGGTTTTCAACAAGTTCAAGGGATTGACTACGATGAGACCTTCTCACCCGTAGCGATGCTTAAGTCTGTCCGAATCATGTTAGGAATTGCCGCATTTTATGATTATGAAATTTGGCAGATGGATGTCAAAACTGCATTCCTGAATGGATTTCTGGAAGAAGAGTTGTATATGATGCAGCCATAAGGTTTTGTTGATCCAAAGGGAGCTAACAAAGTGTGCAAGCTCCAACGATCCATTTATGGACTGGTGCAAGCCTCTCGGAGTTGGAATAAACGCTTTGATAGTGTGATCAAAGCATCTGGTTTTATACAGACTTTTGGAGAAGCCTGTATTTACAAGAAAGTGAGTGGGAGATCTGTCGCATTTCTGATATTATATATGGATGACATATTACTAATCGGAAATGATATAGAATTTCTGGATAGCATAAAGGGATACTTGAATAAGAGTTTTTCAATGAAAGACCTCGGTGAAGCTGCTTACATATTGGGCATTAAGATCTATAGAGATAGATCAAGACGCTTAATTGGACTTTCACAAAGCACATACCTTGACAAAGTTTTGAAGAAGTTCAAAATGGATCAGGCAAAGAAAGGATTCTTGCCTGTGTTACAAGGTGTGAAGTTGAGTAAGACTCAATGCCCGACCACTTCAGAAGATAGAGAAAAAATGAAAGATGTTCCCTATGCTTCAGCCATAGGCTCTATCATGTATGCAATGTTGTGTACCAGACCTGATGTGTGCCTTGCTATAAGTCTAGCAGGGAGGTACCAAAGTAATCCAGGAGTGGATCACTGGACAGCGGTCAAGAACATCCTGAAGTACTTGAAAAGGACTAAGGATATGTTTCTCGTATATGGAGGTGACAAAGAGCTCATCGTAAATGGTTACGTTGATGCAAGCTTTGACACTGATCCGGACGATTCTAAATCGCAAACCGGATACGTGTTTACATTAAACGGTGGAGCTGTCAGTTGGTGCAGTTCTAAACAAAGCGTCGTGGCGGGATCTACATGTGAAGCGGAGTATATAGCTGCTTCAGAAGCAACAGACGAAGGAGTCTGGATGAAGGAGTTCATATCCGATCTAGGTGTCATACCTAGTGCATCGGGTCCAATGAAAATCTTTTGTGACAATACTGGTGCAATTGCCTTGGCAAAGGAATCCAGATTTCACAAGAGAACCAAGCACATTAAGAGACGCTTCAATTCCATCCGGGATCTAGTCCAGGTGGTAGACATAGAGATTTGCAAGATACATACGGATCTGAATGTAGCAGACCCGTTGACTAAGCCTCTTCCACGAGCAAAACATGATCAGCACCAAAGCTCCATGGGTGTTAGAATCATTACCGTGTAATTTAGATTATTGACTCTAGTGCAAGTGGGAGACTGAAGGAAATATGCCCTAGAGGCAATAATAAAGTTATTATTTATTTCCTTATATCATGATAAATGTTTATTATTCATGCTAGAATTGTATTAACCGGAAACATAATACTTGTGTGAATACATAGACAAAACTAAACGTCACTAGTATGCCTCTACTTGAATAGCTCGTTAATCGAAGATGGTTATGTTTACTAACCATAGACATGTGTTGTCATTTGATTAACGGGATCACATCATTAGGAGAATGATGTGATTGACATGACCCATTCCATTAGCTTAGCACCCGATCGTTTAGTATGTTGCTATTGCTTTCTTCATGACTTATACATGTTCCTATGACTATGAGATTATGCAACTCCCGTTTGCCGGAGGAACACTTTGTGTGCTACCAAACGTCACAACATAACTGGGTGATTATAAAGGTACTCTACAGGTGTCTTCAAAGGTACATGTTGGGTTGGCGTATTTCGAGATTAGGATTTGTCACTCCGATTGTCGGAGAGGTATCTCTGGGCCCTCTCGGTAATGCACATCACTTAAGCCTTGCAAGCAATGCAACTAATGAGATAGTTGCGAGATGATGTATTACGGAACGAGTAAAGAGACTTGCCGGTGACGAGATTGAACTAGGTATTAAGATACCGACGATCGAATCTCGGGCAAGTAACATACCGATGACAAAGGGAACAATGTATGTTGTTATGCGGTCTGACCGATAAAGATCTTCGTAGAATATGTGGGAGCCAATATGAGCATCTAGGTTCCTCTATTGTTTATTGACTAGAGACGTGTCTCGGTCATGTCTAAATTGTTCTCGAACCCGTAGGGTCCGCACGCTTAACGTTACGATGACAGTTTCATTATGAGTTTATATGTTTTGATGTACCGAAGGTTGTTCGGAGTCCCGGCTGTGATCACGGACATGACGAGGAGTCTCAAAATGATCGAGACATAAAGATTGATATATTGGACGACTATATTCGGACACCAGAAGTGTTCCAGGTGATTTCGGAGAAAACCGGAGTGCCAGAGGGTTACCGGACCCCCCCCCCGGGAGAAGTATGGGCCTAATGGGCCTTAGTGGAGAGATAGAGAGGGGCGGCCAGGGTGGGCCGCGCGCCCCCTCCCCCTCTGGTCCGAATTGGACTAGGAGAGGGGGGCGGCGGCCCCCTTTCCTTCTCCCTCTCCCCCTTCCTTTCCCCTCCTAGTAGGAGTAGGAAAGAGGGGAGTCCTACTCCTACTAGGAGGAGGACTCCTCCTGGCACGCCCTGCTAGGGCCGGCCGGTTCCCCATTGCTCCTTTATATGCGGGCGCAGGGGGCACCTCTAGACACACAAGTTGATCTTCGTGATCATTCTCTTAGCCGTGTGCGGTGCCCCCTCCACCATAATCCTCGATAATATTGTAGCGGTGCTTAGGCGAAGCCCTGCGACGGTAGAACATCAAGATCGTCACCACGCGGTCGTGCTGACGGTACCTATCCCCGACACTTTGCTGGATCGGAGTCCGGGGATTGTCATCGAGCTGAACGTGTGCTAGAACTCGGAGGTGCCGTAGTTTTAGTGCTTGATCGGTCGGGCCGTGAAGACGTACGACTACATCAACCGCGTTGTCATAACGCTTCCGCTATCGGTCTACGAGGGTACGTAGACAACACTCTCCCCTCTCGTTGCTATGCATCACCATGATCTTGCGTGTGCGTAGGATTTTTTTTGAAATTACTAGTTTCCCCAACACAGAGTTCTTTCTGCAGATCAAAAAGCAATCACTATACCACATTGTGGTTTTGATGCGTAGGTAAGAACAGTTCTTGCTAGAAGCCTGTAGCAGCCACGTAAAACTTGCAACAACAAAGTAGAGGATGACTAACTTGTTTTTGCAGGGCATGTTGTGATGTGATATGGTCAAGACGTGATTATATAAATTGTTGTATGAGATGATCATGTTTTGTAACACAGTTATCGGCAACTGGCAGGAGCCATATGGTTGTCGCTTTATTGTGTGAAATGTAATCACCCTGTCGCTTTATCACTAAGCGGTAGAGATAGTCGTGGAAGCAATAGTTGGCGAGACGACAACGATGCTACGATGGAGATCAAGGTGTCAAGCCGGTGATGATGGTGATTGTCGGTGTCAAAACTGGCGGATCTCGGGTAGGGGGTCCCGAATTGTGTGTCTAGGCGGATGGTAATAGGAAACAAGGGACACGAAGTTTTACCCAGGTTCGGGCCCTCTTGATGGAGGTAAAACCCTATGTCCTGCTTGATTAATATTGATGATATGGGTAGTACAAGAGTAGATCTACCACGAGATCAAGGAGGCTAAACCCTAGAAGCTAGCCTATGGTATGATTGTTACATGTTGTCCTACGGACTAAAACCCTCCGGTTTATATAGACACGGAGAGGGTTAGGGTTACACAGAGTCGGTTACAATGGTAGGAGATCTACATATCTGTATCGCCAAGCTTGCCTTCCACGCCAAGGAAAGTCCCTTCCGGACACGGGACGAATTCTTCAATCTTGTATCTTCATAGTCTAGGAGTCAGGCTGAAGGTATAGTCCGGCTATCCGGACACCCCCTAATCCAGGACTCCCTCAGTAGCCCCTGAACCAGGCTTCAATGACGACGAGTCCGGCGCGCAGATTGTTTTCGGCATTGCAAGGTGGGTTCCTCCTCGAAATACTTCATAGAAGATTTTGAACACTAAGGATAGTGTCCGGCTCTGCAAAATAAGTTTCCACATATTGCCATAGAGAGAATAATATTTACACAAATCTAATCTGCTGACGTATTCCGCAGCGCGACACCACACCACGGCCAAGTCTCTATTCGAATCGTTTTTACTCCCCCACCTCAGCGCATTTTGCGAGGCGGTTTCCTTGGCACGTCTTGTCAAAGCAGAGATTGTCGTGGATTTGTCACGGCAGATGTCCTAGTGGGAGGACTTAGTCGTGGAGCCATCGCAACGGGTTAGCTTGAAGGGGTTAAAAGTGGACACAAGGACACGGTGTTTATACTAGTTCGGCCCCTTCGATGAAGGTAAAAGCCTACGTCTAGTTGTGATGGGATTGATGGGTTTCGAGGGCTTAGGGAGCGATAAGCTTCGCCTAAACCTCGAGTTCTTCTCCTCTCTCTCCAAACCGCCGTCGGGTCGTCCCCTTATATACACGGGTGACGCCCGTCGGTCTGCAAAGTCCCGACCTCCGGCTTATAAGCGTGCCCGGGTCGGTCTCTCTATTCCTAACTTACAATACAAGTTTACCCCAGGCCGGTTTACACCATAAACCTTTAAACCGATTATAGGCCTTGGGCCCTTCTATTTCTCCTTGGGCTTTAACATCTCGGGTCTATTGACGGAGGTAACCCGGGCCCTGCAGGCCGGTTTACCCCAGATAGCAATATCCCCAACATTAGGCCCCAGATTGATTTGAACAGGTTCATGTCAATCCTTAATAAAAAATTTCTGTCTTTCAAATGTCTTCCAGTAACTGTTGAACCGCCGTTTTCTTCGTCTCCTTTTACTGCGGTGAACCGATATGATGTCAGTGCGAAGTTATCGTCTCCTTTTGCTAATCCGCAAGAATCAGGGCGACGGCTGGGCTCCCGAAATCTCCGGCCCCTGGATTCGCGCGCCTGGCACGCGCGCCGCGCCTTATAAATAGGACTTGAAGGCCATCTTCCTTTCCTCCGTTTCGCCCCCTTCTTCGTCTTCCTCGCGACCCAGACCTCGGAGCTCCGCCGCCGCCGTCAGCTACTGCCTCCACTCCGGCCGCTGCATCAACCTGATCGGATCAGAGCACCGCGGCGACCTTTCTCATCCGCTTGGCTCCCGGTAAGGCCCCTGTTCTTCTTGCTTTTAGATCTGTTCTAGGGTTCGTCATCCTGCCACTGTTCCTTGTTCATCCCCATAGCAGCTTTGACGCTAGGACGACATCGTCAGTTTGATACCTGCTGAGAGTTTTTGCCAACAGATGATGATGCTATGTACTCATCTCTATAAATCTGTACTCATCTCCCTGCTTGTCGAACCCATGCTGTTCTGCTGTGAGCCAAACCTCATATTTTTATTTCTTTTTCGCCCTAGCTATAGATCCACTGCTTTGAAAGAATCTGTATGGGATCTGTTTCTGCTTTCATATTCACCACTGTTAGATCTGGTCGGTTTAAATTCCAGCAGAGCGAGCAAACAAATCCACACATCCATTAGTCCCCTTGATCAACCACTGGATGATATCATCGTAGATAACCTTACTCTATATAAGAGCATCTTCGGTTTACATTCACATTTGTTCTCAAACCGGAACACCTTTGTCTTGTAGATTTCCTCATGGCAAAACAGGTGTACGAATGCAACTGGGTTCCCTCTCACATCACTGAGACCCAACTAAACAACTTAGTTCTGACTGGCGCTTTGAGTAGCAAAAATGCCATCCATTGGAGGGTTCCAGGAAATGAATGTCCTCCTACCCCACAGGAGGGAGAAGTGGTAGTGTTTGCGGATCACCTGGCCCGGGGTTTTAACCCACCCGGTTCAAAATTTTATCGGGACGTCCTGGCTAACTTTAGGTTGCGTCCACAAGACGTTGGTCCAAACTCAGTCACGAATATCTGCCATTTTCAAGTGATTTGCGAGGCGTACTTCCAGGAGGAACCTACCGTAGAGCTGTTCCGGGACTGTTTTCATTTGAACCGACGTACCGAATTTACCGACGGCCCTAATATGGAACTGGGTGGTGTGACGATTCAAAAGAGGAAAGAGGTGACTTATCCTCACGCCAAGTTGCATAGTCATCCGCAAGAATGGAATCACACTTGGTTCTATTGCAAGGATACTTCCCCTGCTGAAGAAAATCCACTGCCCGGCTTCCGTCCAGAGAGACTTAGCAATACACACCCCTTCCCTCAAAGGCTAACCGCCAAAGAGAGGAGTAAATATGCCCCTCAGCTGTCCAAGCTCAGAGCCTTCATGGCTAACGGTTTAACGGGGGTAGATCTTGCCCGTTGCTGGATTTCATGGAGCATCCTGCCTCTTAGCATCCGCTCCGGTTTAATGTGCCAATACACGGGCCGGGTTGATGATCCTTTGAGGCACTGCAACATTCAGCTGACTGAGGACGAAGTCACTGAAGCTGTGAAAAAGATGCTGAATGAACCGGAGTATGCTTGCGCCCGAACCGGCCTGCTTCCATTTTGTGCCACAAACAAACCACCTGCTGTAAGTATCTCCCCTCTGTTTGTTATAGAACTTATGATCTCCTTATACACATATTGCTAACTCCAGTCCTTTCTGAGACAGGGAGATGATCCATTTTGGAGCAAGAAGTTTCAAGAGCCGACCGAAAAGGTAACCCGACCCAAGACGAGGGTGAAGAAGCCCGCTCAGAGGAAAAGGAACACCGCTTCCTCTACTCCGGATTTAGAGGAGGATGATGTGGGTAATCCGGACCTCGAGGTAGACCTCGATTCAGTTGGCTTGCTTTTTATACGTCTTATTGATGATGATATTTGTCAGGACGACGCTGAAGCGAGCCATGCCGAAGGCCCAGAGGTAACTATTCTTTCTTCTGATGCCGTTCCTTTGCCTTTGAAAAAACCTCGCCAAGCAAACCGGAAAATTAAATTTTCTCACCCTCTTGCTTACTTGGATCCCAAATTTCTTGTGAAGACCCAGCAACATGAAGCTCGACGCACCACCCGGCATAGCGGCCAGGTAGTTACCTCCGCCGGTTTACCGAACAGCCCGGTTCGGAAACGCCGCTCAGAGGTCTCCGATTTACGCGCTAGCTTTCCTCCTAAAGCAGGTTTAACTCGTCAGCCTCTAAATCCATCTGACTCCGATTATCAGGTCACTTCCCATTCATCTTCCGGTGAATCTTCAGCCACTCAACTGCCACCGTTGAAGACAGTTATTGGGTAAGTTGGACCGATCACAACATATCTCTGTATGGGTCTCTTAATCCATCTTATACCGTTTTCTCAATCTTTGGGTTTTTTCCAGGGCTAAACCTAGACCGAGCAAGAAGGCTCGTCTGGATAACCCGGCTGAAGGAACTGCCGCTCCTGAACCGGAGAAAACTCCTGGTGCTGACGCTCTGGGTCGTGAAGATACTCAGAATTATCTATCTCCACAAGATGACACCTGTGCTGAAGAAAGGCCTACCAAATCTGCCAGTCGTACTAATCCGCCTGCCAGTCCTGTTCGGGTTGATGAATCCATCCCCCCTTCCGCAACTGTTGATAAACCGACAGGGCCTCTGCAGAGCAGCGACTCCAAGGATGACGATGTTGTGATTACCGGCATTGGCCGCTCTGAACCGGGGAACACTGCTACTTTGGCCAAGCATACTGCCAAGGACGAAATCTCGGCCATAAAGGGCAAATGGGACCTTGACTCCTCTACGTACGCCTCTTTAAGCGCTCCGGATCTTTATTCTGGGTACCTGAACCGACTGTACACCAGTCGGGATTATGAAGCTGGCATGATCAGGATGATGAAGGAGAAACTTGAGGTAAATCTCTTGTGTTTCATTCCATTGCAACTTAGCTTAAGGTCCGGTTTAGAAAACCCAGGGCTTCAACATAGGTCGTAATCAGAAAACATCATCAGATAACCATTAGCCCCTAAGTGCCAAGTTTAAATACTTGTATAAACCCTGGGACTTTTGTAATGTAAAACATGCGTTAAGATCAAGTATGCATTAGCCCCCAAGTATCGAGCACATAACTTGCTTGTGTGGTTGATACTTCCAAACCGTGCACTATTTTCTGAACACTGCTGATGACCTGCTGCAGGGGGATTTGAAGACCAAAGAGAAACAAGTCTCGGACCTTCAGGAAGCTTTAAAAACCCAGCAGGCTGAAACTGAAAAAGCGAAGGAGGAATTGACCAAAGCCTTAACTGTTATGGAGCAGCTGAAAGAAAGCCGCAAAAAGGAGCAAGCTGATTGGGCTACCGAAAAAACTCTTTTGACGAAGAGGGCTGAAAATGCTGAAGCTGCTCTCAAACCGGTGGTTGATGAATTATCCGCCGTGAAGCGACAAATACACTCTATGACCTCTGCCGTCTTCGGTAAACTTCTTTCAATGCCCCTCTTCCAATTTGTACCTTGTCTGCTATATCTTATATCCGGTTTGTAATCCATCCTGAAACACTGCAGGCACACGTATTGGACACTTGGGTTCTGATGTGCGGATGAAGCTCAAAGCTGCATATACTCTGATTGAACAGTTGTACACCGGAGCACAAAGAGCTACCACCACTGCATCGCATAACAACCCTGCACCGTCCCTGATTCAAGACACGTTGAAAAGGCTATCTATGCTTCCAGCCCGGATTGAAGAGTTGAAAAGATCAGCTGCTCGAACTGGAGCCATCACTGCCTTGATCCGGGCTAAAGCGTGGGTACCAGATTTCGATCCTGTCGAAGCGGCCCAAGGATACCCCAGCTTGAAAGAAGACGGTTCAGACTTTGGTGAAGATGATTTGAGGGCGATAAACCGGGCGGTGCGCCCCCTAGCTTGTCAATTGGCTGAAGAAGCAGATCTGACCCATTACCAAGCCCAGTATGATAACCAGAATAAGCGAGTAGCTGCCCCGGTCCCTGAAGCAGAAAATCTTATCCCTCCAATCCGTAAGCATACCTATGCCCCTGATATTGAACCGTCTTTGCTGATTCACGAAGAAGCTGTCTTTCAAGCGCTAATGGGAATCGACTGGACCACTGCTGATTTCCAGCCAATGGGTAGCCAAGAGGATGCGGCGCAAGATGATCCCCAGCCTTCGAACCGAGGCGGCGAACAAGCGTAATCAACGCTCCGGTTCACCTTAATTGGTGACGTTTAATCCGTCAACGAACAATATACTCAGGCACTACGTTGCCTTGTAATAAGATAGTTTAATACCTCTGCATTTGAATGTGCCTTCGCGCACGGGTACTGATGCTCTTTCCAATGACGTTTTCCAACTTTGTTTCCTGTCTTTACTGAGTACACAAGATCTTTCGACCCTATGAACCGTGCTGCGCCTTTGCCAAACCGGGCAACCTGCCTCCGGGTTAAAAAACGGACCAGGCTATGTCAGCTGAATCGGTTTAAAAATACTTGATGTTCCG
This sequence comes from Aegilops umbellulata, assembly GCA_032464435.1. Lineage (NCBI taxonomy): Eukaryota > Viridiplantae > Streptophyta > Magnoliopsida > Poales > Poaceae > Aegilops > Aegilops umbellulata. The sequence goes on along the minus strand of CP136060.1, from coordinate 514,238,982 downwards.
AAGAACAAAAAACACCACAATAAAGGCAGAAAACAAAAACCAAATATGAAAAGGCAACGCGATAGTAAAACGCATGCAAATAGTGGTTGCTATGAACCGTTCAGAAGGCGTGACCATCGTCAAGACAAAATAAACCAAGCCCCCAAGAGGTGTAGCTACGGTTTAGGTCGACTAGGTTCCTAACTGAATCGTGGCAAATATGCCGGTCAAATGGCATTGCATTGGTTCGGATTCGACCAAGCCCCCAAGTGACTCAGTGGCCAAGGGCCGATCAAGTGGCATTGCGTTGGTTCGGACATGACCAAGCCCCCAAATGATTCATTGGCTAAAAAGCCGACCAGAAGGCATTACCATCATCAAGACATGACCGAGTTCCCATAAGGCGTAATCTACGGTTCAAGTCGATTAGGTCCCCAACTGATTCAGTGGCAAATGTGCCAGCCAGAAGGCATTACCATCGTCAAGACATGACCAAGCCCCCCGGAGGTGTAGCTACGGTTCAGGCCGACTAGGTCCCCAACTGACTTTATAGGGATAGCTATGTTCTCTTTGGTTCGAATACGACCTATGTTTGAACAGGAAGCCCCGTGTTTGAATAGCTATGTTCTCTTTGGTTCGAATACGACCTATGTTTGAACAGGAAGCCCCATGTTTGAATAGCTATGTTCTCTTTGGTTCGAATACGACCTATGTTTGAACAGGAAGCCTCATGCTTGAACCGGGATATTGAACCGGATATTAAGAGCTTCACAGCCTTGTAGGAGACATCTTCCCTTGAACCGGCTTTTAAACCGGAATCTATAATTTGAACTTCTGTGAAGCGACCTCCAGGGGTAAACACACATGATGTGAAGAACAGCAGAGACCCCGCTTTACTTGAGGCTCCGGTTTATTGTATTAATCATAATATATACATGGTCATGATATGTACATAAACAGAGCCCAAGGCTCATGTATAATAAGGTCGAAGATGAGCTATGTTCCACGGCCTGCTGGTCTCCTCCTCTGATGTGCGTGAATCCTTGCGCTCTCGAATATCAATCAGGTAATATGACCCATTATTCAGATTCTTGCTGACCACAAAAGGTCCCTCCCAAGGCGGGGATAATTTATGCTGATCAGACTGATCCTAGATGAGCCGAAGCACCAAATCCCCCTCCTGAAAGGTTCTGGTCCTAACCCGACGGCTGTGGTAACGGCGAAGATCTTGCTGGTAAATCGCTGAACGGGCAGCTGCCAAGTCACGCTCCTCATCCAACAAGTCAAGAGCGTTCTGCCGTGCCTGCTCATTGTCCGCTTCAACATATGCTGCCACGCGAGGTGAGTCATGTCGTATATCACTTGGGAGAACCGCCTCTGCTCCATAGACCATAAAAAACGGCGTAAACCCCGTGGATCTGTTAGGCGTGGTGTTGATGCTCCATAATACAGACGGTAGCTCCTCCACCCAACAACCCGGCGTCCTTTGCAAAGGGACCAGAAGCCGGGGTTTGATACCTCTCAAGATCTCTTGGTTCGCTCGTTCTGCCTGACCATTAGACTGTGGGTGCGCTACCGAAGAAACATCAAGCCGTATATGCTCCCGTGCACAGAACTCTTTCATGGCCCCCTTGGATAGATTGGTACCATTATCTGTGATGATGCTGTGTGGAAAGCCAAACCGGAAGATCACCTTCTTTATAAACCGAACCGCCGTGGCAGCATCACACTTACTGACAGGTTCTGCCTCCACCCACTTTGTAAATTTGTCAACCGCCACCAGTAGGTGGGTCTTCTTATCTTTGGAACGCTTAAAAGGCCCAACCATATCAAGCCCCCAAGTCGCAAACGGCCAAGTGATTGGAATCATCCTCAATTCTTGAGCCGGTATGTGTGCTCGTCTGGAAAATTTCTGGCAACCATCACATAACCTGACCAGGTCTTCTGCATCAGCATGAGCAGTTAACCAGTAGAAACCGTGGCGGAACGCTTTAGCCACCAATGATTTTGAACCGGCGTGGTGGCCGCAATCCCCTTCATGTATTTCTCGTAATATCTCGCACCCCTCCTTAGGGGATACGCACCGTTGCAGCGCTCCTGACACGCTGCGATGATGTAACTCTCCTTTGAAAATGGTCATTGACTTGGACCGTCGTACTATCTGTCGAGCCAAGCTTTCATCTTCTGGCAACTCACCCCGGTTCATATATGCCAGATAAGGGAGCGTCCAATCCGGGGTGATGTGAAGAGCCGCCACTAATTGAGCCTCCGGATCAGGAACAACCAACTCCAGCTCACCGGGCAGCTGTACCGATGGGTGATACAATACATCCAAGAAAACATTGGGTGGGACCGGTTTACGCTGAGAGCCCAAGCGGCTTAAAGCGTCCGCTGCCTCATTCTTTCTGCGGTCCACATGGTCCACTTGATAGCCTTTGAAATGCCCGGCCACCATATCTACTTCACGTCGGTATGCAGCCATGAGCGGGTCCTTAGAATCCCAGGTGCCAGATACCTGCTGAGCCACCAGATCCGAATCACCAAAGCACCTAACTCTGCTCAGATTCATCTCTTTAGCCATCCGAAGACCATGAAGCAAAGCTTCATACTCAGCCGCATTATTTGTACAGGGGAACATTAAACGGAGGACATAACAAAACTTATCTCCTCGTGGGGAAGTTAAAACGACTCCAGCCCCCGAGCCTTCCAATTGTCTGGACCCGTCAAAATGAATAGTCCAATAGGTGTGATCTGGCTTCTCCTCAGGCGCTTGTAACTCCGTCCAATCGTTTATAAAGTCGACAAGTGCTTGTGACTTTATAGCCGTCCGGGGCACGTATCTTAAACCGTGCGGCCCGAGCTCGATGGCCCACTTAGCAATCCGACCGGTCGCCTCCCGGTTCTGTATGATGTCACCCAAAGGAGCAGAACTGACCACCGTGATGGGGTGTCCTTGAAAATATTGCCTCAGCTTCCGGCTTGCCATAAAAACACCATATACCAGCTTCTGCCAATGCGGATACCTTTGTTTGGACTCGATAAGTACTTCACTGATATAGTAAACCGGTCGCTGAACCGGATGTTCCTTTCCAGCCTCCTTTCGTTCTACCACCATCGCCACACTAACCGCTCTGGCATTCGCAGCAACATATAACAGGAGTGGCTCTTTATCTACAGGGGCTGCCAAAACTGGCGGATTGACTAGCTGCCGCTTCAAGTCCTCAAACGCTTTATCCGCCTCCGCACTCCAGACAAATTGATCCGTCTTCTTGAGCATTTGATACAAGGGGATCGCCTTTTCACCGAGGCGACTGATGAACCGGCTTAACGCTGCAATCCGTCCGGCCATGCGTTGAACATCATTGACGCATTTCGGTTTGGCCAGGGAGGTGATGGCTGTGATCTTTTCCGGATTAGCCTCAATTCCTCTATGGGATACTAAAAACCCCAACAACTTGCCTGCAGGCACACCAAAAACACATTTCGCCGGGTTGAGCATCATTTGGTACACTCTCAAGTTATCGAAAGTCTCCTTCAAATCGTCAACCAGGGTCTCCTTCTTTCGTGACTTGACCACAATATCATCCACATAAGCATGCACATTACGACCAATCTGCTTGTGGAGGCAATTTTGCACACACCGTTGATAAGTAGCCTGCGCACTCTTAAGCCCGAAGGGCATAGACACATAGCAGAAGGCTCCAAAGGGAGTAATGAACGCCGTCTTCTCCTGGTCCTTAACTGCCATCTTGATCTGGTGATAACCCGAATAGACATCCAAAAAACTCAAACGCTCGCAACCTGCTGTTGCATCAATGATTTGATCAATCCGGGGGAGAGCAAAAGGATCCACTGGACAAGCTTTATTCAAGTCTGTGTAATCCACACACATGCGCCAGGTGCCGTTTTTCTTAAGAACCAGCACCGGATTAGCAAGCCATTCGGGATGAAAAACCTCAATAATAAAACCAGCTGCCAGGAGCCTGGCCACTTCCTCACCAATCGCTTTACGTCTTTCTTCGTTAAACCGTCGTAAGAACTGCTTTACCGGCTTATACTTAGGATCCACATTAAGGGTGTGCTCAGCGAGTTGCCTCGGTACACCAGGCATGTCAGACGGCTTCCATGCAAAGATGTCCCGATTCTCACGGATGCACTCGATGAGCGCGCTTTCCTATTTTGGATCCAAGTTTGCACTGATGCTGAACTGCTTGGATGAATCGCCAGGCACGAAGTCAACAAGCTTAGTTTCGGCCGCTGACTTGAACTTCAAGGCCGGATCGTGGTCCGTAGTTGGCTTTTTTAATGAAGTCATATCCTCCGGATCAACACTGTCTTTGTACTGCTTTAGCTCCTCCGTAGCACAAACCGATTCTGCATAAGTCGCATCTCCTTCCTCGCATTCCAAAGCGATTCGACGGCTGCCATGAACCGTTATAGTGCCCTTGTAACCCGGCATCTTAAGTTGCAGATACACGTAGCAGGGCCGTGCCATAAATTTCGCATAGGCTGGCCGTCCGAACAAAGCGTGGTACGGACTTTGGATTTTAACCACTTCGAACGTCAGCGTCTCTGATCTGGAATCGTGACTATCGCCAAAGACCACTTCAAGGGCTATCTTACCGACCGGATATGCAGACTTGCCAGACACCACCCCGTGGAACACGGTATGGGTCGGTTTGAGATCCTTATCCACCAGTCCCATGCGACGGAAGGTCTCATAATAATAGATGTTAATGCTGCTCCCTCCGTCCATGAGCACCTTGGTGAGCTTATAACCTCCCACCTGAGGCGCTACCACCAGTGCTAACTGACCCGGATTATAAATCCTGGGAGGATGATCTTCTCGGCTCCATATGATAGGCTGTTCCGACCAACGCAGATAGTGAGGCGTGGCCGGTTCGACAGCACTGACTGCCCGCCTCTGAAGCTTTCTATCTCGTTTATCCAAGCTTGTAGTAAAGACATGATACTGTCCACCACTCAACTGTTTCGGGTTGTTCTGATAACCTGATTGCTGCTGTTCGTAACCACTTTGATTACTTTGATTATTTCGGCTGTCCTGTCCGCCCGGATTACCCTGGAACCCTGGACCGGAATTTCCGCCACCATATCCTGATCCGGAACCTGAACCACCGCCGGAGCTGTGATCATATTGGAAAGTGTTTGAGCTTTTGAATTCCTTCATGATATAACAATCCTTCCAAAGATGGGTTGCTGGTTCCTCTTTTGTTCCGTGCTTCGGACAGGGCTGGTTTAAGAAAAAGTTCAAACGCTCCGGATTAGGACCGGGATTTGCGCGGAAACTTGGCTGTTTCCCCTTACGCCGCTGGCCTTTATTCTGTGCACTTGTGCTGGCCAACAAGTCCATGCTCCCGTCCGGTTTACGCTTACCTCCGCCTCCATTACCTGCCGGCCGATGTTGCTGGCCTTTGGTGTTGCTATTCTTCTTTCCCTTCCCTGCTTTGTCATCGCCAGAGTCAGGATCCTTGGTACTGTCAGAATCCGCATACTTCACTAAAGCGGTCATGAGCGTTCCTATATCTGTACAATCACGCTTCATCCGGCCCAGCTTTAGCTTCAAAGGGCCAAACCGACAGTTGCTTTCCAACAGCACCACGGCGGTGTCTGCGTTGATGCGATCTGACGAGTGCAAAACTTCTGATACCCGCCGTACCCAATGGGTAGTTGATTCCCCTTCTTGCTGAACGCAGGCTGCTAGGTCAACTATCGACATTGGCTGTTTGCACGTGTCCTTGAAATTCTTGATAAACCGGGCGCGCAATTGGGCCCATGAACTAATTGAATTAGGCGGTAAGCTCTTTAGCCAAGTCCGGGCCGTTCCTTCTAACATCATAGTAAAATACTTGGCACACGCCGTGTCATCCACATCCAGCATCTCCATAGCCATTTCATAGCTCTCCACCCATGTCTCCGGAGGCTGATCTGCCGTGTAGTTTGGTACCTTGCGGGGGCCTTTGAAGTCTTTGGGCAGGCGTACGTTGCGTAAAGCGGGAACAAGGCACGGTACTCCCAAAGAACTGGAGACCACCCCCGGTTCAACCGTAGCCGCTGGGAAGATAGGTGTAAGCTGACGAGCCTGATGCTGCGCTGCTATTCCGGCCTCCCGCGCACGGGTGCGATCCACACTCTCCTGAGCATTGTCAACGCATGCCGGGTTGTTGCCGCGGAGCGCTTCACGCCTGGCATTGCTTGAAACAGCCGGCTCCTCCATACGCCTACTATGGCTCCCGCTGGGGCGAGGGGTGGAGTGAATCCGATCACGGCTTTGCGAATATGCTTCTTGTTGGGCCAACGCGGTCCTAAGGAGCTCCTTGACCCGGCGTGTCTCTACGTCCTGCGGTGAATCGCCTTCGATCGGAATGGCTTCCAGCCGAGCTGCCGCCGCGACGAGGTTATCCATCGGGTTGGAATAATGACCTGACGGTGTTGGCACGGCCTGTGGTGTACCAGTGTTGTGACGCGGCAGGTTTATTATCCGGTGCTGAACCGGGGCGCCAACTGTCGCCTCCGCACGGTTTACCCCCGGGGTGTTGAAGAGGTTTCGGGCGTCGAGGGCTGCGGGCAATCGAGATCGGGATTTCCTCTTCAGGACTTCCTGAGACGCATTCTGGTCCATCATGAGCCTGTAAGCCTGTGCATCCAAAGCGGCGCGCTCCGCCGTCATCCTGATCTCTTCTGCTGCCAGCTCCGCTTTAGCTTGAGTGATCTGCTCTCTCACTTTGGCAATCTCAGCATTATGAACCTCCTGATCCACCGGGTTGGCTTCCGCCATGAGCACTGCCAGTGCGTCAAACAGGTCTGACAAAACTTGGGCTGGTGAACCCGTAGGGCCTCCCGCCCGCGCAGCCATTGCTGCTGCCGATCCGGAGATCGCTGCTGCTGCAGTTGATGATCGTGGCGCCGCCTGTGTTCCAGCCATGAAGATCCCAACCCGATAGGGCAGATCAGAGGGGTCCGGAATACTGTTGCCGTCGGAGCCGCCCCCAATCCGATCATCTTGTAGCTGGTAAAGAGATTCGGTCTCCCCGGTCGACGTTTCATCGCCGGAGTAGATGGCGGTTTCGTCACCAGATTCGGATCCTTCCTCGTAGCTTCCTCCGTGGATGACTCCCACGAAGGCGTGCTTCCTGGTCGGTTTAGCCAGGGTCGATCTCGTGCACTGAGCTGTCTCGACGAGGTCGGCGCAGACGCCTAACTCGGGGCCCGGTTCTCCGATCTTGCCGATGAAAACATGGATGCCGCCAAAGGGGACCCGGTACCCGTACTCGATCGAGCCGGCGTCGGGGCCCCAGCCTGTGCTGTCGATGTAGAGTTTTCCGCGGCGGCTCTTGGTTATCCGTCCCACAGCGTAACCCTCGAGTCCTTCAAAGCGGCCCTCCAAAAACCTGTAACCATCTCGCGATAGCCCCACGGTGGGCGCCAACTGTCGTGGATTTGTCACGGCAGATGTCCTAGTGGGAGGACTTAGTCGTGGAGCCATCGCAACGGGTTAGCTTGAAGGGGTTAAAAGTGGACACAAGGACACGATGTTTATACTAGTTCGGCCCCTTCGATGGAGGTAAAAGCCTACGTCTAGTTGTGATGGGATTGATGGGTTTCGAGGGCTTAGGGAGCGATAAGCTTCGCCTAAACCTCGAGTTCTTCTCCTCTCTCTCCAAACCGCCGTCGGGTCGTCCCCTTATATACACGGGTGACGCCCGTCGGTCTGCAAAGTCCCGACCTCCGGCTTATAAGCGTGCCCGGGTCGGTCTCTCTATTCCTAACTTACAATACAAGTTTACCCCAGGCCGGTTTACACCATAAACCTTTAAACCGATTATAGGCCTTGGGCCCTTCTATTTCTCCTTGGGCTTTAACATCTCGGGTCTATTGACGGAGGTAACCCGGGCCCTGCAGGCCGGTTTACCCCAGATAGCAATATCCCCAACAGAGATCGTGTCCCCTTATTTACGGGATTCTCATCAATACGGACGTGGGTAACCCAACCGCGCCATTGATTACTGCGCTTGGGAGATAAGCGAGTTTTATCAGGCTGGTGGGGACGCATAGCCGTGTCCGCCCATATAAGGGGATAAGGATCCACCTTTTTACCTACGCCTTCTTCCTCCTTTGCCTATCCATCTTCCGCGCACTCGAGCTCCAGCGCCCAAGTCCACACTTCCCACCTCGACCTTCTCCAGCCATGTCCAGAGCGGGAGGCAAGTGGATGGTCTCCTCCATCATGGAAGGACACGTCAAAAAACTGAGGAAAGCCGAATACTTGTCTAACGACATCGCACACCGGCTTCCCGAAGTAGGGCAGCTCCTCCCCACCCCAAGGCCCCATGAGAGGGTAGTGTTTCTCCCCCACTTCCTCCGCGGACTGGGCTTTCCTCTCCACCCATTTGTCCGGGGGCTCATGTTCTACTATGTCCTAGATTTCCACGATCTGGCCCCAAACTTCGTCCTCAACATCTCGGCGTTTATCGTCGTGTGTGAGGCTTTCCTCTGCATCCGCCCCCATTTCGGCCTATGGCTCAAGACTTTCAACGTCAAGCCTAAGGTGGTGCGTGGCAACCAGGCGGAGTGCGGAGGCGCCATGGCGGGCAAGATAGCCAACGTCCTATGGCTCGAGGGCTCCTTTGTGGAGACCCTGAAGGGGTGGTAATCGGGGTGGTTTTATATCACCGAGCCGCGCGACCCTGAATGGGTCGCAGCCCCCGAGTTCCGGTCCGCACCCCCTACGCGGCTCATGTCTTGGAAAGAGACAGGCTTGTCGTGGGGAAATAAAGGAGAGGTAACCAGACTGCAAAAATGCATCCAAACCCTGGTGAACAAGCAACTCAAGCTTGTCAACGCAGTCCAGGTTATGCTCGTCCGCCGGATCCTCCCGTGTCAACAACGTGATTTCAATCTGTGGGAGTTTGACCCGGCGCAGCACCAAACCCTGAGCAGGCTCTTCGACACGACGTACGAGGACACCTGGAAGGTGCTATTCAAAGGCGCCGAGGCTCCCGCATCCGCTTCCGAGGAGCGCGGATTCAGCACACAACGTCACGCTAGTGTGGTAAGCTATTTTTACCTTTTGCAGGATGTTAGTTTTCCATAGTTTGACTCTATGCGGGATCTAATCTCCCTTTCCTTTGACAGGATTGGCAGGCGAAGTCCGGACAGATCGACTGTCCGGCCCCTTTGCCCGAAGACCCAGCCGATGCTCACCTAGCGAAGCTGCTGGCTCCGGCACCTTATGTGGTGCCGGAGAAGAAGGCCATGAAGAAGACCACAGGGACTTGAAAGAGTTCCCGGCGCCCGGAGGTGTCGGATTCATCATCCGACGAATCCTAGAGGCGCTCCTCCCACGAAAACGAGGAGGAGGAAGAATAAACATCTCCCCCTCCAGCGGGGGGAGGAAAGAAGAGAAAGGTCGCCCCAACAGGGGAGGCCAAGGGGTCTAGGGAGAGAAGGACCCCTCTCCGGACTACTCCGCCGACGTCGCCAACGGCGAAGAGGAGTGGCCACACAGGGCCAAGCGCCCGGCGAGATCGTAAGTTATTCGAATGCCGGAATAATTCATAATACTCCTTTATGGCACAGCCTTTCCTTATGTCGGATATGATTATGCAGTCCGCCCAAGGCCGGGTTCGACGAGTCGTCGAGCGGCTCCCTGGATTCGTCGGATGTGAATTCACTTCCAACGGCTACCTCCCCCCGCCCTACGGACGACGCCGAAGTGTTGCCCCAACAGGTTCCAAGCCAGGAGGAGGTGGTCCTGGAGGCGCCACAAGGCGACCTCCCGGACTCCAGGAATGAAGGGGATAAAACCCCCCAGGGCTCCAAGTCCGGCTTTGAGCCGGACACCGCGCCAGAATCATCAATGGTTCCGGACCGCGGTAGGCGAACTCCTTCCAAGAGGAGCAAGCCTACCGAGCCGGCAGCCCCCGTCCAACCGGAGGTGCCGGACAATCTGCTGGAGGTTCTTAACGGCGCCTCCATCGACGAGGAGCACGGTACTATTATGAGTGCGGTGATCCAGAAGGTTCAGTCCGCCAAGAGCGGACTGACTGAAGCTTGTGCCAGCCTTCTAATAGGCTTCGAGGTAAGTACAAAATATGTAAAAATATTACCGCATAGACAGTAGCCCCTGATGCTCTGTTTGGCGTTCGGAAAGAAAAGCCGAATAGAGGATCTAATAAAATTCGCAGGAGTCTAACAGAACAAGAGTCAATATGCGTATGCATGCTTCACTGCTGGCGACCGCCGCACTGACTGCGGATGTGGGCACACTGAAGCAGGGCCTCGAGCAGTCCGAGCAAGAGCTCGGCCTTACCAAGTGGCAGCTCAAGGAGAAAGAAGGTAAGACATACCTCATAGAAAAAACAAAAATATAAAAGCGCAATTTCAAAAATATGACGGGATTACCATGGCTATTGTAGGGGCCACAACTGAGGTGGCGACCCTCAAGCAAGCGTTGGCCGAGGCCCAGAAGAGAGCAGCCATGGAGCACAGCGAGCGGGAGAGGTATGAAGCCCAGGTTGGCGAGGTTCGGCAAGAGCTCCAGGCTCTCATGAAAAAACATGAGAGTTTGGAGCTTGACTCAAAGACGCGAGCGTCTGAGCTCGCGGCAGCTATTGAAAATGCCAAGTCTGCCAAGGCTGAATCCCAGAAGGCCCTCCAGGAGTTGGATGCGGTGAAAAAGATAGCGGCGGGTAAGGCATTCTTTATGTAAAGCAAACATGTAAAAGTGAGCTTCTTGTTACATACCCGAATCCGGAGCTCTCCAGGAGCATTCGCAGATCTTCCCCGTAGCGTGTCCGATGCCGCCGCATTCTACCGAGCCGAAGAGGGCAGCTCGACGGAGAAGGTGTTCTGGTCTCAGTATGCTGAGGCCGGACACCCTGTGCCCCTGAGCGACCAGCTGAAGCAGCTGGTCGAGCTCCACAAGGTAGCCGAACAGGCCATGAAGGGCCTCATAGTTCGGCTGTGGCCTGGAGAGGCTCTGCCTGGGAGCTACTTTGGGTAGGTGCGGCGGCTGGTGGAGGCCTGTCCAAGGCTCGAGGTCATCAAGCGCTCCGCTTGCATCGAAGGTGCCCGTAGGGCCCTTGCCCACGCTAAGGTGCACTGGGGCAAGCTGGATGGTGAGAAGCTTGTGAAGGACGGGCCACCGCTGGGGAAAGAGCATCACACGCCCGAGAACTATTATAAGGACGTTCTGAAGGGTGCCCTCCTTGTGGCGGATGAATGTTCCATGGATGTAATTTTTTAGTAAACTCGCTCGTATTGTTCTGTGCGCTGAAAACTTGTTCATATGCGCTAAGCAATGCTTTTTGAATTTAAAATATTACTTTCTATGCGACTGTTTATCAAAATTGAGAGATGGCCAGTCGTCGGCTTCTTCCCCTGTGCCACTAGTGCTGGGGTGTTCGGGATAAACCTGAGCGCTCTTTTTCCCATGTTTGGGTCCTTCGAGGGAGGCGCTCAGCACAACGAACAAGGCAATCAAACTATAATGCTTGAACACTCTCACTTAGCCATAGAATTCTATAATTTTAAATTTCGGCGAAGCCCCTAGTATTCGGAAGACCGAGTTCGGGGCGCTATCCACGCCTTTGGCCGGACAAAGCCGACTCCTTGCTCTAAGTGGCATAAGTCTTTAGGGACTCGAAAAACCTCTCGAATAGCGACCAGTCTCTCGCTTCATCATGACAGTCAGTTTTAGCTTTCTCTACTGAGGTGCTCCGCCCAGCTCAACTGGGGCACAATCGCAGTAGTTCTCCTAGTGCTACCTTAGCCGATACAACGGAACGTAAGGCACCAAAACATAGGAGCCGGGCAAACCCAGCTATTGACCCAAGACATGATTCGGAGCCGATGCATACAATGCTATAAGTTTGGGGTGCCGTACTTGTTAAAGTGTTCGGACTTCTCACACCATATTGGGGGGGGGGGGTACTGAAGCCCCTGGCGTATTGACCGTACCAAAGTGTACGGGTGCAACATGTCGTTAATGAACATATATTTGTAAAAAACAGTAATGCAAAAGTAGACAAAAGCTATGCATTGTTTATAGAAAGGCTGCGATCGAAGCAGAACGATACAAATAGTGCGATAAGCAAAAGCGGGACTATTTAACATGTCCTTTCCAGGGGCAGGCTGCGGAATAGTATGCAAAACAGGTATACTGCTCGTGATAGAGACCACCTGGGAGTTCTATACTGCGGCGTAGCTTTTCTGCTTCCCTGGTTCTTGCATTGTTTGTGCGGCAGTTGGATTGCCGAACAGGTCTTCTGAAGTATGGAGTCCTGAAAGTAAGAGAAAATAAAGAAATCGGCAGCCCCTAGTGCGGTTTAAGCCGTGTATCGGGCGTGCCGTGATGGTGCCGCTCCCCCTGTGCCCATGGTATTTCGAGAGCGTAGTTATGTACACGAAGCACTGGTTTCGCTATTTCGCGAGGGCTGGGGTTGGGGCCGCACTGCTACGCCTGCTCGGAACGTGCCAGGCGGTCTTGTTGTAGGTTACTCCGGGCGCGCTTGACAGTGTCCGGACGTTTAACGGCCGGACTGGAGAGCTGCGTTGAGAGGCTGCTTTGTACTTCCGTTGCGAGGGCCGCCGTGTGCTCCTCCGTTCGGAGGGAGCGTTTGGTGTTTCCATTTACCGTGATTACTCCTTGAAGGCCTGGCATCTTGAGCTTAAGGTATGCATAGTGCGGCACCGCATTGAACTTTGCAAATGCGGTTCGCCCGAGCAGTGCGTGATAGCCACTGCGGAACGGGACTATGTCGAAGATTAACTTCTCACTTGGGAAATTATCCGGAGATTCGAAGACCACTTCAAGTGTGACTGAGCCTGTACAGTTGGCCTCTACACCTGGTATGACGCCTTTAAAGGTCGTTTTGGTGGGCTTAATCCTCAAGGGATCTATGCCCATTTTCCGCGCTGTATCCTGGTAAAGCAGGTTCAGGCTGCTGCCGCCGTCCATAAGGACTCTTGTGAGATGAAATCCGTCAATAATTGGGTCTAGAACCAATGCGGCGAATCCGCCATGACGGATGCTAGTGGGATGGTCCCTTCGATCGAAGGTGATCGGGCAGGAGGACCATGGGTTGAACTTTGGGGCGACTGGCTCCATCGCATATACGTCCCTTAACGCATGCTTCCGCTCCCTCTTGGTGATGTGTGTTGCATATATCATGTTCACCGTCCGCACTTGTGAGGGAAAACCCTTCTGTCCACTGTTGTTCGGCGGCCGGGGCTCCTCCTCGTCATCGCTACGCAGCCCCTTGTCTCTATTTTCGGCATTGAACTTGCCTGCCTGCTTGAACACCCAACAATCCCTGTTGGTGTGATTGGCTGGCTTTTCGGGGGTGCCATGTATCTGGCACAAGCGGTCGAGTATTCGGTCCAAACTGGACGGGCCCTGAGTATTTCTTTTGAATGGTTTTTTTCATTGACCGGATTTATAGCCTCTGAATCCGGCATTGACTGCCGCATCCTCATTGCTGTCGCTGTTAACGCTTCGCTTTTGCTTGTTCCGACGCGACCTGCCACTGTTGTCCTTGGTGTCCGAATTACCAAGGTTCTTGGTCAAGTTATTGCTACGAGCTAGCCAGTTGTCTTCTCCTGCGCAAAAGCGGGTCATGAGCATCGTGAGTGCTGCCATGGATTTCGGCTTTTCCTGTCCAAGGTGCCGGGCAAGCCACTCGTCGCGGATATTATGCTTGAAGGCTGCTAGGGCCTCAGCGTCCGGACAGTCGACTATTTGGTTTTTCTTTGTTAGGAACCGTGTCCAGAATTGCCTGGCCGATTCCTCTGACTACTGAATTATGTGGCTTAGGTCATCGGCGTCTGGTGGTCGCACATAGGTGCCCTGGAAATTGTCGAGGAATGCGGCTTCCAGGTCCTCCCAACACCCGATTGATTCTGCTGGCAAGCTGTTAAGCCAATGGCGAGCTAGTCCCTTGAGTTTGAGTGGGAGGTATTTGATGGCGTGTAGATCGTCGCCGCGGGCCATGTGGATATGAAGGAGATAATCCTCGATCCATACCGCGGGATCTGTTGTGCCATCGTATGGTTCGATGTTCACGGGTTTGAAACCCTCAGGGATTTGATGATCCATTACTTCATCTGTGAAGCATAGGGGGTGTGTGGCGCCTCTGTATTGGGCTATATCACGATGCAGCTCAAATGAGCTTTGTCTATTGTGTTCGGCCCGGCCGGATTTATTATATCCTGAGTGACGATCACCGTCATGTGCCGTGGGGCACCCACGCGATCCATAGATCAATCTTTTTTGCTTTGCCTTGTCCTCCAATATTTCTCGCAGGTCTGGCGCATTTTCCCATGCCTTAGAATGTTTTGAGCGGTGCCGGGGTGCGGCTTGAGCGGAGGGCCGAGAGGCCTCTCTGTCGTGGCCGCGAGGTGGCCGATCGGCCGTATCATGCTATGGTGATGTAGGTTTAGGTGCTTCCTCGTCTAATCGGGGTAGCAGCCTGCGCTTTGGGTAGCTCTTGGAGGGGCGTTCGAGTTCATACTCTTCGGCGGCAAGGACTTTAGTCCATCAGTCGGCTAGCAAATCTTGATCAGCTCTAAGTTGTTGCTAGTTTTTCTTGAGGCTGCTTGCCGTGGCCATAAGCCTGCGTTTGAAATGCTCTTGTTCGACGGGATCCTCTGGCACGACGAATTTGTCATCGTCGAGGCTTGCCTTGTCTTTGGAGGGAGGCATATAATTATCATCCTCGACGTCTCTGTCTGCCACTCTCTCGTGAGGGATGGCTTCTCCATCCTCCTGCGCTGAATCTTGCTGGAGGGGGTGTTCTTCGGCGCTATCCGGAGTATTATTATCTACTGTGCCGGAATCACCGTTTTTGCTTTGGCGGGATTTAGAGCGGCGCCGCTGACGCCGACGCTTAGGATGTTTCTTGGAGGGGTCATCCCCCGCTGTTCCATCGCCATCTCCTTCTTTTGGGGTATCCACCATGTATATGTCATACGACGAGGTGGCCTTCCAGTGCCCTATAGGTGTTGGTTCTTGGTCGTCTCCTACATCGGCGTCCATACCGTCGATGTCTTCGGAGTCGAAGTCGAGCATGTCGGTTAAATCATCGACAGTGGCTACAAAGTGGGTGGTGGGTGGGCTTTGAATTTCTTTGTCGTCCGTATCCCAACCTTGCTGACCGCAGTTCGGCCAGGGCTCTCCTGATAAAGAGGGAGACTTTAATGACTTCAGAATATCGCCAAAGGGCGAGTGCTGAAAGATGTCCGCGGCGGTAAATTCCATGATGGGCGCCCAATCGGATTCGATCGGCAGGGGCGCGGAGGGCTTGGAGTCCGGAGAGGAGTCCGGCCCCACGAAGTCATGGGCCTTGCGGAGTGCGGGGCTGGTGTTCGGCTCGATCGCCGTTGGGATCGCAGCCCCCGAGGTGGCGTCCAACCACTCGTCCTCGATCGGCGCAGTTGGTTCCGAATCGAGGGTCGGAACCGATGCGTGCGCGGCCTCGAGGGCACTGTTCGACGGCAGAGCTAGATCATGCCCATCGTGACAGTGTGGCGTGCTCGGCCGTGGCTCGAATCCGTCGAAGATCAAGTCCCCGCAGACGTCAGCCGTGTAGTTTAAACTTCCAAATCTGACCTGATGGCCAGGGGCGTAGCTTTCGATCTGCTCTAGATGGCCAAGCGAATTGGCCCGTAGTGCGAAGCCGCCGAAGACGAAGATCTGTCCGGGGAGAAAAGTCTCACCCTGGACTGCATCGCTATTGATGATCAGAGGAGCCATCAGGCCTAAAAGCGACGACACAGAGGAACTCTCAATGAAAGCACCAATGTCGGTGTCAAAACCGGCGGATCTCGGGTAGGGGGTCCCGAACTGTGCATCTAGGCGAATGGTAACTGGAGACAAGGGACACGAAGTTTTACCCAGGTTCGGGCCCTCTCGATGGAGGTAAAACCCTACGTCCTGCTTGATTAATATTGATGATATGGGTAGTACAAGAGTAGATCTACCACGAGATCAAGGAGGCTAAACCCTAGAAGCTAGCCTATGGTATGATTGTTATATGTTGTCCTACAGACTAAAACCCTACGGTTTATATAGACACTAGAGAGGGTTAGGGTTACATAGAGTCGGTTACAATGGTAGGAGATCTACATATCCGTATCGCCAAGCTTGCCTTCCATGCCAAGGAAAGTCCCTTTCGGACACGGGACAAAGTCTTCAATCTTGTATCTTCATAGTCCAGGAGTCCGGCTGAAGGTATAGTCCGGCTATCCGGACACCCTCTAATCCAGGACTCCCTCAGTGATCATGACGGTGCTTTGGAGATGGAGATCAAAGGCACAAGATGATGATGGCCATATCATATCACTTATATTGATTGCATGTGATGTTTATCCATTATGCATCTTATTTTGCTTAGTATGGTGGTAGCATTATAAGATGATCTATCACTAAATTTCAAGGTATAAGTGTTCTCCCTGAGTATGCACCGTTGCTACAGTTCGTCGTGCCGATACACCACGTGATGATCGGGTGTGATAAGCTCTACGTTCACATACAACGGGTGCAAGCCAGTTTTGCACAAGCAGAATACTCGGGTTAAACTTGACGAGTCTAGCATATGCAGATATGACCTCAAAACACTGAGACCAAAAGGTCGAGCGTGAATCATATAGTAGATATGATCAACATAGTGATTTTCACCATTGAAAACTACTCCATCTCATGTGATGATCGAACATGGTTTAGTTGATATGGATCACGTGATCACTTAGATGATTAGAGGGATGTCTATCTAAGTGGGAGTTCTTAAGTAATATGATTAATTGAACTTTAATTTATCATGAACTTAGTCCTGATAGTATTTGCATAACTATGTTGTAGATCAATAGCTCACTTTGTAGCTCCCCGTCTATTTTTGATATGTTCCTAGAGAAAAACTATGTTGAAAGATGATAGTAGAAATGATGCGGACTAGGTCCGTGATCTGAGGTTTATCCTCACTGCTGCACGGAAGAATTATGTCCATGATGCACTGCTAGGTGATGGACCTATTGCAGGAGCATATGCAAACGTTATGAACGTTTGACAAGCTCGGTATGATGACTACTTAATAGTTTAGTGCACCATGCTTTACGACTTAGAACCGGGACTTCAAAAATGTTTTGAAATGCCATGGAGCATATGAGATGTTCCAAGAGTTGAAATTGGTATTTCAGACTCATGCCCGAGTCGAGAGGTATGAGACCTCTGACAAGTATTTTTGCCTACAAGATGGAGGAGAATAGCTCAACCAGTGAGCATGTGCTCAGAATGTCTGAGTACTACAATCGCTTGAATCAAGTGGGAGTTAATCTTCCAGATAAGATAGTGATTGACAGAGTTCTCTAGTCACTATCACCAAGTTACAGAACTTCGTGATGAACTATTATATGCAAGGGATGACGAAAATGATTCCCCGAGCTCTTCGCGATGCTGAAATCGGCGAAGGTAGAAATCAAGAAAAGCATCAAGTGTTGATGGTTGACAAGACCACTAGTTTCAAGTAAAAGGGCAAGGGAAAGAAAGGGAACTTCAAGAAGAATGACAAGCATGTTGCCACTCCCGTGAAGAAGCCCAAAGCTAGACCCAAGCCTGAAACTGAGTGCTTCTACTGCAAAGGAATTGGTCACTGGAAGCAGAACTGCCCTAGATACTTGGTGGATAAGAAGGATGGCAAAGTGATCAAAAGTATATGTGATATACATGTTATTGATGTGTAGTTTACTAGTATTCATAGTAACCCCTGGGTATTTGATACTGGTTCAGTTGCTATGATTAGTAACTTGAAATAGGAGTTACAAAATGAACAAAGACTAGTTGAGAGCAAGGTGACGATGTGTGGTTGATAAGATCACCATCGCACGCTCCCTTTACCTTCGGGATTAGTGTTGAACCTAAAATAAATGTTATTTGGTGTTTGCGTTGAGCATAATATGACTAGATCATGTTTATTGCAATACAGTTATTCATTTAAGTCAAAGCATAATTGTTATTATATTTACATGAATAAAACCTACTGTGGTCATACACCCAAAGGTGAACTGTTTATTGAATCTCGATCGTAGTGATTCACATATTCATAATAATGAAGCCAAAAGATGCAAAGTTAATAATGATAGTGCAACATATTTGTGGCACTACTGTTTAGGTCATATTGGTGTAAAGCGCATGAAGAAACTCCATGCTGATGGACTTTTGGAATCACTTGATTATGAATCACTTGATGCTTGTGAACCATGCCTCATGGGCAAGATGACTAAGACTCCCTCCTACGGAACAATGGAGCGAGCATCATACTTATTAGAAATTATACATACTGATGTATGCGATCCAATGAGTGTTGATGCTCGCGGCGGGTATCATTATTTTCTGACCTACACAATTGATTTGAGCAGATATGAGTATATCTACTTAATGAAACACAAGTCTGAAACGTTTGAAAAGTTCAAAGAATTTCAGAGTGAAGTGGAGAATTATCGTAACAAGAAAATAAAGTTTTTATGATCTAATCACGGAGACAAAATATTTGAGATACGAGTTTGGCCTCCAGTTGAAACAATGTCGAAATTTTTCGCAACTAACGCCACCTGGAACACCACAGCATAATGGTGTGTCCAAACATCGTAATCGTACTTTATTAGATATGGTGCGATCTATGATGTCTCTTACCGATTCACCACTATCATTTTGGGGTTATGCATTAGAGACAGTTGCATTCACGTTAAATAGGGCACCGTCTAAAAATCCATTGAGATGACACCGTATGAACTGTGGTTTAGCAAGAAACCTAAGCTATCGTTTCTTAAAGTTTGGGATTGCGATGCTTATGTGAAAAATTTTCAGCCTGATAAGCTCAAACCCAAATCGGAGAAGTGCGTCTTCATAGGATACCCAGAAGAAACTGTTGGGTACACCTTCTATCACAGATCCGAAGGCAAGATCTTTGTTGCTAAGAGTGGATCGTTTCTAGAGAAGGAGTTTCTCTTGAAAGAAGTGAGTGGGAGGAAAGTAGAACATGATGAGGTAATTGTACCTTCTCCCGAATTGGAAAGCAGTTCATCACAGAAATCAGTTCCAGTGATACCTACACCAATTAGTGAGGAAGTTAATGATGCTGATCAAGAAACTTCAGATCAAGTTACTACCGGACCTCGTAAGTCAACCAAAGTACGATCCGCACTAGAGTGGTACGGTAATCCTGTTCTGGAGATCGTGTTACTTGACCAAGACGAACCTACGAACTATGAGGAAGCGATGATGAGCCCAGGTTCTAAGAAATGGCTTGAAGCCATGAAATCTGAGATGGGATCCATGTATGAGAACAAAGTGTGGACTTTGATTGACTTGCCCGATGATCGGTGAGCCATTGAGAATAAATGGATCTTCAAGAGGAAGACAGACGCTGATAGTAGTGTCACTATCTACAAAGCTCGAATTGTCGCAAAAAGTTTTTCAACAAGTTCAAGGTGTTGACTACGATGAGATTTTCTCACTCGTATCGATGCTTGAAGTCTGTCCAAATCATGTTAGCAATTGGCGCATTTTATGAAATCTGGAAAATGGATGTCAAAACTGTATTCATTAATAGATTTATTAAAAAAGAGTTGTATATGATGCAACCAGAAGGTTTTGTCAATCCTAAAGGTTCTAACAAAGTGAGCAAGCTCCAGCAATCCATCTATGGACTGGTGTAAGCATCTCGGAGTTGGAATATACACTTTGATGAGTTGATCAAAGCATATAGTTTTATACAGACTTGCGGTGAATCATGTATTTATAAGAAAGTGAGTGGGAGCACTACAACCTTTCTGATAAGTATATGTGAATGACATATTGTTGATCGGAAATGATGTAGAATTTTCTGGAAAGCATAAAGGAGTGTTTGAAAGGAGTTTTTCAAAGAAAGACCTTGGAGAAGCTGCTTACATATTGGGCATCAAGATCTATAGAGATAAATCAAGACGCCTGATAAGTTTTTTCAATGAGTACATACCTTAATAAGATTTTGAAGGAGTCCAAAATAGGTTAGTCAAAGAAGGAGTTCTTGCCTGAGTTGTAAGGTGTGAAGTTGAGTAAAGACTCAAAACCCGACCACGGCAGAAAATAGAAAGAGAATGAAAAGTCATTCCCTATGCCTTAGTCATAGGTTCTATAAAGTATGCTATGCTGTGTACCAGACCTATTGTGTACCTCAGCATAAGTTTAGCAAGAGGGTAGAATAGTGATTCAGGAGTGGATCACTGGACAGCGGTCAAAATTATCCTTAGTGGAATAAGGAAATGTTTCTTGGTTATGGAGGTGACAAAGAGTTCGTCGTAAAGAGTTACGTCGATGCAAGCTTTGACACCGATCTGGATGACTCTAAGTCTCGATCTAGATACATATTGAAAGTAGGAGCAATTAGCTAGAGTAGCTCCGTGCAAGAGTATTGTAGACATAGAAATTTGCAAAATACATACGGATCTGAATGTTGCAGACCGGTAGACTAAAATTTCTCTCATAGGCAAAACATGATCATACCTTATCACTCTTGGGTGTTAATCACGTAGCGATGTGAACTAGATTATTGACTCTAGTAAAACCTTTTGAGTGTTGGTCACATGGCGATGTGAACTATGGGTGTTAGTGAAGGAAATATGCCCTAGAGGCAATAATAAAGTTATTATTTATTTCCTTATATCATGATAAATTTTTATTATTCATGCTAGAACTGTTATAAACCAAAAACATAATACATGTGCGAATACATAGACAAACATAGTGTCACTAGTATGCCTCTACTTGACTAGCTCGTTGATCAAAGATGGTTATGTTTCCTAGCCATAGACATGAGTTGTCATTTGATTAACGGGGTCACATCATTAGGAGAATGATGTGATTGACTTGACCCATTCTGTTAGCTTAGCACTTGATCGTTTAGTATGTTGTTATTGCTTTCTTCATGACTTATACATGTTCCTATGACTATGATATTATGCAACTCCTGTTTACCAAAGGAACACTTTGTGTGCTACCAAACATCACAACGTAACTGGGTGATTATAAAGGTGCTCTACAGGTGTCTCCGAAGGTACTTGTTGAGTTGGCGTATTTCGAGATTAGGATTTGTCACTCCGATTGTCGGAGAGGTATCTCTGGGCCCTCTCGGTAATGCACATCACTATAAGCCTTGCAAGCAATGTAACTAATGACTTAGTTGCGGGATGATGCATTACGAAACGAGTAAAGAGACTTGTCGGTAACAAGATTGAACTAGGTATTGAGATATCGACGATCGAATCTCGGGCAAGTAACATACCGATGACAAAGGGAACAACGTATGTTGTTATGCGGTCTGACCGATAAAGATCTTCGTACAATATGTGGGAGCCAATATGAGCATCCAGGTTCCGCTATTGGTTATTGACCGGAGACGTGTCTTGGTCATGTCTACATAGTTCTCGAACCCGTAGGGTCCGCACGCTTAAAGTTCGATGACGGTTATATTATGAGTTTATGTGTTTTGATGTACCAAAGGTAGTTTGGAGTCCCGGATGTGATCACGGACATGACGAGGAGTCTTGAAATGATCGAGACGTAAAGGTCGATATATTGGACGACTATGTTCGGACACCGGAATGGTTTCGGGGAGTTTCAGGCATATACCGGAGTACCGGGGGGTTACCGGAACCCCCGGGGAAAACTAATGGGCCTATTGGACCCTAGTGGAGAAGAGGAGGAGCAGCCAAGGGCAGCTGCGCACCCCCTTCCCCCCAGTCCGAATTGGACAAGGAGGGGGGCGACGCCCCCCTTTCCTTTCCCCTCTCTCCTTCCCTCTCCTTTCCTACTCCCACATGGAAGGGGGGAGTCCTACTCCCGGTGGGAGTAGGACTCCTCATGGGGTGCGCCAAGGGTGGCCGGTCCCCTCCCCCTCCTCCACTCCTTTATATACGGGGAGGGAGGCACCCCTTGGAGACACAACAATTGATCTCTTGGATCTCTTAGCCGTGTGCGGTGCCCCCCTCCACCATAATCCACCTCGATAATATCATAGCGGTGCTTAGGCGAAGCCCTGCCTCGGTAGAACATCATCATCGTCACCATGTCGTCGTGCTGACGGAACTCTCCCTCAAAACTCGGCTAGATCGGAGTTCGAGGGACGTCATCGAGTTGAACGTGTGCAGAACTTGGAGGTGTCGTGCGTTCGGTACTTGATCGGTCGGATCGTGAAGACGTACGACTACATCAACCGCGTTGTGCTAATGCTTCCGCTTTTGGTCTACGAGGGTACGTGGATACACTCTCCCCTCTCGTTGCTATGCATCACCATGATCTTGTGTGTGCGTAGGATTTTTTTTTTGAAATTACTACGTTCCCCAACAATGGTATCAGAGCCAGGTTTATGCGTAGATTTTATATGCACGAGTAGAACACAAGTGAGTTGTGGGCGATACAGGTCATACTGCTTACCAGCATGTCATACTTTGGTTCGGCGGTATTGTTGGATGAAGCGGCCTGGACCGACATTACGCGTACGCTTACGTGAGACTGGTTCTACCGGCGTGTTTGCACACAGGTGGCTGGCGGGTGTTAGTTTCTCCAACTTTAGTTGAACCGAGTGTGGCTACGCCCGGTCCTTGAGAAGGTTAAAACATCACTAACTTGACGAACTATCATTGTGGTTTTGATGCATAGGTAAGAACGGTTCTTGCTCAGCCCGTAGCAGCCACGTAAACTTGCAACAACAAAGTAGAGGACGTCTAACTTTTTTTTGCAGGGCATGTTGTGATGTGATATGGTCAAGACGTGATGAGATATACATTGTTGTATGAGATGATCATGTTTTGTTAAAGTTATCGGCTACTGGCAGGAGCCTTTATGGTTGTCTCTTTATTTGTATAAGATGCAAGTGCTATGTAATTGCTTTACTTTATCGCTATGCGATAGCAATAGTTGCAAAAGCAATAGCTGGTGAGACGACCATGTGACGACACATTGATAAAAGATCAAGATAATGGAGATCATAGTGTTATGCCGGTAACAATCACTAGTGCAGAACCGGGCAATAGCACCGGTTCGTAAGGCCCTTTAGTGTCGGTTTAGGAACCGGCACTAAAGTGTGGGCACTAAAGCCCCCCCCTAGTACCAGTTCAGCACGAACCGGTGCTAAAGGGCAACCACGTGGCACGAGCCAGCTCCGGGTGCCGGGAGACCTTTAGTACCGGTTGGTAACACCAACCGGTACTAAATGTTAGTGGGTTTTTGTTTTATTTTGTATTTTTCAATTAAATTTGTGTTATCAATTTAATTTAGGATTGTTTTACGTTATAATGAGTTGTAGTCGTCATCATCATCGCATATTAATAAATAAATAAAATCTAGCTACCTAAAAATCATCGTAGTCGTCTAATTACCACTATTTAATCATCATAGTCATTCCGCTAGCTATCTAATCATCACCAACGCTGGCTAGCTTAATTAAAGAGGAAACATTCACTTTGTAACAGAAGCAAAGATATCATCAAGTTCAACATAATCATCACCAACATCGAAGTTCACGACACGGACATGAGACAAGTACTAATTAAGAGCATGAACTAGCTAGTAGCTACTCCTGCTGCTCCCTCTTAGGTAGAATAGCATAGAACATGTATAGCTCTCCTGATTCATCATACTGGAGCATGCAGATGAATTTGTCTCCTAATCTTGGGTTGCGCTTCTCCTTGCTGCCCCCTAGTACTTCTTTGGGATCGTTAACAATTTTGCTCCAATCTTTCACTATTAAGCATTCTTCGCTTTCAGAAATCCTGAATGCACTCATGTGCAATGTAGGAAATCTTGGTCGTAAGCTAACCATTGACATGCGACCTTTTGTCTCGATCCACTGAGGCACAACTGTCATCGGAAGTCCCTGTTGAAGAACATCGTATAGTAATTAATATACTAAGCAATGAAAGTTTAGCTTCAAAAATAATGTATGCAAAAGATGCACTAATTAAGGACAAATATTTAAAATCTTACCATCTTTCGATTATAGATGTGACCGTAGTTCAATACGATCACCATTGGTCGCACGTTTTGAGTACTAACATTTCTAAGTTCAGGAAAAATTTTGTCTTGACAGTATTAAGATCCTCAAGCCATGAAACATAATGACTTATCTCCTCGCAGTTTAGTTGAGCCCCGGGGCAGTAGTAGGTCCTGTCTACCAAGCGCCGGACATGTTTGCTTGAACCGAAATAAGCTGACAATACAAATTAGTTGTCAACTATTTTTGAATAAACTGTATCAAAGACATAAACATATGCATGCATGTGGTTGAGAAAAAATCACATAATGGTAGAACTGGAAGCGTTTGCACATCGACCCAGATGTCTATATTACCTTCAATATCATCTTCCGGACGAATATCAAAGGTGATAACCATATCAGGCTCAAATGCATAAGCCTTGCATAGTGCTTGCCAAGTTTTGCATTCAAAATGGGTGTATGTGTCTCCATTATATAATTTGACGTTGAAAGTATACCCATGCTCCGTCTTCAAGTAAACTATCTTTACCTCCATATCATCTATAGCACTAAAACCTATCTTATCCAAGACAAAAATTCTTGCATGGCAGGGGATGCGCTAGTAGAATAGTGAAAATTTAAAATTATAAGTTGAAGCAAATGAAGCATAAGTTTTGCATTCAAATAATAATTGACAAAGTGACTTACTGTATCAACTTCGAATGTCTCATCCAGCTTGATGCTGAAGCGCCTACCATCATCAAGGAAATTTTTGTCGCACAGGCCGCGCTGGTCTTCACAGTGTTCGCACGTAATGAAATCTTTTTCGTCGTCAGATGACATTTCCTATGTTCATATAGGTGAAACATTAAACACCTATATATATCTAGCCAAATATATATTCATCTAACATTTGACATTAATATATCTAACTATATTCATCTCTAACATTTCCTATATCTAACTATATTCATCTCTAGCTACATTCATCTCAAATTATATATAAAAAAATAAAAAAATAGAAAAACGCATTAACAAATAATATTTTACTTAGATCATCAAATCTCAGATACCTAAATTTTCTTACTAAAAATAAACTAGTTATATTAATTATTGAACTAGTTCAAATCTCATATACTTAAATAAACTAGTTCGACAATTTTCTTACTAAAAATAAACTAGTTATATTAATTATTCAACTAGTTCAAATCTCTAGTTCGACAATTTTCTATCTATAGCTAATTCATCTAACATTCGATCATCTAATTAACTTTTCTAAAAAACAGAAAATAAGTAAAAAAGTGTGTGTGTGTGTGTGTGCGTGTGTGTGTGTGTGCATGTACGTGTACGTATATATGTGTGTGTATATGTGTGTGTGCCCCCGTACGCCGCCGCACCGTACGTACGAGCGGGGGCGCCGGCGTACGGGGCGGGGGCGTCGTACGTACGGGCGGCGGCGTATACGACGACGACGACGACGGTCGACGGCGGCGGGGAGAGCGCGAGAGAGACGTACCGCGAACGACGACGGACGGCGGCGCGCGGCGTTAGGGGCGGCGGCGCTAGACGGCGACGACGATGGGCGGCGGCGGGGACGACGACGACGGACGACGGGCGGAGGCGGCGACGACGGGCGACGGGCGCGCGCGAGAGACGAAAGAAGTGGAGATCTAACTGAAATTTCACAAGTGTTGTATATATAGGAGATACCTTTAGTACCGGTTGGAACCACCAACCGGTAATAAAGGCCAACTTTGGCCAGGCAAAGAGGCGGGAAGAGCAGGCTTTTAGTACCGGTTGGTGGCTCCAACCGGTACTAAAGACTGGCCTTTAGTATCGGTTGGAGCCACCAACCGGTACTAAAGGCCTCGCGCTGCAACCCCAAAGTTTAGTCCCACCTCGCCGGGCGAAGGGCAGCCGCACTGGTTTATAAACCCAGTCGCGGCTGCCTCTTTGAACTCCTCTATATAGCAGGCTTGTGGGTCTAATTTCTGCGCGCTGCCCTGTGAGTCTGCTGGGCCTTTAGGGCATGTAATTGCACGCCCGTGGTGTAGCAGGCCCACAGGGCAGCGCCCCAATTTTTTTTATATTTTTTTTCTTTTCTTCTTTATTTTCTTCTATTTATTTCTGCGTAGTTTTTTGTATAGTTTTTTCTTTTCTGTTATATTTATTTTCTTCTATTTATTTATGAGTAGTTTTTCATCTAGTTTGCCAAAATTCAACATTTTAAGAGTTCATTTTGTAGTGATTTTCAATTTCACGGTCATTTTGTAAACGATTGAAAAGTAGCAAATATAATTTTTTTTCTTTTCTGCTTTATTTTTTCTTCTATTTATTTCTGAGCAGTTTTTTCTTTTCTGCTATATTTATTTTGTTCTATTTATTTCTGAGTAGTTTTTTTCTTTTCAGATATAGTTTTTTTTCTTTTCTGCTATTTTTTCTTTTCTGCAAAACTTGATGGTCAAAGTCTGGAGTTATAACCAAAGTTAAAAAACATAAATGCCGACGTGCAATTAGTTTTTGCCATAACAGAAGAAGTCCAGAGTTGTAATAAGTTATTAAAAATAAAAAAGAGGTGCAATGCTCATTAATTTGCTTCAAGCCTTTCGGAATAGTGTAAACTGCACTGCGCATAGCTCCGTGCAATCTACCATATTCCTGAAGGCTTGAAGCTAAGCAACGTGAGCATTGAGCCTCTTCTTCATCGTCTCTGCACTCAGGGCTTATAAACCGCTCCTAGTCCCTCTCTCTTGGCGAGGTGGGACTAAAAAACAGCTTCCTAAGCAACTGTAGTACTGGTCACCCTTTAGTACCGGTTGGAGCCACCAACCGGTACTAAAGGTGGTGCGCTCAATCTACCATACTGAATGCACAAAAAGTCTGGAGTTGTAATAAGTTGAAAAAAATGAAATGCCTTTGTAACAGATGAGTTTAATTTCGTCAGAAACCTGAATACTTCGAAAGAGATTGTCCATTTTGTGAACGAAGTGCATCCAGTTTTTGCCGTAACCCTCTCTACTTTTTTGAACAATCTATGTGGGTGAAATGATGATACCATGCCAAGTTTCAACTTTTTCAGAGTTCATTTGTAGTGCTTTTCAATTTCCAGGTCATTTAGTTCTCAAAACAAATCATTGAATGCATGAAAAATAGCAAATGAAGGCAGAAATGGTTGAAAGTTGATGGCGTCGCTTTGAATGGTGCATACTAAACGCAAAAAATATAAGAGCATTTAGATCATGATCTTATATTTCTCTACAGTCTAAATTGTCAATATGATCTTGTAACACCAAAAAAATACTTTGATCGTCAAAGATCTTTGTGTGTACAATCTGAATTGTCAATATGAGTCATCAATGATTTTTAAACCGATGAAGACTCATATTGAGGCCACAAATTCTACACATAGAGTTCAATGAAGACCAAGTGCTTATGATAGTTTGAGAAATAACATATTTAAGGTGGTAAAAGGCTTGTTAGGGGAGCGAGGTGGGACTAAAAACAGCCTGCCATAACCTCATTAGTACCAGTTCGTGGTACGAACCGGCACTAAATGGTGATGGTGGGGCCATAGCCTGACCGCGGGCTGACACAGCCTCTTTAGTGCCGGTTTGTGGCACGAACCGGTACTAAAGGTTCTCCACGAACCGGTGCTATTGATCGCCGCCACGAACCGGCACTAGTGTACACATTAGTGCCGGCTGAAATTCAAACCGGCACTATTGTGCTTCACAAAAGACCCTTTTTCTACTAGTGAATAGAGATCATGACAGTACTTTGGAGATGGAGATCAAAAGCACAAGATGATGATGGCCATATTATGTCACATATTATGATTGCATGTGATGTTTATCTTTTATACATCTTATTTTGCTTAGTTCGATGATAGGTTTATGAGATGATCTCTCACTAAATTTCAAGGTATATGTGTTCTCCTTGAGTATGCACCGTTGCCAAAGTTCGTCGTGCCGAGACACCACGTGATGATCGGGTGTGATAAGCTCTATGTTCATCTACAACGGGTGCAAGTCAGTTGTGCACATGGAGAATACTCGGGTTAAACTTGACGAGCCTAGCATATGCAGATATGGCCCCGGAACACTGGAGATCGAAAGGTCGAGCGTGAATCATATAGTAGATATGATCAACATAGTGATGTTCACCATTGAAAACTACTCCATCTCACATGATGATCGGACATGGTTTAGTTGATTTGGATCATGTCATCATTTAGATGACTAGAGGGATGTCTATCTAAGTGGGAGTTCTTAAGTAATATGATTAATTGAACTTTAATTTATCATGAACTTAGTCCTGATAGTATTTGTATAACTATGTTGTACATCAATATCTCGCGATGTAGCTCCCCGTTTATTTTTGATATGTTCCTAGAGAAAAGCTAAGTTGAAAGATGTTAGTAGCAATGATGTGGATTGGATCCGTGATCTGAGGATTATCCTCATTGCTGCACAGAAGAATTATGTCCTTGATGCACCGCTAGGTGATAGACCGATTGCAGGAGCAGATTCTGACATTATGAACGTCTGGCGAGCTCGATATGATGACTACTTGATAGTTTAGTGCACCATGCTTTACGACTTAAAACCGGGAATTCAAAAACGTTTTGAATGCCACTGAGCATATAAGATGTTCCAAGAGTTGAAATTAGTATTTCATACTCATGCCCGTGTCGAGAGGTAGGGGACCTCTGACAGTACTTTGCCTACAAGACGAAGGAGAATAGCTCAACCGGTGAGCATGTGCTCAGAATGTCTGAGTACTACAATCACTTGAATCAAGTGGGAGTTAATCTTCCAGATAAGATAGTGATTGACATAGTTCTCTAGCCCTATCACCAAGTTACTAGAACTTCGGGATGAACTATAATATGCAAGGGATAACGAAAACGATTCCCAAGCTCTTCGTGATGCTGAAATCGACGAAGGTAGAAATCAAGAAAAGCATCAAGTGTTGATGGTTGACAAGACCACTAGTTTCAAGAAAAGGGCAAAGGGAAGAAGGGGAACTTCAAGAAGAACGGAAAGCAAGTTGCTGCTCAAGTGAAGAAGCCCAAGTCTAGACCTAAACCTGAGACTAAGTGCTTCTACTGCAAAGGGACTGGTCACTGGAAGCAGAACTGCCCCAAGTATTTGGCGGATAAGAAGGATGGCAAAGTGAACAAAGGTATATTTGATATACATGTTATTGATGTGTACTTTACTAGTGTTATAGCAACACCTTAGTATTTGATACTAGTTCAGTTGCTAAGATTAGTAACTCGAAACGGGAGTTGCCGAATGAACAGAGACTAGTTAAGGGTGAAGTGAGGATGTGTGTTGGAAGTGGTTCCAAAATTGATATGATCATCATCGCACATTCACTATACTTTCGGGATTATTGTTGAACCTAAAATAAATGTTATTTGGTGTTTGCGTTAAGCATGAATATGATTGGATCATGTTTATTGCAATACGGTTATTCATTTAAGTCAAAGAATAATTGTTGTTCTATTTACATGAATAAAACCTTCTATGGTCATACACTCAATATAAATGGTTTATTGAATCTCGATCATAGTGATACACATATTCATAATATTGAAGCCAAAAGATGTAAAGCTAATAATGATAGTTCAACTTATTTGTGGCACTGCCGTTTAGGTCATATTGGTGTAAAACGCATGAAGAAACTCCATGCTGATGGGTTTTTTGGAATCACTTGATGCTTGCGAACCATGCCTCATGGGCAAGATGACTAAGACTCCATTCTCCGGAACAATGGAGCGAGCAACTGACTTATTGGAAATAATACATACTGATGTATGCGGTCCGATGAGTGTTGAGGCTCACGGCGGGTATCGTTATTTTCTGATCTTCACAGATAATTTGAGCAGATATGGGTATATCTACTTGATGAAAACATAAGTCTGAAACATTTGAAAAGTTCAAAGAATTTCAGAGTGAAGTGGAAAATCATCGTAATAAGAAAATAAAGTTTCTGAGATCTGATCATGGAGGAGAATATTTGAGTTACGAGTTTGGTCTTCATTTGAAACAATGCGGAATAGTTTCGCAACTCGCGCCACCTGGAACACCACAACGTAATGGTGTGTCCGAATGTCATAACCGTACTTTATTAGATATGGTGCGATCTATGATGTCTCTTACCGATTTATCACTATAATGTTGGGGTTATGCATTAGAGACAACTGCATTCACATTAAATAGGGCACCATCTAAATCCATTGAGACGACACCATATGCACTGTGGTTTGGCTAGAAACCTAAGCTGTTGTTTCTTAAAGTTTGGGGCTACGATGCTTATGTGAAAAGGTTTCAACCTGATAAGCTCGAACCCAAGTTGGAGAAATGTGTCTTCATAGAATACCCAAAGGAAACTGTTGGGTACACCTTCTATCACAGATCCAAAGGCAAGATATTTATTGCTAAAAGTGGATCCTTTCTAGAGAAGGAGTTTCTCTCAAAAGAAGTGAGTGGGAGGAATGTAGAACTTGATGAGGTAATTGTACCTTCTCTCGGATTGGAAAGTAGTTCATCACAGAAATCAGTTCTAGTGATCTCTACACCAATTAGTGAGGACGCTAATGATGATGATCATGTAACTTCAGACCAAGTTACTACCGAACCTCGTAGGTCAACCAGAATGAGATCCGCACCAGAGTGGTACGGTAATCCTATTCTGGATGTCAGGTTACTTGACCATGACAAACCTACGAACTATGAGGAAGCAATGATGAGCCCAGATTCCGCGAAATGGCTTGAGGCCTTGAAATCTGAGATGGGATCCATGTATGAGAACAAACTATGGACTTTGATTGACTTGCCCGATGATCGGTGAGTCATTAAGAATAAATGGATCTTCAAGAGGAAGACAGACGCTGATAGTAATGTTACTATCTACATAGCTCGAATTGTCGCAAAATGTTTTCGACAAGTTCAAGGTGTTGACTACAATGAGATTTTCTCACTCATATGGATGCTTAAAAGTCTGTCCGAATCATGTTAGCAATTGCCGCATTTTATGAAATCTGGCAAATGGATGTCAAAACTGTATTCCTTCATGAATTTCTTAAAGAAGAGTTGTATATGATGCAACCAGAAGGTTTTGTCAATCCTAAAGGTGCTAACAAAGTGTGCAAGCTCCAGCGATCCATCTATGGACTGGTGCAAGCATCTCGGAGTTGGAATATATACTTTGATAAAGTGATCAAAGCATATGGTTTTATACAGACTTGCGGTGAAGCTTGTATTTACAAGAAAGTGAGTGGGAGCACTACAACATTTCTGATAAGTATATGTGAATGACATATTGTTGATCGGAAATAATGTAGAATTTTCTGGAAAGCATAAAGGAGTGTTTAAAAGAGTTTTTCAAAGAAAGACCTCGATGAAGCTACTTACATATTGAGCATCAAGATCTATGAGATAGATCAAGACGCTTGATATATTTTCAATGAGTACATACCTTGAATAGATTTTGAAGCAGTTCAAAATGGAAAAGTAAAAGAAGGAGTTCTTGCCTGTGTTGCAAGGTGTGAAGTTGAGTAAAGACTCAAAACCCGACCACAGCAAAAAATAGAATGAGAATGACAAGTCATTCCCTATGCCTCAGTCATAGGTTCTATAAAATATGCTATGCTGTTTACCAGTCCTATTGTATACCTTAGCATTTTCTGGCAAGGGAGTACAATAGTGATCTAGGAGTAGATCACTGGACAGTGGTAAAAAATTATCCTTAGAGGACTAAGGAAATATTTCTCAGTTATGGAGGTGATAAACGAGTTTGTCGTAAAGAGTTACGTCGATGCAAGCTTTTACATCGATCTAGATGACTCTAAGTCTCGATCTGGATACATATTGAAAGTGGGAGCAATTAGCTAGAGTAGCTCCGTGCACAGTATTGTAGACATAGAAATTTGCAAAATACATACGGCTCTGAATGTGGCAGACCCGTTGACTAAATTTCTCTCACAAGCAAAACATGATCACTCTTTGGGTGTTAATCACATAGCGATGTGAACTAGATTATTGAGTCTAGTAAACCCTTTGGGTGTTAGTCACATGGAGATGTGAACTAATCACATAAAGATGTGAACTATTGGTGTTAAATCACATGACAATGTGAACTAGATTATTGACTCTAGTGCAAGTGGGACACTGAAGGAAATATGCCCTAGAGGCAATAATAAAGTTATTATTTATTTCCTTATATCATGATAAATGTTTATTATTCATGCTAGAATTGTATTAAACCGGAAACATAATACATGTGTGAATACATAGACAAACAGAGTGTCACTAGTATGCCTCTACTTGACTAGCTCGTTGATCAAAGATGGTTATGTTTCCTAGCCATAGACATGAGTTGTCATTTGATTAACGGGATCACATCATTAGGAGAATGATGTGATTGACTTGACCCGTTCCGTTAGCTTAGCACTTGATTGTTTAGTATGTTACTATTGCTTTCTTCATGACTTATACATGTTCCTATGACTATGAGATTATGCAACTCCTGTTTTGGGCATATACCGGAGTACCGGGGGGTGATGTCTACTACACAACCTTCTTCTTGTATACATTGTTGGGCCTCCAAGTGCAGAGGTTTGTAGGACGGTAGAAAATTTCCCTCAAGTGGATGACCTAAGGTTTATCAATCCGTAGGAGGCGTAGGATGAAGATGGTCTCTCTCAAGCAACCCTGCAACCAAATAACAAAGAGTCTCTTGTGTCCCCCAACACACCCAATACAATGGTAAATTGTATAGGTGCACTAGTTCGGCGAAGAGATGGTGATACAAATGCAATATGGATAGTAGATAAAGGTATTTGTAATCTGAAATTATAAAAACAGCAAGGTAACTAATGATAAAAGTGAGCGTAAACGGTATTGCAATGCTAGGAAACAAGGCCTTGGTTCATACTTTCGCTAGTGTAAGTTCCCTCAACAATACTAACATAATTGGATCATAAAACTATCCCTCAACGTGCAACAAAGAGTCACTCCAAAGTCACTAATAGCGGAGAACGAACGAAGAGATTATGGTAGGGTACGAAACCACCTCAAAGTTATTCTTTCCAATCAATCCGTTGGGCTATTCCTATAAGTGTCACAAACAACCCTAGAGTTTGTACTAGAATAACACCTTGAGACACAAATCAACCAAAACCCTAATGTCACCTAGATACTCCAATGTCACCTCAAGTATCCGTGGGTATGATTATACGATATGCATCACACAATCTCCGATTCATCTATTCAACCAACACAAAGGACCTCAAAGAGTGCCCCAAAGTTTCTGCGGGAGAATCACGACGAAAACGTGTGCCAACCCCTATGCATAGGTTTGATACGTCTCCAACGTATCTATAATTTTGTATTGCTCCATGCTATATTATCTTCCTTATGGTTAGTAAAATAGTTTATAATCCATAGAGAAGTTGGAATACAGTAGGTTTAACACCAACATAAATAAAGAATGAGTTCATTACAGTACCTTGAAGTGGTCTTTTGTTTTCTTTCGCTAACGAAGCTCACGAGTTTTCTATTTTGAGTTTTGTGTTGTGAAGATTTCAAGTTTTGGGTAAGGATTTGATGGATTATGGAACAAGGTGTGGCAAGAGCCTAAGCTTGGGGATGCCCATGGCACCCCCAAGATAATCCAAGGACACCAAAAAGTCAAAGCTTGGGGATGCCCCGGAAGGCATCCCCTCTTTCGTCCACTTCCATCGGTAATTTACTTGGAGCTATATTTTTATTCACCAACATGATATGTGTTTTGCTTGGAGCGTCTTGTATTATTTGTGTCTTTGTGTCCTAGTATGCCACAATCATCTTTTATATACACACCTTTTGAGATAGCCATCCATGAATTAAAATTTGATAGAATACTCTATGTGCTTCACTTATATTTTTTGAGCTAAGTAGTTTTGCTCTGTGTGCTTCACTTATATCTTTTGAGCGTTATAATTTTGCTCTATGTGCTTCACTTAGATCTTTTAGAGCACGGTGGTGGATTTGTTTTAAATAAACTATTGATCTCTCATGCTTCACTTAAATTATTTTGAGAGTCTTAATAGCATGATAATTTGCTTAATAACAATATGCTTGGTATTCAAGATTTGTGAAACTTTCTTTTGAGTGTGTTGAATACTAAGAAAAGATTGAAGCATGATAATTGTTTTGAGATATGGATGTGATAATATTAAAGTCATGCTAGTTGAGTAGTTGTGAATTTAAAGAATACTTGTGTTAAAGTTTGTGATTCCCGTAGCATGCACGTATGGTGAACCGTTATGTGATGAAGTCGGAGCATGATTTATTTATTGATTGTCTTCCTTATGAGTGGCGGTCAGGGATGAGCGATGGTCTTTTCCTACCAATCTATCCCCCTAGGAGCATGCGCGTAGTACTTTGCTTTGATAACTTCTAGATTTTTGCAATAAGTATATGAGTTCTTTATGACTAATGTTGAGTCCATGGATCATACGCACTCTCACCCTTCCACCTTTGCTAGCCTCTCTAATACCGCGCACCTTTCGCCGGTATCATACACCTGTTGGGGAACGTTGCAGAAAAAAAAATTCCTACGGTTTCACCAAGATCCATCTATGAGTTCATCTAGCAACGAGTCATGGGAAAGAGAGGTTGCATCTACATACCACTTTGTAGATCGCGAGCGGAAGCGTTCAACGAACGGGGATGAAGTAGTCGTACACACCGTGATCCAAATCACCGGAGATCCTAGCACCGAAAGCACGGCACCTCCGCGTTCAACACACGTACGGTCAGCGTAACGTCTCCTTCTTCTTGATCCAGCAAGGGGGAAGGAGAGGTTGATGAAGATCCAGCAGCACGACGGCGTGGTGGTGGATGCAGCAGAACTCCGGCAGGGCTTCGCTAAGCAACTACGGGAGGAGGAGGAGGTGTTGCAGGGAGGAGGGAGGCGCCAGGGCTTATGTGTCCGGCCACCCCTCCCTCCCCTCCCTTTATATAGGCGCATGAGAGGGGTGAGGGCGCAGCCTTGCCCCTTCCTCCAAGGAAGGGGTGCGGCCAAGAGGGGGGGAGGAGTCCATCCTCCCCAAGGCACCTCGGAGGTGCCTTCCCCTCTTTGGACTCTTCCCTCTCCAAGTCTCCTTGGCGCATGGGCCCTTGGGGCTGGTTCCCTTGGCCCATATAGGCCAGGGCGCACCCCCTATAGCCCATGTGGCCCCCCGGGGCAGGTGGACCCCCCCGGTGGACCCCCGGGACCCCTCCGGTGGTCCCGGTACAATAACGATAACACCGAAGCTTGTCCCGATGGCCAAAATAGCACTTCCTATATATAATTCTTTACCTCCGGACCATTCCGGAACTCCTCGTGACGTCCGGGATCTCATCCGGGACTCCGAACAACATTCGGGTTACTGCACATACATATCTTCACAACCCTAGCGTCACCGAACCTTAAGTGTGTAGACCCTACGGGTTCGGGAGACATGCAGACATGACCGAGACGGCTCTCGGGCAATAACCAACAGCGGGATCTGGATACCCATGTTGGCTCCCACATGCTCCACGATGATCTCATCGGATGAACCACGATGTCGAGGATTCAATTAATCCCGTATACGATTCCCTTTGTCAATCGGTATTTTACTTGCCCGAGATTCGATCGTCGGTATACCAATACCTCGTTCAATCTCGTTACCGGCAAGTCACTTTTCTCGTACCGTAATGCATGATCCCATGATCAAACACTTTGATCACACTGAGCTCATTATGATGATGCATTACCGAGAGGGCCTGGTGATACCTCTCCGTCAAGCGGAGTGACAAATCCCAGTCTCGATCCATGTCAACCCAATAGACACTTTCAGAGATACCCGTAGTATACCTTTATAGTCACCCAGTTACGTTGTGACGTTTGGCACACCCAAAGCACTCCTACGGTATCCGGGAGTTACACGATCTCATGGTCTAAGGAAAGAATACTTGACATTGGAAAACTCTAGCAAACAAACTATGCGATCTTATGCTATGTTTAGGATTGGGTCTTGTCCATCACATCATTCTCCTAATGATGTGATCCCGTTATCGATGACATCCAATGTCCATAGTCAGGAAACCATGACTATCTGTCGATCAACGAGCTAGTCAACTAGAGGCTCACTAGGGACATATTGTTGTCTGTTATTCACACATGTATTACGATTTCTGGATAACACAATTATAGCACGAATAAAGACAATTATCATGAATAAGGAAATATAATAATAATGCTTTTATTATTGCCTCTAGGGCATATTTCCAACAGTCTCCCACTTGCACTAGAGTCAATAATCTAGCTACATTGTGATGAATCGAACACCCATAGAGTTCTGGTGCTGATCATGTTTTGCCTTAGGGAGAGGTTTAGTCAATGGATCTGCGACATTCAGATCCGTGTGCACTTTACAAATCTCTATGTCTCCATCTTGAACATTTTCACGAATGGAGTTGAAGCAACGCTTGATGTGCCTGGTCTTCTTGTGAAACCTGGGCTCCTTGGCAAGTGCAATAGCTCCAGTGTTGTCACAGAAGAGCTTGATTGGCCCCGACGCATTGGGTATGACTCCGAGGTCGGTGATGAACTCCTTCACCCAAATTGCTTCATGTGCTGCCTCCGAGGCTGCCATGTACTCCGCTTCACATGTAGATCCCGCCACGACACTTTGCTTGCAACTGCACCAGCTTACTGCCCCACCATTCAAAATATACACGTATCCGGTTTGTGACTTAGAGTCATCCAGATCTGTGTCGAAGCTAGCGTCGACGTAACCTTTTACGATGAGCTCTTCATCACCTCCATAAACGAGAAACATTTCCTTAGTCCTTTTCAGGTACTTCAGGATATTCTTGACCACTGTCCAGTGTTCCTTGCCGGGATTACTTTGGTACCTACCTACCAAACTTACGGCAAGGTTTACATCAGGTCTGGTACACAGCATGGCATACATTATAGAACCTATGGCTGAGGCATAGGGGATGACACTCATCTCTTCTATATCTTCTGTCGCGGTCGGACATTGAGCTGAGCTCAATTTCACACCTTGTAACACAGGTAAGAACCCCTTCTTAGATTGATCCATATTGAACTTCTTCAATATCATATCAAGGTATGTGCTTTGTGAAAGACCTATGAGGCGTCTCGATCTATCTCTATAGATCTTGATGCCTAATATATAAGCAGCTTCTCCAAGGTCCTTCATTGAAAAACTCTTATTCAAGTAGGCATTAATGTTGTCCAAGAGTTCTATATCATTTCCCATTAAAAGTATGTCGTCTACATATAATATGAGAAATGCTACAGAGCTCCCACTCACTTTCTTGTAAACACAGGCTTCTCTATAAGTCTGTGTAAACCCAAACGCTTTGATCATCTCATCAAAGCGAATGTTCCAACTCCGAGATGCTTGCACCAGCCCATAAATCGAGCGTTGGAGCTTGCACACCTTGTCAGCATTCTTAGGATCGACAAAACCTTCCGGTTGCATCATATACAATTCTTCCTTAAGGAAACCATTAAGGAATGCCGTTTTGACGTCCATTTGCCATATTTCATAATCATAGAATGCGGCAATTGCTAACATGATTCGGACGGACTTCAGCTTCGCTACCGGTGAGAAAGTCTCATCGTAGTCAACCCCTTGAACTTGTCGATAACCCTTAGCGACAATCCGAGCTTTATAGATGGTCACATTACCATCCGCGTCTGTCTTCTTCTTAAAGATCCATTTATTTTCTATGGCTCGCCGCTCAACGGGCAAGTCAGTCAAAGTCCATACTTCGTTTTCATACATGGATCCTATCTCGGATTTCATGGCTTCCAGCCATTTGTCGGAATCCGGGCCCGCCAATGCTTCCTCATAGTTCGAAGGTTCACCGTTGTCTAACAACATGATTTCCAAGACAGGGTTGCCGTACCACTCTGGTGCGGAACGCGTCCTTGTGGACCTTCGAATTTCAGTAGGAGCTTGATTAGAAGTATCTTTATCATCATCATTAATTTCCTCTCTAGTCGGTGCAGGCACCTGAGAAACGTTTTCTTGAGTTTCGCCATTTTCCGGTTCAAGAGGTAACACTTCATCAAGTTCTACTTTCCTCCCACTTACTTCTTTCAAGAGAAACTCTTTCTCTAGAAAGGATCCATTCTTGGCAACAAAGATCTTGCCTTCGGATCTGAGGTAGAAGGTATACCCAACAGTTTCTTTAGGGTATCCTATGAAGACGCATTTTTCCGACTTGGGTTCGAGCTTTTCAGGTTGAAGTTTCTTGACATAAGCATCGCATCCCCAAACTTTTAGAAATGACAGCTTAGGTTTCTTCCCAAACCATAATTCACACGGTGTCGTCTCAACGGATTTCGACGGAGCCCTATTTAAAGTGAATGCGGCAGTCTCTAAAGCATAGCCCCAAAAAGATAGCGGTAAGTCGGTAAGAGACATCATAGATCGCACCATATCTAATAGAGTGCGATTACGACGTTCGGACACACCATTACGCTGAGGTGTTCCAGGCGGCGTGAGTTGTGAAACTATTCCACATTTTCTTAAGTGTGTGCCAAATTCGTGACTCAAGTATTCTCCTCCACGATCTGATCGTAGAAACTTGATCTTTCTTTCACGTTGATTTTAAACCTCACTCTGAAATTCTTTGAACTTTTCAAAGGTCTCAGATTTGTGTTTCATTAAGTAGACATACCCATATCTACTCAAGTCATCAGTGAGGGTGAGAACATAACGATAGCCACTGCAAGCCTCAACACTCATTGGACCGCACACATCGGTATGTATGATTTCCAATAAGTTGGTTGCTCGCTCCATTGTTCCTGAGAACGGAGTCTTGGTCA
This sequence comes from Aegilops umbellulata, assembly GCA_032464435.1. Lineage (NCBI taxonomy): Eukaryota > Viridiplantae > Streptophyta > Magnoliopsida > Poales > Poaceae > Aegilops > Aegilops umbellulata. The sequence goes on along the minus strand of CP136060.1, from coordinate 514,200,092 downwards.
TTTTACCCATGAGGCATGGTTCGCACGTGTCAAATGATTCATAATCAAGAGACTCTAAAAGTCCATCTGCATGGAGCTTCTTCATGCGTTTGACACCTATGTGACCAAGGCGGCAGTGCCACAAATATGTGGGACTATTGTTATCAACTTTAACCCTTTTGGTATTCACACTATGAATATGTGTATCATCACGTACGAGATTCATTAAGAATAAACCATTAACCATCGGAGCATGACCATAAAACATATCTCTCATATAAATAGAACAACCATTATTCTCGGATTTAAATGAGTAGCCATCTCGAATTAAACGAGATCCAGATACAATGTTCATGCTCAAACTTGGCACTAAATAACAATTATTGAGGTTTAAAACTAATCTCGTAGGTAAATGCAGAGGCAGCGTGCCGACGGCGATCACATCGACCTTGGAACCATTCCCGACGCGCATCGTCACCTCGTCCTTCGCCAGTCTCCGTTTATTCCGCAGCTCCTGCTTTGAGTTACAAATGTGAGCAACTGCACCGGTATCAAATACCCAAGAGCTACTACAAGTACTGGTAAGGTACACATCAATTACATGTATATCACATATACCTTTGGTTTTGCCGGCCTTCTTGTCCGCTAAGTATTTGGGGCAGTTCTGCTTCCAGTGACCACTTCCCTTGCAATAAAAACACTCAGTCTCGGGCTTGGGTCCATTCTTTGGCTTCTTCCCGACAACTTGCTTACCGGGCGCAGCAACTTCCTTGCCATCCTTCTTGAAGTTCTTTTTACCCTTGCCCTTCTTGAACTTAGTGGTTTTATTCACCATCAACACTTGATGCTCCTTCTTGATTTCTACCTCTGCTGATTTCAGCATAGCATATACCTCAGGAATGGTCTTTACCATCCCCTGCATATTGTAGTTCATCACAAAGCTCTTGTAGCTAGGTGGAAGCGACTGGAGGATTCTGTCAATGACCGCTTCATCCGGGAGATTAACTTCCAGTTGAGTCAAGCGGTTGTGCAACCCAGACATTTTTAGTATGTGTTCACTGACAGAGCCATTTTCCTCCATCTTAAAGCTAAAGAATTTGTCGGAGACTTCATATCTCTCGACCCGGGCATGAGCTTGGAAAACCATTTTCAGCTCTTCGAATATCTCATATGCTCCATGTCTCTCAAAACGCTTTTGGAGCCCCGGCTCTAAGCTGTAAAGCATGCCGCACTGAACGAGGGAGTAATCATCGCAGCGTGACTGCCAAGCGTTCATAACGTCTTGTTCTGCAGGGAGAATAGGTGCGTCACCCAGCGGTGCTCGTAGGACATAATCTTTCTTGGCAGCTATGAGGATGATCCTCAGGTTCCGGACCCAGTCCGTATAGTTGCTACCATCGTCTTTCAGTTTGGTTTTCTCTAGGAACGCGTTGAAGTTGAGGACTACGTTGGCCATTTGATCTACAAGACATATTGTAAATATTTAGACTAAGTTCATGATAATAAAGTTCATTTAATCAAATTATTTAATGAACTCCCACTTAGATAGACATCCCTCTTCTAGTCATCTAAGTATTACATGATCCGAGTCAACTAGGCCGTGTCCGATCATCACGTGAGACGGACTAGTCAACATCGGTGAACATCTTCATGTTGATCGTATCTTCTATACGACTCATGCTCGACCTTTCGGTCTTCTGTGTTCTGAGGCCATGTCTGTACATGCTAGGCTCGTCAAGTCAACCTAAGTGTTTCGCGTGTGTAAATCTGTCTTACACCCGTTGTATGTGAACGTTAGAATCTATCACACCCGATCATCACGTGGTGCTTCGAAACAACGAACTGTCGCAACGGTGCACAGTTAGGGAGAACACTTTCTTGAAATTATTATGAGGGATCATCTTATTTACTATCGTCGTTCTAAGTAAACAAGATGCAAAACATGATAAACATCACATGCAATCAAATAATAAACGTGACATGATATGGCCAATATCACATAGCTCCTTCGATCTCCATCTTGGGGCTCCATGATCATCTTGTCACCGGCTTGACACCATGATCTCCATCATCATGATCTCCATCATCGTGTCTCCATGAAGTTGCTCGCCAACTATTACTTCTACTACTATGGCTAACGCGTTTAGCAATAAAGTAAAGTAATTTACATGGCGATTCTCAATGACACGCAGGTCATACAAAAATAAAGACAACTCCTATGGCTCCTGCCGGTTGTCATACTCATCGACATGCAAGTCGTGATTCCTATTACAATAGCATGAACATCTCATACATCACATATAGATCATTCATCATTCATCACAACTTTGGCCATATCATATCACAAAGCACTTGCTGCAAAAACAAGTTAGACGTCCTCTAATTGTTGTTGCAAGTTTTACGTGGCTGAATTAGGGTTCTAGCAAGAACGTTTTCTTACCTACGTGAAAACCACAACGTGATTTGTCAACTTCTATTTACCCTTCATAAGGACCCTTTTCATCGAATCCGCTCCAACTAAAGTGGGAGAGACAGACACCCGCCAGCCACCTTATGCAACTAGTGCATGTTAGTCGGTGGAACCGGTCTCACGTAAGCGTACGTGTAAGGTTGGTCCGGGCCGCTTCATCCCACAATACCGCTGAAGCAAGATAAGACTAGTAGCGGCAAGAAGAGTTGACAACATCTACGCCCACAACAAATTGTGTTCTACTCGTGCAATAGAGAACTACGCATAGACCTAGCTCATGATGCCACTGTTGGGGAACGTTGCAGAAAACAAAAAATTTCCTACGGTTTCACCAAGATCCATATATGAGTTCATCTAGCAACGAGTCATGGAAAAGAGAGGTTGCATCTACATACCACTTTGTAGATCGCGAGCGGAAGCGTTCAACGAACGGGGATGAAGTAGTCGTACACACCGTGATCCAAATCACCGGAGATCCTAGCACCGAAAGCACGGCACCTCCGCGTTCAACACACGTACGGTCAGCGTAACGTCTCCTTCTTCTTGATCCAGCAAGGGGGAAGGAGAGGTTGATGAAGATCCAGCAGCACGACGGCGTGGTGGTGGATGCAGCAGAACTCCGGCAGGGCTTCGCTAAGCAACTACGGGAGGAGGAGGAGGTGTTGCAGGGAGGAGGGAGGCGCCAGGGCTTATGTGTCCGGCCACCCCTCCCTCCCCTCCCTTTATATAGGCGCATGAGAGGGGGGGAGGGCGCAGCCTTGCCCCTTCCTCCAAGGAAGGGGTGCGGCCAAGAGGGGGGGAGGAGTCCATCCTCCCCAAGGCACCTCGGAGGTGCCTTCCCCTCTTTGGACTCTTCCCTCTCCAAGTCTCCTTGGCGCATGGGCCCTTGGGACTGGTGCCCTTGGCCCATATAGGCCAGGGCGCACCCCCTATAGCCCATGTGGCCCCCCGGGGCAGGTGGACCCCCCCGGTGGACCCCCGGGACCCCTCCGGTGGTCCCGGTACAATACCGATAACACCGAAGCTTGTCCCGATGGCCAAAATAGCACTTCCTATATATAATTCTTTACCTCCGGACCATTCCGGAACTCCTCGTGACGTCTGGGATCTCATCCGGGACTCCGAACAACATTCGAGTTACTGCACATACATATCTTCACAACCCTAGCGTCACCGAACCTTAAGTGTGTAGACCCTACGGGTTCGGGAGACATGCAGACATGACCGAGACGGCTCTCGGGCAATAACCAACAGCGGGATCTGGATACCCATGTTGGCTCCCACATGCTCCACGATGATCTCATCGGATGAACCACGATGTCGAGGATTCAATTAATCCCGTATACGATTCCCTTTGTCAATCGGTATTTTACTTGCCCGAGATTCGATCGTCGGTATACCAATACCTCGTTCAATCTCGTTACCGGCAAGTCACTTTTCTCGTACCATAATGCATGATCCCGTGATCAAACACTTTGATCACACTGAGCTCATTATGATGATGCATTACCGAGAGGGCCCGGTGATACCTCTCCGTCAAGCGGAGTGACAAATCCCAGTCTCGATCCATGTCAACCCAACAGACACTTTCAGAGATACCCGTAGTATACCTTTATAGTCACCCAGTTACGTTGTGACGTTTGGCACACCCAAAGCACTCCTACGGTATCCGGGAGTTACACGATCTCATGGTCTAAGGAAAGGATACTTGACATTGGAAAACTCTAGCAAACGAACTATGCGATCTTATGCTATGTTTAGGATTGGGTCTTGTCCATCACATCATTCTCCTAATGATGTGATCCCGTTATCGATGACATCCAATGTCCATAGTCAGGAAACCATGACTATCTGTCGATCAACGAGCTAGTCAACTAGAGGCTCACTAGGGACATATTGTTGTCTGTTATTCACACATGTATTACGATTTTCGGATAACACAATTATAGCACGAATAAAGACAATTATCATGAATAAGGAAATATAATAATAATGCTTTTATTATTGCCTCTAGGGCATATTTCCAACAACACCTACCATATACCTTCCTCAAAACAGCCACCATACCTACCTATTATGACATTTCCATAGCCATTCCGAGATATATTGCCATGCAACTTTCCACCATCTAGTTCAGCATGACACATTCATCATTGTCATATTGCTTAGCATGATCATGTAGTTGACATAGTATTTGTGGCAAAGCCACCGTTCATAATTTTTTCATACTTGTCACTCTTGATTCATTGCATATCCCGGTACACCGCCGGAGGCATCCATATAGAGTCATACTTTGTTTTAGTATCGAGTTGTAATCAATGAGTTGTAAATAAATAGAAGTGTGATGATCATCATTCAATAGAGCATTGTCCCAAAAAAGGCCAAATAAAAAAAGAAGGCCCAAAAAAAAGAAAATAAATAAAAAGGGGCAATGCTACTATCTTTTTTTCCACACTTGTGCTTCAAAGTAGCACCATGATATAGCGAGTCTCATATATTGTGCTTCAAAGTAGCACCATGTTCTTCATATAGAGAGTCTCATATGTTGTAACTTTCATATACTAGTGGGAATTTTACATTGTAGAACTTGGCTTGTATATTCCAATGATGGGCTTCCTCAAATTGCCCTAGGTCTTCATGAGCAAGCAAGTTGGATGCACACCCACTAGTTTCTTTTGTTGAGCTTTCATACATTTATAGCTCTAGTGCATCTGTTGCATGGCAATCCCTACTCACTCACATTGATATCTATTGATGGGCATCTCCATAGCCCGTTGATACGCCTAGATGATGTGAGACTATCTTCCCCTCCTTTTTGTCTTATCCACAACCACCATTCTATTCCACCTATAGTGTTATATCCATGGCTCACGCTCATGTATTGCATGAAGATTGAAAAAAGTTTTGAAAAAGTTAGAGTATGAAACAATTGCTTGGCTTGTCATCGGGGTTGTGCATGATTTAAATACTTTGTGTGGTGAAGATGGAGCATAGCCAGACTATATGATTTTGTAGGGATAACTTTCTTTGGCCATGTTATTTTGAGAAGACATAATTGCTTTGTTAGTATGCTTGAAGTATTATTATTTTTATGTCAATATAAACTTTTGTCTTGAGTCTTTCTAATCTGAATATTCATACCACAATTAAGAAGATTTATATTGAAATTATGCCAAGTAGCACTCCGCATAAAAAAATTCTCTTTTTATCATTTACCTACTCAAGGACGAGCAGGAATTAAGCTTGGGGATGCCTTATACGTCTCCAAGGTATCTATAATTTTTGATTGCTCCATGCTATATTATCTACTGTTTTGGACTATATTGGGCTTTATTTTCCACTTTTATATTATTTTTGGGACTAACCTATTAACCGGAGGCCCAGCCCATAATTGTTGTTTTTTGCCTATTTCAGTGTTTCGAAGAAACAGAATATCAAACGGAGTCCAAATGGAGTAAAATCTTCGGGAACGTGATTTTCTCACCGAATGTGATCCAGGAGACTTGGACCCTACTCCAAGGTGTCAAAGAGGAGGTCACGAGGGTGGGGGGCGTGCCCCCCTACCTCGTGGGACCCTCGGTGCTCCAGCGGCGTACTCCTTCCTCCTATATATACCTACATACCCCCAAACGATCAGAACAGGAGCCAAAAACCGAATTCCACCGCCGCGACTTTCTGTATCCACGAAATCCCATCTTGGGGCCTGTTCTGGAGCTCTACCGGAAGAGTACCATCATCACGGAGGGCTTCTACATCATCCTAGCCCCTCCGATGAAGTGTGAGTAGTTTACCTCAGACCTTCGGGTCCATAGTTAGTAGCTAGATGGCTTCTTCTCTCTCTTTGAATCTCAATACAAAGTTCTCCCCCTCTCTCGTGGAGATCTATTCAATGTAATCTTCTTTTTGCGGTGTGTTTGTTGAGATTGATGAATTGTGGGTTTATGATCAAGTCTATCTATGAATAATATTTGAATCTTCTCTGAATTCTTTTATGTATGATTGGTTATCTTTGCAAGTCTCTTCGAATTATCCGTTTGGTTTGGCCAACTAGATTGGTAGTTCTTGCCATGGGAGAAGTGCTTAGCTTTGGGTTCGATCTTGCGGTGTCCTTTCCCAGTGACAGAAGGGGCAGCAAGGCACGTATTGCATCGTTGCCATCGAGGATAACAAGATGGGGTTTATTTCATATTGCATGAATTTATCTCTCTACATCATGTCATCTTGCTTAAGGCGTTACTCTGTTTTTAACTTAATACTCTAGATGCATGCTGGATAGCGGTCGATGAGTGGAGTAATAGTAGTAGATGCAGAATCGTTTCGGTCTACTTGTCACGGACGTGATGCCTATATACACGATCATGCCTAGATATTCTCATAACTATGCTCAATTCTGTCAATTGCTCAACAGTAATTTGTTCACCCACCGTAGAATACTTATGCTCTTGAGAGAAGCCACTAGTGAAACCTATGGCCCCCGGGTCTATTCTCATCATATCAATCTCCATCACTTTAATCTTGCTTTGCTTTTTACTTTGCCTTTACTTTTACTTTGCATCTTTATATCAAAAGTACCAAAAATATTATATCTATCAGATCTCACTCTCGTAAGTGATCGTGAAGGGATTGACAACCCCTAATCACGTTGGTTGCGAGTAGCTATCGTTTTGTGCAGGTACGAGGGACTTGAGCGTGGCCTCCTACTGGATTGATACCTTGGTTCACAAAAACTGAGGGAAATACTTACGCTACTCTACTGCATCATCCCTTCCTCTTCGGGGAAAACCAACGCAAGCTCAAGACGTAGCAAGAAGGATTTCTGGCGCCGTTGCCGGGGAGTCTACGCAAAAGTCAACATAGCAAGTACCCATCACAATCCCTATCTCTCGCATTACATTATTTGTCATTTGCCTCTCGTTTTCCTCTCCCCCACTTCACCCTTGCCGTTTTATTCGCCCTCTCTCTCTCTATCCTCCCTCTCTTTCTCCGTTTGCCTCTTTTTGCCCGTTTGCTTCTTGTTTGCTCGTATGGTTAGAATAGTTGTTTATTTATTACTAAACAGAGAACATAAGATCTATGGATCCTCATCCACTTTCTAATATTTTTAAGAGGTCCAATTATGATAAACCAATTGCTAGTGAGTTTTGTGCACTAGATTATCTTTATGAAGTTTTGCTTGAATTTCGTGAATCTGAAAAGTGTGATGAATTACCTCATGAAGCGATTCAAGATAGATCTTTGAATAGAAAGCATGATTTCAATGATTCTATTATAAATTCTATTAATGTCAATTGTGCTAATAATATGCAAAACCCTAAGCTTGGGGATGCTAGTCTTGCTATGTCCTCTACTTGTTGCAATGATCATGATTGGGGTGATTCTTCTTTTGATCTTGAAAATTTATTTAAACCCCATGATGAATATGAGATTGATTATAATGTTTGCAACAATATTGAAAGTGGGTTTGGAGGAATGTCTACTTTAGATCCCACATATTTGGAGAATGTTCAATCCTATGAAGTTTTTGATAAAAGTGGGTTTGGAAAGGTCACGACTTTAGTTAATGTTAATCCCACTATTTTGGAAGAGTGTCAACTTTGCATGCATGTGGATCATGTTGAAAATATTTTATGTGATAGCTATTTTGTTGAATTTGATTATGATCCTACATGTAATTATTATGAGAGAGGAAAATATGGTGGTAGAAATTTTCATGTAACTAAATTACCTCTCGTTATGTTGAGATTGCTATTGTTTCTTTCCACTTCCTTGCATATGCTAGTTTTTGCTTGCCTTGCTAAATATTTTGCCTATAAGATGCCTATTAATAGGAAATATGTTAGACTTAGATGTGTTTGTCAAGTGTTTTATGATGCTCTCTTTGTGCTTCAATTCTTGTCTTTCTTGTGAGCATCATTGAAATATTATGCCTAGCTTTAAGGCTTTAAAGAAAAGCGCTTGTTGGGAGTCAACCCAATATTTATCCTTGCTGTTATTTAATAAATAAATTATCTAGCCTCTGTTTTTTTGTGTTTTTTGTGTTTAATTAGTGTTTGTGCCAAGTAGAACCGTTGGGAACACTTGGGGAAAGTCTTGTTGAACTTGCTGTAAAAAACAGAAACTTTAGCGCTCACGAGATCTGCTGTCATTTTTATTTGGAGATTGATATTTAGTTAATTCTTTTTGAAGATGATTAATAGATAAATTATTCACGTCCAGAAATTTATTTTAGAATATTTAGGGTTACAGATCTTGCGCTAGCTACAGATTACTACAGACTGTTCTATTTTTGACAGGTTCTGTTTTTCGTGTGTTGTTTGCTTATTTTGATGAATCTATGGTTAGTAAAATAGTTTATAATCCATAGAGAAGTTGGAATACAGTAGGTTTAACACCAATATAAATAAAGAATGAGTTCATTACAGTACGTTGAAGTGGTCTTTTGTTTTCTTTCGCTAACGGAGCTCACGAGTTTTCTATTTTGAGTTTTGTGTTGTGAAGTTCTCAAGTTTTGGGTAAGGATTTGATGGATTATGGAACAAGGAGTGGCAAGAGCCTAATCTTGGGGATGCCCATGGCACCCCCAAGATAATCCAAGGACACCAAAAAGTCAAAGCTTGGGGATGCCCCGGAAGGCATCCCCTCTTTCGTCCACTTCCATCGGTAATTTACTTGGAGCTATATTTTTATTCACCAACATGATATGTGTTTTGCTTGGGGCGTCTTGTATTATTTGTGTCTTTGTGTCTTATTGTGCCACAATCATCTTTGCTGTACACACCTTTTGAGAGAGCCATCCATGAATTAAAATTTGATAGAATACTCTATGTGCTTCACTTATATTTTTTGAGCTAAGTAGTTTTGCTCTATGTGCTTCACTTATATCTTTTGAGCGTTATAATTTTGCTCTATGTGCTTAACTTAGATCTTTTAGAGCACCGTGGTGGATTTGTTTTAAAGAAACTATTGATCTCTCATGCTTCACTTAAATTATTTTGAGAGTCTTATTAGCATGGTAATTTGCTTAATAATAATATGCTTGGTATTCAAGATTTGTGAAACTTTCTTTTGAGTGTGTTGAATACTAAGAAAAGATTGAAGCATGATAATTGTTTTGAGATATGGAGGTGATAATATTAAAGTCATGCTAGTTGAGTAGTTGTGAATTTAAAGAATACTTGTGTTAAAGTTTGTGATTTCCATAGCATGCACGTATGGTGAACCGTTATGTGATGAAGTCGGAGCATGATTTATTTATTGATTGTCTTCCTTATGAGTGGCGGTCGGGGACGAGCGATGGTCTTTTCCTACCAATCTATCCCCTAGGAGCATGTGCGTAGTAATTTGCTATGATAACTTCTAGATTTTTGCAATAAGTATATGAGTTCTTTATGACTAATGTTGAGTCCATGGATCATACGCACTCTCACCCTTCCACCTTTGCTAGCCTCTCTAATACCGCGCACCTTTCGCCGGTATCATACACCTACCATATACCTTCCTCAAAACAGCCACCATACCTACCTATTATGGCATTTCCATAGCCATTCCGAGATATATTGCCATGCAACTTTCCACGGAATGGCTATGGAAATGCCATAATAGGTAGGTATGGTGGCTGTTTTGAGGAAGGTATATGGTGGGTGTATGATACCGGCGAAAGGTGCGCGGTATTAGATAGGCTAGCAAAGGTGGAAGGGTGAGAGTGCGTATAATCCATGGACTCAACATTAGTCATAAGAAATCATATACTTATTGCAAAAATCTAGAAGTTATCAAAGCAAAGTATTACGCGCATGCTCCTAGGGGGATAGATTGGTAGGAAACGACCATCGCTCGTCCCCGACCGCCACTCATAAGGAAGACAGTCAATAAATAAATCATGCTCCGACTTCATCACATAACGGTTCACCATACGTGCATGCTACGGGAATCACAAACTTCAACACAAGTATTCTTTAAATTCACAACAACTCAACTAGCATGACTTTAATATTATCACCTCCATATCTCAAAACAATTATCATGCCTCAATCATTTCTTAGTATTCAACACACTCATAAGAGAATTTTATTATTCTTGAATACCTAGCATATTAGGATTTTAAGCAAATTACCATGCTATTTAAGACTCTCAAAATAATCTAAGTGAAGCATGAGAGTTCATCTATTTCTTCAAAATAAAACTCCACCATGCTCTAAAAGATATAAGTGAAGCACTAGAGCGAATGACAAACTACTCCGAAAGATATAAGTGAAGATCAATGAGTAGTCGAATAATTATGCAACTATGTGAAGACTCTCTAACATTTAATAATTTCAGATCTTGATAATTTATTCAAACAGCAAGCAAATCCTAACAAAAGAAATTGACGCTCCAAGCAAAACACATATCATGTGGCGAATAAAAATATAGCTCCAAGTAAAGTTACCGATGAACGAAGGCGAAAGAGGGGATGCCTTCCGGGGCATCCCCAAGCTTAGGCTTTTGGTTGTCCTTGAATATTACCTTGGGATGCCTTGGGCATCCCCAAGCTAAAGCTCTTGCCACTCCTTATTCTATATTCCATCCAATCCTTACCCAAAACTTGAAAACTTCACAACACAAAACTTAACAGAAAACTCGTAAGCTCCGTTAGTATAAGAAAATAAATCACCACTTCAAGGTACTGTAATGAACTCATTCTTAATTTATATTGGTGATAAACCTAATGTATTCCAACTTATCTATGGTTCATACCCTCCGATATTACTCATAGATTCATCAAAATAAGCAAACAACACATAGAAAACAGAATCTGTCAAAAACAGAACAGTCTATAGTAATCTGGATCAAACGTATACTTATGGAACTCATAAAATTCTCAAATAAATTTCTGGACCTGAGTAATTTATCTATTAATCATCTTCAAAAATAATTAACTAAATAGGACTCTCCAAATAAAAATGGCAGCAATTCTCGTGAGCGCTAAAGTTTTCGTTTTTTACAGCAAGATCAACAAGACTTTCCCCACGTTTTCCCAACTGTTCTACTTGGCACAAACACTAATTAAACACATAGAACCACATCTAAACAGAGGCTAGATGTATTATTTATTACTAAACAGGAACGAAAAGCAAGGAACAAAAATAAAATTGGTTTGCCACCCAACAAGCGCTATCGTTTGACGCCCCTAGCTAGGCATGATGATTTCAACGATGCTCACATAAAAGATAAGAATTGTAACATGAAGAGAGAATCTTGAAGAATATGACTAGCACATTTAAGTCTAACCCACTTCCTATGCATAGGGATTTTGTGAGCAAACAACTTGTGGGAACAATAATCAACTAGCATAGGAGGGTAAAACAAGCATAACTTCAAAACTTTAAGCACATAGAGAGGAAACTTGATATTATTGCAATTCATACAAGCATATATTCCTCCCTCATAATAATTTTCAGTAGCATCATGAATGAATTCAACAATATAACCAGCACCTAAAGCATTCTTTTCAAGATCTACAAGCATAGAAAATTTTCTACTCTCCACATAAGCAAATTTCTTCTCATGAATAATAGTAGGAGCAAACTCAACAAAATAACTATCATGTGATTGAAAATTAAGATCAAGATGACAAGGTTCATTGTTATTATTATTCTTTAAAGCATACGTTTCATCACAATAATCATCATAGATAGGAGGCATGCTTTCATCATAATAAATTTGCTCATCAAAACTTGGGAGGCTAGAAATATCATCTTCATTAAACATAGCATCCCCAAGCTTGGGACAAACATTAATTGCAGCAAATATATTCTCAAATATGTCATCCTCATCAAACATAGCTTCCCCAAGCTTGGGCCTTTTCATATCATAAGCATAATCACTCTCATCATTAATAGTATGGATAGCACCAATAGTATAGCAATTATTATATCCTTCCAAGCAAGTGCCAAAAAGATTTTCAAGATCATAAGAAGTATCATTATCTTCCCAATCATAATCATCACAACAAGAAATAGGCATAACGAGATCATCATCAAGTGTATCATCTTCATTTTCATGAGGCACAACGATAATAGGAGCAACTTTATTTGGGAGCGATACCTTTTTACCTCTCTTCCTTTTTCTTTTCTTCTTCTTCACCTCATGTGTGGGTCCAATCCTCTTTTTGGAGCTCCTTATTAATTAGATTGGTTGAATAGAAGGCTCCTCCTCGTTACCTGATTCATCATAAGAAATAATAGGAGGATATTGGGAAGTCTCTTCCCTTTCATTAGTATTCTCTTCATCTCCTATTTGTTTTCTTTTCTTTATGTAATTGGCAATATAAGGATTTTCAATGCAATTCACCGCACAATACATATAAATCTCTTCCAGATCAATATCAAGGAATTTCTTGAGGTTATATTCTGGAATATGCTTAGTTTGACGCTTCAATTCTTCATAACCCAAAAGCAAACTTAGTTCATTATAATGCGCAAGGGAAATCAAGTCATCAAAATTTTTGGACACGATTCGATCATGAAACAATTTGCATTTGATATTTAAATGACCATGTTCATTGCAAAGTTCACAAGTACGGTAAAGATATTTTGAATTTTCAGCACTCACATCAAGACTTTCTTGCAACAATTTAGTTTCTAAATACTTATGCCTCTCGCAATATCTATCTTCCCTATTTGGTGCGTACTTGCAAACCCAATGCACTCCACAAAAATTGACATGTTTATAGGAGGCATTTTTATCATAACTAGTGCAATCATCATTAGCATCATGGATACTCAAATAATTCGTACTAACAACATTGCAATCATGCTCATCATTCCCAGATTTAGTGCCAAACATTTTATAGATTTCTTCTTCTAGTACTTGAGCACAATTATCCTTTCCATCATACTCGCGAAAGATATTAAAAAGATGAAGCGTATGAGACAAACTCAATTCCATATTTTCATAATTTTCCTTTATAAACTAAACTAGTGATAAAACAAGAAACTAAAAGACTCGATTGCAAGATCTAAAGATATACCTTCAAGCACTCACCTCCCCGGCAACGGCGCCAGAAAAGAGCTTGATGTCTACTACACAACCTTCTTCTTGTAGACGTTGTTGGGCCTCCAAGTGCAGAGGTTTGTAGGACAGTAGCAAATTTCCCTCAAGTGGATGACCTAAGGTTTGTCAATCCGTAGGAGGCGTAGGATGAAGATGGTCTCTCTCAAGCAACCCTGCAACCAAATAACAAAGAGTCTCTTGTGTCCCCAACACACCCAATACAACGGTAAATTGTATAGGTGCACTAGTTCGGCGAAGAGATGGTGAAACAAGTGGTATATGGATAGTACATAAAGGTATTTGTAATCTGAAAATATAAAAACAGCAAGGTAACTAATGATAAAAGTGAGCGTAAAGGGTATTGCAATGCTAGGAAATAAGGCCTAGGGTTCATACTTTCGCTAGTGTAAGTTCCCTCAACAATAATATCATAATTGGATCACATAACTATCCCTCAACATGCAACAAAGAGTCACTCCAAAGTCACTAATAGCAGAGAATGAACGAAGAGATTATGGTAGGGTACGAAACCACCTCAAAGTTATTCTTTCCAATCAATCTGTTGGGCTATTCCTATAAGTGTCACAAACAACCCTAGAGTTCGTACTAGAATAACACCTTAAGACACAAATCAACCAAAACCTTAATGTCACCTAGATACTCCAATGTCACCTCAAGTATCCATGGGTATGATTATACGATATGCATCACACAATCTCAGATTGATCTATTCAGCCAACACAAAGGACCTCAAAGAGTGCCCCAAAGTTCTACTGGAGAATCACGACGAAAACGTGTGCCAACCCCTATGCATAGGTTCATGGGTGGAACCCGCAAGTTGATCACCAAAACATACATCAAGTGAATCACGTGATATCCCATTGTCACCACAGATATCCACGGCAAGACATACATCAAGTGTTCTCAAATCTTTAAAGACTCAATCTGATAAAATAACTTCAAGGGGGAAACTCAATTCATTACAAGAGAGAAGAGGGGGAGGAGAAACATAAGATCCAACTATAATAGCAAGGCTCGCGATACATCAAGATCGTGCCAAATCAAGAACACAAGAGAGAGAGAGAGAGAGAGAAAGAGAGAAAGAGATCAAACACATAGCTACTGGTACATACCCTCAGCCCCGAGGGAGAACTACTCCCTCCTCGTCATGGAGAGCACCGGGATGATGAACATGGCCACCGGTGAGGGATCCCCCCTCCGGCAGGGTGCCGGAACAGGGTCCCGATTGACTTTTGGTGGCTACAGAGGCTTGCGGCGGTGGAACTCTCGATCTAATCTCCGTTCTGGAAGTTTTAGGTTATGTAGGTATATATGGGTGCAGGGAGTACGTCGGAGGAGCCACGGGGGCCCCACGAGGTAGGGGGCACACCCTAGGGGGGTGGGCACGCCCTAGGGGGGTGGGCGCCCCCCCCCCACCCTCGTTGGCAGCCCGTGTCTCCCCTGACGTGCACTCCAAGTTCCCTGGGTTGCTTTCCTTCCAAAAATAACTTCTCCAGTTGATTTCGTTCTGTTTCGACTCCGTTTGATATTCCTTTTCTTCGAAACACTGAAATAGGCATAAAACAACAAATCTGGACTGGGCCTCCGGTTAATAGGTTAGTCCCAAAAATAATATAAAAGTGGATAATAAAGCCCAATATTGCCGAAAATAGTAGATAATATAGCATGGAGCAATCAAAAATTATAGATACGTTGGAGACGTATCAGGGGGTTACCGGAACCCCCCGGGGAAACTAATGGGCCTATTGGGCCCTAGTGGAGAAGAGGAGGGCGGCCAAGGGCAGCCGCGCGCCCCCTTCCCCCTAGTCCGAACTGGACAAGGAGGGGGGCGGCACCCCCTTTCCTTTATCCCTCTCTCTCCTTCCCTCTCCTCTCCTACTCCCACATGGAAGTGGGGAGTCCTACTCCCGGTGGGAGTAGGACTCCTCATGGGGCGCGCCTAGGGTGGCCGCCCCCTCCCCCTCCTCCACTCCTTTATATACGGGGAGGGAGGCACCCCTTGGAGACACAACAATTGATCTCTTGGATCTCTTAGCCGTGTGCGGTGCCCCCCTCCACCATAATCCACTTCGATAATATCGTAGCGGTGCTTAGGCGAAGCCCTGCCTCGGTAGAACATCATCATTGTCACCACACCGCTGTGCTGACGGAACTCTCCCTCAAAGCTCGGCTGGATCGGAGTTCGAGGGACGTCATCGAGTTGAACGTGTGCATAACTCGGAGGTGCCGTGTGTTCGGTACTTGATCGGTCGGATCGTGAAGATGTACTACTACATCAACCGTGTTGTGCTAACGCTTTCGCTTTCGGTCTATGAGGGTACCTGGACACACTCTCCCCTCTCGTTACTATGCATCACCATGATCTTGCGTGTGCGTAGGAATTTTTTGGAAATTACAATGTTCCCCAACAGTTAGTAACATAAAGATGTGAACTATTGGTGTTAAATCACATGGCGATGTGAACTAGATTATTGACTCTAGTGCAAGTGGGAGACTGAAGGAAATAGGCAATAATAAAGTTGTTTTTTATATTTCCTTATATCATGATAAATGTTTATTATTCATGCTAGAATTATATTAACCGGAAACTTAGTACATGTGTGAATACATAGACAAACAGAATGTCCCTAGTATGCCTCTACTTGACTAGCTCGTTAATCAAAGATGGTTAAGTTTCCTAACCATAGACATGTGTTGTCATTTGATGAACGGGATCACATCATTAGAGAATGATGTGATGGACAAGTCCATCCGTTAGCTTAGCATAATGATCGTTTAGTTTTATTGCTATTGCTTTCTTCATGACTTATACATGTTCTTATGACTATGAGATTATGCAACTCCCGAATACCGAACGAACACTTGGTGTGCTATCAAACGTCACAACGTAACTAGGAGATTATAAAGATGCTCTACAGGTGCCTCTGATGGTGTTTGTTGAGTTGGCATAGATCGAGATTAGGATTTGTCACTCCGATTGTCGGAGAGGTATATCTGGGCCCTCTCGGTAATGCACATCACTATAAGCCTTGCAAGCAATGTGACTAATGAGTTAGTTGCGGGATGATGCATTACGTAACGAGTAAAGAGACTTGCCGGTAACGAGATTGAACTAGGTATGGTGATACCGACGATCGAATCTCGGGCAAGTAACATACCGATGATAAAGGGAACAACGTATGTTGTTGTGCGGTTTGACCGATAAAGATCTTCGTAGAATATGTAGGAGCCAATATGAGCATCCAGGTTCCACTATTGGTTATTGACCGGAGATGTGTCTCGGTCATGTCTACATAGTTCTCGAACCCGTAGGGTCCGCACGCTTAACGTTCGATGATGATTTGTATTATGAGTTATGTGATTTGACGACCGAAGTTTGTTCGGAGTCTCGGATGATATTATGGACATGACGAGGAGTCTCAAAATGGTCGAGACGTAAAGATCGATATATTGGAAGGCTATATTCGGACATCGGAAATGTTCTGAGTGATTTGGGTATTTTTCGGAGTACTGGAGAGTTACGGGAATTCACCGAGGGAAGTATTGGGCCTTCATGGGCCTAGTAGTGGAAGAGAGGAGGCAGGCCAAGGTGGGGTGCGTCCCCCTAGCCCAAACCGAATTGGACTAGGGGGGCGGCCCACCTTTCCTTCTCTTCTTCCTCTCCTTCCTTTCTCTCCTACTTGGACTAAGAAAGGGGGAAACCTACTCCTACTAGGAGTAGGAATCCCTCCTTAGGGGGCGCCCCTTGTGGCCGGCCCTCCTCCTCCTCCCCTCCTTCATATACGGGGGAGGAGGGCACCCCATAGAGATACAAGTTGATCTTTTAGCCGTGTGCGGTGCCCCCCTCCACAGAAACACACCTTAGTCATATCGTTGTAGTGCTTAGGCGAAGCCCTGCGCCGGTAACTTCATCATCAATGTCACCACGCCGTCGTGCTGACGAAACTCTCCATCGGCCTCAACTGGATCAAGAGTTCGAGGGACGTCATCAACCTGAACGTGTGCAGATCGCGGAGGTGCCGTGCGTTCGGTACTTGGATCGGTTGGATCGCGAAGATGTTCGACTACATCAACCGCGTTACTAAACGCTTCCGCTTTCGGTCTACGAGGGTATGTGGACACACTCTCCCCGCTCGTTGCTATGTTTCTCCTAGATAGATCTTGCATGATTGTAGGCAATATTTTTTGAAATACTACGTTCCCCAACAATTCCATCTATTGAGTTTTTGGAATTTCTTCCTTCTTCACGGTTGGTGAAGACGACCCCTTGAGTGAGAACTTGTTGTGGCGGTGCGGTGGATGAACTTGAAGCACCTCATACGCGAGTAGACATCCTTGTAAACATCTACAAAACAGTTTTTCAGTCCAATACAATTAAACAATATTGATCTTATGGTAGTCACAACATCATACTCCTCTAAAAACTTCAATGAATCCAAGCCAAAATCAAATTTGGATCAATATCCTAGTCATGGCAATGCTAGGCTTGAAGAACATGGATTCGTGAAAAATAAATTGGGGATCAGAGGAGAAACATATTGTAGATCGATCACACAAAATGATTTGAACCCGAATCGAACGAGCAAAGAGATCGGGTGAAGTTTTACTAGGGTTTGGAGGAAGAAGAAGAAGAAGAAGAAGAAGAGATGGGGTGATTTTCCTTCTTTCTCGGGCTTATTAGAGCCGCCAGGGGTCAAAACGACCGCCCATATGAGCGCAAGTGCTCGTATGAAACGACATCATCTACCCAGATAACTTACCTATGCCCCCGCATACCTCATATGACCGCTGAAATGGGCGGCGCCACCTGTATGGAACGTCGCTGAACGCTCTGGTTATTTTCTTCTTCTGGCCGGGGAAGTTATATGACCACTCGAATGGGAGGGTACGCCCGTTTAGAACGCCGTCAAATGCTTCAGACTCTTTATGTTCTCTCCGAAAGTTTTAAATGACCGCTCAAACGAGTGATGCGGTCGTTTTAAAGGCTGCCTTTTGATATGTTTCTTCTGAAACATTTCTTTTTCTTTGTTCTCTTCCGAGGTTAGTTCAAAAACAATACATAGGCATATTTCCAAGCTTTGAAACATTAATACAACATAAAATTCACCTTGCTCATAACAAAGCCTTCATTAGAACAACTCTTCCAAACTTACTTCTTCATAAAGAACTTCAGTCACTCTTTAATTAAAACAAAAATAAAAACTTATTTGTCTACTTTATTCGCGTGGGTTGCCTCCCACGAAGCGCTTGTTTTTTGCCGGATAGCTCGACCGTAGTGGTGATCAAGGTGGTGCAAACACACTGAGACCATAGCTTCTGGCATTCACAATGATGCCTTCTTCAGTGTAGGTCTTGTTTTTCTTTTTCCTGAGGAATGACTCACAAATGGATCTTTAGCCGGTAAGTCAAATCTCACATTCCCCTCAAACACATTTATCACAACTTTAATAGTCCTTAGAAAGGTCTACCAAGAATTATTGGAGCAATAGGATCTTCATGCATATCTACTATCACAAGATCAATCATGACATGGCAATCATTAATTTGAACTATAACTCCATGCTTAATGTCTACTGCCTGAGTAAAAGTATAATTAGTCATATTCAATATAATCTCAGTATTATCATGAGGACCTAGACGGAGACTATCATAAACAGATTTGGGGATGGAGACACTAGCCCCTAGATCACATAAAGCACTAAATTTATTCAATCCAATCTAAATCTCTACCGTTGGTTCAAAAGCATATTCTTGCTTAGCCGACAACTTACTGTAAACCTTCTACCTTTCATCATCAAGTTCACGTACCTTAGCTGCACTTGTTCAACAAAAACATTGTATACCTTGTTATTAGTTACCTCAGGTAGTGGATCCTTCATTGATATCATCTTT
Source organism: Aegilops umbellulata (assembly GCA_032464435.1). Taxonomy (NCBI): domain Eukaryota; kingdom Viridiplantae; phylum Streptophyta; class Magnoliopsida; order Poales; family Poaceae; genus Aegilops; species Aegilops umbellulata. The sequence goes on along the minus strand of CP136060.1, from coordinate 514,180,696 downwards.
ACAAAATCAACGACGGTATAATTGTACTCTGGCACATGGCTTGTGTCAAGCATTTCGATCTTCTCTTTGTTGCTTCTCATCATTCTAATATCTTCAACTGGGTTGGGTTCCGGTTTACCTGCAAACTTGGCTAAGATTATTGTTTGACTCTCTACAATTTTAGCCACATGTGCTTCCATATTGTTGGATCTTCTTTCATGTATCTGCACATCATTTGTTAGTCCAACAATCTTACTGGTCAATTAACCAAGTAAGTGATCATAATTCTTCAACATACTCTTGAAGTTTCCATTCTGCTCAATTTTACTACTAATAAAAAATTAAGAGTTACTTCAAGAGTATTTCTATTGCTGCTATTAACTCCAATAAATTATTTGATGCTCCTCCATTACTAGGATAAGGGAGTCTGGGAGCATAACAATTATTCTTCCAATTGGTTTTATAGCTACTATGAGCAATAAAATTCACATCACTAGTTTCTTCAGTAGTGATGGCATTTATGTTTACCTCTTCTTTACCTTTCATCATGGAGATAAGTTGATCAAGTTTAGCTGTCAACTCCATGCTACTTTCTTCAATGGCATTCACCCTCTTGGTGGTGACTCTTTCAACATGCCATTGGGCATGGTTCTCTTGCATATCAGCAAGAAATTTCTTGACATCTTCTATGGGCTTTCCCATGATTGTTTCTCCTGCAGCTATATCAAGCATAGTTTTTGACATGTGATTTAAACCATTATAAAACATCTGAATGATTAGCCACTCCTACATTCCATGATTGGGACAGTTCCTTATAGCTTCTTTCATTCTATCCCATGCAAGCACTAGTGGCTCACGTTCTTCCTACTCCCATGTAATTGCATAATCTTTGCAGGTGGACAAAACTTATATAAAAATTTGCTGCAATAATCAGCTCAAGTGATATTGCATCTAGGAAGAGCTAGAAGCCATTCATTTGCTTTCCCTCTCAAAGAGAAAAGAAATAGACGCAACTTTAAAGCATCGGGATCATAATCTCTAATGTGTGTCATGTTGCACAATTCAGTAAAATTATGCAAGTGCATATCGGCATGTTTAGAAGCAGATCCTCCAAATTGGTCATGTTGGACCATGGAAACTAAGTTATTTCATCTCATACTCAGTGGCTGCAACCTCAGGCTGTGCTACAGGTTCACACATGAAGTTGTTGCTGGGAGTAGCGAAACTCCCAAGATTACGAGCCATGGTAAAAAAATTTCTCAACTGACAAGACTCGCAACAAAACTAAAAGTAAAAAAGAAAAACTAAAACTGAAACTTAACTATAACAAGAATTCTAAACACAAAGACTAGGAATACTAAATTCTTCCCTGACAACGGCGCCAAAAAGGCTTGATACCTGCTTTTATTGATCTGGTAACGGAACAGGAAAATGTATCATGCACCTATTTTCCCAGAGGTGACCCTGGGTTATCGAAACCACGAGAGGAAGATTCCTTTGAAGCAATTGTCTCTAGCATCATCTTCGCCGATTCCAGCAAGCCAAAATGTTGTTCCAGCCAAAAACCTATGCAGCAAAATCCATGGCGGTGGCCGCCGCCGCCCGGCACTATCTTTCCCCTGTTGCAGCAAATCGGAAACTGGTTCCCGCAAAAAAAATCAAAAGTGGCTCCAGCAAAAAGTCAAAAAATACAGCAACTTACCGCAGCCATCGCCGTCGTCGCCCACCACTATCCTCATCGGTTGAAGCAAATCCACCCGCCGGTTGTAGCAATTCCCCCGCCGGCTCCAGCACACGGGAAAAAAGGATGGCGTTTCTCTTCATCAAAAGGGGAAAACAGTGGTAGGGCAACCACTGCCATCAGAGGATACAAAGAAATTAAACTAGGGAAAGGGGTGGCCATGACTGGCTGACAACGCGTCTCCGATGGCAGAGGAAAGAAAATAAACTAGAGATGCTTGTTCGTGACTCTCGTGCGCGACCGGCGCAGTTTTCAGCCGGTCCGCCGGTGCGAAACGTTTCCCTAAATCGAACACACTCGTCCGCTCGACCAACCTCAACGGACAAAAAGTGGAAAAAAAAACACGTCCTAACGGTAGTTCGCTTTTTTTTTAGTATACAACGGTAGTTCGCTAGAAATCACCAAATTCTGACGTTCCGCAGTTAGCTTTTCCGTTGATAATTGGTTGTTTGGGGGATTCGTGGACAGTGCACGTAAAGCCAAGACGGATCGCATGCAGTTGGCAGTCCGAGCACAGGTCATGCCGCCCACAGGCCATAACGAGCGTCCGGCTTCACGCACGGGGGCGTTGCTCCTCGCCATAGTGTCGACATCGTGGACTCGTCGTACCTCCGCGTCCCGCCGGGACAAAAAGCAGCCGGGTCACACCACACCTCGCGAGCCACTGATGACCGGGCCCCACGCACATACGACCCACTCGACCACGGCCCTTACCGGGCCTACCCGCGGCGCTGGTCCCGACCGACGGCGGCGGCATGGGGATGACAACATCCTCCCCGCGCGCCATGTGTTTGTTGCTCCACGTCGCATGCAAGTGCGGCCGCGTGCGCGTTTAAAAAGTCCACTCCCTTCCTCGAACTGGATCGAGTAATCCGCCGACTGTTCTCGACACCAGCACAGCAGGGTCGGATCATTCTTATCAGCGGCACTGGCCCTCATGGCGTTCTTCGAGGTGAGCGTCTTCTTCTTCTTCTTCTTCTTCTTCTTCTTCTTCTTCTTCTTCTTCTTCTTCTTCTTCTTCTTCTTCTTGCCGCGTTGTTCTACAGAATCGTGAGGCGAAATTCGTTAGTTTTTGGTGATAATCATGCGATTCCTCCGTTGGTTGGTGTGATGGCAGGAGATGGAGTCGCACTACGTCCCCTACCTCCGCACCCACCTGCACCACTTCGCAGGTACTACTACATCCATGCATGTGCTGTTTATGTTCATTTCCTCATCGCTAAACCCATCGTGGGAGCTCGTGATTCTGACGCGGCGGGCACCGCTTGGCCGGCGATGGCAGCGTCGGTCTCCGCGGCCAGCTGCGAGGAGGGGGCGGGCGCCGGCAGCGACGACGAGTGCCGCGACGAGCCGGCCGCGCTCAGGCTCAAGACGGTGGCCGTCGCTGCCATCCTAGTCGCCGGCGCGGTCGGCGTCGCGATCCCGCTCGTCGGCGGCAGGAGGCGCGGCGGCGGCGAGGGCTCGTCCTCCGGCGGCGGGACGTTCGTGCTCGCCAAGGCGTTCGCGGCGGGGGTCATCCTCGCCACCGGGTTCGTGCACATGCTGCACGACGCTGAGGAGAAGTTGTCCGACCGGTGCCTCCCGGACACGCCCTGGCGCCGGTTCCCCTTCCCGGGCTTCATCGCCATGCTCGCCGCGCTGGGGACGCTCGTCATGGAGTTCGTCGGCACCCGCTTCTACGAGCGCAGGCACGGCGAGGAGGCTGCCGCGGCGGCCACAGCTGGGCATGACGACACGACGGCTCTGCTCGAGGACGGCGCGCTCGCAGGTGTCGCTGCCACCGGGATGAGCGGCGACGACAACAAGCATGACGCCATGCACATAGTTGGGATGCGCGCGCACGCGGCCGCGCACCAGCATAGCCATGCGCACGGCCATGACGCGTGCGATGGAGGAGCCGTGTACGACGCCCACGCCCACGGGAGCGAGGAGAGGCCGTCCCAAGCTCGTCACGTGGTTGTCTCGCAGGTACGGACAGATTAATATGTTTGCCTGTTCTTAATATATAGCCACAATTTTGTTTCCGCGTCCGTCCGCGGAAGGGGTCAGTTCATGGACACAAATGTCGGAGGCCATCATCCAACACTGCTTGTATATATTTTAAACATTTTTTCAATAAACTGGATGAAATTCGTGAAAATCGGTCGATATTCATCAAATTTCGGATTAAAAATAGCACAAATCATTCATACATAATATGCAAATTAAGTCTAATACAACAATATCTCAAATTCGACTAGATTTCGGATGTCCAACAAGTTTTTCATCAATGGATCATGTCGTTCCAAACATACTCCCCCTTCAGTTTCATTCAACAATGTGTGCACGTAAATGGCCGTCTCTCTGTCCTGTGGTACACCACGGCAGCGCGTGCGGGCTATATATAATCTGTAGACCAACATTGAGAGACTGTATCAATCAACAAGTTGAGCAAAAGCAAGCAAAACTTACGATCTCGTCCGCCATGGAGGTCGGGGGGGGGGGGTACCTTGGTCCAAACGGCTCCAGGGTGGGCAGCTCCATCGTAAAGGCGAGCGGGCGCGTCGGTGATGGTTGCGGACGTCCAGCAATGCCTCTGTGACGGCCGGAGACGTACAACAACGGCAGCGGAGGTGCAGGGTGCGGATGTAAAGCAAGGGGGAGAAGGAGTGGAGTGGAAAGAAATGGGACTGGGAGGGAGGATTGGGTGGGCCGAGGCTGTCGGAGTCTTGCGTGCTGTCCGGACTCCCCCAAACCTCCCCCCACTTTGTCTCCAATTTGCTGGAGAAGAGGCGTTCCGACCACGCCGCGGACCGATACATGCGGGTGTTGGATGACTTCAACGGTCTGAACAGCGCGGTCCGGACGGATGCTGGCGGGTCCGCCTTGGAGATGTCCTAAGGCAGGAAAGTTCTACTTAAACACATGTCACATCTTGTATGCAACTCAAAATTTCAGAATCTAATAACATCGTAAGTCAATCTCCCAATGAAATCCAGTTACCCCAAAGATCAGAACAACTTGAAATTCACAAAATCGTTGTATTCTTGCTACCTTCCATATGCAGGTTATATAGCAATGTAAACACATATATAGTAGTATAGTACACATGTTTAGTCTCTTATGTTCGAATTCTGGCCAGTGCAATTTCCATTGCTTTAACTTAAATGTGCTATCTTGATAGATGTTTTTCAGTTTGAAAATCTGCAAAGTATATGCTAAGTAGTGATATTCTGTATTGTTTGCAAGATTCTGGAAATGGGGATTGTATCGCATTCGGTGATCATCGGGCTCTCTTTGGGCGTTTCGCAGAGCCCATGTACCATCAAACCTCTTGTTGCTGCTCTCTCCTTCCACCAGTTCTTCGAGGGTTTTGCCTTGGGTGGCTGCATTTCTGAGGTAATTGTCCGCTTCATTTCCGCTTTATGGTTAGCAGTTCCTCACTTGAAGGTGGCACTCATGAGCCCTTCATGTCAATTGCATCAACTCATTACATTTTGCATGGACAAATGCAGGCTCAGTTCAAGAATTTCTCTGCACTCCTGATGGCTTTCTTCTTTGCTATCACAACACCTGTTGGGATCGCCTTGGGGGCGGGGGTCGCATCGTTCTACAACGCCAGCAGCCCCAGGGCATTGGTGGTGGAGGGCATCCTTGATTCAATGTCGTCCGGAATACTGATCTATATGGCATTAGTGGATCTCATTGCTGCTGATTTCCTTAGCCGGAGGATGAGCTGCAATCCGAGGCTACAAGTGTGCTCATATGTTGCCTTGCTTGTTGGGGCTGTTGCCATGTCAGCACTTGCTATCTGGGCTTAGTGAGTATTCTTGAAGAAAGGTGCCTTGGGACAAGTTGCTTGGCGTTCAATGCGCTGGGAGTTTTCCCTAGCTGCCAGTAATTGAGGCCTTTTATTTCTCTATCCATTCTTATCATTGTGGTGGGCCGTGTATGTTATACGCGATAGCAAGAAACAACGATGAACCAAGAAATCAACCAACGGGGACACGAGATTTTAACGTGGAAAACCCTTGCGGGAAAAACCACGGGCGCCAGCCAGCAAGACTTCACTATATCGCGGGTGAGGTTACAAACGCCGGGGGATTTCCTCAATGCAACATATCCCTTACGGCGGCTTACAAGAGGTATTTATAATAGGTGAACCCTAGTCCAACTCGGTAACAACTCGTACCGTACCTCTTGGGCTAGACAGTGATACCAACTAAGTTCGAGCAAAGCTCAAACTTAGTAACAGGAACTGGCTTTGTCATCATATCAGCAGGATTATCATGAGTGCTGATTTTGCATACCTTCAGCTTACCTTGTGCAACAACATCACGCACATAATGGTATTTGACGTCAATGTGCTTTGTTCTCTCATGGAACATCCGATCCTTAGTAAGGTAAATGGCACTCTGACTATCACAAAACAGGTTAATGCAAGTATCACCTCCACAAAGCTCAGCAAACAAACCTTTCAGCCAAACAGACTCTTTGCATGCTTCAGCAATGGCCATATATTCTGCTTCAGTGGTAGACAGGGCAACAACTGGCTGCAACGTCGCCCTCCAACTCACAGCACAACCACCTACCGTGAACACATAACCTGTGAGGGACCTCCTCTTATCCAAATCGGCAGCAAAATCTGAATCCACATAGCCAACGAGTCCCTCATCAGTCTTGCCAAACTTCAAGCAAGCATTGGATGTGCCACGTAGGTACCTGAAAATCCACTGAACAGCTTTCCAATGTTCTTTACCAGGATTAGCCATGTATCTACTAACCAAGCTCATAGCATATGATAAATCAGGACGAGAGCAAACCATGGCATACATCAAAGAACCAACAGCACTAGAATATGGCACTCTAGACATGTACTCAAAATCCTTATCCGTACTAGCACATTGTAAAGCAGACAATTTGAAATGAGGAGCAATGGGAGTACTAACAGGCTTTGCATCATGCATGTTAAAACGACGAAGAACTTTCTTAATATAATTCTGCTGACTAAGAAATAACAAACCAGAATTTCTATCTCTAGTAATCTCCATACCAAGTATTTTCTTAGCAGCACCAAGATCCTTCATCTCAAACTCACTACTCAACAATTTCTTCAATGTAGTGATTTCTTCCTTGCCCTTGGCAGCAATCAACATGTCATCAACATATAGCAGCAAGTATATAGGTGATCCATCGACAAACTTAATGTACACACAGCTATCAAATTCAGACCTCTTAAAGCCATGTGACAACATAAATGAATCAAACCTTTTATACCATTGACGAGGAGATTGTTTCAAACCATATAAGGACCTTTTCAACTTACACGCAAAGCCCTCTTTACCAGGCACTATGAACCCTTCTGGCTGGTCCATGTATATCTCCTCCTCCAACTCTCCATGTAAAAATGCAATCTTCACATCTAACTGCTCAAGCTCAAGATCATGCATAGCAACAATACCAAAGAAAGTACGAATAGAGCTATGCTTCACAACCGGAGAGAAAATATCATTGTAATCAACACCTGGCATTTGACTGAAACCTTTTGCAACTAACCTTGCCTTATACCTTGGAGGCTCACTAGGAGATAAACCCTCCTTTCTCTTGAAGATCCACTTACAACGAACGGTCTTCTTTTTCTTAGGCAAGCGAACAACATCCCACGTACCATTTTTCTCAAGTGATTGCATCTCCTCTTGCATAGCGGAGACCCACTTCTCGCGATCACCTGAACCAACTGCTTCAGTGTACGTGGATGGCTCATTGTTGTTCTCCACCTGTTCAGCACAATTAAAAGCATAGTGAACAATATCACACTCCTCAATTAAACGTGGACGAGGTCCACAATTCCTCTGAGTACGTCGAGCAGCAATGGACTGATTTTGTGGCTGCAAGACAATGGGTGAGTGCTGAACAGTATCATCAACAATATCTTCAGTTTCATTTTCTTTATTATCAACGTGCTCCACCTGCACGCTAATTTCCTCCTGCTCATCATCAGAACTAACAGGCGAAACATCAGTAGGCAAACTGTCATTAAACATAACAGATTCATTGAAAACAACACTTCTGCTCATGAAAAACTTTCCAGTGACAGGATTCCATAACTTATATCCCTTTACTCCAGAACCATATCCAACAAACATACACTTAATGGCTCTAGGTTCTAGCTTTCCATTATCAACATGAGCATAAGCAGTGCAACCAAAAACTCTCAACTCTGAATAATCAGCAGGTTTACCTGACCATACCTCAATGGGAGTTTTCTTATCAAGCGGAATAGAAGGTGACCTGTTAATCAAGTAGCAGGCGGTGGAGGCTGCTTCAGCCCAAAAACGCTTGTTCAGCTTAGCGTTTGATATCATGCAGCGAGCTCTCGAGATGATGGTTCTATTCATGCGCTCAGCTACACCATTCTGCTGCGGAGTGTATGGGATGGTGTGGTGCCTCACGATGCCTTCTTCCCTGCAGAAGTCATTAAACTCATGCGAACGAAACTCACCACCATTGTCAGTACGAAGCAATTTAACCTTCTTTTCAGTTTGCTTCTCTATCATAATTTTCCATCCTCTAAAAGCAGCAAAAGTTTCATCTTTACTTTTCAGAAAATATGGCCACACTTTTCTAGAGTAATCATCAATAATAGTGAGCATGTAGCGAGAACCAGCATGTGAGGGCTTACGTGACGGCCCCCATAAATCAGCATGCACATAATCAAGTATACCTTTTGTGGTATGTATAGAAGTAGGGAATTTTACTCTCTTGTGCTTACCAAACACGCAATGCTCACAGAACGGTGTCTTACTCATGGTGCAGCCATGCAGCAGGTTCCTCTTCATCAATTCTGCCATACCAAGTTCACTCATATGTCCAAGACGCATATGCCACAGGTTAGTCTTACTTGGTTCATTATCAGAAATAGTAGCAGCGGCAACAGAACCATGTAAAGTACTACCTCTAAGGACATATAACTTAGCAGAATTCATATCACCAACCATGTAAATAAGGGAACCTTTTGATATCTTCATCACACGGTTTGAGCCGATGTGCTTATACCCCTCAACATCAAGTGTGCTAAGGGAAATCAGATTTCTGGCCATGGTTGGGATGTGCCTCACGTCCGTCAAAGTGCGGATCATACCATCATGCGTCTTGATTCGAACGGAGCCTCTGCCCACAATCTCACGTGGGTTATCATCTCCCATACGCACGACATCTCCACTCTGCACAGGCTCATATGAACTAAACCAATCTCTGTTAGTGCAAATATGAAACGAGCATGCAGAATCAAGAATCCATTCATCACGACCAACAACACAACCAGCAAGAACAACAAGAGCATCGCCGGAATCAGAACTTTCACCACCGGCTGCAACAGAGGCGTTACCAGCTTCAGTTTTATCTTTCGGTTTATACGTACCGTTTCTTTTCTCCTTGTTATGCAACTTCCAGCAATCATCAATGGTATGATTAGTTTTCTTACAATACCTGCAGAACTTATCTTTGCCTCTAGACTTCGAACGGCCTCGACCGTCCTTGCTCTTGTCACGGTTGTAGTTGTTATAGTTCTTTTGCTCAGGTCTGCCACGAACCTGCAACGCTTCGCCCTTGGATGACGATGCGTTAGACTGTACCATACCTTTCATCTTTTCCCTGGTTTGGAGAGCCTCATATACTTCCGCAAGGGTTAGTGTATCACGGCTCAATAATATGGTATCTCGCAGATTTGTAAAAGAACTAGGTAATGAAACTAGCAGCAGAAGAGCTAGATCCTCATCCTCATATTTTACCTCCATCGACACTAGGTCGGCAACGATCTCCCTGAAGACCGATATGTGGTTCATCACGGAACCACCCTCCTGGAGTTTGTGCATGAACAACTTCATCTTCACGTGCATCTTACTGGTAAGATCTTTAGACATGCAGATCGACTCCAGCTTGAGCCACAGCGCGGCGGCGGATTTCTCTGCCAGCACCTCTTGCAAGATATCATTAGAAAGATGAAGTTGAATCAAAGAGAAAGCCTTACGATCTTTGCGCTTCTCCTCGGCAGTCCACGTGCTCGGTGCCTTTTCACCGAACGCATCTAGCGCCTCATCCAGATCCGAAGCTTGGGCGAGAAACGCCCTCATCTTCACTTGCCACAGCGAGAATCTCGTCTTGTAGTCCAGCATCGGTAGATCAAACTTCATCGATGCCATCGCAAAACCCTAATCTGCAACCAGGGCTCTGATACCACTTGTTATACGCGATAGCAAGAAACAACGATGAACCAAGAAATCAACCAACGGGGACACGAGATTTTAACGTGGAAAACCCTTGCGGGAAAAACCACGGGCGCCAGCCAGCAAGACTTCACTATATCGCGGGTGAGGTTACAAACGCCGGGCCGAAGTTGCCTTTATCTTTATTTCTTCTAGGAATTTGGATCACCACAAAAATAACAGTGTAAGTTCTCATTGTGGTGGTAGAGAATTGAGGCTAGTTTATTATAAGGAGTTTTTGAGTCTCCCCAGTCTTTGCAGATGTACATTTCATCCTCAATTTTAGATAAGAGGACATGTCCGTCCCCAAGTATAATCTTGCATATACATTAATGAGGATCTCCCGAAAGCCGCTTCAATTGCTTGAATCTAATGGCAGGTTCTGTTTGAAATGAGGATGGTTATGAACTCACACGCCAGTCTTTTGCCCGCACCTTGTAGCGCTCTTTTGGTTGTATATGTGGAATGAAGGTTACTGGGCTTGCCCAACTTGAATGCCAATCGTATGAACAGTGAATATGATGCAGCAGAAACTTTTCGTTCTTTTTGTGTATTGCAACTACCAGAATTAGCTTACAGGATTGACCAATGTGTGAACCGAAGCAGCTCGCTGATACTGTTGTTGCTTTTCTTTTTAGAAAAGGAGGATAACCCCCTGATACGACCCGTTGCAATATAAATACCAAGGTCGTTGATGTTTTGGCTGAAGCCTGTGTTCTCCGGAAAAACGTTGCAGATACAATGGAGCACCTTCGTCCAAGTTCTACGGCCGTACACACTGATGTGTTGGAGAGCATGTGCATATGCAAAAAGGAGAGACATGCTAAATTTGAGATGTCATCTGCTTATGGATTAGACGTGCATGCTTCAAGAGGAAATCTAGGGAAAAAATACTTTAATTATTTTAGCAAGACACGTTCAGGAGGAGGCATCAAGGAGTCCACAACTCATCTTGAGTATTTCCTTAGGATTTGCTACTTGAAGATGAAAACAAGAAGATTATTGTTTATTTTCCTGCCGGGCAAGGAAACTATCAACGTAAGGAGGCAGTTTATCTAGGAGTTATTTAGTTTGAAGGATGTTGGCTGGGGTCCACCAACAAAAGAATAAATCAAGCCGTCGCATGCATGCACGAGAGCTAAAGTAGTTTTACTTTCCTTAAATATACCAAGTCGGTTTAGATACGCCTAGGTGTTACGTTTACGTGAGGGCTTGCTTTCCAAGTTAGGTAGGGTGTGCGGCTAAAGCCAATCGATTGTATTTTGTGAGGCTAGGTTATTTTCTAGGAAATAGACAGATGTGTTTTCAAGGGTAGACACCCGTATTAAGTTTTTGAGGTAGCTTTAGAAAATCTTTTTGTTGCGATTTCTGTGAGAAAATTGTTTTGCGCGTGAGGTGCCGTCGTTCAGATTGTTTCTCTCGTGCTGAGCCGCAAGGTTCAAAACCTCTACTTCGTGTACATCGCGTGCCTCTGACTCTGGAAGATGCATGCGGCCACTTTAATATATTGTTTGTTGCTGGACTGCGGATTCATTTGTACACCACAGTCAATCATCTATGTCTTTAATTATAATATTATAGATTTTTCCTGATGACTTGAACTGCACCATATGTAAAACTTGATAAGAATTTCTGACTTTAGTTGAAACTGCACCATATTAGTACTAAAAAAAGTTCAAATATATGGACCTCGGTATTTCACACCATGGATAAAATAATAACTTACTCAATACGTTTATCATTACTATAAATTCAGAAAAATGTCAGGCTGTGATACACTTTCCACAACCATGTATGACGCGTGAGATTCCCTTAACCACACGTCTTCCCTTCCGTTGCTAGAATGCAGCAATAAATTTCAGTATTTTTCAAAGGAGAATAAATTAATATCAAGCATATCTCATTTCACTAGTAAAAAAGGGGGCAACGGTCCAGGGTGGGTTAGCCCATTAGTCTCGGTTCAATCTAGAACCGGGACCAATGGGGGCATTGGACCCGGTTCGTGAGCCCGGGGGGCCGGCCGGGCCACGTGGGTCATTGGTCCCGGTTCGTCTGGACCTTTTGGTCCCGGTTGATGGGACGAACCGGGACCAATGTGCCTGGCTCCTGGCCCACCACCATTGGTCCCGGTTCGTGGCATGAACCGGGACCAAAGGCTCCCATTTAGTCCCGGTTCATGCCACGAACCGGGACCAGTGGTGCCGCCTATATATACCCCTCGCGCCGGAGCAGAGCACTGAGTGCTCTGTTTTTCTGGGCCGGCGAGAGGAGGGGCTTGTGGTGCTCTAGCTCACCTCCTATGCACATGAGGTGTTCGATGAAATGCACGAGCCACACTAGTTAAGCTTTCTCCTCTCGAAGCTCGACCTCAAATCTCCATTTTCCTCGAGATTTGTCTAGATTTAGCGGTCTGTCACGCCCCACCCCTGTCTTCACCGCCGTCGATCACCCGCGCGATCTCATCACGGACACCACCGTGGTGAGCCTCTTGCTCTTATCTTCTTTCTGAAAGGAAAAATATTCTTACTTATATGTTTAGATAGATACTTGTATCATTTTCTTACTTTTATTATTGCATCTTATATAGTGCGATGGTTTTGGTATCCGCCCCCGTCGGCCCTCGTCCTGTCTATGATTCGGATGTGGTATATATATTAATCTTTATAACTATTGGTTCATTTATTGTTTATGATAATTATGCGGACCAACGTGACATAGATTTTATTTATCTAGGATGTATGTGAACCGGAAATTCCAACCGACCCTATTGTCGAGAGGTTAAATTTAGTTGAAGAAGAAAACAATTTCTTGAAGGAAAAAATAAAAAAATTGAGGAGGAGAAGATGATATTGGAGTTGCATGTTGCGGATGTCGTCGATGATCACAAGATGTACATTTCATCAATTTTAGATAAGAGGACATGTCCGTCCCCAAGTATAATCTTGCATATAGATTAATTAGGATCTCCCGAAAGCTGCTTCAATTGCTTGAATCTAATGGCAGGTTCTGTTTGAAATGAGGATGGTTATGAACTCACACGCCAGTCTTTTGCCCGCACCTTGTAGCGCTCTTTTGGTTGTATATGTGGAATGAAGGTTACGGGGCTTGCCCAACTTGAATGTCAATCATATGAACAGTGAATATGATGCAGCAGAAACTTTTCATTCTTTTTGTATATTGCAATTACCAGAATTAGCTTACATGATTGAGCAATGTGTGAACTGAAGCAGCTCGCTGATACTGTTGTTGCTGGACTGCAGATTTATTTGTACACCACAGTTAATTTTGTCGAGATACAGTTTATTCATCTATGTCTTTAATTATAACATTATAGATTTTTCCTGATGACTTGAGCTGCACCATATGTAAAACTTGATAAGAATTTGTGACTTTAGTTGAAACTGCACCATATTAGTACTAAAAAAAGTTCAAATATATGGACCTCGGTATTTCACACCATGGATAAAATAATATAACTTACTCAATACGTTTATCATTACTATAAATACAGAAAAATGTCAGGCTGTGATACACTTTCCACAACCATATATGACGTGTGAGATTCCCTTAACCACACATCTTCCCTTCCGTTGCTGGAATGCAGCACTAAATTTCAGTATTTTTTAAAGGGGAATAAATTAATATCAAGCAGATCTCATTTACACCCAACCTCTGCATCAACAAGATGCCTAAAAACATCCAGGATGCACACATCCAAAAGAGAAAATAAGACTCCGCCACAGTGACCAATCACCTGCAATAGCAGCACTTTAACCACCACTAAAGACAACACCTGGATTGCAAAGGAGGTTCTTCAAAAGCAACGCCTCCCAGAAGGAAACAAAGCACAAGCTTTGTCATTGCGCGATAAAAAATCTTAGGTTTTCACCATGGAGAAAGACCGGGTTCTCAAAACAATGCCTTCAACAAAGTCACTATGAGGCACAACAATAAAGGACAGACTTTGGGTTCTCACCCTGAAAATCATGACTCGGTACTTAGAGGAGCACCACCAACAAACAAACCTTCCTATGCTGCTGCCCCTACTTGGGGAGGCCACTACTGCAAGTCACGTACCACCAGGCTCATAGGAACTCATGTCCGGTCTGGACGAGAACATATCCCGTAAGCCAAGTCTAAAAAACAGACTATGAAGCAAAGTCTTCATCGCATCCAAGACTCCACTTTCGCCACCTGCAGGTCCTTCAATCACACCATGGCATTCTCCGCATGTGTTGATCCCTTGAAAATCTTTGTACAAACATGTCCCAAGGTGTCAACAGAGCCAGAGCTTCACGATACCCTGGTGAACCTGGTTATGCTGATGTTGCGGGTGTACATGACCGCCCCCTATCAAATCAGGGTGTCCAAAGATAGCCATATGCTCCAATATTTGTTTTCCTTCGAAGAATAAGTCTGGAACTCACTGATGGCCAGATCAAAGTGGACCGACCGCAAGTAGATCGGTGGCTTCGCGCGATGACCACTAGGGCCACCACCTAGTCCTTTCCCTCCATCTAGCTCAAAACCGTCCTGCCACAGCCCACACCAGCCGCCAGAGTAAGATGGACCCAAAGGGACCAACTTGAGCACAATGCAGGTCCAGGAGACGGCACTGCCGATGGAGCAAACGCATGGTCGTACATCCACTGAGTCGTTGCCAAGGGAGCGCACCCCAGGGGGCTCGTCTCCTCGCATCAAGGGCAGCCGCTGCAGGACCAACCAACGGAGAGGAGGCCATGGCCACCACGCCATTGGACTTCCCTCCCCCAAGATGCGGAGGGGACAACCACCAATAACGCATCAGAACAGTGCGGAGCCACCACCGGACGGATGGATCTGGCCCTCATATCGACGGATTTGTGGCCAAGGAGGCAACAGGAGCACGGCGGGCGGCCTGGAGCTAGAGGTGAGGAGAAGAGGATCCAGGGGGAGTACAGAGTGGGGAGTGGAGGAATCATCCCCGCGCCCGCCAACCGCCGGGGCTTTTCCTGGCGGAGGAGGCGAGAGGGAGGACAGGGAAGGAAGGAGTCCTAGGGCCGGCGGCTGGGAGTGCCTCCCGTGTCGCCCAAGACGCGGGGGCCGGGCGACCGCTACATGTTATGCTTCTATAATGATGAAAATACATTAAAAAAAACTTCGTTTCCTTTAGAAGTTAAACACGATTTCTTACTGAGTATCGTTCCCTTTATCAAAGATATTTTAACAGGTTCGCAATTTTCCATAGAGAAACGTTTCAAAACACTCCCCGTGTATTTCAACTCCCATACGAAGGTTCAAACATGTCTTTCATGATAGAAGATAACCAAGCTTTCACTTCTACCAATGACTTCATCATTGCAAAAAGCAAGACCAATATTAAAATATATACAATATAGTGCAAAACAGTTTACACTTACGTTTGTAGATGAACGCCTTTATATCATTGATGTGAATCTTGTTACAAGACCATAATTCCATTTATTGAAATAGCAAACCCTATCATTATTTCATTTCCCTAAATTTCATGCCAAAGAGTTCCCACAAAGCATATATCCCTTTGTGTAAAGAGTTAGATATGAAGTTGTAAAATTCTACGGAAAGAAACCTTGTATACAAAAATCCACTTACAACCTATGAGTTCCCAGTTGTTTGAATTTTTTGCTTCCCTCACTGCTTCCACCCGCAGTTGATACTCGTAACTTTAAGCCCTTGTATATGACTTTAACTTTTCTAAAACATCTAATTCATTCTAGAGAGAAGTGCATATTTTAACCTCGAACTCTTGCCCTGGTCTAATTTACAACCCCGAACTCCAATACCGTCTAAATTACAACCCCCAACTCTGAAAACCGGCTAGGATTCAACCCTCCCCTCTCTATTGACCGGTTTTGACCAGTCAACAGGTCCAGTCAGCATGCCACGTCAGCAAAAAGTATTTAAAAATTGAAAAAGTTAAAATTTTGATTTTTTCCCAAGAGGATTATAAAAAAACTGTAAAATTAAAAATTAAAATTTCTAGAAAAAGTATTTTCCAGAAAAGTTAAAATTTTGATTTTCCCCCTGAAAATTACAGAAATTTTTTTCTTAGTTTTTCGCAATTTTTTTCCGGAAATTTGTCTTTTCATTTTTCTGGACTTTTCCTGATCTTACAGATTTTTATTTTCTTGAAATTTTGAATTTTTTCTGACGTGCCATGCTGATTGGACCCGTTGACTGGTCAAAACTGGTCACCCCTGGTCAAAACCGGTCAACAAGAAGGGGAGGGTTGAATCCTGACCGGTTTTGAGAGTTAAGGGTTGCAATTTAGATGGTATTGAAGTTCGGGGTTGTAAATTAGACCAGGGCAAGAGTTCCGGGTTGAAAAATGCACTTCTCTCTTCATTCTATAGTTACACCTGAACTCAAAATCTGCAAAGTCTGTTATTTAATACCCAACTGGACCAAAGGCACCAGCAGGTACAAAATCAGGGCGCACGGAGGCTGAAAAATGGAGAGTTCTAATGTAATTATTTATTATCCTGATAATATAAATTATCTGAATATACTGTAGGCGCCTCTGAAGAAGATGGTACCTACCTTTCTATGTTAAATTAAACGTCAATTCAAATTTCAAAGCGTCCCCGGGCGAAGACCAGACATTGCAACTAAATACAACAGGAAGTGGATCGGGCAATTTTCTAGATAAAATCAACAAAAGGTTAGTTTCAGACTTTACATCCGACACTCGAACTAAATATGACACACAGTGAATCAAGCAATTTTAATGATGGAATCGACAAAAAATTAGAATCAGACTTATGATGCTTTGGACTCCTGATAGCATCTAATAGAAAATAATAGATGTGCTTTACTAGTGCTGATCATTTCAACATTTACAGGAGCAAAGGAACATAAACTCTCGCATGCTCTCTTGTTCGCTATATGTCGAAGGTAAAAAAAGATGTCACTGCATTGACAAGAGGAAAAGAACATATATTCCCTCCCAACGTTTTACGGTATATGATTACATAGTTTGAATGCACGATAAAATTCAACAACACAGGTACAGTAATTGTAAGAGGGCATACACCAACAGCCCAACACAACATTCTAGACAATCACAGACAGCAATCATGGTATAATTAAACTGTAGCTCCATAAAATTAATAGCAAAGGATGTTGCAGCTATGCTGCTACCAACCATAAACACATATATGTTTACATAAGAGGCACTACTAAGTTAACTGGAACAGGTAGCCCCATAAAGTGAGGTTACACTGTACACTCGAGACCAAAAGAGAAGTAACACAACATGAGAAAGATCTAACCAAATAGCTGCCGATATTTCTTGGGACCTATAATTCAACGTTATCTGAAAGGTCAACAATGGAGCAGTGATATGCGAGCCAGATTATCAGTGCCAATCTGCCAATTCCTCTGAGTACAATGGAACATAAGGAAGGTAGGGTAGCACGGAATCATGTTCAAGATAGTCGATGCGCTGCACTTTCCCACTATCCATTTCGTAAGACATGAGTCTTTTGTGATGCCCATAAACAAAGAAAATCATGTTTCGTTGCGGGTGGAGGGCGACAATATGATACTTGCTTCCCAGATGGGCATACTTCACTCGAAATAGATGCATATATCTGACACTGTGCTTCAAGACCCACACTTGACTGTCATAGTCCTCAAGAACCCAGATCGATAGTTTATACTTATCATGTTGATCAGTATTCGCTAAATACAAACGCCCTTGAGACAGATCAATGAACCCATAAGCAGGACCTGTTGTAGGGGCATCCGGATCATCTGGCATAGGAATAACCCTCCAAGTAGTTCCCTCCACATCCACTGCCACCACCGCATCCTCGGCGGCGATCAAATGCAGAAAACCATTGACAAATGCACTTTTAGAATCATGGGCTATCCTAGTTGGGAAGCCCCAACTGCTGTCCTTGTGACTCCAGGCCCCGGTTTCGGACGAGTAGATCTCAACCCCTTTGACGTGTCCATCACTCTCGCAATCATCACCGTCAGGATACCCAGCTATTTCGTGCTCCAGGAAGTGAAACACATGAAAGTGCGAGGAGACAACCGGGTCGAACCCCAAGCGAGCTGTGTGCCACATGCTGAAGAAGCCGGGCAAGACGACCCACTTCTCCGTGGCAGGATTGCACACGACGTAATCAAATGCCCACGACTCAGGGGTCTCGAAGCGGCGGCAGAGGAGCAGGCCGTTGCAGCTGTCCAGAAGGTGGAAGTGATCACAGCCAGGCAGGAAGGGGAGGGAAGGGCGGATACGAGGGCGGCCTCCCGCAGAGACACGGGCGAAATTGCGAACTAGGTAATGGCGCTCGTAGAGGAAGCCGGCGAGTTCTTGAAGATGGTACTGCGGCAGCACCTTGCGGTTGTCGGGGTGGGAGATGATGCCGCGCCACTGCTTGGAGACGCACTTGAAGCGGCACAGCGATCTGTACGGCACACGCGACAGGATCTCGACGAGGAGGTCTTCGGTGAGGCTGTCCGCTGGCTTCCGCCGCTTACCAATGGCCGTGGGGCCGTCCGCCATCGCCGTGGGGAGAGGAGGCGGCCAACCTGCGAACGGGGGCGGAGGAGCAGAGATTGCATCGCCATTGGTGAGGGAAGCAGAAGGGAGGAAGAGATGAATCTACAGCGAACGTAGCGTACGTACCAGCAGCGAAGCGAGTAATTGCGAGGGAGTCCGTCCCCACCGGCGAGGTTTTGGGTGCGCGACGGCGGGGCGAGGTGCTGAGTTAGGGGTCGCGTGGAACTCGAAGACGGACGGAGTGAGGGGCGATGTGTTGCGCTTTTATCTCGGAGCGTCTCCAACGTGAGTACGGGACTCCATAATCGGCCTGAAACACCGTTCCAACGGGCCTTCTTGAACCGTCCCCATTCCTTTTTTTAGGAGGATCAAGAGTAGGATACAAATTGGGTAATAAAAGGCCTTTTCCCTAAAAATAAAAGGAGGATCAAGAGTAAAACATACTAGCATTACTCTAGGGTAGGGATACATTCAGATTTGAAAGGGGAACCTAGACACTCTAGGACGTCTGCAATCAGTAGACACTCTGGGACGCCTGCAATCATGTACTCCCTATATCCAAAAATAAATGACTCGACTTTGTACTGTATGGATCCCCATTCTTCCCGGCCAACGCAGCCATTCCATGTGCCGGTGCATTGCATTTTCTCCCCACTTTTGAGATTTTGTGCGATGCAAATCCTTTTAAGGCCGTTTTAATGTCATATAAGGCATCTCCAACGGCAACCCACGAATTTCCTCCCGCATTCGTCTGCGGGCAGGTGGGACCAATCTGCGGACGTGGATGCGGACCACCATCCAACGTTGCCCGCATATATTGCAAACATTTTTTTTCAACAAACCGAATGAAATTCATGCAAACATGGGCAACTTTCATACAAACTCGACGACATTCATGCAAACACGGCGGTTTTTCATTAGATTTCGAACATTTAGAACAAACAAGAAACCGACCTGACCCTAAACCTAACCTACGGCGGCCGGCGGCCAAGCCGTGTTGTTCTCCATCCACCGTCTCCAAGAGCACTGGCGATGAGACCGATGAAATGAAGCCACGGTCTCTCGTGAGGAAGAGTAACACGGCAGACTGACTGGCCCACATGGGACACAAGGCCCTGCTGTCTCCCGTGCCCTACTCATCCTCGGAGGAGTTTGTGTCTTGTCTGTCGCCGGTGGACGTGAGGTTCACGATGAAAATGGTGCCACCCGCATTGTCGTCGTCCCATCGAGCAATCGGATAATTCGTCGATGGCGCGTATGAGGTGCAGCTGGCTTGGAGCTGCGCCTCGGTTGCCGCCGCTTCCTGGCGAGCGACGGCTTGAGCACGGACGACATCACAGATGGCATGCTACGTCACGATGAAGTTGGGGTTCGCCACCCCTTAGACACACACAGAGAACATGAAGTGCAATGCATGCAAGGTACTTTATCGGTGGTAGGCGTAGTAAGGCTAGTATATGAGTTTTAGGTGTTCCCACACCATCTTTCTACCACCTTGCTCCCTCTTGATAGTGTGGTTGTCATACGTCTAAAAAAACTGAAATAAAACCTTCGAGTCGCCGTAAAACCAATCCTTTGATCTTTTTGAGGGGGAGGGGGGGGGGGTGCAACCATCTCCAAAATAATTATCCAAGGAACCAACAACCTGATATAAATCTTAGCAATCGTCATTAGTTTCACTAACCATATCGTCATCATGCCAAAATTCCATTTAGAAAAAATACACTTTCCACTCGCTGAGGTATGGAGCTACGCTGCTCCGGAGCAATGCTACCAACATGATGAGGAATTGTGCAGCGATCCAGGAGGGCACCGAGGCCAAACACGGGTAATAGTTCTCCGTATGATATTGCAATTGTTCCTGCTGCGTGTGGTTCTGCTTGAAGGCTCTTGTTGTGCTTGACGTTTGATGTTGTCTTTTGGCTATGCTATAGTCTGAACACCGTGAGGTTTATCTTATCTCCGGTAGGTTAGTTTTTGTTGTGCAATCAGGTTTTCATCCCATGATGCGTGTGTCGATTGCGAGCACGTATAGTGGGTTTACTTATAGTAGTTTGAACCGACTTATCCCCTTTCTCGCTTTCGGTAATATCTTGCTCGATCTGGACAAATTGTATTTTCGTTATGCTTTGTAACGAAAAGGGGTTTATGCTCGGTTCAAGAAGTAAAAACTCGATCCCTTCCCCCAACCCCCCATACTAGCTGACCGCTTTCGTCCCCCCTCCGGCGATATCATGGTTCACCCTCGTCGGCTCGAGCTTGGGGCCACGCCGCTCTCTCCCTCCCTCCAAATCGATTGAAATATAACTTTTTATTTGAGAAAAGTATACTTTTTGTCCCTCAACTCTTTGCAGAGTTTAGATTTGGTCCCTCAACTACAAAACCAGACAATCTGAACCCCCAACTCTTAAAACCAGATAAGTTTCATCCCTCCTCTTAATTTTGACCGGTCTTCATGCCCACTCATCCCGGTTTTGACTGATCCATGCTGACATGGCAAAGAAACCACCAAATTGACCTCCTGATTCCCTACTCTCTCTAGTATGCTGCTGCTGGCCTCGACAACATGAGCGCGGCACCAGGAGAGGGGATCGCCGCAGCTTGACCTGCTCATCACCGGGATGGAGCACGTCGCTGTCGTGGCCGTACTGGGGCACCTCGCGGCTATGGTGGTACTCGCCGTTGTCGCCGGCCTTCACGCGTGGTCCATCGCTTGGGTCCAGCGGCGTGGTGAGTAGGCGGAGGCGCGTACCTCACCGCCGAGCGCAGCCCGAACCTCCATCCCTCCCATCGTACTTCGTGTTGCTCGACGCTTGTGACCCCACGTGCCAGCGGCACCGTGTAACTCCCCCGCACGCCTTCATGGGAAAACTCAGGCACGATGAGAAGTCATGGTGGATGCTTGCTGTGCCGTGTGGTGCAGGTCGTGGCCGTGTCCCGTTTGGTCTTCAGGCGTCCGGAGGAGTGGCCAGCACGGACGGTTAAGGAGGAGCACAAGGCTTGCCGGGGATGAGCCTTCGGTGGGGACAATGACAGTCGGCGGTGGCTGCAGGCACACAGGCAGGAGATGTGGCGGACGACAGCAGGTGCATGAGGAGGTGCGAACTCAGATGAAGACTTGGGCGGCGTGTTTAGTGGCCAGCAGGGTGGCCAGCGGTGCGTGGTAGTTAGCACGACCACCGATGATGGCGGCGCTGGCTCATCGACTGACGACACGCTCGGTTGTGGCAAGGTGCAGCAATTGCAAGTCAATTGTTTGACCAGATGTCTACACCGGAGATGGATGAAAAGAAACAGAAATATCGCCACCTGGACATGACCCGGTCAAAACCATGTTGAGTTAGCATGGATACCGCTTTGGTTGAGTCGGGGGGACTAAACTTGTCTAGTTTTAAGAGTTGATGGTGCAGGTTGTCCGGTTTCATAGTTGAGGGACCAAATCTAGACTCACCCAAGAATTGAGGAACGAAAAATACACTTTTCTCTTTGGGTTTGGCTAGGACTCATCTAGATGTGACATAGCTATGTCACATCTAAGTATGTCATCACACAACATCAGCAAAAAACAATTTAAAAAACATTTTGTACAAATCTTGAAGCCCCTAATTATGTGGTGAACTACTTAGATGTGACATCCTTAAAAGACATCTAGATGTGAATTAGTCATTCTGTTTCTCTTTTTATTTCCAGTTAAGCAATGAATAGCAAATGCGAAGAAATATTTCTACTGAATTTGAATCCAGCAAAACTCCTCCAATTATTTGTGACCCGGACAGAAAAAAAGGCCTCTGACCTCGTTAGAGAAGCCAAGGAGAGCTGACCTTCCTTCTCCCATCACATGCAGACGCAGCTCCACCGATTTTAGCTTAGCTTAACCACCAATCACGCGGTCGCGATCCCAACCCCATGTGCTCCCGTCCCGTCTCGCCGACACGTCCCCGCTCGCCGGCCGCCCCCACTGCCAGGCGGCCCCGCCGTCGACATGGCCCCACCCGCCAGCCTCGCCCGTGACCGCCGCGGCCGCAGCGGCGTGCGCTCGTCATTGCCGTTTGAACACTCGAGCTCGCTCGCCAGTCGCCATTAGCACCACTAGTAATAGCACGCCGCGGCCCCTTCCATTTTCCACACGCATTCGATCTCCCTCTCCTCGTGGCGGCGTCGTGCGCGCGCGCGGGATTCCCTCTCCTAGATCTCGGAGGAGGACGAGATGAGGGCGACGCGGCTCCTCGCGGCGGCGGCGCTCCTCGCCGCGCTGCTCGCGGTCTCGGCCGCGGCGGGCGCGGCGGCGAAGCTCGATCTGGACGAGGTGGACGACTCGGAGGTGCTTGAGGCGCTGCTGGCGGTGGACGACGAGGAGGACGCGGCGGCGCCGCCGGGCGCGGGCGCGGGCGGGGGCGGGGGCGCGGAGGCGGTGCGGCGGACGCAGTCCATGGTGCTGGTGCTCGACAACGACAACGCGGCGCGCGCCGTGCGGGACCACCCGGAGCTGCTGCTGCTCGGGTACGCGCCCTGGTGCGAGCGCAGCGCCAAGCTCATGCCGCGCTTCGCCGAGGCCGCCGCGGCGCTGCGCGCCATGGGGAGCGCCGTCGCCTTCGCCAAGCTCGACGGCGAGCGGTTCCCCAAGGCCGCCTCCGCCGTCGGGGTCAACGGCTTCCCCTCCGTGCTCCTCTTCGTCAACGGCACCGAGCACGCCTACACCGGCCTCCACACCAAGTGAGCAAGCTGGCTGCTCAGCTGCCTTTGATCTGCTCGACGAATTGACTAATAAGGCTTTTGTCTTTCTTCTTGACAGGGACGCGATAGTTACTTGGGTTAGAAAGAAGACCGGCACGCCAGTAATTAGGATTGACTCGAAGGATTCAGCTGAGGAACTTCTTAAGAAGGGCCAGACATTTGCTCTTGGCTTATTCAAGAATTACGAGGTATGCGAAATGCTTGATGCAGATGTTTAATTTGCAGGTCATGCTTTGCTCTTCTGGATAAAAACTTGAGAATTTTGTTGAACTTTGTTTATTCATATCCATTTTTTTACAGGGAGCCGACCATGAAGAATTTGTGAAGGCAGCGACTGCTGAAAACGAAGTACAATTTGTAGAAACCAGTGATAGGAATGTGGCCAAGATTCTTTTTCCAGGGATTGCATCTGAAGAAAAATTCCTGGGCCTTGTGAAAAGCGAACCAGAGAAGTTTGAAAAGTTTGGTAAGTATCTAATATGCAGATGTTCCATTTTTTTCTCCTTATTTGCATTCTGGCCTTGCATGCCATGATTTGATGAGTAACTTATTAATTGGAATCCTTACTCATTACTGAAAGATGCTCAAAAAGAAAGATAATGCTGGGTTAAGCTTCAATGCCAGCTGCTCATGCTTATCCATTTGGTGTACAATATAGTTATTGTAAGTGTAACAGTCATAAATTTATGATTTGTCCAGTAACTCATGTAATGCCATTTTACAGATGGAGCATTTGAAGAAAAGGAGATATTGCAGTTTGTGGAGCTTAACAAGTTCCCACTAATTACTGCATTCACTGATTTAAACTCAGCTAAAGTCTACTCAAGCCCAATTAAGTTGCAGGTTAGTACTCCCAGCCTTTCTTAAATATTAACAAGCGCACCTTGGATATACATCACATTCTTCCCTAGTGGATTGAACTATGTAATAAGCCTTATAACTGTAAAGTGATCGTAGGACATTATATATGTCCTCTTGGTCTTTTACATGGTTAATTTGATTTAGTTTCTGCAAATTTGTTTTCTAGGTCTTCACCTTTGCAGAGGCTTATGATTTTGAAGATCTTGAATCTATTGTTCAAG
The DNA here is from genome assembly GCA_032464435.1 of Aegilops umbellulata. Lineage (NCBI taxonomy): Eukaryota > Viridiplantae > Streptophyta > Magnoliopsida > Poales > Poaceae > Aegilops > Aegilops umbellulata. The sequence goes on along the minus strand of CP136060.1, from coordinate 514,156,387 downwards.
AGGTGGCCAGAGGATTTAAGACAAAGGTGTGCAGTTTTGATATAAATAGATAGCTGCCCTCTGCTCTGTCCATTGTTGTCATATCATGCAAAGGACTAAAACAGTTCTCTCTGGCACTGCAGATAATGTTTATATATGTGGACATTGCTGAAGAAAACCTTGCAAAACCATTCCTGACTCTTTATGGCCTTGAAGGAGATAAACCTACTGTACGTTCATAGTATTATGAATCTCATTCTGGAGTGATGTTTCCATATTATATAATATCTTCTTTCCAGTAGATGCTGGTGTGCACATGTGTGCATTATGGTGGTAGTTGTTTCCGTATTGTTTGACGATATAGCCTGTTGCTAAAACTATAAAGTTTACCAGGTTACAGCATTTGATACGAGCAAAGGTACTAAATATCTGTTGGAGGCAGATATTAACGCGAAGAACCTAAAGGTAATGCGTTGTTTATTTGATTTTATGGTATGTTACTTGAGGCAAATTGATTAATTAGACCATGCATTGAATAACAGGAGTTCGCCTTAAGCCTTTTGGATGGTACACTCCCTCCATACTTCCGCTCAGAACCAATACCACAAGAAGTAAGCTTTAATTTTGAATCTTGCAAGTTAATGTGTCAGGATTCAAAGTCCCTAAGCAGTCTAACTGAAATACAACTCATGTTAAGATGTGAGCAACATATGAACTTGTTACTCCTGACATGCATACTTAGTTTTTGTTCTTAATAAGATCTGTTAACATATAGGGAATGCTGTGAAGATTTTGTAATTAGTATTCCTGGCATGTCTACTTAGCCTTTGACCCCTACCCACCATTTTGCAGAAGGGACTTGTTGAAAAGGTTGTTGGACGTACATTTGATTCTTCTGTCCTGCAAAGCCCTCACAATGTTCTCCTCGAGGTATTTGATCTTACTCATAGTTATTTATCTGTAATTTTGTATACTCTAATACTCATGATTCGTCATTTTTCAAACTATTTTTATTTCTATCCAAGATCTCACACCCCTTTTTACATTGAAAATCATAGGCTCATGCACCTTGGTGTGTTGACTGTGAAGCCATCAGTAAAAACATTGAGAAGTTGGCCAAGCATTTCAGTGGTTTGGACAGTCTTAAATTTGCACGCATTGATGCTTCGGTGAATGAACATCCAAAATTGCAGGTAATTCAATCCTTTTGTTGTACCATCACATATGCCCACAACATAGAGATCAAATACTTTCAACCTTGTACCACAGTCATGCCATCCATTAAATTATACTACCTATGTAGCAAAATATAAGACGTTTTTGTAGGCTAAACTGGTCTACAAAAAAGTCTTATATTTTGATACGGAGGGGGTAGTTCTCATTGAAGTATTGGCATTATGTGCTATTAGTTAATATATAAGTGCCTTGAGAAAAGAAAATCATATGAACGAGATTACTTTCGATACGTTCACGTTATCTGTTGGATTGCTGATTTAATTAACTATTGTTGGAATTATGTCCATTGAATTACCACACTAAGTGTTCTTTAGACAATTTGTGAAACTTTAAATTAGATTGCTCTAAAAAGTAATAAGTAACTGTTTTTATGAATTTATAAGCTTTGGACCGTGCATAGTTACATCCATGAAATTTATAACTAAGCCCATAACAATGTGTGTATAACACATGAATATTGACATACACGAGGGTGAGTTTGTTTATTGTTTACTGCGAATGTAAAATATTGATGTGGAGTTTGTTTGTTGTTCCCCGCAAAAAAAGCAGAGTTTGTTGTTCACTGCAAATGTGGCCATGCATGGACTTCAAAGATAGCTCTGTGAATAAAGAATAAGCAGAAAAATGACTTCTATATGTTGAAGATGAGGTTCTGGTGGAATCGCTGCCACTTATATGTTAAACGCTATTGGGAAGAAAAGCTTAATAAGTGACATAAAGGAATGAGTGATAATTGGGATGTTCATTAAAGTTAAATTTGTGAAAAGAGATCTGAAGTTTTTAAAATCCTTTGCTTTTGACTGCTGGAACCTGGAAGCATAGTTTTTTGCCATTCTGCTGAATGAATTGATCTAATAAACCCGTAATGATCCATCAAGATCAAAGGTAAAACTTTAGCTTACAGTTTCCCATGGTTTCTTACAGGTAAACAATTACCCCACACTCTTGCTTTATCCTGCTGAAGACAAGACCAACCCGGTACGTCTGCTGAAACAAATTCAAACACGCCATGAGTTACCCTTTGCCACGTGTTAGTGATATATTGTTGCTCTCCTTTTGGAAATGCAGATCAAACTTTCAAAGAAATTAAGCCTGAAAGACATGGCGAGATTCGTCAAGGAGAAGCTGCAGATTTCGGACGTCGAGATTAAGGAGAAGCTCCAAACTCCTGACGTTGAAACAGTAGCGGCCGCTGACAATGTCAAGGATGAGCTATAGTTGATTGCTCGTTCAAGCATGCTGGGCGCGTTGAAGGAAAATGACAGCATATTTGGGTTGCTATGGCATGACCATGGAGCATGGCGTTATAGAGAAGGAAATAGAGTAGGGGTTGGTCATGGTTACACAGTAGACATCTAAAATCAAACATATATGATGATGTACCACATGTTCTAACACGTCGGTTGGCAATGTATGATGTACCACATGTTCTGAATTAGCTTGTTCATGTATTATATAATGAAAATAATAAAATCAGGAACTCTAATATCAGATGTTGCATGAATATCGAAGCTCAAGCAGATTTTCTATAATGTTGGATATGTTGGATGAGAATGATCGCAATTTATGTTACAGTACTATTATTGGTTTCAAAATTCTTGTGAGTTTGGCTTCGAAGTTGAGGACTGCATTAGGGTTCTTCTGATGCAAAATGTTTTGGTCAAGTTAGTTTGTAGCAAAATTTTGAAGGTACAAACAAATAGATCACGCTTATAATAAGAACACTGAGTTCAAAAGCAAGCCAAATTTTGAGTCAGTTGGATAGGCTCAGCTCAAAAGCATGCCAAATTTTTAATTAGATTTGTAGGGCTTTCCCCTCTCCAAAGAGAAGGAGCCCTTCCAGAAATTCTCAGTGGCCCATGAGGGCCAAAGAGGGGGTTTGGAAATAGTTTTCAACCAGCAATTGACGCGCCTCGGTATAACCTCACTAGCTGCGTCATTGCCCCAAGCGCAAAGATGCCTTCTCCCGTTCGCCCACGCCCCCCTCTTATACCCATCTCGCCCCCCGCCACCCCCCTCCACGAGCGAGGTGGGACTAATCGCACAACCAGCAAGCCAACCGACGTACCACCACCTCGCGGACAAGCAAGCCAGGAAGCGAGCGTGGGCCGCCTCTCCACTGGTCTCGTGGCCTTGGGCCCCAATTTCAGTGGGCCTGGATAAGGATCACTGGATCCGGCAGCCGCTCCACTCCAAGGAAAAAAGCTGCTTTCTCCAAAAAAAAAAAATGCTACTTGTGCTCCCACCGGTCAGTGTGGTGGGCATCCGTGCGGTGCGGCCCCGTCATCGTAACACCCGCAGCGCCTCGTGCTCTCTGCTTGTCCTGTCGACCCACCCATCGCTCATTTCCGGCGAGCCACCGCGCGGGGCCGCCGATCTCCGGCGAATCGCGCCGATGCCGCCGCCCGCGATGGCGGCCGAGAAGAGGAGGGCCGCGTACGCGGCCTCCCTCCCGCTCCTCCTCCTCCTCGCGCTCCGCGCCCTCCTCCCCTCCTCCGACCCCCCGGCCCGGGGCGGGGAGGAAACCCTAGCCAGCAGCAGGTACGTCGTGCGGTTCCTCGAGTACCGCCCCGCCGACGACCACCGGGAGTACCTGGAGGGCGGCCTCCCCCGCGAGGCCGGGCCGTGGCGGTGGGTGGAGCGGCGGAACCCCGCGGCCGCGCACCCGACCGACTTCGCCGTGCTCGAGATCCGCGACGCGCACCGGGACGCCGTCTTCCAGGCCGTCCGCGCGCTCGGCCGCGTCCGGGACGTGCACCCCGACGCCAGCCACTCGCGGGCCGCCCTGTCGGCGGATCGGGCGCGGGGCAAGCGGTTCACCGCCATGTCGTTCGAGGAGGAGGGACGCGGCGACGACGGCGCGGTTTCCAGCAATAATGGCAGTTCCTCTTCTGGTGGTCAGAGGCGGAAGCTTCAAATGCGGGTACATTTCTCTTGGCACAGTGCTGCTCATGGTGGAAACATCTACGCATGATCATTTGTTTGATAATTATTAGTAGTAGCTTGCAACCGAACCGTGGTACATAAATATCGTTAGCTCGGAAAAGGAATAGAGCAGTCACATTCAGTGGAATTTAAGGCCATTTTCAACATCATTTATGTTCTTACCGTCAACTTGTTGCGGAAACAATTGTATATGACTAGATTTTTCATTTGTACTTCTATAGTTGCTAAAATTGGTCCAGAATGTTAACCTTCTGGTTTTCTTCTTTTGGAAAAGGACTCCAGAACATTAGCCTTTTGTATATAAACTGGAACTGAAAATGAACGTGCTATGCAGTTTATGCTCTGCTTAATGCTTAAAGCTAGAACGGCTCCCAACTAGCATGATGCTATGGCACTAAGTTGCAACGCCAGAGCGACGTTCTAAACAGTGGATTGTATCATCTAGACACCTCGGATTTTGTGAATTTCCATGCAGCCTGCTTGTTTTCATGTTTTTAGTACCGTAACACGTGTCCTTTGACAGAGACCACATGTGACATCTCTATTTGGAGCTGCACAACTATGGGAAAGAGGCTTCACTGGTAGGAAAGTCAAAATGGCCATTTTTGACACTGGTATTCGGGCAGATCACCCACATTTTCGCAATATTAAGGTATGATATTGAGTAAATTTTGTCACCGGTGATTTTGGTCCAGTATATGTACACAAGAGGTAGAAAAACATGAATCTGGAGGAAGTTAGGCAAACAATTTTGCTTGTGGAAGTTTGTCTCTGCTCTTGAAAACACGCACAATATCTTAACATGCACTTATTAGCTATGAAGCACCGACACGGCGACAGGGATACGGCGGTACGGATATGGTGACACGGGATACGGCAATCTCTAGAAACTGCCATACAGCGATACAGCGACTACATTGATCGTTCAGAAAATGTCATGTAATAAAGATACAAAATAATTGAATGCATGAGATGAGATCAAAATACTGTCCCATTTGTCGCCTCTGTGCCTCTTTTCACTCCCTGGCAGCAACATCAGCAGGTCAGCAGCATACAAGCAACACCATCAGCCCAGCAGCCCAGCGCCGGAGCACCCAACGGCCAGCACCCAGCAGCTGCCCAGCAAGCACACGGGGACTGGGGAGGACCTTACCGCTGACGGGTGGCGGCGGCAAAGAAGATTTGAGGCGGCGACATGGGCGACTCCAGGCGTTAGCGAGGTGAATCCACACGGTGGCGATGTGATTCCAGGCGGCAGCATGCATGTGCGGCCGCAAAGATCCAATCCTCTGCCTTGGTCCTCCTGTGGTTGTGGGAATAGAGAGGGAGGGAGCTGCTGTTAGGGTTTGCACCGGTCTTCTATTAGGCTCGGGCTGCGCTCCCATCATCCCACGTCCCACGTCCGTATCCGGCGTATCACATCCATATAATCGAAAGAAGCGACATTCTGGGAATACACGTATCACATCCGTATCCGGCGTATCTGTCGCATCTTGGATGTGGGTACGCCGGACCCGGCCGTATGGTGCTTCGTAGCTTATTATTGTCATTACCTAACACTGTTGTCCTGACTAAAGTACTTCTTCTGAGATGTTGCAACATTAATTCATGTCTGCCCGTCACAAAACTATGGTGGCAATGCCTTGGGGAAACTGCTATGCTTGTATTATCTCTCATGGAAAATGAAATTAGAGCTTGCTATCCTGATTAACTGTGCAGGACAAATTAAAGTTACACCACTTTCTTGCATACGAGATAAAACTCCTCCCAAAAAGTGAAGTCTTTCTAAGATAGCGTAACTGTGCAGGAGCGCACAAATTGGACAAATGAAGACACATTAAATGACAACCTTGGACATGGAACATTTGTAGCTGGAGTGATTGCTGGTCAAGATCCAGAATGTCCTGGATTTGCACCAAACACTGAGATATATGCATTTCGAGTGTTCACAGATGCTCAGGTACTGGACTTGGTTGCTATATATGAAGCGCATCCACCAGCTTTTTGCACCATCATAATTACTTTCTGTCTTCTTTGTATTTGCAGTTGCAAATGTCCTCAAAACTAAGGAAACCGAACTGTAACTTTTTGGAAAGACAAACCATGAGTCTTACAGTGTTTTAATGCTCTCAACATGTCTTCATTTTATAAATGTAAAATACAATTTAGAATCACCAGACCTTGAGATGCTATGTTACTAGTATCTGTGAAAATTCTGCGAGCAATTTTTACTATTTATTTGAAGCAAATACAACTAATTATGCCAAAATTTGTGCTGGTAAGATTTTGAGAATTACCTTTTGCTTGCAGTGCAGATATCCTACACATCATGGTTCTTGGATGCATTTAATTATGCGATGGCAACTGGTATGGATGTATTGAATTTGAGTATTGGCGGACCTGATTACCTGGATCTCCCCTTTGTGGAAAAGGTAGAACTTGGTTATGATCACTAAACTCCAATTTCTTTCTTTTGCCTTCTCACTTATTAGTATTACATTGACTTTTGTTTTTTTTACTGCATGTCGTTGAAATGTGATAGCTCTTGCAGCTACTAAGTAATGATAGTAACTCATAGCTCTCTAGTGATGGGCTACTAGTAACTGGCAGTATCCTTGATAGCTACAGAAGTCCTGCCTTTCTTTGTCAATTAATTATCATATTTTTTTGGGTTGTAGATAAATAGGTGAGCTTATTGACCTGCCAATAATGGGAAGAAGGCCCACTTATTGACCAAATTAAGGACTTGCTCTGAACGAAGGATTTGGTAGTAATTTCGTAGCATTGGAATTCACTAGGAACACATGTACTTCCGTAGCTATCGAGTTTTAACCAACTATGGGTTTATATTCGTTGGCAAATCTCCTCTATGAATGTCCGCGGTCATTGACTTGAGCAACACCAACTGTTGCTGTCTTCTCTTATTTTTGGTTTCAATGCATTTCCCCTTAATTGTGTAGTTTTGCGTACTTCTCTGCTTACACTGGAGTAAAAAAAGAACCAGTCCAAGTTACCAGTGCTAACAAATGTTTTCTGCTGCTAATGAGTGAACTTTGGGGATCTTAAATAATTTTTTATCGGGGTCTTGAAATCTTTCTAAATTTGTTCTGTAGGTCTGGGAGCTCACAGCAAACAACATTATTATGGTATCAGCTATTGGAAATGATGGTCCTCTCTATGGCACATTAAATAACCCAGCAGACCAAAGTGATGTCATCGGCGTTGGTGGTATTGATTACAATAACCACATAGCTTCATTTTCCTCTAGAGGCATGACTACCTGGGAACTTCCCCATGGGTACATTTTTTAACTTGATAGTGTACTGTCTTCTTGATATGTCACTAAATTTCTAATATCTCCGAAGGCAACTTTGCTGGGCTTTGTCGGTCTCCTGAAAAAGCCAATGTTGATTAGGAATGCATTAGAACAGTGTGCGAAGCCTATAGAAGCTGTAGCATAGTTGTGAGCTTGCTATATCTGTACTGTCCTGAAATTATATTGAAGGTGTAGGTTATGGGTATCTCATATTTTCCTCTCTGTTATGGAGTTGAAGGTCTTTGCTAGATTTTTGCCTACTAAACTTGGCCAAAGTGCACACGAAAGATGGGAGATGCAGTTTCTCTTAAAACATAATATCGTCTTTGGGGTCAAGGGAAATTTTCATGTCAAGTTCTAATCTGATGACTGTATTTATGCTGTTATAATTACACTTCTTTCGGTTTTAGTGTGAAAATTTTCAATTTTTGTACCTTCTGTGCATTGTTTTTAAGGCGGTAAGGCGACCTAAGGCAAGCACCACCCGCTCTAGCGCCTAGGCGACGCCTAAGCACCTAAGGCAGGCATATTTGTAAGGCGCTGCCAGGGCGCCTTATTGCCTAAGCGTCCAAGGCAGGACGCCTTAAAAACAATGCTTCTGTGTGAATTTCTTGCTTGGGATGTTAGTGCGACATATCTGTGTTCTTTTAATATGACGAGGAAAACTATTTTCTGTACCTCTAACTGCTATACATTATTAGTCATAGCTAGCTTGTAATTGATTCTGAAAAAAAAACTGAAGCAAATAATTGGATGTTGGAAAGGTGATGCATGTTCATTGTTTTGTGGTGATAGATTTTTTGACAGCTATAAGCAACTTTACTCTTACACTCGTTTCATTTCTCACATTTTAGAAATAGCATCCTCAGAATTTGTGTCTTCAATTCTGCAGATATGGCCGTGTAAAACCTGATGTTGTCGCATACAGTCGTGATATAATGGGTTCTAAGACCAGCACAGGCTGCAAGACTCTTTCAGGTACAAGTGTTGCAAGCCCGGTGGTTGCTGGAGCAGTATGCTTGCTTGTTAGTGTTATACCAGAAGACAAGCGGAAATCTATCCTTAATCCTGCTAGTATGAAACAGGCCCTTGTTGAGGGTGCTTCTAAGCTTGTGGGGCCGAATATATATGAGCAGGGTGCAGGCAAGCCTGATCTGTAAGTTTCTTGCTTTTGTTCTACATATCTCTTCATAGGTGTATGGTGTGTTGGACATTTCGGATGCATTCCAGTTGTAAGGTGCAACGGTTCAGAAACCAGAAAATGTATCCTGTCATCCTTGCCTGCTCTTTTGTTTCATTGGTTGCTCAAGTCACACTCATTTATTCTACTATCCATTTCCAGATGGCAATCATATGAAATATTGAAAAATTACCAACCACGAGCAAGTGTATTTCCTAACATGCTTGACTTCACCGACTGTCCCTACTTCTGGCCTTTTTGTCGGCAACCTTTGTATGCTGGAGCCATGCCAGTAGTATTCAATGCTACAATTCTTAACGGGATGGGGGTGATTGGTTATGTTAAGGATCCACCTGTATGGCAGCCATCTGAAGATGTGGGCAATCTTCTCACTGTTCACTTCACCTACTCGGACACCATCTGGCCTTGGACAGGGTACCTTGCCCTGCACATGCAAGTTAAAGACGAAGGTTCTCAGTTTTCAGGCATAATTAGTGGCAATGTTACCCTGTCGATTTACAGCCCAGCTGCTGAGGGGGAAAGCAGCCCACGGAGTAGTACGTGTGTTCTTTACCTGAAGGTCAGGGTGGTTCAAACACCTGTTAGGTCAAGAAGAATACTGTGGGACCAATTTCATAACATCAAGTACCCATCTGGATATGTTCCGAGGGATTCACTTAATGTGAATAATGATATCCTTGATTGGCATGGTGACCACTTGCACACAAATTTTCACATACTGTTCAACATGCTGAGAGATGCAGGATACTATGTTGAGACCCTTGGGTCACCACTTACCTGCTTTGACGCTAGCAATTATGGTACACTACTCATGGTTGATCTTGAGGACGAGTACTTCAGTGAAGAGATTCAGAAACTTAGGGATGATGTTGTACACAAGGGGCTCGGCCTTGCTGTTTTTGCTGAATGGTATCATGTTGATACCATGGTGAAGATGACATTCTTTGATGAAAATACCCGCAGTTGGTGGAGTCCGCTTACTGGTGGTGCAAATATTCCTGCGCTTAATGAACTTTTGGCCCCATTTGGCATTGCTTTTGGGGACAAAATATTGAGTGGTGATTTCTCAATCAATGGTGAGCAGTCCCACTATGCTTCTGGGACCGATATAGTGCAATTCCCAGCAGGAGGTTTTTTGCATGGCTTCGAACTCCAGGAAGACCCCAAAACTGCACAGAATAGCTCAACTCCAGATACACAGAACTCCCAGTCCCAGGAGAAGAGCAAGGTTAGCATCCATTGCCTGTTTAGTTGGACCCCTTTTTATATCATACTCCCTCAGTCCGGAATTACTTGTCTCAGAAATGGATAAAAATGGATGTATCTAGAACTATAATATATCTAGATACATCCATTTCTCCGACAAGTATTTCCGGAGGGAGGGAGTATTGTTTTATCTGTGAGTTTCTAGCTATTGGATGATGATTACTTGTACGGTAGCTCCTTGAATTTCCATAAAGCACTTTGTTGGCCAGACATAAGCTCTAGGTATTTAGATTGTTTGATTTACTGTAATAAATTGCGATAAACAAATGTAAGAGACCAAGAGGGATTTTGCGATAGAGATAGTGGTCTTGTCATGTCAGGCATGCCAGGAGTTGACTCTGGTTCGCCATTGCCAAGTGACGCCCACTTGAGAAGACAGCAGAGGAGGTGGTGTCTTTGTTTAATTTTCCAGTTGTCATCCAGTGGGTCAAAACTGCTTCCAACACTGGATTAGGGGTTTATCGCTTTGGTTTTGGAAGTTCTGGTCGTAGGATATACAGCTTTAAATTCAGGGGGTTAGGTGGCTTTAGAATCAACCTGAAGTTTTTCCCTATCGAAATTTATCTTCCAGCTGATCTCTTTATACGTCCAGCTATATAAGTTGTTTTCGTTGAAGATGATTTTTGTAGAGAACATGAAAGCTTTCACATCTTTTCCTTAAGTAGGAAAGCAAAACAATGTCAGAGATTTTTCATCAAAAGAAAGCAAAAGTCTAATTAAAACCATAGGCAACACACACACACAATAGGCTACATCTCAGGCTGGTTCTTGCAACCGTCTGCCATACGCTTACTTAGTCCCCAGCTCTATGCCTCCCCATTGTTGGCGTTGAGGAAGATGATAACAGCTAACTCTTAAAAAAATACAGTTAGAGCAGATAGGTAACATATTTATTGCGACGCTTTGACCCTTTGGTATGGTTCAGTAGTGGCTTAAGCAGCTATCCCATTAATAGAATGCTAGTGAGTGTGCTGCTGGCCTGTTCGTTCTCCATGTAGATGCAAAGTTATATTTTGTTTTGGACTCTTTATCCATGAGAATAGTTTGACCAATTGTTTATTACTTGCATTGAATAATATATTTTTTCAAATTTCAAATCATACTCCCTCCGTATCAAAATATAAGACTTTTTGTATGCTAGTTTAGCCTACAAAAACGTCTTATAATTTGGTACAGAGGTAATACAATATCGTCATATGGATTTGGTATCCGAGGCTTATTGATTTCTTCATGTCAGCTCTCCTCGATTCTTGGTATGCTTGAAGCAGGCGAAGGGCGAATTGCAGTATATGGGGATTCAAATTGTCTTGACAGTAGTCACATGGTAACAAACTGTTATTGGCTTTTGAGAAAAATTGTGGAGTTTGCTGGCAATGGACTCAGAGATCCTGTCCTTTTCTCAGAAGCAACTCGGTTAAAATTTCCAGTTTTTGAGAACATCCAGAAACCCTTGCGTAGACCCGATGTAAATTTTTCAATGTTTTCATCTGTGATTGGCAAGGAATTGATATGTCACCAGGATTCCCGATTTGAAGTTTGGGGTACGAAAGGTTATGGTATCCAACCAACAGGCACAACAAGAAAGCTGCCAGAATACCAAAAGAATGAAGTTTCTAGTAGTCCCAATCGATTAATAAAATCTTCTTACAAGAGACAAGATGAAGCTGGCTTGCAAAAATCCATTTTAGCACCGAGTGCTAATAAATTTGATGATAAAAGAGATTATTTTGGCTTTATCGGCCATGAAGAGGTATCATATCTTGCCTTTCTCTGTCAATTAACAATTGCCTTCCTTTCCTGTCTTCATTCTGTTGGTTCAGTGATCCCTTTGAGCTGTACAATTTATGTAAACACTAAACACTGACTACCATCAAGGTTAGCATGCTATTAATATATAACCATTTGCCGTTTTTTCATGCCAAAAACAGTTGCCAAATATTCTCTGCAATAGCCTAAGTTTATTGCTGATATAGTTCTTTCATTTTTCGCTTAAAAAGCATAACTCTTTCATGTTTAGTCTATAAGTCAGCACTGTTGGGTTATTTGAATTGGGGTAGTTCCGGCTTCTTGAGAGAAGCAGCAGCTGAGCTTGTGGCTCAAAATGATATACTATGATCCACTATAGTTTTTGTAGTCCATCTTCAGTTTCTCAATGATTTTTTGTTATACTTATTGCCATAAAGTTTAGTTGCCACACCACAAATTAGGCAAGTTTGACTGAGTTAGCCCCTTGTTTGGTTTGCAGCCGCACTTGTGGCAAGATTCTTTTCATGCAACATGTGGCGCCAATTTTTTATTTTTGAAACTGGAGCCCTTAGGGCTCAATCTGTTACTCCCTCCTGTCCTTTTTTTCTATGCGTGTAAGGTAGAGCCCACATACCAAGGAGAGGATTTCTTTTTCAAAATTGGAAATTTGCCCCTGGTTTGTTACAAATGACTGCTATGTAGTTATGATGTGCATGCAAACGATTGGCTCTCCTTGCCCCACGCCTCAAATCTCGCGCGCACGTAGTACTCTCTCTCCATCTCTCCGCATGCGTCTCTGCAACTCTCTGTATGCGCAGAATCTGTCTCTCCCCGTCCCATGACTCTACACTAACATGGTGCCCGTTCCATGACGCTACACTTTTTCATGGTGTTCGCATATGAGGAGGAAGGAAGCATACCAAGAGACGCTGAAAACTGGTGGAATTGGAGCCAATTTTTTTGGTTTGATCAAAACACTTTGTGCTCAAATTTTACAGTTCCCTCCGAAACTGAACTGCTGCCTTGTGACCATGAGGTCATGGGTTCAAGTCCTGGAAACAGCCTCTTGCAGAAATGTAGGGAAAGGCTGCGTACAATAGACCCAAGTGGTTGGACCCTTCCCCGGACCCTGCGCAAGCGGGAGCTACATGCATTGGGCTGCCTCCGAAACTGAACTGCCCGCTATAGTTTAGCACATTGAAAATTTGCTTACCCATATGGTCTTTGAAACTCAGAATTAATGTCTATAAATTCATACACCATGAACAGAACAGCCCCCTCACTCTCTTTGTTCTTCTCTCCCACACCATGAGCATGCATGCAATGGCTAGCCTAAACCCCAATTCTATGTACGTATTCAAGGAGAGCGACGGCGCTATGAATTGATTCTTTCCATGTTCGATCTTTTTCCAATTTTTATCTTCTTTGTTGATCGCGTTTCGACATGTTGGCCAGCACTAGGTGGACGACGCCATCCGCGAGCACGCCGTCGTCAAGGTGGATACCGCCCTCCACAAGCACACCGTTGTCGGAGTGGATGTCGCCCTCTGTGAGCATGTGCACGCCGTCTTTCCGGAGCACGATGTGGTCGAGCGCGTGCACACCGCCTTCTGGGAGCTCGTTGTGGTCTGGGTGGACGCCGCCGGGCCATCGCGTGGACGCCGCCTTCAACGAGCATGCGGTGCTCCCGGTGAACGCCACTTTCAGCGAGCACGCAGCTGGCGCGGTCCTCTGAGTGGCCGCTGTCGTCCGTGAGCATGCCGTTGTCCTCTCCGACCAAGCTCTCCTCCCACAACCATGCATGGATTTCGTCCATGAGGAGCAGGGCGTGGAGGAGAAGGGAGAGTGGGATGTGGAGGACAAAGGGAAGGCGGGATGAGCGGGACGACGGTGAAACATACGAGAGGGTGAAGGGGAAGAGTGGATGGGATTGCTGGAGGTGGGAGAGGAGATGAAGAGATAGAAGAGTTGTGGAGCGGAGAGAGAGGGAGAGGGAGTGAGAGAGCGAGAGAGAGAGAGTTACTGCGGGTGTGCAGCCGGGCAGGAAAGGGAGGGAGAGTTGGAAAGAATCGCGACAAGTAGACTTCCAGGAAAAAGGGGAAAATTTATGTGCAGACAAAAAAGGGAACGAAGGGAGTCATTAAAAAGAGAATTACCCATTTAATTAATAGAAACCATGTGAAAACAGGCACATCACACCCACGACGCAGGGCACCCGTCCAACCTGGCTACACATCGTCGAAGAGAGGAACACCGTTGAGATTGCCAGCAAACTGTCATCATCATCACTTCTCGAGCATGCGGCTCCTTCACCGCGGGAAACTAACCAAGAGTACTCGCTGCACGCAACACGTGAAATCTTTGTCTGGCTATGCCAAAAATTCTGCCAAAGATGTCGAGGACTACGCTACTAACGATTTCTGTGACGAGTCTTGCAGGAGAAAGAAGCACACCTTGTACCAACAAAGCCCGACCTCCATTGCTTAGCATTGTCGCCACTGTGTTGCTATGTGCTGCTACAACTCCGCGACTCCTTCACCGTGGAAAACCAACCAAGATCAGTCGTTGCACACAACACATGAAATCGTTGTTGGCCGATGCCAAACAATCTGCCAAAGATGTTGAGGACTAGGCTACTTTGATTTCTATGACGAGTCTTGCAAGAGAAAGAAGCACAGCTTGCCCCAACAAAGCCCGACCGCCACCGCTTAGCATCTTCACCACCGTGTTGCTCTATGCTGCTACAAATCCAAATTCACGCTCAGGGATATGGAACGCTTGGTGACGAAGGACATGCCTCTGCCTTGCTCCTCTTATCACGATCATCTTCGCCACATGAGTTGCAACGTCACCAGAACCCCCAACACTGTTGACCACGATGTTGTGCACACCCAACTATAGAAAAGCACAAACGGAAGGCATGGCCTTCAAAATGACCCTCCAAAGAGGGAAAATGACTGTGGTTACGGTGAACCACCGTCACCGCCCGATCCTGCAGTAGGAGTAGGATCTAGCATTTTGCCTGAAGACATAACTTGGCCGGGGGGGGGGGGCACAACACTCCTCGACGGCGTCTCAAGGAGAACAACGACGCCCATGGGCGCTGATGCTTGGGCAATGTTGCGGCCGGCAAGCCTTAGGCACAATCCGATGCCCCCACGCAACCGACAACAATCATCGGTATGCCAACCCGTTGAGCCGTGCATCACCAGTGTAGCGATGGCCCCAAAGCCATACTTGAGCCACCACCTCCCTTGCCTCCATTTGTTGGAGGGTCAGATCTGGACGAGTCCGCACGGACCCGGTGACCATCCCTGCCAGTGTCGCAGGAGGAGAGGCAAACGTTCTGACACGCCACCACCAGAGCTAGGAGGCTGGGCTGCCACCCCGCCGCACCAAGCCATGCGAGCAGCCAGATCAAAACCACGCTGCTCCACTATCGCTGTGCCCGAAGACACAACTGCTGGAAATTGCGCCTCCGGGACGATGCTTGGGCAATTTCCAGCAGTTGTGTCTTCGGGCTGAGTTGCAGCTGGGAAGATCGGGATGAGCCCGAGCCTCCTCAACCACGAGCAAGTGCCGAGACGGGAGGCCAAGGACCTCGCCAGCGCAACTCAGCCCCTTGGGTGGATGCGCCAGCACATGCCCCATTGAGCGCCACCACCACCATCACGAAGACCACAGGAAATCCCCCCCCCCCCCCCCGGGAGCAGGGCCCGCCAACACCATGGCAAGGGCTTGCGGCAACGCCAGCAGGAGTAGATGATGGAGGAAGGCCGGTGGCAGGGGCTAGGGTTCCCCTGAGATGTCAGGGAGTGGCGGCGCCGGGGTCAGGCCTGAAGTTATTGTGTCTGATTTTGTGGCGCCAATCTTGATTGCCTAACCTTAGGCATGTATGGCAAAAAAGTGTGGCAAATGTTGGCAAAATTGGTCTATGAACCAAACAGGCCCCGAATCTTAGAAGGCAGAGCTGCTGCACAACTATTTTTGTGCGAGGTTAATGTCTATCCTGAAAAGCACATTAGGAATTAAGACTAAAGAACACAAAGCTTTCGTGATTAGGAAGGCCATATAAGGACGCGGACGAATGGAGCTCGACGGTACCTACTCCTGAAATCATGATTTGTGGCTAGAGAAGTGTCTGAACGAATACGCGGTGGCATGAAAGCGCAAAACAGATTTATACACAGATGGACCTGTTCCATACAATGGCTGGCACTTGAGTAAACGTGATTTGTAACGGTGTGTGGACACGGTGATCGCTTCTCCCTATGGGCTGCATTGAAGACATAGCTTGGGGGGGGGGGCACAACACTCCTCGACGGCGTCTCAAGGAGAACAACGACGCCCATGGGCGCTGATGCTTGGGCAATGTTGCGGCCGGCAAGCCTTCGGCACAATCCGATGCCCCCACGCAACCGACAACAATCATCGGTATGCCAACCCGTTGAGCCGTGCATCACCAGTGTAGCGATGGCCCCAAAGCCATACTTGAGCCACCACCTCCCTTGCCTCCATTCGTTGGAGGGTCAGATCTGGACGAGTCCGCACGGACCCGGTGACCATCCCTGCCAGTGTCGCAGGAGGAGAGGCAAACGTTCTGACACGCCACCACCAGAGCTAGGAGGCTGGGCTGCCACCCCGCCGCACCAAGCCATGCGAGCAGCCAGATCAAAACCATGCTGCTCCACTATCGCTGTGCCCGAAGACACAACTGCTGGAAATTGCGCCTCCGGGACAAGCAGCTGGGAAGATCGGGATGAGCCCGAGCCTCCTCAACCACGAGCAAGTGCCGAGACGGGAGGCCAAGGACCTCGCCACCGCAACTCAGCCCCTCGGGTGGATGCGCCAGCACATGCCCCATTGAGCGCCACCACCACCATCACGAAGACCACAGGAAATCCCCCCCCCCCCCCCCCCGGGAGCAGGGCCCGCCAACACCATGGCAAGGGCTTGCGGCAACGCCAGCGGGAGTAGATGATGGAGGAAGGCCGGTGGCAGGGGCTAGGGTTCCCCTGAGATGTCAGGGAGTGGCAGCGCCGGGGTCAGGCCTGAAGTTATTGTGTCTGATTTTGTGGCGCCAATTTTGATTGCCTAACCTTAGGCATGTATGGCAAAAAAGTGTGGCAAATGTTGGCAAAATTGGTCTATGAACCAAACAGGCCCCGAATCTTAGAAGGCAGAGCTGCTGCACAACTATTTTTGTGCCAGGTTAATGTCTATCCTGAAAAGCACATTAGGAATTAAGACTAAAGAACACAAAGCTTTCGTGATTAGGAAGGCCATATAAGGACGCGGACGAATGGAGCTCGACGGTACCTACTCCTGAAATCATGATTTGTGGCTAGAGAAGTGTCTGAAAGAATACGCGGTGGCATGAAAGCGCAAAACAGATTTATACACAGATGGACCTGTTCCATACAATGGCTGGCACTTGAGTAAACGTGATTTGTAACGGTGTGTGGACACGGTGATCGCTTCTCCCTATGGGCTGCATTGAAGACATAGCTTGGGGGGGGGGGGGGGGGGCGGAGGAGGGCACAACACTCCTCGACGGCGTCTCAAGGAGAACAACGACGCCCATGGGCGCTGATGCTTGGGCAATGTTGCAGCCGGCAAGCCTTCGGCACAATCCGATGCCCCCACGCAACCGACAACAATCATCGGTATGCCAACCCGTTGAGCCGTGCATCACCAGTGTAGCGATGGCCCCAAAGCCATACTTGAGCCACCACCTCCCTTGCCTCCATTCGTTGGAGGGTCAGATCTGGACGAGTCCGCACGGACCCGGTGACCATCCCTGCCAGTGTCGCAGGAGAGGCAAACGTTCTGACACGCCACCACCAGAGCTAGGAGGCTGGGCTGCCACCCCGCCGCACCAAGCCATGCGAGCAGCCATATCAAAACCACGCTGCTCCACTGTCGCTGTGCCCGAAGACACAACTGCTGGAAATTGCGCCTCCGGGACGAGCAGCTGGGAAGATCGGGATGAGCCCGAGCCTCCTCAACCCCGAGCAAGTGCCGAGACGGGAGGCCAAGGACCTCGCCACCGCAACTCAGCCCCTCGGGTGGATGCGCCAGCACATGCCCCATTGAGCGCCACCACCACCATCACGAAGACCACAGGAAATCCCCCCGCCCCCCTTGGAAGCAGGGCCCGCCAACACCATGGCAAGGGCTTGCGGCAACGCCAGCGGGAGGAGATGGTGGAGGAAGGCCGGTGGCAGGGGCTAGGGTTCCCCTGAGATGTCAGGGAGTGGCGGCGCCGGGTCCAGGCCTGAAGTTATTGTGTCTGATTTTGTGGCGCCAATTTTGATTGCCTAACCTTAGGCATGTATGGCAAAATAGTGTGGCAAATGTTGGCAAAATTGGTCTATGAACCAAGCAGGCCCCGAATCTTAGAAGGCAGAGCTGCTGCACAACTATTTTTGTGCCAGGTTAATGTCTATCCTGAAAAGCACATTAGGAATTAAGACTATAAAGAACACAAAGCTTTCGTGATTAGGAAGGCCATATAAGGACGCGGACGAATGGAACTCGGCGGTACCTACTTCTGAAATCATGATTTGTGGCTAGAGAAGTGTCTGAACGAATACGCGGTGGCATGAAAGCGCAAAGCAGATTTATACACAGATGGACCTGTTCCATACAATGGCTGGCACTTGAGTAAACGTGATTTGTAACGGTGTGTGGACACGGTGATCGCTTCTCCCTATGGGCTGCATTGAAGACATAGCTTGTTCGAACAAGGCTCTCTGACCTGCATTTTCTGTCGGTGAATACAGGAAAATGTGTCACCAATTAGGAGGAGCGTTTCAATTCAGATTTGCACATACATGTTATAGAACAGGAAGATTGTTTTTGAATATGTGAATATTTTATTTTTCATACTATATATTCAAAAACCTTTTGGGAAAACAAAATATTTTGACATGAACATTTTTTTAAATACATCAACTTTTCTTAGCATAAGAACATTTTTTATATATGGGATGCATATTTTTTCCAAATGTATGAATATCTTTTAACAAGGAATGAACATTTTTCTGAAATGTAAGAACATTTTCCCCTAAGGAACCTAGTATGTCATAGAGCGTGCAAATCGGTAGAGGTTGGGTAGCTGGTTGTTGGAAGCTGCCTGGCTCCTTGACAGGAATTAAATGAGATGAGACCCACAGCGGTACAGGATGGAAGGAATCTAATATGTCAGAGTTAACAGGAATGAATGTCTGAATACTGATGGAAGATGGAATGTAGATATAAAACCAGGACCTATCCCTAGGAGAGTGGTCGGTGAGATATGGGGGCGGGTTGAACCTGAGAGAAAACTACAATAATGTTCTTGTGCATGTAGAGGATAGAAAGTTAGTTCTAGAGTCTCTTCGCTGGAATAGAACAGAGGGGAAGATTGCTATCTAGTTATTGTTAGAAGATACTCCAAAATAAGTGTCTCAACTTTAGTACAAAGGGAGTATTACTTGAGGCTGATCTAACCAGTAAACTGTTATGAGTATTTCTTAGACAAGCTAGTTTGGGCTGAAAAGGCAGTCAATCTTATCCTAGGCTAATGTTATATGGCCATTGCTTTGAGCAGTTAATCTTATCCTGGTCAATGTTATATGGTCATTGCCTGGAGTGTGCTGACTTTTAAGGTGATGATTTTACTATTATGCAGGTCGCAAGCCAATGGATGGTACCTGCTTGCTTTGCTGTCACTACTTGTAAGTAACGGACGCATAGTTTCATATGTATGAGGAAGGCGTGTGATTTCTCATTCGATTCCTTGTCAAACACGCAGGCATTTTGGTGTACCTCAGTTGCAGAGCGCAACAAAGGCGCCGTCGACCAAGGAAAGGGTCCGCAACCGGTCGTCTGTCAAGTTCGGTATAATATGGAAAGTTGTGAGGCCAAAGAAGGTTTTGGCTCCAGCGTATGTGGCCATCTGCCATGGTATATGATATAGCCGAAGCTACATCGGTCCACTGACTGGACATAAAGAAGCTCGCAATGGATGTCAATCGAGGTCCAAGTCGTGGTGGCTCATGTTTAGTCTGCGAAGAGAGCCCAGTCAAACACCTCTGCAACTGCGTGGCTATGTTCCAACATTTCATGTCATGCGACATCGCCATCGCCACCTGGTTGTACAAAACTCTGTGTCTATAATAATAAATAGACTGCTTTGGGACATAATAGGCGAGAGCTAATTCAGTAGGAAGAGGCTAGAATTGACGTCTTTCTGTCTTTCTTCTTCTTTTTCATCTCTTCTTATTCTTTTTTGTTTTTTTTCCTTTTCCAAAAGGATGAGTTGCTTCTTGTAGGTCAGCACTTGTAGGCCAGCAAGCCTTTCGAGTTTTCAGGGTGGCTATGCTTCAGCTTGTAAGTACTGGACGAGCTCATCTGAAAGCAGAGGAAGGCCTCAACAGTTTATGTGGGTTTTTTCGGGGGAAATGCTGCCAATCGGCGTGAGATCGCGGTGGTCGCTTGCTTACAATGCTTCCCTTGCCCTCGACCAGCAGAGATACGAGTGGTGGTGTGCGAAGCTGTGATCCTTGGCCATGCGACATGCACTGCTACGAATCGCCTGAGGCGGCGGTGCTGCGTGTGTTGAGGGTGGGGCGCGGTGAACAGAGGGCAGCTGTGCTGCAAGCGGCAACACAGACTGCTGCTGGTGCTGCGAGGCCGCATGCTGGAGTTTTTTTTCGAACAGGGTGACAAGGCCACTCGACAGTGCTGCGAGGGGTAAGGGCCGTGTCGGGGCTATGACACGGCATGGTGGGAGGTGGAAGGTGGGAGATACCAGGGGCCACGACACGGCGAGGTGAGAGGAGGAAGAGAGAAGCATTTTTTTGGCTGTGATACAATGGTGCCGAACAGGGGAGGTGGGAAAGAGAAGGGTTTTCTGGCTGCAATCCAATGGTGTCGACGAGCCTGTCTTGCTAAGCAATGAGTAACTAAATGTGCCACTCGTCGCGCCCCTGTTACCGCACAGCGGCGCAAACAGAGACCTCCTGTAAGCCAAACAACAACTCTTGAAATGCTTCATGGGCAAATTCACTGCCCGTCTGCCCTGAAATGCTTCCAGAATCGACTTTGAGGCCCCGGTTTCCATGGGCAAATTTGCTGCCCGTCTGCCCTGAAATGCTTCAAATCCTCCGCCCTGCTCCTACGCTAGTCAATAGCCTTTTTTGCGGGGTAATGAAGAGCTTTATTCATATGACAAGGCGCAATAGCCTGCTCGTATATTTATTCAACTAGAGCAATGCTATTCTTATGCACGAGTTTTACTCTAGGTAGTTATTCCTCCTTTCACGGCACACACGATCTAAGCAAAACTTTTTATGTAGTAATAGGATGTCTGGTTCAACAATGGTACTATCGTCGATCGATCGTAGCCCGACCCCCGCCCTTTACTATTGATTGAATCATGTACTATTACCATCCTTGCATGAACAAGCTAGATAGAGGGGGCTACGTACGTGTAAAGTAGTCGCCTCCGGCTCCCCTCCGGTTGTCTTGCTCACCCTGTAGACTGAACATTCGTCGTCGTACTGTTGCGTAATGTGCGCTTGCATGTGCATGCTGTTGACTAGTTCACTTACTGGTGCTGATAATAACACCTCAACGACATTCTCATGGTTAGTTGACCGCCAGTCGCGCCCGCTAATTATGCTTCTACCGTACGGCCAACACATCTTAGCACGAACGATGTATGCCTGCCTCTGCCTCCGCCGAGGCTACGCGTGTCGCCGCCACTCGCCGTTCCTATGCAACATAGAGCGCGCGGTGTTTACTTGTAGCCCCTACGTGCTCCAGCCCCGTTGAAAGTTTGGCATGCCCGTCGTTTAACTTGTACGTGTGTGCCGGCAACTGCCCGTAGTTGCACCGAACGACGGTTGACTAATTTCAGGAATCTAGCTAGGACGAAATCACTCCTAAAAACATAGGTAGTACATAGATGAAACTTATCGTGCCACCTTGTCAGCATATTCCCACATGCATGGCTGGGGGAATCAGCTGGCAGAGGCAAAAAATTAGAGCTATGTGTGCATGGACGCGGAAGAGCATTATAAATAGGGCATCATGTATGCACAACACTTCATCAGCTCAGCTCTCAGCTCCAAAGAAAGGAAGCCCACCTAGCTAGCTCACTTGAGACTTGAGAGCTTAACTTTGTTGTGACTTGTGAGCTCCCCATGGCTTCATTCACTGCCTGGCAATGCCTTGTTGCTCTCTCCCTCTTCTCCTCCGCCGCCTACGGCTACGGCTACGGGCAGGGCAACGGCAACGACAACAGCTACGGGCACGGCAATGGCAACGGGCAGCTGGATCCCAAGTTCTATGAAAAGAGCTGCCCTGCTCTGGGGTTCATCGTGCGCGTGAGCATGATCAAGGCCGTCCTCACGGAGCGCCGCATGGGCGCATCCCTCCTCCGCCTCTTCTTCCATGACTGCTTTGTTCAGGTAAATACACTCACATCATGCACTTATGAGCTTACATCCGTGATCACGTCAAGAGGTGGTACGATGACACGTAAGTTTTTCTCAGGGCTGTGACGGATCCATCCTTCTGGACGACGTGCCGGAGACCAACTTCACCGGCGAGAAGACCGCCTTCCCCAACGTCAACTCCGTCCGTGGCTTCGAGGTCATCGACGATATCAAGAGGAACGTGGAGTACGTCTGCCCGGGCGTCGTGTCCTGCGCCGACATCCTCGCCTTGGCCGCACGGGAGGGCACAGTTCTGGTACGTACCACGTTCGTGCATGGCGCACAGCCGTGGGCACATGTTCTCCATGCATGTGCGTAGTGTATACACGTACATTATTACTCCTACACTAGGTACATTTACTGATCACACTCTGCATGTGTATCTTGCCACGCACGTCCGCAGCTCGGCGGCCCAAGCTGGGCGGTGCCGCTGGGCCGGCGGGACTCGACGACGGCGAGCCTGGACGGCGCGAACAGCGACCTCCCGGGGCCGTCGCTGAACCTGACCGAGCTCATCCAGTCGTTCGCCAACAAGAGCCTGAGCCCGCGCGACCTCACGGCGCTCTCCGGCGCGCACACCATCGGCTTCTCGCAGTGCGTCTTCTTCCGGGACCACATCTACAACGACACCAACATCGACCCCGCGTTCGCCGCGGGGCTACGGCGAGACTGCCCCGCCCCGACGGGCTCCGGCGACACCAACCTGACGCCGCTCGACCAGCGGACACAGTTCGTCTTCGACAACGCCTACTACCCCAACCTCGTCGCGCGGCGGGGCCTGCTGCACTCCGACCAGGAGCTCTTCAATGGCGCCTCCCAGGACGCGCTGGTGCGGCAGTACAGCTCCGACAGCGCGCTCTTCTTCGCCGACTTCGTGGCCGCGATGATAAAGATGGGGAACATTAGCCCGCTCACCGGAAGCGCCGGCGAGATCAGGCGTAACTGCAGGGTCGTCAACAGCAGCTGATCCCTCTCAGAATTTCAGGTTGCAGAGCAAACAACTTGCGGGGAAGCAAGGAATGTATCTTGAAAAGTTTGTGTAAATATATTTTATTTTCATTTAAATCTCACCTCTGTAATAATTAAGTTCACTGTACACCGAGAATTTTCTGTTATCAACCGCTGTTGTTACGTTCTGGCAGAATTGAATTCAGTTCATTTGATTATATCTCAAATTCGGTTCTGATAGAATTTGTACTAGATTCTAAAATATCCCAACAACAACTTTTATGCTTGTATCAGAACGAGATGAGGTTCTGATATAATTTGTACTCGATTATGGAAACTTAAGTTATTCAGTATACAAAATTTCGTTGTCTAAATTTGAACCTCATCTTCACACATCAAAATTTGCTCGGAATCGGACATGGAGTATCTAATCTCGAGCACAAATGCACCCGCATAAACAGTAAATTTGAAACAAATAGTAAAAAAAAAATCAATTTTTTAATCTATTTTGTGTATGAACATCAACAAAAGTTCTAACATCCTGCAAAATTTCACTTTGAAAAGACATCCTTGGAGGCATGTACAAAAAACAAAATACGGGTCTAAAAAAAGACTCATTTTGGAGCAATCTTTTGGGTTTTTTTACACACAGCTCCACAAATGTCTTTTTAGGGCGAAATTTTGCAGGATGTTAGAAAACTTGTTGATGTTCATTCACAAAAAAAAATCAGATTTTTTTAATTGCTTTTTACTTTCTTTTCAGAGTTTATGTGCATGTAGGTGCATTTGTGCTTGAGATTAGAGTAACACTCTCGCTCTAAATCATCATTTCTTTTAGAATATACCATGAAAGTGTGTATCATTTCTCATATCTGGATAGCCAAGCGGCTAGTATAACGCCCTACGTCATACGATGCTAATCAGTGATTATCCACCAGTCACACAACATGATGCATCTCGACCATGTTGGAGAGGCGGACAATATATTTCGACACCCCGTCACATCTAGGCTTATTTAGCCCTTAACCATGGGATTTATGTAGGTCGTAGGATCCTTTTTAAATACTGCGCTGGCAGGAACTCAACACCTTCTAACTTTGATATAATGTGAAAATTGTAGGATCGATGAATATTTGTGTTGTTGTTCTATTGTATTGATCTGACCCTCGTGAGAGATTATATAGAGTACATGAGATATGGATAGGCTTGGAGTACAAGGTAAGGTTTTTTAACTTTTTTTTATCTCCAATACATATTTATCTCCAATCCCAAGGGAGGCGACATGTAGAAAGTACCGGTGATGGCGTACTTTGCGCTCCTGGAGACTGAGCCCTGCTCCGGTGCTCCCCCTAACCTAATTTCGGAGGGGTATTTTTTCCCCGCAAATTTGTTTTTTTCCTGGCCCGCCGCAGCCCAGATCCAAGCCCTGTCTAGCCCTGTATGACCCAGACCGTATACGTACATTACCCTGGTCCGAAAAAAAACATCACACGACCCCACGTCCACGTAAGACCTACCGAATCCAATCATTCACGCGAGCAGCTCCATCAATCTCGCGAGCATTGGCGCACCTCCATAAGTCACGTAGTAGATCTCCACCGGCGGCTATCTCGTCGCCGGCGATCTCATCGGACAGCAGACGCGACAACGTCGTGAGAGCGATCACGCACAGGTACCGCATCCCGCGTCCCCCCTCTAGTCTCGCTCGCGGCAACATCGAACAAACTGCCGCCGCACCAGTGGCAGTGGGTAACCTAGCGGAGCGGGTAACCTAGCTACCCGGCGGCGCATGCGATCGTGGATCTTGTTCCGGTAGTGCTGCTCCTCGTGATCTGGGTTCACGTAGTGTCGGTTGCCGTCGGCTGTGCGCACCATGGGGATCGTTATTTGATGTGGCGGCTAACCTAGGTATCCGGCGGTAGAGGTAATCACAGATCTAGCTAGGTTTTGAGATCGTGCAGTTTCTCGCGATTGAAAGTGATCATGACGGGTGCCGTGGCCATCTTCCTTACTAAGTTTGGCAGATCTGAACGGCCTCGGTTGCGGTTGTTTACATAACATCCGTGATCGTGTGCTATGTGTTTTATATTTCATCATTGATAATGTTTGCACATGTGATGATACATATTATTGGTTGTAGAAAATGGCGGACGAGGAGTTAACTGATATCATGGTAGACATAGAGTTTGGAGAACTGATGAAAGACTGGATAGAAGATTGGTCAGATGATGAAAATTCAGATCGTGAAGATCGGTCAGAGAATGGGAACGAATGGGACGATCTTAATGTGAGTGGCATTGTCATGTTGTAATTTTTTTGTGGCATCCGACAACATTAAGTCTTTGTGTTGAAAATTTATAGATCGATGAGCTTGATGATGATCAGGAAAACAACTCGGAGCTCTCGAATGAAGATTACATTAGTCAGGTACGTAAGTGAAAAAATTTGTTGGCATGCAAATTGAATTTCTTCTGGAATATTATATGATAAGTAATTATGTATTTGTGTTGTATTTTTCAGTTCATTTCCGAATGTCATAATGCGTACGACTATTACGGTGAATCTGACGCGGAGACAGGCCTTAACGACGAATCATTAGATGCACCTGGTTCTGGGGTGTCCGAGTCGTTGGTCATCATGAGTGAGGTATGTGTGTAATCAATGTTCTATGGAAGTAAGTAATGTTAAACCATAGAAATCTGTTTTCATGGCTGTGGTTTGATTGTGTAGGTAACACATGCTGATGGGGCAAAGAATGTCCAAGATACTGCCAGTGCAGATGATAAGAGGGATATGTTCATGCAGATAATGGAAATGACCTTTACGTCTCACGATGCTGCGTATGATTTCTACAACAACTATGCTAGAGATAATGGTTTCAGCATTAGAAAGAATAAGGTCAGGTATAGCAAAACAGAGTCACGTCATATGCGTTATAGGCGGTTTGTTTGTTCAAGACAAGGAAAACGTGACAGCAAGTTGCTAACCGAGGAAGGACACAGCCGTAGGCTCAGAGCCGAGACACGCTGCTTTTGCAAAGCGCACCTGACCGTCAAGCTTGAGCAAAAGCGTGGGGTTTGGTATGTTGAAAGTTTTGAGGACAAGCATAGCCATATGTTGGCAGGACCGGACGAGGTACCTTTTCTTTGGTCCCACAAAAAAATCAAAGAGTACCAGAAGCATGAGATAATGTCCATGGGAGCTGCAGGGATTAGAATTCACGACATGATGGATTGCTTCATCAGCAAACATGTATGGTACGACGGTGTTGGTTTTACCAGGCGTGAAATATACAACCTTTGCGCCAAGGAGAAGAGGAAGCTGCTTTCAAAAGGTGATGCTGCCACAGCCATAGGCATCATGGCCAGTAGGAAACAGAGGGATCCTAGCTTCTTTTTCGAGTACAGGCTAGATAAGGAAGGACATTTGAATAGGATGTTCTGGTGCGACTCCCAGTCTCGTCATGACTATGAGGACTTCGGCGACGTGCTTGTATTTGACATCACGTACAAGATGAACCGCTATGGTATGCCATTCATACCTTTTGTTGGTCTTAACAATCACCGGAAGACCACTGTTTTTGGTTGTGCCATAGTTTCGGACGGGACCGAGGAGACATATGTGTGGCTTCTGCAGACTTTTTTGAGGTCCATGTGTCAAAAGATGCCTAAGAGTGTTATCACAGACGCCGACGCTGCGATGATCAAGGCAATTCGCGAAGTCTTGCCAGACGTGTGGCACCGTATATGTACGTGGCACATAGAGAAAAATATGAAGATTCACCTCAGTCACAAGTCCTTGAAGGAGTTCCGAACTCTTCTGTACTACAACACGTCCACGACAACGTTTGAGGAGAGATGGCACGCATTTTCCAAAAGATGGCAGTCGGAAAAAACTGTAACATTGTTGAGGCGGATGTATAAAAAGAGGAGACTGTGTGCCGAGGCATATCTAACAGAGGGGTTTTGTCTTGGCATGAAAAGCAACCAGCGGAGTGAAAGCCTGAACTCATGCCTTCACCTCCACCTAGACGGTGAAATGACCCTGGTGGATATGATTTTGCACTATAAGAACGCCGTTGTGCGTATCCGTGAAAACGAGGCGCGAGATGACTGCACGGCCTCACAGAGTTTACCGGTGCCAGTTACTAGCTCGAGGGAACTTGAGATAGCTGCTTCTCACGTCTTCACTCCAGCAAACTTCTATATGTTGCAAGATGATCTTAGAAAAATTGACGACATGGAGATTGTAGAAATTAAGCTGGGAGACGGATCACAACAGTACATCATGGCCTGGAAGAATAACCGGAAGCGCCTTTTTTGGGTGGAGTATACACCAGTAAATTCCGCAGGAACTATAAGGTGCAGCTGCAGAAAATGATTCGAAAGGGTCTACCTTGCAAGCACATATTCCATGTACTGAAGCACTTGAACATATCTGAAATACCAAAGTGTTTAGTTCTTATTCAGTTCACGAAAGAAGCAAGGTTGGGACTGCCCGCGAGGCGCACAAGCGATCTGTTGGGATTTGGTTGGACTGGGGCCGGGGAAAGAATGAAATATAGCCAGGTCAGTGTGTTAGCGTCTGAAGCTATGCATGCGGCATGCAAACACCCTGCTTTGTGGGATCAGTTATAGGAGAGTTTGAAGCCTGTGATAGCTAAGAGTCATGAGTATGATCTGCTACAGGAAAATTTGTTGAAGCAAACAAATGACATCAGTAAGTGTGCAGTTGAATATGTGGACGATGGTGAAGGCAACATGATTGAGGTTAAAGATCCTATGAAAGTGTCAAGAAAAGGTGCAATGAAGGTAGATGAGAGCCGCCCTGTCTCAAAAAATGGTAGACCACTCTCTTTTGATGAGTTGAAAACCCGGTGCGGCGCTTGGAAATTGGTAGGACACACTAGAAAACTAAAACAGAAGTAAGTGTCTGTATGCATTGTGGATTATTAAATTTTGTATCATTCATTAACTTAGCTTGTCTTCTATCATGTGCAGAAATGTGGAGAAGGAACAAGAGTAGAACACTTGCTTCAATTATTTATTGTGTTAATCGGCCGGCTCATATTTTGGCTAAGGTAGCTGTAGGGGCTTGTGTTTCTTTGGTTTGGCCCTGATTGTATCCTTAGTGTATTAGTAGACAAGATCCCAGTCTTTGTTTAAATGAAGTAAGATGTTTCCATCTAAACAAAAATAAAAAAAATTCTTTACTGTGTAATGACCGGGGCGGGAGGTAGAAAGAATATTGTACATTTCCCCTGCCCACGTCCTAAATGCCATTAAATAAGTAACTGTACCACTCTCCTCCCCACCACACACTCACCCACCTCCCACGGGCGTCGGTTCGAACTCCCCTCTTATCCCCACCTACAGTAGATCGAGAATACCCTCGCCGGCGACCGCTGCAGCTGCCTCCATGGAGAGAAGCCTCGGCTGGCAGAGAGCGATGATGGACCTCGCCGGTGATGACGAGGGTTGGCGCGCGCAGTTGACGGAGGTGTGTGGCTGGTTCCCCAGCACGGAGATGTTGGTCAACCACGCGCGTGGCCTCGTCAAAGTCCTCACCGACGCCGAGAGGAAGCGCGCCTTCCCCTACGGCCGCGGCATCCCGCCGGCTGTCCTACTCTTGTGGGCAATGCGAGAGGCCACACTGAGCGACTCCCCTGTTCAGCGCGCAAGGTGGTGGATGTACCGATCCACCACCATGACGCTGCGGCCAGATTCAGCACGCATCGCGTCGAGGGCGGACCGCATCGACGTCGAGCTCGCTCTCCTGTGCCCGCCAGCCCGGACTACCAGGTCCGCCACGTGTCGAAGCCAGTGCTGCCGTTGGGCTCTGACATCGTGGAGGACGACGTGGAGGAGGTACTGGTCATCCCTGATGACCATGAGGAGGGCGAGGAGGACGCTGTGCAGATGGTAGCGCTGGTCGCCGTCGAGGGTGGCAAGACAATGCCCATCGACATCGAGCTCCTTCCCCTCCTCCCTAACACGGTGAAGGTGGAAGAAGAGGAGGTGGCTCAGGATCAGGTGGCGCAGCTGTCGAACAGAACGACGGTCAAGTAGAAGGCTTCTCCGTGTGTGGTGCGTTGCTCACGCCGCCTCAAATTTCTGAACAAGTGAAGATGGGCACAGTTGCTGAAGGAGGAGGAAGCTGGTGGTTATCTTAAGTTAGGTATGATGTTATATGTTTCAGCATATAAGTTAACATTATTTTGGGTTTGATGTTGGTTAGGTATACTTTTATATGTAAGCATATAAGTTATGCAATCGGTACGGTTTGATCGGGTTCTTTGTGGCTGAAGAACTGAATATCTACTGTTCACCCTAAGTGCCAAGTTCAGTTATATTTCTGAATATTGAATATGTACTGTTGCTTTGCTTCAGTGTTGCATGGAAGCTGCTAGATGTTGCTCCTATGTTGCAACAAGACAATGAACTGGGCTGCTGCATAAATCAGTAGTGGTTCTAGGTGATGTGCCCATGTGCATCACATACCAAATATAGAACATGCCAAGAGTGCATTATCTGTCAAATATAGGACATGCCAAAAGTGCATTGTCTGCCAAATATAGAACATGCCAAAAGTGCATTGTCTACCAATCATGATGGCCCCATGTTATTTATGCTGCAATCTCTGTTACACTTTGCCTATAAACTGAATAGCAAATAATTCAGCATCATTTCATCATGTCAATTACAATGATGTCAATAACTTTATGAACAATCTACTTGCTAACTATGACAACAATCATAATGGCAAGCAGGCCAAGATACAGAAGACCTCCAAATCCTAAAATCCTATCCCCATAGAGCAATATCTCCTTGTGCATCTTAATCATTGCCCTCTTTTCTTTCTCATTCCTTTTAATTTCAGCTTCATATTCTGTAATCTTAGTCTCCAGTTTCTTGTTCTTCATGGCAAGATACTTAATGACTGACTTTTCTTTGCTATCCCACTCCCCATCAACCCATTCAACATACTCAGAAATGGTATCGTCCTAAATAAATCATGAGCAATTCAAGTCATTTTATAACTGAACTTGTCGCTGCAAGCGTTAAACACTGAACTTTTTTGCAGCTTGACCGCAATAGCGGTACTAGTTTGAAGATCATGCTCAGTAGACTAACCTCAAACACACATCCCCCGAGTGTGCTGCCAAAATTGTCTGCATCTATGCAGACACGACCACTAGGAGTTTCCTGATGACCAGATAGATGGAGCTTGTCATGGCCACAGGTGATGAATTATGGGCGATAATGCTAGGATGTAAAGAACAACGGTAAGCCACCAAATTGTAGCACTGAAGAAACCCTAGCCGTGGGTTCTCTCGGCCCGCCGCCGCCCACGAAACCCCCGTCCCCTGTTCCACTAGATCCGCCACCGCTGCCTCCTGTGCCACTGAATCCGCCCACCTCCTTGCAGGACCCAGGGTTCGACCTAACTTGCGGTCGCCACCACTCTTCTCGCCGCAGCCGCCGCCGCCCGACGCCCATCTCACTATCATGCTTTCGCCATCGAGATTTGGAGGCGCAAATAGAGAGGGAGGGCTAGGGATTTGGAAAGGGAAACAAGAAAAGGGGAAAGATCGATGTGAACCTGGCAAAATGGGATGGTGTAGCATTGCCGGGAAGATAGCCCGCCTGTGGGGCCCCTCACGTGGTTAGATGGGCCGTGCCTAGCATTATGGTGAGTACCGAAAAAGTTAATTATACATATAATAAAAAACGACGGGTTTGTAAAACAAAATAGAAAAACATGATGCCTGATAACACGCGATAGAGCCAACGAGCTGACATGACTAATTTTGATCAGTGTAATATTACATTTTGGCTCGATATATTTACTTATCTACCATGACTACTTTTCATAATCATGTGATGAGTAGGAATTACTAG
Source organism: Aegilops umbellulata (assembly GCA_032464435.1). Classification (NCBI taxonomy): domain Eukaryota; kingdom Viridiplantae; phylum Streptophyta; class Magnoliopsida; order Poales; family Poaceae; genus Aegilops; species Aegilops umbellulata. The sequence continues at coordinate 514,125,361 of CP136060.1, read as the reverse complement.
GAGATTATGCAAGATGATGACATGCAGATAGCTAAGACAGAATGCTAAGCTTGGTAGAGTTTTAAAAAAAGTTAAGATTGTGAAAATTTTAATATGAAACTTACGAGAGCAGTTGAAGAGAAAAATAGACTATTATAAAAATTTGGAGAACGAGAAAAATATTAAGGAAGAACACTTGATAAGTGAAGCCGTGAAAAATACAATTATAAAAAATTGGAGAACGAGAAAAATATTAAGCAAGAACAATTCATAAGTGAAGCCAAAACTTTATTTGTACGACCAAATTGTCTTCTCCAAGCGAGTTTTATGACCGAATTGTCTTGTACGAGCGAATTGTCTGACAGACGCATACACATGCATGTGCCCTGTTTATTACATAAAAATGATAGAACCCCTAAGATAATCATGCCGTCGAAACCTTCGACCGGACTAAATCCAAACCACTAAAACTTCAAACTTGCATGCCGCATGAATTCTTCAGGCGCGCCTTTTCCTTGCGATTTTGCGAATTTTGTTCTTCACACACTCCATCGAGTTCGAAGGTGACATAATCAACTCTTCGACGAAATGTCTTCTCCTTGCGTCAATGATGGCCTGCAAAAAATGACATAAAGATTACATGAAGCGAAGTTGCTACACCACCGTAGTAGCTAGTCTACAAACGTAAATAACAGCATACCTGTGTAAATTTTTGGTTGATTCGGTCCCCGTCCCAATGTTCTAGATATTCTGTGACAAAAAGGCCACAAGAGTTCCTGTTACACATGCAAACATTAGCGGTGGGCAATACGAACATGTGTGTTGTTGTTTCATTGTGCATGATGTCCTATTAACTCACCCATCCTCTTGCTGGGGTATGTCATACTCCTTGATACGGATATTTCCCTGGTGTAATAAGATTTGCCTGACGCATATCGTGTGCTATAGCCATTCGCTATAAAGAGGATAGTGTTAAAGAACAATCGTAAACAATATGTAAGAGAAATGGTACAAATGTTGGTTACATTACCAGTGCTTTAACAGTCCTCTCAGTCAGGTCCAGAGGATAGAGCGAATCGAGAGCTTGGAATTCTTTCTTGATCATGTGCATGACCACGGTCATCTAGTGGCTATTGTCGATATTCAACGCGATATACGTCTATAGTGCAAAAAACCATTATGGATCAAAAGAAATACTTGATGGACTATCCTGTAGTGATGAATCACAAACATTACGTACCTTATAACGCACAGTATACTCTTTGTGACTCTATTAACTGCTCCAGCTTTGGTCAGAGCACTATCCATGTTGCAGCTTGATGGCAATGGATCGTCATGTGCGATAGCACGATCTACAAGGAATTTGGACCTCCATGCTGGACAGAGGTAACGATCATGACCAACACGCAGCTCCAAATGTCCCATATAAGCATCAATAACCTGCATAGAATATCAACGCGTTACATGTTGAAAGTTGAGACATAGATTATTGAGCATTTTAAAAACAGGACATGCAAGTACTACTTACATCGTTCGACAGCCATCTATGAGCTAGTACTGGTAGAATCCTTTCGGAAGTCAGAGTTATGCCACGCCCTTCACCGTAGTAATTTTTTTGTTCTTGTTCTTCTCAGTGCTAGCAGCTAACTCGACAAATGAAACAGCTGCATCAATTATTTCTGGCGTCAACTCATCTGCCACAACCTCCGGCACATTATTGTTCAAAAATAAAGCTGCATGAAATAATAAGAACGTCAACAATAGTGATCATATGCATTGGTAGTAAATAAAGAAATTAAGAATGTTAGTTACGATACCTCTAGTAGCAGTATTAGTACCAGAGGTTCTCTGACCACGGCTGGTACGCCTGCCGGGCTTGTCAAGTGCGTAGGGGGATTCAAATTTCTTGGGAACGGTCCGCTTCCGCTTACCAGACATAACCTCCTCATCCTTATCGATTGTTGCACCCTTTTTTCCATTCGCCTTAGCCATGAACTTGCTGACAGAAGATGGACAAATGTCTATGTCCGATGAAGGTGCTAGAGTAGAAGTACCAACCACCCAAGGGTTTTCCGGTGTACCCCCACATACATCACTACGCTTAACAGGTGAAGCTTCCTTGTGTCCATTCATCTTCGGTGGGGTTTTCTGTTTGGCAAACTAAATCGTGTGAACATTTCTGGACATAAAAAAATTAAATGAGAAAATTATAGACAGAAAGATAAATACATAGTACCTCAGGTACGGTTTTATGTTCGGGAAGCACTATATCAAGCTGCGTCATGTGAATGATCGGCTGTCTATCACTGTCCATGTCTTCCTTGTACACGAATTCCTTCTTTTCATATGGACCATTCTCGAACGAATCCACTTCGCCCGGATCATTTTCCGTGGATGGCATGGCAGCAGCCGGCTTGTATATGACACCTGCTTTGTTCAACTTCTCCAACAACCTCTGCATAGAAATCTAAACTTAGTAATGGTAGCATGGTTTAAAATAGCAAACATACTGTAAACTATAAAGTTTGGGTGTGATACCTCAGCAACTTGATCAGGGATTTGTATCAGCCACTCTAGCGCATTGACCGCTCGATAGATCTACAACAAGCTTGCACCATTTCTCAATGGCGCATACTATTTCTCCATTCAGCTCGTCCATCCTGTTGAAAGAAAATATATAACTTCGTGACATTAGCTAACACTAAAGCAAAAATAACAATAGACATGCAAAAATATAAAAATTTCTGGCAGTAGCTAACACTAATGCAAAAATAACACTAATGCAAATACAAAACTATCACCATATATACTGCAACATGCAGCCAAGTGTGTGCTGACATGAGGCAATAAAAAATAACTACAATTGGTAATTGAATTTACTTGCATCTGATCAAGTTCTTTGAGTATCAGATAAATTATATAATCAATAAATTTAATATGGTAAACTGTTACTAATTCGTCTGGTTGTCTTATTAACAGGGCGACAAATTGTTCAGCTGTAAATAAACTAGAGTCTATAGCAATGGTACCTATTTGAGGTTCATCAACATCTAATGCTAACAACTCTTTAATGTTCTATGTGCACAACAATATAATTGGATCGTGTGACAAAAATATAATTGGATCTTATGACAAAAAATGTATTGCATCATGCTTCTCGAGAAACAACATCTTATTCTACCATGCCATGAAATAACCAAAGATTGTTTTCATCTACGCCATCTGGTCAGAACGCATCTAGTCACTAGTAGAAAAAGGGTCAAATGTGAAGCACATTAGTGCCGGTTTGTAAAAAAGCGGCACTAATGTGATCAATAGTACCGATTCGTGGCGGCGATCAATAGTACCGGTTCGTGGCGAACCTTTAGTATCGGTTCATGCCACGAACCGGTACTAAAGAGGCTGTGGCAGGCTGGCGTCAGGCCGGGGCCCCACGATCACCTTTAGTACCGGTTCGTGGCACGAACCGGTACTAAAGGTCTAACCTTTAGTACCGGTTCGTGCCATGAACCGGTACTAAAGGGGTCTGACCTATAGTCCCAGTTGGAGACACAAACCGGGACTATAGGACAATTTTCAAACTCTACCCCCTTGTGTATCGTCATTTCAGTTTTGAAAAAATCAAAAGAAAATGATAAAAACTTCAAAAAATAAAATCCTTCGAGAGGTAGTTATATTACTACATCTACTAGTTAGGAAAAATTGAAAACTTAAATTTGGACATGTTTTGCAAAAAGTGTAGGGAAAATGTAAAACGGCTATAACTTTTGCATACAATGTCGGAAAAAAATATAATATATCAAAAAATTCAGCACGAAAATCCGCATCCGATGGAAACCGCCTACGGCCTGTTTGGAATTTTTTAGAATCCTCAAATTCCAAAAGGAAAAAAAGATATGGTCAAATTTCAGTTTTTTTAAAAAAATTTGGTTAAATCTGGTCAAACTACTTATTTAAGAAGTATTAATGTTACTACATAATTATTCAAGAATATTAGTGTTACTAAATAATTATTTCAATTTTTTTAATTTTGGTCAAATCTGGTCAAACTATGGTCAAACTGTGGTCAAACTATGGTCAAACTTATTCAAGAAATATTAGTGTTACTAAATAATTACTGTTTTTTAGAATAATAGTTTCAAACTCAAACAGTGAAATGTGTGACTTCATGCTCAAGCTAAACTCCTGAGGGTTAATAGGATTGACATCTTACTGTTGTCAGGAAAACAACAAGTGCAGACTTGGAAATGAAGGATAATAGAACCCAAAAGTTAAGCGTGCTCTGGTTGGAGTAGTGAGAGGGATGGGTGACTGGTCGGGAAGTTAGATGATTTGGAATGAGTGATCCACACTTTAGCAGTTAAGAGAGGTGATTAGAGACTAAATCATCAAATAATTTAGAAAAATTAAAAATTGAAAAAAAAAGCAAATTTTTTTTCCAAAATTTTCAAAAAAAAATAAAAAAATAACACCAACCGGTACTAAAGTTCCCCCATACCAGGGCGCGAGCTCACGCCACGTGGTGGCACTTTAGCGCCGGTTCGTGCCGAACTGGTACTAAAGGGGGGCCTTTAGTGCCCACCCTTTAGTGCCGGTTATGGAACCGACACTAAAGGCCCTTACGAACCGGTTTTAAAGCTCCGTTTTCTACTAATGACTTGAGTTCATACTAGTTGAAAATATGTGGTAAACCTAAGTCCATCAAAGCAACGAGACGGAGGAAGTAGCTTGCTATGAAGCCGCGAGGGAAGGAGGACAATTTACTTGATCGGTCGACGAAGATGAAAGAAGTCGACGATGCGTTCTCGACGTAGTTCGTCGAGGTCGGCCTGCACGTGCGGACGACCTTGATCTTCTCGTGGTTTTTGTGGCGTGTGGGATGCGGCGGATGGAGCTGTCGACGCCTCGCCGGTAGGAGTCGATCTAGTCGACGACATGTGCGAGGAGGAGGAGATTATATACGAGGTCGACGCCTAGGTCGTCGTAACTTCCCTGTGGCCAATCTCGCGATCTATATTTTCCTCCGTTGAAGCGAGGCTGAACGTGCTCCTCAATCGTAGGGATTAGAAACATATGGATTAGCACGATCCCAGAATTGTGTAACAGAACGACAACTACTGCCGTGATCGACGTGCATGGAAAGCACAGCGTTGTGGGCCCCACAATATGGATCCGACACTTATTTGCGGTCTGGTCCAGCCCACCTACCTGCATTGTTTCTTCCCTCAAAATAAATATCATTGGTTCATCCCTAAAAAAACTCTTTGTGACACCTATTAGTTATTGTATACTTGTATATGTTCAACAATATTTATAGTATCTCTGTCATTTCTACAATATTATACATGCATCGAGTGTCACAAATGAACCATACTTGTCATGCATGCATGCCATGGTCATCGTAGGTTACGGATAAAGTTTGGGATCATTTCGTGAGATCGTAGGTTACATAGTGCATGTGGAAGCATGCATGAGATGACCCCAACTATTGGGACCATGTGGGCTTGGCCAATGTGGTCCCCCTGGCAAGGTGTGCATGAATTCGGACACAAAACGCACGTTGCATCACGTGGGGGCAGTGTTGTAGGGTTTTGTCGCCGGAAAAACCCTAGAAATGCATCGAGTGTCGCAAATGAACGATACTTGTCATGCATGCATGCCATGGTCATCATAGGGTATGCATGAAGTTTGGGATCATTTGGCGGGACCGTCAAGGAAAACCAATTTCAGACCTGACCTCCGGCAGACCCGAATGGTCCTGCTTGTACATAATGCATGTGGAAGCATGCATGAGATGACCCCAACTATTGGGACCATGTGGGCTTGGCCAATGTGGTCCCCCAGGCAAGGTGTGCACGAATTCGGACACAAAACGCACGTTGCGTCACGTGGGGGCAGTGTTGTAGGGTTTTGTCGCCGAAAAAACCCTAGAAAATGCATCGAGTTTTGGAAATGCACGATACTCGTCATGCATGCTTGCCATGCTCATCCTAGGGTGTGCATACAGTTTGGTCTGAATTGGTGAGACCCAGAAGATAAACCTGCTTCTAGTACATGGTGCATGTGGAGGTATGCATGCGACTGTCCCAACTAGATTTGATTTAATAATATTTCAAGTATCAAACAAAAAATAAAATTTATAATTATGAATGAAGAATTTAAATAAAACAGAACATTTTATCAGAATGAAGAAGTGCAATAGAACATAACATATTATCTTACATTTTGGAAATATTTCAAATATAAAGAAGAGAACAAATATTAGAATGAAGAAGTGAAATAAAACAAACATTTTATCTTACCAACTAAAAATATTTAAAAAATAATAAAGATAAGAAATATTAGAATGAACAATTAAAATAAAACACACCATTTTAGTTTATATTTCGTAAATATTATCAATATACAAAAGAGAACGAACAACTGAAATAAAACACAACAGAATTTGGCATATTTTTTTAATTTTAGTAAACACTTTTAGAAATAATATAGAAAAAAGAGATTTGATTTTAAATACTAGAAATATAAACAAGAAAAGAAACAAAGAAAACATAAAACATATCAGCGCGCGGGTAAGGCTGCCCTGGGCCAGCCCGCCCGAATTGGGCCCAAGGCGGAGCCGCGCAGGGCACATCGCAGCGCACAACCGTTGGGTGGTGGGAGTTTAGTCCCACCTCGCCAAGCGAGAGAGCGCCGCACCGGTTTATATACCCGGCTGCGACTCCCCTCCCAAGCTCCTATCAATTACAGGCAGTACATTGCCTAACTCTCGTCCCCTCTGGCCCGTGGGGCCTACTAGCAGCAGAGATATTCTGCACCACGGGCCTGCATCCTGGCCCATGCACGGCAGGGTTCCTAGTCGTATGCAGGCCGTGGAGTATGAATTCTCCTGCTCTGGTAGGTGGGCACTTTTTTTTGGCATATTGCCATGTGTATTGATCTTCAAATCACACACTAAATTATACACATGCTCACTTGCATTCAATACATATTTTTTTGCATATATGACAAGTTAATGTTTTGACCTTCAAGTCATCTTTTTTGGCATATTGCCATGTGTATTGATCTTCAAATCACACACTAAATTATACACATGCTCACTTGCATTCAATACACATTTTTTTGCATATATGACAAGTTAATGTTTTGACCTTCAAGTCATCTGTTATATTTTACACATGCTCACTTACATGTAATACACATGGATATTAATTGGATTTCAACAAAAATGAGGCCGTGGTGTATGAATTCTACTACCACATGCATGCCATGGTCATGGTACGGTGTGCAAAAAGTTTGGGATCATTTGGTGGGACCGTCAAGGAAAACCTCTTCCAAACTTGCCCTTCGGCAGACCCGAATGGTCCGGATTGTACATGGTGCTTGTGGGGGCATGCATGAGATGACCCCAACTTTTGGGAGCATGTGAGCATGGCCAATGTGCCCCCCGGGCAAGGTGTGCATGAGTTTGGACACAAAACACACGTTGCGTCACGCTGCGGCAGTGTTCTAGGGTTTTATCACCGCAAAACGCCTACAAAATGCATAGAGTGTCGGAAATGAATGGTAGTTGCCATCCATGCTTGCTATGCTCATCGTAGGGTGCATAAAAGTTTGTTATGAATTGGTGAGACCGAGAAGAAGAACCTACTTGTAGTACATGGTGCAAGTGGAGGCATACATGCAATTGTCCCAACTATATTTGATTTAATAATATTTGAAGTATGAAGTTGAAAATAAAATTTATAATTAGGAAAGACAACCATGAAAAGTGAAATATGAGACAACATTATATCATACATTATTTAAATTTATAACCGTCAGAACAAAGAAAAGAGGAGAATATAGAAAACAGAAGAACAAATTTGAATGAATAAGTGCAATAAAAGACAACATATTACCTTACATTTTGGAAATATTTCAAATATAAAGAAGAGAACAAATATTAGAATGAAGAAGTGAAATAAAAGATAACATATTATCTAACATTTTGGAAATATTTCAAATATAAAGAAGAGAACAAATATTAAAATGAAGAAGTGAAATAAAACAGAACATTTTATCTTACAAACTAAAAATATTTAATAAATAATAAAGATAAGAAATATTGGAATGAAGAATTGAAATAAAACACAACATTTTAGTTCATATTTCGTAAATATTATCAATACAAAAAAGAGTACGAACAAATGAAATAAAACACAACAGAATTTGGCATGTTTTTTTAATTTTAGTAAACACTGTTAGAAATAATATAGAAAAAAGAGATTTCATTTTAAATATTATAAATAGAAACAAGAAAAGAAACAAAGAAAATATAAAACATATCAGCGAGCGGGCAAGGCTGCCCTGGGCCAGCCCGCCCGAATTGGGCCCAAGGCGGAGCCGCGCAGGGCACATCGCAGCGCATAGCCGTTGGGTGGTGGGAGTTTAGTCCCACCTCGCCAAGCGAGAGAGTGCCGCACCGGTTTATATACCCGGCCGCGACTCCCCTCCCAAGCTCCTATCAATTGCAGGCAGTGCATTGCCTAACTCTCGTCCCCTCTGCCCCGTGGGGCCTACAAGCAGCAGAGATATTCTGCACCACGGGCCTGCATCCTGGCATGCACGGCAGGGTTCCTAGTCGTATGCAGGCCGTGGAGAATGAATTCTCCTGCTCTTGTAGGTGGGCACTTTTTTGGCATATTGCCAGTGTGTATTGATTTGATCTTGAAATCACACACTAACTTATACACATGATCACTTGCGTTCAATACACATTTTTTTTGCATATATGACAAGTTAATGTTTTGACCTTCAAGTCATCTAATAAATTTTACACATGCTCACTTACATGAAATACACATGGATATTAATTGGATTTCAATAAAATGAGGCCGTGGTGTATGAATTCTCCTCCCACTAGCATGCCATGGTCATGGTACGCTGTGCAAAAAGTTTGGGATCATTTGGTGGGTCCGCCAAGGAAAACCTCTTTCAAACTTGCCCTCCGGCAGACCCAAATGGCCCGGCTTGTACATGGTGCATGTGGGGGCATGCATGAGATGACCCCAACTTTTGGGAGCATGTGGGTCACCATATTCAAGAAAGTTTGTGTGATTTGGAGGTGGTGGAAAAAATCACATTTGTTCAAAAACTGGCTTAAGTTAGACCAAATGGCCCCTCCGGAATGTGGTCATTTTTTCGACCACCTCCAAATGACCTCAACTTTGGCACACATGATCTATTGCACAAACAAAGGTGGGTCTCCAAGATTTTATATTTTGTTGAATTTTGTATTAATTTATAATGCCATCTAGACTGACTGGTCAAAACATCGGTCTTTACCTCAGGGGGCATTGTAAAATATTCTTTTTCCAAATTTTCTTTCATAGGCATGATTGGCACATGTGGGTCACCATGTTCAAGAAAGTTTGTGTGATTTGGAGGTGGTGGAAAAAATCACATTTGTTCAAAAACTGGCTTAAGTTGACCAAATGGCCCCTCGGGAATGCGGTCATTTTTTCGACCACCTCCAAATGACCTCAACTTTGGCACACATGATCTATTGCACAAACAAAGGTGGGTTTCCAAGGTTTTATATTTTTGAATTTTTTATTAATTTATAATGCCCTCTAGACTGACTGGTCAAAACATCGGTCTATACCTCAGGGGGGCATTGCAAAATATTCTTTTTCCAAATTTTATTTCATAGGCATGATTGGCACATGTGGGTCACCATGTTCAAGAAAGTTTGTGTGATTTGGAGGTGGTGGGAAAAATCACATTTGTTCAAAAACTGGCTTAAGTTAAGACCAAATGGCCCCTTCGAAATACGGTAATTTCGACCACCTCCAAATGACCTCAACTTTGGCACACATGATCTATTGCACAAACAAAGGTGGGTTTCCAAGGTTTCATATTTTTTTTGAATTTTTTATTATTTTATAATGCCCTCTAGACTGACTGGTCAAAACATCGATCTTTACCTAGGGGGGCATTGTAAAATATTGTTTTTCCAAATTTTCTTTCATAGGCATGATTGGCACATGTGGGTCACCATCTTCAATAAAGTTTGTGTGATTTGGAGGTGGTGGGAAAAATCACATTTTTTCAAAAACTGGCTTAAGTTAGACCAAATGGCCCCTCCGCAATGCGGTCATTTTTTCGACCACCTCCAAATGACCTCAACTTTGGCACACATGATCTATTACACAAACAAAGGTGGGTTTCCAAGGTTTTATATTTTTTGAATTTTTTATTAATTTATAATGCCCTCTAGACTGACTAGTCAAAACATCGGTCTATACCTCAGGGGGGCATTGTAAAATATTCTTTCTATATTTTTGAATTTTTTTGAATTTATAATGCCCTCTTATATTTGTTTACTTTTTTAAAGCCCTCTTATTTTTTTTGAATTTTTTATTTATAAAGCTAGGTTTCCAAGATGGCTAGGATGGCCCATGCTTTTCCTTTTGTTTATTTTTTCCTTTTCCTTCACTTTACATAAAAATTACATGAGAACTCAAAAAATAACATAAAAATTACATGACCCCTCAAATAATAACATACCAAAAATTCAAAAGGTATTTTTATCAAACACATCTTTTTGAATATTTATATTTTATTTTCTTATAAATAAGTGACATTTTCAAAATTCTAATAAGTAGGGTAATATAACTTTATTACAAAATAAAGTAGATCTTATTTCAAATTCCTTTTTTTTTGCAGACATTATTTTTAACTAGTATTACATTACTCTTCTAAATTTACATTTAATTCCTTCACACTTTGATGATGGAATATTTGCTCTCTAAGTGCAACATAGGTTCAAATGATGGAACATTTGATCTTTTTGCTTATTCAAATTATGCGTTGATGGAATGTGTGAGGATGAACAATTATCAGTAACTTTACTAAACCCCATGTACTATAATTCATGACAACCATTTTGGAACATTGCCACATTCAATATTTTGTATAATTGGCACATGGGCACAGCATGTTGCACTTGCCCACATCATAGACAAGTGTTGCAGCATGTCTCAAGCAACACTGAAGCGCCATTTGTGATCATTGCACCATCGAAACAACAAATAAACATGAAGGAAGCATTCACCACCAATAAAGTTAAGGCCACACATATATAGATAGAATTCTAGGTTACCACCAGAGGTAGCAGGCAGTTCACAACAGATCCAGTTCAAACACACAATACATTACATTACATTACATTAATATAGCTAGTTTCCAAGCAGTTCAGACCCAGATGCAGCTTTCCGAAAGTAAAACATCATCAAATATACTAATGATGAGTATGGCTTCCAGCTTCCGATGATCAGCATGATGTATGACTAGAGGTCAGGGTTTCTCAGGACCTTCAGGAGGGCAGAATGCTGACCAATGATCTTGTACTCATGACCGGAGATCGATGTAGCCCGACAATGTTCCATCAGATGCTCCAATAACCCAGACCTGGGCTTGGGCTTGCTGCAGTAGGGGCAGCAGTATTTTTCATTCCTCCAGTTGTAGTACTTGCCAGGTCCTTGGGCCCTGATCTTCAACACCTCCTTCTCTTTAAAGGACTCGACGTTCCCCTCGACCACATCATCTCCAGATTCATACTGCACACATTAATGACTGACATTAATACATTATGCATTCAAAAACTATTAACACATAATACTAACTCAATGCAGAAATATCATGTCAACTAGGCCACACCTCGTACGACTCATCTTCATCAGACTCATATGGGTAGAACCCAGTCTTGCCCCACTTCCTCTTGTTGCCCACAAGATCCTCCTCCTCCTGCTATATTGTCAAACAAGCACATCAATTACAATGAATTGAATTGCAGTCCACAGAATGTCATTACAAACAAAATTGTGAATGTGAACCACATTGGTATGTTGCAAGTGACCAAATGCTTTCCTTATAAATACAGAATCTAAGCAATCAATCAACAGACAAATGATGTCCTTTATAAATGCTAATGAAAATGCAAGCTGGATTCTTGACATTCCCTGGATTAACCCAACACTTTCCTTTTGAGGGAATCCCCCCCACACTACTTAATGGAAACATATAGTATATTTTGTTGCTAGGATCCTGCCTTGGAATGTTTACTTCACACTTTACATATAGTATATACTAATTACAGAAGCCAACTACAAATTTTAATATGCACAAATTACTATTTTTGGGATAATGCAGCAAAGCTCCTACACATCTTAACATAATGCAGTAGTTAATTAGGTACAACTTCAACTATAAATGCATACATCTCCAACAAACATCTAAAATTTCATTACTTACCTAAACAACAACAGATTATACTATAGATGAATCTTGTATCTTCTAAATCAATTCATTGGCACATCTTAATTAATGCATTCCAAATCAAATATGTTTCCATCCAGTATCGTTGAACCACAGATCAAATCAAATAATCATAAATGTCAGCAGCATTGAACTACAGATCTAATAATCATATGACATCTATATGACCTTAAATTCCCCCTTAAATAAGGTATTCAACCTCATACTAATTAAATTCTGACAAGCAAAAATTCAACTACTAATCTAATAAGCATCTGAAAAAAAAACCCAAGATGCTTTTATCTCTGAAGCAACGACATTGCAGAGGATGTTCAATGCTGTCAATATCTCTGAAGCAACGACAAAATTCCACTACTAACCCAAACTAAATAAGCATAGACTGCCCCTTCCCCTCGACCATGCTTCCCCCTCTCCTTCAGAAGCCCCAATCCAGCACAAAAAAATCCAGCCCTTGAGAAGCTCTTTTTGATTAACATGACAACACCCAGTACATGAGCACATCCTTCACTATATTTACAACCAAACTAATGCACCATCTAATCACCTCACGTAGACAATTTCCAAAAACACAAGGCCATGCACAACCCATCTCATATCCTCCGCCTGACAGGCATCAATCAAGCATCAAATAACTGCAACTATGACAACATGCATCAATCAAGCATCTAAGAATTGCAACTATGACAACCATAATCCCTAGAACTAAGCATCCATTTAATTAATCATCAAGCCAAAGAACTAAAGCAGGCACCAACCCAAACCAATAGAGAAGTATATATTTGACTAATCCATCGTCTAATCCTCAAGCCAAACACCTAAAGAATTGCAAAAATTCCACTACTAATCTAATAAGCATCTGAAAAAACCCCATCCCTCAATCTGGCTACTTCTAACCTAATCTAATAATCATATGTGGTCCACCATTCTTGCACGAATCAAATACAGAAAAACCCTAATGCAGAGAAAACCCTACCTCCAACAAATCTAAACAAACAAAGTTCTGGCCACAAACCCTACAATCTAAAAACTAGCAACTAAAAGTTAGCCGCAGATACCTTCTGCTCCGCTTCCTCCTCGCCGGAGCCGGCCTCCACCTTCTCCACCTTCTCCATCTTGTGCGCCTCGCTAGAGCCCGCCCCCACCTTCTGCGCCTCGCCAGAGCCCGCCTCCACCTTCTGCGCCTCGCCAGGGCGGGCGCATCTAGCTGGATCGTGCCGCTGCGGCCCGCCCCCGCCTTCTCCAGATCTCCAGCGGAGGGAGCACCGCGCTGGACGCCGGCACACCCCCTCACAAAGGTGCCCGCAGCAACCTGTCGCGCCTGCTCCACTAGATCTGCGCCCAAATCGGGGCACTCGCCTCCTGCGTCCGCCATGGCTATGGAGAGGATGCAATGAGGGAGGCGAGGAGGTTGGAGAGGAGAGGGAGTGGGGAGTGGAGAGTGGAGAGAGGGAGATGATGCGGCGGGGGGAAATGGTGGGCGATGCGGCCAGAGGTGGTTCCCGTCCACATTTATATGATGGGACAGTTTTGGCAACTACCCGTGCCACGTGCTGCCCCATGCGCGGGCGGCTTCACGCGTGCACGAAAGGCCGCCGTATACAAACAAATACGTATACGGCCAGGCATACGATCTAACCGGGCCCGTACGGGCCTCCCAGGGCTCCTCGACGGCTATACGCGGGGGCAACAAAGACGATCGTGCCCCTCATTATGAACCGTTTTTGGTTCATCCTGGCCGTCGATGTGTTTTTCCACCCCGCGTTCAGCCCGGGGGGGGGGGGGGGGGGGTTGTGGAGCACCGGAGCAGAAACACTGGAGACTCACGCCTGAGCAGCAGCTAACACCCGAGTGATGCGCCACCGCCACTGGCCTCCTCCGAGCCGCTCCACCACAAATCCAAGTGCCCAACCAAGACAGCGAAGTAGTCTTCCATCCAAAACAACGCTAAGGAATGACTCAGAGGAAGCCGCCATTACCGATCTGGCTAGCCGAATCTCTATTTTCCCAAGAAGCCAACACCCTAAGGGTGGAAAATCCAAACCATTTGGTGGATGGCTTTCAAATACTCTCCGTCTCAAAATTTTTGTCTTAAATTTGTCTAGATACGGATGTATCCAATACTAAAATCTGACTTGGATACACCTACATTTAGACAAATTTAAGACAACAATTTTGAGATGAAGGAAGTACTATATATTTAGAGACGACGATCTTTATCACCGGATGGTTGAACGGTGTTATGTTAAAAGTTCTTAGATAAAGAACATGCAAGGTTTACCATGGAAGATATACGTGCAGGCATCTGTGGCATCATCAGTCAACAAGATGAAGTGGTCGCTCTCAGTCAGTGAAGGTATTGCCAATTCAGTGGCTTGGGGTGTGTTTGGTTACATTGCCAATCGAGCCTGGTCCGGTGAGCCTAGCTTTAGTGAGTCGGTTTGAGGAGATGCAGGTAAAAAGACCTTAGATGCATATAGTTTGGTTGCCTGCATGTATCTTAGTTGAATGAGACAACCATTTTGGACCCCATGTTTAGTTGCCCGCATTGCATTAGGCGCACATATGACATGGTGTTTGGTTGCAACCTGCATAAGGTGTTGTCACCACTTCTAACTAATGGTGAGCTTACCACACACAATGTGAACATGTAGTGCCAGCTAGTTAAAAAAATGACAGTTCATCGTAACTACTATCAAATGACAATTCAAATTATTAAGAGCCATTGGCTAAATAGGGGATAGTTCATCGGTGTTGCTGCTACCAGATCTTCCTCTTCATCTTCCTCTTCTTCTGCTTCTGCTTCTGCTGCTGCTTCTTCTTCCTCTTCTTCCAATCCTGCACCGACCTCTGTTAAGCCACATTGCCTCTGCCCACTCTAACCTTTTGTTCTTCCAAGCGTTATTGTCAAATGCCTCCACACCATTGCATGAGCTAACAACATCGTCAGGCTCGACCTCTTCCTCCTCAGGCACGTGTTCATCAAAGCCCCACTGGAGGATCCAGTTATGCAGAATGCAACAAGCAAGAACAAGCTTAACCTGAGTGGAGTATGGGTGGAATGGCTTCTGATGCAGGATCTTAAACCTATTCTTCAGGGCTCCAAATGCCCTCTCAATAGTTACTCTAAGGCTGGAGTGTCTGAAATTAAACGGCTCCTATGTAGTCCTAGGATAGTTCCTACTAGAGAACTCGTTGAGATGGTACCTGGTTTTCCTGAAGGGTGGAAGAATACCCGACCGACATGCATAGCCAGCATCTCCAAGGTAGAACATGTCGTCGGGGGTGTTGATCCCATCAAGTCGACTCATGCTGTCACTGAGAATGTTAGCATCATGCGCTGACCCCTCCCAGCCAGCCAACATATATGTGAACTTCAGATCAAAGTCAACAGCAGCAAGCACATTCTGGCTTGTGTAGTGCTTCCTCCCCCTGTATGCTGCAGACCGTGACCTAGGAACTCTGGCAGTGACATGAGTATCATTTATTGCCCCAATGCAATCCTGAAAATGGCATCACAAGCCTGTGTTAGTGCTCACTTGAACAATACAAGCATATCAAGCCATAAAAAGTGTATATTGTCAATGCTCACCTTGAAGTATGGATACCATCTTGGGCTTCCATGAATCTTGGGTGGAGTCTGGCCAGATGGTCTCCTGATCATCTCTCCTCTAAGCTCCCCAACAGCAAAAAGCACCTGCTTGAAGTACCTAGAGATGGTCTCCATTGATCTCTTGAACGTGTTGTGAATGACCTTGAACCTCTGTTATGGCCAACAACATGAAGGAACATGGCCACTTACTCTTCCACACTGGTGTTGATATTATCTTGTAGCAGCCCCTGCTCCTGAAGATCTCGACAAGCCTGGCAAATGGTGCTATTTTCATTCAAAGCATCCACAGAGCCTCGACGTCATTGCAGTTGTAGACGTAGTTCAGATTTTGGATCCTCTCCTGTTCCCGGATAAACAATGGACCATAGCGGAGCAAAGGTCTCCCAGCACGACGAATAGCTCTTTGGTGCATGAACATGACCCATGCCTAAATCACACTTATCAGTGCTGCTGCCTGAATTATCAGCCTCATCCGTGCGTCCATAACCTAGTCGACATCGACGGTTCGTTCAGTGGAAAATCGATCCTACACCTTGCCTAACGGTCTAACCACCGACCTAACAAAGAGGGGAGGGGTGCTGCTTATCGGCATCGGAGACGAGGACGGCGTAGGGGGAGCCATGGCACATACAAGGTCAACCAGACTGTGGCCAACAGTAAGGGGAGCACCAGATCCGTCGCCGCCTCTAGCACATATCTGAAATCGCAGCCGCCGCCGGTGGTGAGGCAGTAGGGAAGAAAGGGGGGAGCGGGTGAGGAGTGGCTATGGGTTAGCGAGTAGAAAAGGGGGTGAGGATAGATTTGGCGTCGGGAGGGCGCGTCAGATTTTCCATCTCCCGCCATCCCCCCTCGCCCTCGCGCCGCACCCGCCCGTGCGACCTCGGGCCGCACTCAGCCTGGCTCGCGAGAAACTGCCGATCCGAGCGTTTCCAGCGAGCCAGGCTCTGGGCTGCTTTGAGAAGCGTGCGATGCAGGCCCAACAGTGAAACTAGACAACCAAACATGCCTCGTCTTTCCCGCGTGGACTTGGTTGGGCTCAATGCGGGCAACCAAACACACCCTTGGCAGTGCCGCTCCTTGTTCGTCTTCTGCGTCCATGCCCTGCTGGACGTCGCCTCCGTGCATGATCCCGACTTCACGAGGATTTCCACTTCCCAGAATTTTGGAACCAGCGAACGTGAGTTGGCCGACCGGATCGCGTATTCGTGTTTTGATTCATGCGTGGAGTGTAACTCGCAAGGCACTTGTCGATGCATCAGGCCCCCTTTACTAGATATATACTACATACTATATATATTGGCAGAATTGTAGGTATGGCAGCCGCCAAGGCTTGCCAGATAACTGGCACCGCCCCTGCTCTCAGTGACCAGTATTTGAAGAAATTACACCCAAGTGGGAAGAAGCCTGAACATACAATGGAGCACTTGCATAAATATTGCCGTTGGAATGTTGACATTGTCCTTAGAACAATAGTGGCCAGAAACTAGGGGGGGAGGCATGTGCTCACGTTCAAAACGGCACAAGGAACAAAATTGGAAGGATCACAAACAATGATTTGAATCCATAGGAAGATGAAGTCAAAGTGAGGATTGAAGTTTACCATTGGGTATAAGGATAGCCCAAAATAAAACCCAGAGGCGGAAGTTATGACAAGTTCAAAGGGGCACGTATTGGCACCGTGTTTTGGCTAGCATGTTTACGCCCTCAAGATCACTACCGGAATAGGGCCCGGTGCCGACGGCCAAATGTATGCCGACGGCCACCGTCAGCCTACTCCTGGATATACCGACAACCGAAACCAGGCCGTCGGCGTAGCGCGGCCGTCGGGATATCCCCAGCTATGCCGACGGCCACCGTCGGCACAGGTCAGCCGTCGGCTTAGCCCCAGCCTATGCCTACAGCAGCTGTCGGCATAGATGCGGGCCCGGTGGCCCCGCTTGTGACGTGCGGCTAACAACGTCTGATCTATGCCGACGGCCTAGACGGGTGGCCGTCGGCACAGATGCGCGTGCCACGTCATCGATCCGGGGCGCACCGACCACCACCGATGCCGACGGCTGCCATCGGCATAGAGGCCACATCATCGATCCGGGAGACGCCGTCCATCTACCCCTGGCCTAGGCTATGCCGACGGCATAGTTTTTTCTTTGCATTTATTATAGTTTTTTTTTGTTCTTTCATGTATTATCATTTAATTTACTTACATGTAGCATGTGTTAATATAAGCAAAAATACCTTACTTTTCGAATCTATATGGAGGGGTGTGACCCCCCTCACGGACGGCGCCGCCGCTGGCGGCCGACACCTGTAGGGGGGCCAAACAACCGCATCTGGTCTATACGGAGGGGACGTTGCTCCCAAGTGTTTTATATGGGATGACCTCCCACAACCGTGTGGTGCTGTGGCATGTCTGAAGAGGCGGCACGCGTCTCCGGGGTGTGGCCCCCCTCACGGACGGCGCCGCCGCCGGCACTTGGAGGGGGAAACAGACGCGTCGGGTCTACACGGAGGGGATGTAGCTGTGGGTTTGGCCCGGATGTTGCTCTCAGGTGTCCCTCTGGGCTGACCTAACACAACCGGGTGGAGAGGTCCACTGGTCAAAGCCCATCAGTGGGAAGTCAAAAGGCTAGATCTCGTGGTCAACCGCTCCAGGGTTAGGCGGGACGGGGGCCCGGGGGGGTAGCAATGCCACCGGAGCGTTGCACCGACCCCTCATACATGTGAGGTGGTGTTGTGGCATGTCTGAAGAGGCGGCACACGTCTCCGGGGTGTGGCCCCCCTCACGGGCGGCGCCGCCGCCGGCACCTGGAGGGGGGAAACAGACGCGTCGGGTCTACACAGAGGGGATGTAGCTGTGGGTTTGGCCCGGATGTTTCTCCCAGGTGTCCCTCTGGGCTGACCTAACACAATCGGATGGAGAGGTCCACTGGTCAAAGCCCGTCGTGGGAAGTCAAAGGGCTAGATCTCGTGGTTAACCGCTTCAGGGTTAGGCGGGGCGGGTGCCCTGGGGGGGGGTAGCAATGCCACCGGAGTGTCACACCGGACCCTCATACATGCGGGGTGGTGTTGTGGCATGTTTGAAGAGGCGACACGCATCTCCAAGGGGTGGCCCTCCTCACGGACGGCGCCGCCGTCGACGCCTGGAGGGAGGAAACGGATGCGTCGGGTCTACATGGAGGGGATGTAGCTATGGGTTTGGCCCGGATGTTGCTCTCAGGTGTCCCTCTGTGCTGACCTAACACAACCGGGTGGAGAGGTCCACTGGTCAAAGCCCGTCCGTGGGAGGTCAAAGGGCTAGATCTCGTGGTCAACCGCTCCACGGTTAGGCGGGACGGGGGCCCTAGGGGGGTAGCAATGCCACCAGAGCGTCGTACCGGGCCCTCATACATGCCGGGTGGCGTGGTGGCATGTTTGAAGAGGCGGCACGCATCTCCGAGGTGTGCCCCCCACGGACGACGATGACACAGTAGTAGACGTTCTGCGGTAAAGGTGGAGCGTGAATATTATTAAATACTCGGAGCACGATAAAATCATGGGTTTTTACACGACGTGGGCACATGTGATATAGGAATGATGGTAATTTTTCATAATTTTTGGTGATGGAGAAGTATCCGAACAGTTCCCTCTACGCGGATTGCCCTTCGCATGTCTACGACTGTGGTCGGCGGCCTCCGGGGGCTAGCATGCTGCCGATCTTGCGTACGCGACCTCTCACAAGTCTGAAAGTGTTGTGGCGGTTGCAAACACCCGGCACGCGTCTCCGGGGTGTGGCCCCCCTCATGGACGGCGCTGCCGCTGGCACCTAGAGGGGGGAAACGGACGCATCGGGTCTACATGGGGGGGATGTAGCTGTGGGTTTGGCCCGGATGTTGCTCCCAGGTGTCCCTCTGGGCTGACCTAACACAACCAGGTGGAGAGGTCCACTGGTCAAAGCCCGTCCGTGGGAAGTCAAAGGGCTAGATCTCGTGGTCAACCGCTCCAGGGTTAGACGGGACAGGGGCCCTGGGGGGGTAGCAATGCCACCAGAGCGTCGCACCGGCCCCTCATACATGCCGGGTTGTGTGGTGGCATGTCTGAAGAGGCGACATGATACGTCTCCAACGTATCTATAATTTTTGATTGCTCCATGCTATATTATCTACTGTTTTGGACTATATTGGGCTTTATTTTCCACTTTTATATTATTTTTGGGACTAACCTATTAACCGGAGGCCCAACCCAGAATTGCTATTTTTTTTTGCCTATTTCAGTGTTTCGAAGAAACGGAATATCAAACGGAGTCCAAACGGAATGAAACCTTCGGGAACGTGATTTTCTCACCGAACGTGATCCAGGAGACTTGGACCCTACTCCAAGAAGTAACAGAGGCGGTCACGAGGGTGGGGGCGCGCCCCCCCCTAGGGCGCGCCCCCTGCCTCATGGGCCCCCTGTTGCTCCACCGACGTACTCCTTCCTCCTATATATACCTACGTACCCCCAAACGATCACATACGAAGCCAAAAACCTAATTCCACCGCAGCAACTTTCTGTATCCACGAGATCCCATCTTGGGGCCTGTTCCGGAGCTCCGCCGGAGAGGGCCGTCATCACGGAGGGCTTCTACATCATCATAGCCCCTCCGATGAAGTGTGAGTAGTTTACCTCAGACCTTCGGGTCCATAGTTATTAGCTAGATGGCTTTTCTCTCTTTTTGGATCTCAATACAATGTTCTCCCCCTCTCTTGTGGAGATCTATTCGATGTAATCTTCTTTTTGCGGTGTGTTTGTTGAGACCGGTGAATTGTGGGTTTATGATCAAGTCTATCTATGAATAATATTTGAATCTTCTCTGAATTCTTTTATGTATAATTGGTTATCTTTGCATGTCTCTTCGAATTATCAGTTTGGTTTGGCCTACTAGATTGGTTTTTCTTGCCATGGGAGAAGTGCTTAGCTTTGGGTTCGATCTTGCGGTGTCCTTTCCCAATGACAGAAGGGGCAGCAAGGCACGTATTGCATCGTTGCCATCGAGGATAACAAGATGGGGTTTATATCATATTGCATGAATTTATCCCTCTACATCATGTCATCTTGCTTAAGGCGTTACTCTGTTTTTAACTTAATACTCTAGATGCATGCTGGATAGTGGTCGATGAGTGGAGTAATAGTAGTAGATGCAGGCAGGAGTCGGTCTACTTTTCTCGAACGTGATGCCTATATACATGATCATACCTAGATATTCTCATAACTATGCTCAATTCTGTCAATTGCTCAACAGTAATTTGTTCACCCACCGTAGAATACTTATGCTCTTGAGAGAAGCCACTAGTGAAACCTATGCCCCCCAGGTCTATTCTCATCATATCAATCTCCATCACTTTAATCTAGCTTTGCTTTTTTACTTTTGTCTTTTACTTTTCACTTTGCATCTCTATATCAAAAATACCAAAAATATTATCTATCATCTCTATCAGATCTCACTCTCGTAAGTGACCGTGAAGGGATTGACAACCCCTAATCCCGTTGATTGTGAGGAGCTATCGTTTTGTGTAGGTACGAGGGACTTGCGTGTGGCCTCCTACTGGATTGATACCTTGGTTCTCAAAAACCTAGGGAAATACTTACGCTACTTTGCTGCATCATCCTCTCCTCTTCGGGGAAAACCAACGCAGTGCTCAAGAGGTAGCAAGAAGGATTTTTGGCGCCGTTGCCGGCGAGTCTACGCAAAAAGTCAACATACCAAGTACCCATCACAATCCCTATCTCTCGCATTACATTAGTTTCCATTTGCCTCTCGTTTTCCTCTCCCCCACTTCACCCTTGCCGTTTTATTTGCCCTCTCTCTTCATCTCCATCTCCTTCTCTTTTTCCGTTTGCCTTTTTCTTGCTTGCCTTTGTTTGCTCGTGTTTTGGATTGCTTGCTTGTCGCTATGTCTGAAATTGGGGAAGTTATCGCTGATATGGGCGATAACAATATCATAGAAAATTATGACGCTCCTGCTGACGAACCCCCTACCTATCATACAAAAAGATTTCGAATCGGTAGTGGTAATATTATTGAAAAAGGAGTTATTCAAGATTTCTTTACTTGTGCCGGTGCTTTGCCTTCTATGGGCGGTTCTATTCTTCATAGAACTAGTAGTCTTGCGGACGCTATTGCCATGCTTATAGTTGAACTTGAAAGGCAATTTATGCACATGCATCCTTGCATACAACGAATCTTCTTAGAATTCTCTAATATTGAGCATTCTTCTGTTAAGCGTGCCGTCACTATCTTTTTGGCTCATGAGTTTAGATTTATAATAAAAGAGGCCAAAGAAATCTTTGCACATTATAGGGTGGATGCTAGTCATCCTCCCATTGAAGCTATCCTCTTTAATCAAGAAGACATGATGCGTTTACAATCTTTAGATCATATTGCTTATAATGAAAATCTTAGGACAAAGGTTCCTGCCGATGTTCTAGTTGATAAAACTTCCGAGCTTAATGATGATTTTGCCATTCAGAATAATGGACTAGGTTTTCCTCTTAAACGAAGGATTGTAGCTTTTTGCCAAAAGAATGCTCTTAATGATGAATTGGTTGTGCAATACAAAGGGCCCAGGGAGGCACCCATACCTCCCGAGATTGATCTTGGGGACTATTTGTAACATCCCCAGCATCACATTACAGTAATCTCCCCTAATAAAGGTCATGTCATCATGATCATCATGCCAAAATGCCACTTGTCCAAAATCTGCTTCAAATTCAAATTCTAATTGCATGTCAAATATTTGCTTCTTCTTTCATGCAATCAAAATAGTTCACAATATGATAAATATTCTCTAAGTATTTTTCATGTTAAAACCAAAATCTTTGGAATTCCCAAATTGCCCCTGGAAATTAATTAGTGTTCCAGCAGCATTTAAATATGCCATTTCCAATTTCCAAAATTCCTAGACAATTCCTCTTGCCTCCAAACTAATTGTGGCCATACCTAAAAATGTGGAGGAATTAATGGGCCAAGTTCCATATTTTTCCTAAATCCTTTGGATGCTCAAATAAATCATTTCCTCTCTCTATTTTAATTAAAAAAAATTAGAAAAGAGAAAAGGAAAATAAAAGCCCCCCACTGTTGGTCTGGGCCGTAACCCACAATGCAAGGCCCAACCCATGCCCTCTCATCCTTTTCCTCTGTACACCAGGGGATGGCGTGGCGGCCATCCACCCTGCCATGGCCGCCGAAGCCGCTGCTGTCGGCCATCCTGCGGTCGAGGGGTTGGATAAGAGCAAGCCCTCGACACTCTCTCTCTCGCCGAAACCCTAGGCCCTTAGTTTTTCCCTCCCTCGCATCTCACACACGATCCCGAACTCGCCCGATCGAAACCATGGCCGCGCCGTCGTCAGCCTCGTGCGCCGGAGCCTCCCCGAGCTTCTCGGTGATGATCAGGAGCTTCACCGCCGTCATTCGCTTCGCCTACGTGCGTCGAATCGAGAAGGGCGGCCTCATACGCTCGTCACAGCCATCATCTGCTCCGCCACGGTCGTCCACTCCGTCGTCGATTCGCGCATCTCCGGTTCATCCCCGACCTCCTCGAGCTCGCCTAAAGAACCATAGTGAGCTGCACCTTCGATTCGCCCTTACCCCCGTTTGATTCCATGGCCGTAGCCGCCGCGTCCGATCCCACGCGAGCTTGCGCTCACCCAGCCATCCGCGCCTGCCTTCGCTCGGCCGCGCCGGCACCGTCCCCTGCGCTCCCCTGCGTCCCATTGGCCGCCCCTGCCCTGCGCCCGCCTCCAACCGCCATCACCGCGGTGCCGTCGTCGCGCCTCCCCCCTCGCCGCTGCGGCCTGCTGCTGCCCGCTTCGCCGAGCCCCATGCTGCTTGCTGCCCCTGCTGTAGTCGCCGACGCCCACCGCTGCCGTCGTGCCTGTCGCTCGCCGGCTCCTGCCTGCAGCGCCGCGGCGCTTGGAGCTCCGCTCCCTGGCCTCGCCTGCGGCCCCGCGCACTGTTCCTGCGGCTGCCTGCTGCGCCCGCGCACCGCCGCCTGGCAGCGCCCACCTCTGGCCGCTGCTGGCCGCGCCCGCCGATTCCCTGCCCGCCGCCGCTGCTGGCCGTGGCCACGGCCATGGCCGATGGCGCCGTCGGCTCCCTGTGTGTGCGCGCGCGTTGTGTGCGTGTGTGTATTTGGGGCCAGCCCAGATTAGCTTATGGCTAATTAACTCTTTTAAGATTAATTGTTTCTTTTACTAAGCCACCACTGACATGTAGGTCCCACTGTTAGATCAAACAATTAGAGTAAATCATTTAAATTAACAGTCAATGACACTTGGGCCCAGTAGACCCCTTTGACCAGTCAATGGTCCCACTTGACTGCTGACTGTGCAGTCAACTGTACCCCACCCGTCAGCCCCTTCATACACTGTTGTGTACATTCTGTGGGTGCACTTAGCTTTTTCACCTCTATTTTCGTTTTTATAGCAATTCCAGAAGATGTTTAAATCTTTAGAAAATCATAGAAAATAATCCGTAACTCGGATGAAAAAGTTTTATACATGAAAGTTGCTCAGAACGACGAGACGAATCCGAATACGCTGCCCTCTAGTCCTCCACACGTTCCTAGCTTAGTAAACCTCGAACCTTTCCCCTTCGGTTCATCTGTCTGACAGACGTCCGGAACTGGGAAAACATTCCCGGATGTTTTCTCTCTTCGTCTGTATCACCTAGCACTGCGTTAGTTCATCTCTAACTCCAAGTATTACCATGTTATGCTTCATCTTGCTTTGTTTGGTTTATATTCATTGTTTCTTCCCCCTCTTCTCTCCGGTAGACTCCGAGACCGATGCTGCCCCGGTGATTGACTACGTCGACGATGACTCCTCCTTGCCAGAGCAACCAGGCAAGCCCCCCTTTGATCACCCCGATATCGCCCATTCCTTTCTCTCATGCTTGCATTAGATTTTGCTACTGTTATTGATTGCTCCTATTCTGATGCATAGCCTGCTTTTGTATCTGCTGTTGTACCTTACCTGCTTATCCTAAACTGCTTAGCATAGGTTGGTTAGTGATCCATCAGTGACCCCCACTTGTCCTTGTTGCCCCTGCTTCATCATCGATGACTCGATCTACGTGATCGAAGACCAGGCCCCGACACCGCACATCACTTCCCCTTAGTTGCTTGACACTACTGGGTTACTATCGAGTACCGAGGGTGAACCTCTTCAGCACTTCTGATGTTAACCCTGTAGAGTAGTCATTCGGTCGTGGTCATCGAGGGTGATTTCCTCCTTAACCACTTTCGATACGATTCTGTCGTGCAACCCCTCAAGTGTGCATCTCGGGGGTGATTCCTCTTACGTTCACCTTGATGATTATATCTAGTGGAATTCATCGGGGGTGATTCCTCGGGTTTTCCCCTTGATGTTTGGACACATGGATATTTGGACTTTACCACTATTACTTGGGAAGACGGGTCGACCCTGAGGGGTACCCGCGCGAGCTTAATTGCGAGTGATGTGGAGTCGGGCGGACCTGGAAGGTGCCCGCGAGATAATTATGAGGCGTGGTCGGGCATTCCTAGCCCTTCCCGCAAGTCCTCGAGACGGGGCAATGGGGTCACATCTTTCGTGAGTCTCTGCTTGTTACCGCGCGTCCCTAATCCACTACGATTTGGATATTTGATCCGAGGGGCCTCTGGCCTGATAGCACTAACCATCACGTGGGCATAGTATGGGCGTTCTGCGTCGTATACATCAGCCGAAGCTTAATAGATGTCAGCGACTGAGCGGCGCGCACCGGGTTGGACTGCGTAAGCGCCTGCCTTGTTGAAGGAGGTAGCTAGGTCTGCTCACCGGCCGCCCACGCAACGTGCAGGAGTTCCCGAGGAGATGGCCCATGACCCCTGGGGCATAGGTTTAGTCCGGCGTGCTGGCCTCTCTATTAAGCCTAGGTCGGGTTGCGGCGTATTGTTTGGCCGAGGCTGGGCATGACCCAGGAAAGTGTGTCCGACGGTAACGGTGGATAAGTTGGTGCACCCCTGCAGGGAAGAAAACATCTATCAATAGCCTGTCCTACGGTAACGGACACTTGGAGTTGTATCCCGATCGATACAACTAGAACTGGATACCTGAGATGAGAAATGGACTGTGATGAGAATTGGATTGTGATGATAACTGGATAGTATGGTTCTGGGATGCCTTTCTCGCAGGGAGTCCAGAAAGGATCTCCGGTCGAGGTTGATAACACTACTACTACTTTACTTTATGCTACTCTACTCCCTCCTGTTGCTGTAAGATGGTGGTTTCCAGAAGATGCTAGTCTTTGATAGGCTAGGTTTCCCCCTTCTCTTCTGGCATTCTGCAATCCAGTCCACAGATACAGCCCATATCATTGATACCGATGCATATATAGTGTAGATCCTTGGCTTGCGAGTACTTTGGATGAGTACTCACGGTTGCTTTGCTCCCCCTTTTCCCCTTTCTTCTTCTTTCCGGTTGATGCAACCAGCTGTCGGAGCCCAGGAGCCAGATGTCACCGCCGATGCCTACTACTACGTGGAGACCGCCGACGACCAGGAGTAGTTAGGAGGCTCCCAGGCAGGAGGCCTTGCCTTTTCGATCGATGTTGCTTTTGTGCTAGCCTTTTTCAGGCATCCTTGTCTAACTTATGTCTGTACTCAGATATTGTTGCTTCCGCTGACTCTTTTGCATTCGAGCTTATGTATTCGAGCCCTCGAGGCCCCTGGCTTGTAATATAAAGCTTGTATTATTTTCATTTTTGTGTCTAGAGTTGTGTTATGATATCTTCCCTTGAGACCTTGATCTTGATCGTACACATTTGAGTGTATGATTAGTGTATGATTGAATCGAGAGCGTCACAAGTTGGTATCAGAGCCGACTGCCTGTAGGTAGCCCCCTTTCTAACTCCTTGGCCGAAGTTGAGTCTAGTCAATGAAAAACTTTTACTAACTTGGTTGTGTGGCTTATGGGCCCACGTCGCCATTGGGTGGTATTAGGATCTTTTATTCCTCGTCTATACTCTGGGATTTTGATCTTTCTTCTATTCGGGTTAAACATTTTACTAACTCTGACATTAGGTTCTCGTAACCACTTCCTCCCGGAGAGCCCCGACATTACCGGTGATCGCTTGCTTCGCTAGAAGATTCTGCAGATACTCCTCGATATTACCCGAGACCCTGTGCCCACTGCTTTGCAGTTCCTGACCACCGATGAATCTCCATGGATAGATATATACACTGGCCGTCCATACCTTAATTTCCAATTGCTCTTGTTACTACAAGATACCCTGAAATACCTTGCGATTTTTCAAGAATCCTTTGCGCCTGCTGCCTTGCAGCTCCTTTTCCGCCTGAATACCCCTACGAACAATTCCTCGCACTTATCGGGGATTCATTCATCCCCAGTTGATCATATGTCTCACAAAATTCTGTGAATACAATTCAATCTCCCGAAGATCCTCTGCAGCCTAGTGCTCCCGAAAGTCTTGACTGACTGCATTATAGTCAAATCCATATGTCCGGCAATATTCATTGACATCCTGAGCCTATTGATTCAATATGTTGCGTTGCTCGCAATCATCAGTTGAACCCTGAAATTTACCTTCCTGCTCATACGTCGTTTTGGACATGAGTTGGATCTCGGCCAATCATGTTGTAATTGACTGCCCACCTAGTTCCCTTCAACTTAAACACCGAATTATTCAGCTGTTTCTATAATCTGATGCCTCTTTGCATCCCCTTCTTCATCTGATTGATTACCGATACTCACATCAACTCTGTCGTGAATCGCCAGATCCATTGCTGTGTTGTTATCCAACAATGTCCTTCACATTCAAAGTCTTGTGAGTTTTCCCCTGATAAATAATACCTTCGGTAAATTGTATCATCTGCTTTGACTTCGATACTTTGCTTTCGAACTCGTATCTCTTGCTTGGTTGATGGTTGTATAGATTTGTAAAAATGCCCCGATGGGTTGAACTTATGCCTTCCATAATCCGTGTGAACCCAAGAGTTCTCACGAGTCATACTCTTCTGGTGTTTCGCCAGATAAATTCCAACACTTACGACTCCATCAAAAGCGAGAAGTGAATGAGAGGTTATGCATTGAAGAGTGAGAGTCTACCTTGAACTTTTTGTTCATGCCCATGGACACGATGTAGATCCTATCATGCAAGCTTCTTGTAATAATAACTTCCTTGATATAATATCATCCGGTCTCTGGGATTTGATCTTTTGCAATCATGGTTCTGACCATATTTTCTCCTTGATTCCATTTCCTGGACAAGTTAAAGTACTTGTCTTCTGCAGATCATTGCACCTATCCAACCTTTACTTTGATCTACCGTCGAGTATTACACTCTGGTATCTCAGGAATATCACTGAACTGCATAACTTCTTATGGGTTCTTCATCAACTGTTATTTCTCACCGATTCCAATTTTCCTGGGTTCTGGGTTGTCGTTAATCGAAAACACTAATAAGTGAATCACTTCCACACTCTGATTCAATAACTCTACATAATCTACGTTGCTTATGAGTTTATTAATCCTTCAAGTCATTCCTAACATGATCGACTATATCATTATCATGCTAAATTTTAACTGTGCTACCTAGTCCTTCTTCCTGGAGCATGATTTTCGACGATGAGCTAAGCTTACATTGATCTTCCTCATCATATCATTTCGCCCTGAACAGCAAGCTTGATTTCGAGTTTCTGTTGTACCCATGGTTCCAATAACCTTTCGCTTCATCATTCCTTTGACTTCATGTCATTGCCGATCAATTACATCTTCATGAAATCTCTCGACAAATGTGTCGTGATCATCATCAACAATCTGAGCTCTTCTAGGATATCAATCGAATTCATGATGAGAAATACAATCCTTGCCCCTCGGTGATTTGTGTTATCATGGACAACATTCTTGCCTTCCCCAACACAAACTTGTTCATATAATTTTGGAAATACATTCTTTTTGACATGTCGACGGGTTGTTGCTGAGCCTGTCGGCCACATCCTCATCTTTTTCTTGCTAAAATTGTGTGACTTATTTTCTAAGTTGTTCCCAATGGACCCTTTGTGTATCCAAAGTCTGACCTTTGCCTCAAAACCATGTCAATGCTATCTCAAAGCATGTCTGTGGTAATCTGCTCTTCAATAAGAACATTTGAAGCACGACACTCAATTTTCTTTATCAATTATCCAAACACCGCTGTATGGGTAATGTCATGAAACTCCTTTCCCCTTACCTAAATGGTCTTCTTTTTACTTCTATCCTGTCATGGATATCATGCCCTGTTTATCGTTGGGAAGGATATACTCCTAATACTTGTGTTTAAACACATTTACCTTTCCATTGGAGTGTTTAATCCGATAATCACATTTTTCCTTTCCATTGTTTTGTATAATCCTTCTTGTGATCTATATGATATAAGCAGAAATATTTCCCTGCTTATGTAAACACCTCAGTGTACAAACTGTCAGCAAGACCCTGTTACTATTGTGGACGACATTCCGGTAGCCACCGATGGACGAGAACTTTGCCTATTGGTCCGCCTCGTTCAACGAGCAGGAGAATGGTTCTCTTTGTCCCTCGCCCTTGGTACCGACGATTGTTGCCGCCATAACTGGCAGGCTACCCTCTGACATGCCTTGCTATCATGACCGTGCAAAAGGAATAGCGTCTGTCCTTCTTTTAACCCACATGGTGGGCCCATAACCCACAGTTCCACAGGATCGAAACCTGACTCTCCTGTACAACCTTGATGCCGAAATATTCTTTACACTTGGCTTCATATCATGTCACGGGCCACCTTCCGAGAGATGATCTATTCCCGATGTTCTGAACCCCCTTCTCACACTCTGTTCAGGTACCGATCGTTTGTCCATTTTCTTGAAACTTCCTATTATACCCTCATATTTTGCTCTCGATGTTTTCTTAAGTTCCAACTCGAGAGATACTTCTGCCTCATGCCTTGAATTGTTCACCAGATAAGTAACCCTATAAGGGTCAATTCTACCGAAGTTACTCTTTACTTCCCCACTTAAATCTCGGGACGAGATTTCTTGTAGTGGAGGAGACATGTAACATCCCTAGCATCACATTACAGCAATCTCCCCTAATAAAGGCCATGTCATCATGATCATCATGCCAAAATGCCACTTGTCCAAAATCTACTTCAAATTTAAATTCTAATTGCATGCCAAATATTTGCTTCTTCTTTCATGCAATCAAAATAGTTCACAATATGATAAATATTCTCTAAGTATTTTTCATGTTAAAACCAAAATCTTTGGAATTCCCAAATTGCCCCTGGAAATTAATTAGTGTTCCAGCAGCATTTAAATATACCATTTCCAATTTCCAAAATTCCTATACAATTCCTCTTGCCTCCAAACTAATTGTGGCCATACCTAAAAATGTGGAGGAATTAATGGGCCAAGTTCCATATTTTTCCTAAATCCTTTGGATGCTCAAATAAATCATTTCCTCTCTCTATTTTAATTAAAAAAAGAAATCAGAAAAGAGAAAAGGAAAATAAAAGCCCCCCACTGTTGGTCTGGGCCGTAACCCAGAGTGCAAGGCCCAACCCATGCCCTCTCATCCTTTTCCTCTGTACACCAGGGGATGGCGTGGCGGCCATCCACCCCGCCATGGCCGCCGAAGCCGCTGCTGTCGGCCATCCTGCGGTCGAGGGATTGGATAAGAGCAAGCCCTCGACACTCTCTCTCTCTCTCGCCGAAACCCTAGGCCCTTAGTTTTCCCCTCCCTCGCATCTCACACACGATCCCGAACTCGCCCGATCGAAACCATGGCCGCGCCGTTGTCAGCCTCGCGCACCGGAGCCTCCCCGAGCTTCTCGGTGATGATCAGGAGCTTCACCGCCGTCATTCGCTTCGCCTACGTGCGTCGAATCGAGAAGGGCGGCCTCATACGCTCGTCACAGCCGTCATCTTCTCCGCCATGGTCGTCGACCCCGTCGTTGATTCGCGCATCTCCGGTTCATCCCCGACCTCCTCGAGCTCGCCTAAAGAACCATAGTGAGCTGCACCTTCGATTCCCCCTTACCCCCGTTCGATTCCATGGCCGTAGCCGCCGCGGTCCGATCCCACGCGAGCTCGCGCTCAACCAGCCGTCCGCGCCTGCCGGGAGCCGCGCATGCCTTCGCTCGGCCACGCCGGCACCGTCCCCTGCGCTCCCCTGCCTCCCATCGGCCGCCCCTGCCCCGCGCCCGCCTCCAACCGCCGTCACCGCGGCGCCGTCGTCGCGCCTCCCCCCTCGCCGCTGGCGCCTGCTGCTGCCCGCTTCGCCGAGCCCCATGCTGCTTGCTGCCCCTGCTGTACTCGCCGGCGCCCATCGTTGCCGTCGTGCCTGTCGCTCGCCGGCTCCCGCCTGCAGCGCCGTGGCGCTTGGAGCTCCGCTGCCTGGCCCCGCACGCTGTTCCTGCGGCTGCCTGCTGCGCCCGCACGCCGCCGCCTGGCAGCGCCCACCTCCGGCCGCTGCTGGCCTTGGCCACGGCCATGGCCGATGGTGCCGTCGGCTCCCTGTGTGCGCGCGCGCGTTGTGTGCGTGTGTGTATTTGGCGCCAGCCCAGATTAGCTTATGGCTAATTAACTCTTTTAAGATTAATTGTTTCTTTTACTAAGCCACCACTCACATGTAGGTCCCACTTTCCTAGCCCTTGCCGCAAGTCCTCGAGACGGGGCAACGGGGTCACATCTTTCATGAGTCTCTGCTTGTTACCGCGCGTCCCTAATCCACTACGATTTGGATATTTGATCCGAGGGGCCTCTGGCCTGATAGCACTAACCATCACGTGGGCATAGTATGGGCGTTCTGCGTCGTATACATCAGTCGAAGCTTAATAGATGTCAGCGACTGAGCGGCGCGCGCCGGGTTGGACTGCGTAAGCGCCTGCCTTGTTGAAGGAGGTAGCTAGGTCTGCTCACCGGCCGCCCATGCAACGTGCAGGAGTTCCCGGGGAGATGGCCCATGACCCCTGGGGGCATAGGTTTAGTCCGGCGTGCTGGCCTCTCTATTAAGCCTAGGTCGGGTTGCGGCGTATTGTTTGGCCGAGGCCGGGCATGACCCAGGAAAGTGTGTCCGGCCGGAGTTAATCGAGCATGGTGGGTAAGTTGGTGCACCCCTGTAGGGAAGAAAACATCTATCGATAGCCTGTCCTACGGTAACGGACACTTGGAGTTGTATCCCGATCGATACAACTAGAACTGGATACCTGAGATGAGAAATGGACTGTGATGAGAAATGGTGATGAGAATTGGATTGTGATGATAACTGGATAGTATGGCTCTGGGATGCCTTTCTCGCAGGGAGTCCAGAAAGGATCTCCGGCCGAGGTTGATAACACTACTACTACTTTACTTTATGCTACTCTACTCCCTCCTGTTGCTGCAAGATGGTGGTTTCCGGAAGATGCTAGTCTTCAATAGGCTAGGTTTCCCCCTTCTCTTCTGGCATTCTGCAGTCCAGTCCACAGATACAGCCCATATCATTGATACCGATGCATATATAGTGTAGATCCTTGCTTGCGAGTACTTTAGATGAGTACTCACGGTTGCTTTGCTCCCCCTTTTCCCCCTTTCTTCTTCTTTCCGGATGATGCAACCAGCTGTAGGAGCCTAGGAGCCAGATGTCACCGCCGATGCCTACTACTACATGGAGACCGCCGACGACCAGGAGTAGTTAGGAGGCTCCCAGGCAGGAGGCCTTGCCTTTTCGATCGATGTTGCTTTTGTGCTAGCCTTCTTAAGGCATCCTTGTCTAACTTATGTCTGTACTCAGATATTGTTGCTTCCGCTGACTCTTTTGTATTCGAGCTTATGTATTCGAGCCCTCGAGGCCCCTGGCTTGTAATATAAAGCTTGTATTATTTTCATTTTTGTGTCTAGAGTTGTGTTGTGATATCTTCCCGTGAGACCTTGATCTTGATCGTACACATTTGCGTGTATGATTAGTGTACGATTGAATCGAGGGCGTCACACTATTGTCCCATTAAATTTAGCCCTTTTGATTATTTTTGTTTGCCTCAAAGAAAACTTGCTGCTGAACGTAGAGAATATGAGAGAAGTTTTCATGATTTGCCATATCACTATTATGGCAATTCTTAGATCTATCCTCGCTTTTATGCGTAGCTAGGGGCGTTAAACGATAGCGCTTGTTGGGAGGCAACCCAATTTTATTTTTAGTTTTTTTGTGTTTTTCTTCTGTTTAGGAATAAATAACCCATCTACCTTCTGTTTGGATGTGGTTTTGTGTTTTAATTAGTGTTTGTGCCAAGTTAGACCTATAGGATCTTCTTGGATGATAGTTATTTGATCTTGCTGTAATTTCCAGAAACTTTCTGTTCACGAAAACAATTTTTAAAAATCACCAGAGCGTGATAAAATACTGATTCCAATTGCTGCTGATCAATAAACAAATTGTCTAGCTCTTACTATTTTGGTAGATTTTTGGAGTTCCAGAAGTTTGCGTTAGTTACACATTGCTACAGACTGTTCTGTTTTTGACAGATTCTGTTTTTCATGTGTTGTTTGCTTATTTTGATGAATCTATGGCTAGTAAAATAGTTTATAATCCATAGAGAAGTTGGAATACAGAAGGTTTAATACCAATATAAATAAATAATGAGTTAATTACAGTACCTTGAAGTGGTCTTTTGTTTTCTTTCTCTAACGGAGCTCACGAGATCTCTATTGAGTTTTGTGTTGTGAAGTTTTCAAGTTTTGGGTGAAATCTTTTGATGGATTATGGAACAAGGAGTGGCAAGATCCTAAGCTTGGGAATGCCCATGGCACCCCAAGATAATCCAAGGACACCAAAAAGTCAAAGCTTGGGGATGCCCCGGAAGGCATCCCCTCTTTCGTCTACTTCAATCGGTAATTTTACTTGGAGCTATATTTTTATTCACCACATGATATGTGTTTTGCTTGGAGCGTCTTGTATTATTTGTGTCTTTGTTTGTTAGTGTTCCACAATCATCTTTGTTGTATAAACCTTTTGAGAGAGCCATACATGAATTGGAGTTTGATAGAATACTCTATGTGTTTCACTTATATCTTTTGAGCTATGTAGTTTTGCTCTATGTGCTTCACTTATATCTTTCGAGCGTTATAATTTTGCTCTATGTGCTTCACTTAGATCTTTTAGAGCAAGGTGGTGGATTTGTTTTAAAGAAACTATTGATCTCTCATGCTTCTCTTAGATTATTTTGAGAGTCTTAATAGCATGGTAAATTGCTTAATAATAATATGTTGGGTATTCAAGATTTGTGAAACTTTCTTTTGAGTGCGTTGAATAGTAAGGAAAGATTGATGCTTGATAATTGTTTTGAGATATGAAGATGGTGATATTAGAGTCATGCTAGTTGAGTAGTTGTGAATTTGAGAAATACTTGTGTTAAAGTTTGTGATTCCCGTAGCATGCACGTATGGTGAACCGTTATGTGATGAAGTCGGAGCATGATTTATTTATTGATTGTCTTCCTTATGAGTGGCGGTCGAGGACGAGCGATGGTCTTTTCCTACCAATCTATCCCCCTAGGAGCATGCGCGTAATACTTTGCTTTGATAACTTCTAGATTTTTGCAATAAGTATATGAGTTCTTTATGACTAATGTTGAGTCCATGGATTATACCCACTTTTCCCATCCTTCCACCATTGCTAGCCTCTCTAATACCGCGCACTTTTTGCCGGTATCATACACCCACCATATACCTTCCTCAAAACAGCCACCATACCTACCTATCATGGCATTTCCATAGCCATTCCGAGATATATTGCCATGCAACATTCCACCGTTCCATCTATTATGACACGCTCCATCATTGTCATATTGCTAGCATGATCATGTAGTTGACATCGTATTTGTGGCAAAGCCACCGTTCATAATTCTTTCATACATGTCACTCTTGATTCATTGCATATCCTGGTACACCGCCGGAGGCATTCATATAGAGTCATGTTTTGTTCTAAGTATTGAGTTGTAATTGTTGAGTTGTAAGAAAAATAAAAGTGTGATGATCATCATTTTTAGAGCATTGTCCCAAGTGAGGAAAGGATGATGGAGACTATGATTCCCCCACAAGTCGGAATGAGACTCCGGACAAAAAAAAAGAGGCCATAAAAAAAAGAGAAAAGGCCCAAATAAAAAAATGAGAGAAAAAGAGAGAAGGGACAATGTTACTATCCTTTTACCACACTTGTGCTTCGAAGTAGCACCATGATCTTCATTATAGAGAGTCTCTCATTTTGTCACTTTCATATACTAGTGGGAATTTTTCATTATAGAACTTGGCTTGTATATTCCAATGGTGGGCTTCCTCAAAATTGCCCTAGGTCTTCGTGAGCAAGCGAGTTGGATGCACGCCCACTTAGTTTGTTTTGTTGAGCTTTCATATACTTATAGCTCTAGTGCATTCGTTGCATGGTAATCCCTACTCACTCACATTGATATCTATTGATGGGCATCTCCATAGCCCGTTGATACGCCTAGTTGATATGAGACTATCTTCCCCTCTTTTTGTCTTCTCCACAACCACCGTTCTATTCCACATATAGTGCTATATCCATGGCTCACGCTCAAGTATTGCGTGAAGATCGAAAAAGTTTTGAAAATATTAAAGTATGAAACAATTGCTTGGCTTGTCATCGGGGTTGTGCATGATTTAAATACTTTGTGTGGTGAAGATAGAGCATAGCCAGACTATATGATTTTGTAGGGATAACTTTCTTTGGCCATGTTATTTTGAGAAGACATAATTGCTTTGTTAGTATGCTTCAAGTATTATTATTTTTATGTCAATATGAACTTTTGTCTTAAATCTTTCAAATATGAATATTCATATCACAATTAAGAAGATTTGCATTGAAATTATGCCAAGTAGCACTCCGCATCAAAAATTCTCTTTCTATCATTTACCTGCTCGTCCAGCTTGGGGATGCCTGATACGTCTCCAACGTATCTATAATTTTTGATTGCTCCATGCTATATTATCTACTGTTTTGGACTATATTGGGCTTTATTTTCCACTTTTATATTATTTTCGGGACTAACCTATTAACCGGAGGCACAACCCAGAATTGTTGTTTTTTTTGCCTATTTCAGTGTTTCGAAGAAACGGAATATCAAACGGAGTCCAAATAGAATGAAACCTTCGGGAACGTGATTTTCTCACCGAACGTGATCCAGGAGACTTGGACCCTACCCAAAGAAGTAACAGAGGCGGTCACGAGGGTGGGGGGCGCCCCCCTAGGGCGCGCCCCCTACCTCGTGGGCCCCCTATTGCTCCACCGACGTACTCCTTCCTCCTATATATACTTACGTACCCCCAAACGATCAGATACGGAGCCAAAAACCTAATTCCACCGCCGCAACTTTCTGTATCCACGAGATCCCATCTTGGGGCCTGTTCCGGAGCTCCGCCAGAGAGGGCCGTCATCACGGAGGGCTTCTACATCATCATAGCCCCTCCGATGAAGTGTGAGTAGTTTACCTCAGACCTTCGGGTCCATAGTTATTAGCTAGATGGCTTCTTCTCTCTTTTTAGATCTCAATACAATGTTCTCCCCCTCTCTTGTGGAGATCTATTCAATGTAATCTTCTTTTTGCGGTGTGTTTGTTGAGACCGATGAATTGTGGGTTTATGATCAAGTCTATCTATGAATAATATTTGAATCTTCTCTGAACCCTTTTATGTATGATTGGTTATCTTTACAAGTCTCTTCGAATTATCAGTTTGGTTTGGCCTACTAGATTGGTTTTTCTTGCCATGGGAAAAGTGCTTTGCTTTGGGTTCAATCTTGCGGTGTCCTTTCCCAGTGACAGAAGGGGCAGCAAGGCACGTAATGCATCGTTGCCATCGAGGATAACAAGATGGGGTTTATATCATATTGCATGAATTTATCCCTATACATCATGTCATCTTGCTTAAGGCGTTACTCTATTTTTAACTTAATACTCTAGATGCATGCTGGATAGCGGTCGATGAGTGGAGTAATAGTAGTAGATGCAGGCAGGAGTCGGTCTACTTGTCTCGGACGTGATGCCTATATACATGATCATACCTAGATATTCTCATAACTATGCTCAATTATGTCAATTGCTCAACAGTAATTTGTTCACCCACCGTAGAATACTTATGCTCTTGAGAGAAGCCACTAGTGAAACCTATGCCCCCGGGTCTATTCTCATCATATCAATCTCCATCACTTTAATCTTGCTTTGCTTTTTTACTTTGTCTTTTACTTTTCACTTTGCATCTCTATATAAAAAATACCAAAAATATTATCTATCATCTCTACCAGATATCACTCTCGTAAGTGACCATGAAGGGATTGACAACCCCTCATCGCGTTGGTTGCGAGGAGCTATCGTTTTGTGCAGGTACGAGGGACTTGCGCGTGGCCTCCTACTGAATTGATACCTTGGTTCTCAAAAACTGAGGGAAATACTTATGCTACTTTGCTGCATCATCCTATCCTCTTCGGGGAAAACCAATGCAATGCTCAAGAGGTAGCACGACACGTGTCTCCGGGGTGAGGCCTCCCTCACAGACGGCGATGACACAGTAGTAGACGTTCTGCGGTAACGGTGCGTCCTGGAGGGGGGAAACGGACGCGTCGACAGCCTTGAGTAGGGTCTTGTGCTGGGTTAGGCTATTGGATTTTTAATAAATTAGTACGAGATTTAATTTAAAATTTTAAATTTGTAGCTAATAAAAAAATTGAAAAATATATATGCTGATGGCTAAAAAATTGAAAAATATATATGCCTACAGCTAAGCCGTCGGCATAGGTGCCACATGGCATCAACAACTATGCCGAAGGCTTAGCCGTTGGCATACCCCGCCTTATCCATCCGCGGGTGATGACCCACAAGTATAGGGGATCTATCATAGTCCTTTCGATAGGTAAGAGTGTCGAACCCAACGAGGAGCAGAAGGAAATGATAAGCGGTTTTCAGCAAGGTATTCTCTGCAAGCACTGGAATTATAGGTAACAGGTAGTTTTGTGATAAGATAATTTGTAACAAGCAAGAAGTAACAAAAGTAAATAAAGTGCAGCAAGGTGGCCCAATCCTTTTTGTAGCAAAGGACAAGCCTGGACAATTTCTTATATGAAGAAAAGCACTCCCGAGGACACATGGGAATTATCGTCAAGCTAGTTTTCATCACGTTCATATGATTCGTGTTCGGTACTTTGATAATTTGATATGTGGGTGGACTGGTGCTTGGGTGTTGTCCTTACTTGGACAAGCATCCCACTTATGATTAACTAATATTGCAAGCATCCGCAACTACGAAAGAAGTATTAAGGTAAACCTAACCCTTACGAAGCAACGCATAAACTAGGGTTTAAGCTTATGTCACTCTAGCAACCCATCATCTACTTATTACGTCCCAATGCCTTCCTCTAGGCCCAAATAATGGTGAAGTGTCATGTAGTCGACGTTCACATAACACCACTAGATTAGAGACAACGTACATCTAATCAAAATATCAAACGAATACCAAATTCACATGACTACTAATAGCAAGACTTCTCCCATGTCCTCAGGAACAAACGTAATTACTCACAAAGCATATTCATGTTCATAATCAGAGGAGTATTAATATGCATAAAGGATCTGAACATATGATCTTCCACCAAAGAAACCAGTTAGCATCAACTACAAGGAGTAATCAACACTACTAGCAACCTACAAGTACCAATCCCAGACTTAGAGACAGGAATTGGATACAAGAGATGAACCAGGGTTTGAGAGGAGATGGTGCTGGTGAAGATGTTGGTGGAGATTGGCCCTCTCCCAATGAGAGGAGCGTTGGAGATGAAAATGGCGATGATTTCCCCCTCCTGGAGGGAAGTGTCCCCGGCAAAACAGCTCTGCCGGAGCCCTAGATTGGTTCTGCCAAGGTTCCGCCTCATGGCGGCGGAGTCTCGTCCCGAAAGCTTGCTTATGATTTTTCTTCGAACAAAAGACTTCATATAGCAGAAGATGGGCATCGGAAGGCCACCAGGGGGCCCACGAGGCAGGGGGCACGCCCAGGGGGTAGGGCGTGCCCCCACCCTCGTGCCCAGGGTGTGGGTCCCCTCTGGTATTTCTTCCACTCAATATTTTTTATTATTTCCAAAAACAACTTCCGTGGAGTTTCAGCACTTTTGGAGTTGTGCAGAACATGTCTCTAATATTTGCTCCTTTTCCAGCCCAAAATTCCAGCTGCCGGCATTCTCCTTCCTTATGTAAACCTTGTAAAATAAGAGAGAATAGGCATAAGTATTGTGACATAATGTGTAATAACCGCCCATAATGCAATAAGTATCAATATAAAAGCATGATGCAAAATGGACGTATCAACTCCCCCAAGCTTAGACCTCGCTTGTCCTCAAGCGGAAGCCGATAACGATAAATATGTCCACATGTTTAGAGATAGAGGTGTTGATAAAATAAAATACGGACATGAGGGCATCATGATCATTCTTATAACAACTCCATATATGGATATTGTCATATGATTTCTTATGCTCAAGTAATAATCTATTCACAATGTCAAGTATGAATCAGAAACTTTATTGAGAACTAACAAACTATAGTATCAATCATTGAGGCAATTGCAATTTATCGTAACATCAGAAAGAGTCAATATAAGAGCTTTTCAGCAAGTCTACATACTCAACTATCATTTAGTCTTTCACAATTGCTAACACACACGCAATACTTGTGGTTACGGAGTTTTAATCGGACATAGAGAAAGATATGGGCTTATAGTTTCGCCTCCTAACCTTTTACCTCAAGGGTAATGTCAACAATAATAGTTCATGCTAACTTACATCCAATTGGATATATATATATATATATATATATATATATATATATATATATATATATATATCATGATCTTTCCAACATACTGTGCTTACCAAAGGATAAAATGTAAAAAAGGAAAGGTGAAAATCATCACGACTCTTGCATAAGGGTAAGAGATAAAAGTAAAAGATAGGCCCTTCGCAGAGGGAAGCAGAGGTTGCCATGCGCTTTTAGGGTTGGATGCACAAAATCTTAATGCGAAAGAACGTCACTTTATATTGCCACTTGTGATATGGACCTTTATTATGCAGTCCGTCGCTTTTATTTCTTCCACATCACAAGATCGTATAAAGCTTATTTTCTCCCACACTAATAATTCATACATATTTAGAGAGCAATTTTTATTGCTTGCACCGATGACAACTTACTTGAAGGATCTTACTCAATCCATAGGTAGATATGGTGGACTCTCATGGCAAAACTGGGTTTAAGGGTATTTGGAAGCACAAGTAGTATCTCTACTTGGTGCAAAGAATTTGGCTAGCATGAGGGGGAAAGGCAAGCTCAACATGTTGGATGATCCATGACAATATACTTTATCTCAGATATAAGAAAACATAACCCATTACGTTGTCTTCCTTGTCCAACATCAACTCTTTAGCATGTCATATTTTAATGAGTGCTCACAATCATAAAAGATGTCCAAGATAGTATATTTATATGTGAAACCTCTCTTTCTTTATTACTTCCTATTAATTGCAACGATGATGAAAGCTATGTTTGTCAACTCTCAACAATTTTTAATCATCATACTCTTTCTATGTGAAGTCATTACTCTCCATAAGATCAATATAATCTATTTGTTTCTTTTTATTCTTTCTCTTTTCTTTTATTCCCTCAAGATCAAAATAATCAAGCCCTTGACTTAACACCAATCTTTATTATATAGCTCACGGACTCGATTACATAAAGGGATCATAAAGCAAAACTCAAAACTAAATCATACTAAATTTTATTCTACTAGATCAAGATATTACTAAAAGGATCGAGCTAAGAAAAACGGTAAAGGTAGGAGTGTGATGGTGATACGATACTGGGGCACCTCCCCCAAGCTTGGCAGTTGCCAAGGGGAGTGCCCATACCCATATGATTATATCTCCTTTGCTGGTGAAGGGGTTGTTGATGATGTAGGCTTGTCGTTCATCTTCTAGGGCATAGGCTCACCATCATAGAAGGATGGTCGAGTCTCCGGGATCCTCAAATCTGCAGCCAAAGTCATCCTCTTGAATCTATACTCATACTCATAGTTTTGGTTTTGCAGGTCATAGATTTGGGCTTGGAGGTGCTCGATTTTCTCGTGAAGCTTGAAGATGGTCTCCCCAATGTTCTTGGCATCCAGCTTGTGGTTGTTGGCGAACTCCGCGATTATCATGTGGTTGGCGTTGAGTCCACGCACTAGTAGAAAACAGGGCTATGGTCATGGGGCAATATTCACATTAGTCCCGATTCAGTCACGAACCGGGACTAATGTGAGCATTGGTCTCGGTTCGTGCGGCTAATGCATTAGTCCCGGTTCACCTGAACCCTTTAGTCCCGGTTTGAGGCACGAACCGGGACTAAAGGGTGTGATGCCCATTAGTCCCGGTTGGTGGCACCAACCGGTACTAAAGGTTAGACCTTTAGTCCCGGTTGGTGCCACCAACCGGTACTAATGGGCTTTGAGGCATTAGTATCGGTTCATGGCACGAACTGGTACTAAAGGTCCCATTTTCAAACTCCCCCCCCTGGACCGCCTTTTCAGTTTTAGAAAAAACAAAAGAAAATGATGGAAATGTCAAATAAAATAAAATAAAATAAGTTTCCCATGTGATATGTGGTCTAGTTGTTGGGAAAATTTATAAATATGAATTTCGACTTTATTTACAAAATCTCTC
The DNA here is from genome assembly GCA_032464435.1 of Aegilops umbellulata. Taxonomy (NCBI): domain Eukaryota; kingdom Viridiplantae; phylum Streptophyta; class Magnoliopsida; order Poales; family Poaceae; genus Aegilops; species Aegilops umbellulata. The sequence goes on along the minus strand of CP136060.1, from coordinate 514,083,720 downwards.
TAAAATTTGTAAAAATGGGCATAACTTTTGCATACAAACTTGGATGAAAAAGTTTTTTATGTGAAAAATCATCTACTCGAAAAGTTACATCCGAATTTAACAGAGGGGAACCCCGTTAAACATTTTCAAAATCCTCAAAAACCTAACAGAAAAAAAGTTACGGGGCTTTTAAGATCTAGAGTGGAAAAAATGAAAAAAATTCAAACAGTGGGCAAACTGTGGTCAAACAATGGTCAAACTAATTATTCTAGAATATTAGTGTTACTAAATAATTATTTCAGTTATTTCAATTTTGGTCAAATCTGGTCAAACTGTGGTCAAACAATGGTCAAACTAATTATTCAAAAAATATTAGTGTTACTAAATAATTATTGTTTTTTAAAACAATAGTTTCAAACTCAAACAGTGAAATGTGTCACTTCATGCTCAAGCAAAATTCCTGAAGGTTAATAGGATTGACATCTTACTATTGTCAGGAAAACAACAAGTGCAGACTTGGAGCGAGGGAGAATAGAACCCGGAAGTTAAGCGTGCTCAGGCTGGGGGAGTGGGAGGATGGGTGACCGTTCGGGAAGTTAGATGATTTGGAATGATGACGGGTGATTAGAGGATAAATTGAGAAGTGATGAGGGGTGGTGATTATAGACTAGAGGTTAAAATAATTCAGAAATTTGGAAATAAAAAAATTAAAAAAAATCAAAAACAATCATAAACCGGGACTAAAGGTGGAGCTCCACGTGGCCGCGCCCTTTAGTCCCGGTTCTGGATTGAACCGGGACTAAAGGGCTAGGGCATTAGTACTGACCCTTTAGTCTCGGTTCATGAACTGGGACTAAAGGCCCTCACCAACCGGGACAATAGGCCCCTTTTCTACTAGTGACGTTCCACCATCCCCTGGCACTTGAAAACGTGTTGCTCCATCGCTTCGAGCTGTTGGAAATATGCCCTAGAGGCAATAATAAAAGCATTATTATTATATTTCCTTATTCATGATAATTGTCTTTATTCGTGCTATAATTGTGTTAACCGGAAATCGTAATACATGTGTGAATAACAGACAACAAACATGTCCCTAGTGAGCGTCTAGTTGACTAGCTCGTTGATCGACAGATAGTCATGGTTGACTAGCTCACGGGATCATGCATTACGGTACGAGAAAAGTGACTTGCCGATAACGAGATTGAACGAGGTATTGGGATACCGACGATCGAATCTCGGGCAAGTAAAATACCGATTGACAAAGGGAATCGTATACGGGATTAATTGAATCCTCGACATCGTGGTTCATCCGATGAGATCATCGTGGAGCATGTGGGAGCCAACATGGGTATCCAGATCCCACTGTTGGTTATTGCCCGAGATCCGTCTCGGTCATGTCTGCATGTCTCCCGAACCCGTAGGGTCTACACACTTAAGGTTCGGTGACGCTAGGGTTGTGAAGATATGTATGTGCAGTAACCCGAATGTTGTTCGGAGTCCCGGATGAGATCCCGGACGTCACGAGGAGTTCCGGAATGGTCCGGAGGTAAATAATTATATATAGGAAGTGCTATTTTGGCCATCGGGACAAGTTTCGGTGTTATCGGTATTGTACCGGGACCACCGGAGGGGTCCCGGGGGTCCACCAGGTGGGGCCACCTGCCTTGGTGGGCCACATGGGCCTTAGGAGGGTGCGCCTTGGCCTGCTTGGGCCAAGGGCACCAGCCCCAAGAGGCCCATGCGCCAAGAGAGAAAAAAAAGGGGAGAGTCCTACAAGGGGAAGGCACCTCCGAGGTGCCTTGGGGAGGATGGACTCCTCCCCACCCTTGGACGCACCCTTCCTTGGAGGAAGGGGCAAGGGCTGCGCCTCCCCCTCTCCCTTGGCCCTATATATAGTGGGGAAACGGAGGAGCAAACAAACCCTAATGCCCTGGCGCCCCTCCTCCCTGCAACACCTCCTCCTCCTCCCGTAGTTGCTTAGCGAAGCCCTGCCGGATTTCTGCTGCATCCACCACCACACCGTCGTGCTAGATCTTCCTCAACCTCTCCTACCCCCTTGCTGTATCAAGAAGGAGGAGACGTCTCCCGTCCCGTACGTGTGTTGAACGCGGAGGTGCCGTCCGTTCGGTACTAGATCATCGGTGAATTGGATCACGGCAAGTACGACTACCTCATCCACGTTCACTCGAACGCTTCCGTTGCGATCTACAAAGTGGTATGTAGATGCTATCTAATCTGAATACTCGTTGCTAGATGAACTCATAGATGGATCTTGGTGAAACCGTAGGAAAATTTTTAATTTTCTGCAACGTTCCCCAACAGTGGCATCATGAGCTAGGTCTATGCGTAGTTCTTCTTGCGCGAGTAGAACACAATTTGTTGTGGGCGTAGATGTTGTCAACTCTTCTTGCCGCTACTAGTCTTATCTTGCTTCAGCGGTATTGTGGGATGAAGCGGCCCGGACCAACCTTACACGTACGCTTATGTGAGACCGGTTCCACCGACTAACATGCACTAGTTGCATAAGGTGGCTGGCGGGTGTCTGTCTCTCCTACTTTAGTTGGAGCGGATTCGATGAAAAGGGTCCTTATGAAGGGTAAATAGAAGTTGACAAATCACGTTGTGGTGGTTTCACGTAGGTAAGAAAACGTTCTTGCTAGAACCCTAATTCAGCCACGTAAAACTTGCAACAACAATTAGAGGACGTCTAACTTGTTTTTGCAGCAAGTGCTTTGTGATATGATATGGCCAAAGTTGTGATGTATGATGAATGATCTATATGTGATGTATGAGATGTTCATGCTATTGTAATAGGAATCACGACTTGCATGTCGATGAGTATGACAACCGGCAGGAGCCATAGGAGTTGTCCTTATTTTTTGTATGACCTGCGTGTCATTGAGAATCGCCATGTAAATTACTTTACTTTATTGCTAAACGCGTTAGCCATAGTAGTAGAAGTAATAGTTGGCGAGCAACTTCATGGAGACACGATGATGAAGATCATGATGATGAAGGTCATGGTGTCAAGCCGGTGACAAGATGATCATGGAGCCCCAAGATGGAGATCGAAGGAGCTATGTGATATTGGCCATATCATGTCACGTTTATTATTTGATTGCATGTGATGTTTATCATGTTTTGCATCTTGTTTACTTCGAACGACGGTAGTAAATAAGATGATCCCTCATAATAATTTCAAGAAAGTGTTCACCCTAACTGTGCACCGTTGCTAAGGTTCGTCGTTCCGAAGCACCACGTGATGATCGGGTGTGATAGGTCCTTACGTTCGCATACAACGGGTGTAAGACAGATTTACACACGCAAAACACTTAGGTTGACTTGACGAGCCTAGCATGTACAGACATGGCCTCGGAACACAGAAGACCGAAAGGTCGAGCATGAGTCGTATAGAAGATACGATCAACATGAAGATGTTCACCGATGTTGGCTAGTCCGTCTCACGTGATGATCGGACACGGCCTAGTTGACTCGGATCATGTAATACTTAGATGACTAACAGAGGGATGTCTATCTAAGTGGGAGTTCATTAAATAATTGGATTAAATGAACTTTATTATCATGAACTTAGTCTAAATATTTACAATATGTCTTGTAGATCAAATGGCCAACGTAGTCCTCAACTTCAACGCGTTCCTAGAGAAAACCAAGCTGAAAGACGATGGTAGCAACTATACGGACTGGGTCCGGAACCTGAGGATTATCCTCATAGCTGCCAAGAAAGATTATGTCCTAAGAGCACCGCTGGGTGACGCACCTATTCTCCCTGCAGAACAAGACGTTATGAACGCTTGGCAGTCACGCTGCGATGATTACTCCCTCGTTCAGTGCGGCATGCTTTACAGCTTAGAGCCGGGGCTCCAAAAACGTTTTGAGAGACATGGAGCATATGAGATGTTCGAAGAGCTGAAAATGGTTTTCCAAGCTCATGCCCGGGTCGAGAGATATGAAGTCTCCGACAAATTCTTTAGCTGTAAGATGGAGGAAAATAGTTCTGTCAGTGAACACATACTCAAAATGTCTGGGTTGCACAACCGCATGACTCAACTGGAAGTTAATCTCCCGGAAGAAGCGGTCATTGACAGAATCCTCCAGTCGCTTCCACCTAGCTACAAGAGCTTTGTGATGAACTACAATATGCAGGGGATGGTAAAGACCATTCCTGAGGTATATGCTATGCTGAAATCAGCAGAGGTAGAAATCAAGAAGGAGCATCAAGTGTTGATGGTGAATAAAACCACTAAGTTCAAGAAGGGCAAGGGTAAAAAGAACTTCAAGAAGGACGGCAAGGAAGTTGCCGCGCCCGGTAAGCAAGTTGCCGGGAAGAAGCCAAAGAATGGACCCAAGCCCGAGACTGAGTGTTTTTATTGCAAGGGAAGTGGTCACTGGAAGCGAAACTGCCCCAAATACTTAGCGGACAAGAAGACCGGCAAAACCAAAGGTATATGTGATATACATGTAATTGATGTGTACCTTACCAGTACTCGTAGTAGCTCTTGGGTATTTGATACCGGTGCAGTTGCTCACATTTGTAACTCAAAGCAGGAGCTGCGGAATAAACGGAGACTGGCGAAGGACGAGGTGACGATGCGCGTCGGGAATGGTTCCAAGGTCGATGTGATCGCCGTCGGCACGCTGCCTCTACATTTACCTATGGGATTAGTTTTAAACCTCAATAATTGTTATTTAGTGCCAAGTTTGAGCATGAACATTGTATCTGGGTCTCGCTTAATTCGAGATGGCTACTCATTTAAATCCGAGAATAATGGTTGTTCTATTTATATGAGAGATATGTTTTATGGTCATGCTCCGATGGTTAATGGTTTATTCTTAATGAATCTCGTACATGATGATACACATATTCATAGTGTGAATACCAAAAGAGTTAAAGTTGATAACAATAGTCCCACATATTTGTGGCACTGCCGCCTTGGTCACATAGGTGTCAAACGCATGAAGAAGCTCCATGCAGATGGACTTTTAGAGTCTCTTGATTATGAATCATTTGACACGTGCGAACCATGCCTCATGGGTAAAATGACCAAGACTCCATTCTCAGGAACAATGGAGCGAGCAACCAACTTATTGGAAATCATACATACCGATTTGTGCGGTCCAATGAGTGTTGAGGCTCGCGGTGGCTATCGTTATGTTCTCACCCTCACTGATGACTTGAGTAGATATGGGTATATCTACTTAATGAAACACAAGTCTGAGACCTTTGAAAAGTTCAAGGAATTTCAGAGTGAGGTTGAAAATCAACGTGATAAAAAGATCAAGTTTCTACGATCAGATCGTGGAGGAGAATACTTGAGTCATGAATTTGGCACACACTTAAGACAATGTGGAATAGTTTCACAACTCACGCCGCCTGGAACACCTCAGGGTAATGGTGTGTCCGAACGTCGTAATCGCACTCTATTAGATATGGTGCGATCTATGATGTCTCTTACCGACTTACCGCTATCTTTTTGGGGCTATGCTTTAGAGACTGCCGCATTCACTTTAAATAGGGCTCCGTCGAAATCCGTTGAGACGACACCGTATGAATTATGGTTTGGGAAGAAACCTAAGCCCTCGTTTCTGAAAGTTTGGGGATGCGATGCTTATGTGAAGAAACTTCAACCTGAAAAGCTCGAACCCAAGTCGGAAAAATGCGTCTTCATAGGATACCCTAAAGAAACTGTTGGGTATACCTTCTACCTCAGATCCGAAGGCGAGATCTTTGTTGCCAAGAATGGATCCTTTCTAGAGAAAGAGTTTCTCTCGAAAGAAGTAAGTGGGAGGAAAGTAGAACTTGATGAAGTGTTACCTCTTGAACCGGAAAATGGCGAAACTCAAGAAAACGTTTCTGAGGTGCCTGCACCGACTAGAGAGGAAATTAATGATGATGATCAAGATGCTTCTGATCAAGCTGCTACTGAAATTCGAAGGTCCACAAGGACACGTTCCACACCAGAGTGGTACGGCAACCCTGTCTTGGAAATCATGTTGTTAGACAATGGTGAACCTTCGAACTATGAGGAAGCAATGGCGGGCCCGGATTCCGACAAATGGCTGGAAGCCATGAAATCCGAGATAGGATCCATGTATGAAAACGAAGTATGGACTTTGACTGACTTGCCCGTTGAACGGCGAGCCATAGAAAATAAATGGATCTTTAAGAAGAAGACAGACGCGGATGGTAATGTGACCATCTATAAAGCTCGGCTTGTCGCTAAGGGTTATCGACAAGTTCAAGGAATTGACTACGATGAGACTTTCTCACCGGTAGCGAAGCTGAAGTCCGTCCGAATCATGTTAGCAATTGCCGCATACTATGATTATGAGATATGGCAAATGGACGTCAAAACGGCATTCCTTAATGGTTTCCTTAAGGAAGAATTGTATATGATGCAGCCGGAAGGTTTTGTCGATCCTAAGAATGCTGACAAGGTGTGCAAGCTCCAACGCTCGATTTATGGGCTGGTGCAAGCATCTCGGAGTTGGAACATTCGCTTTGATGAGATGATCAAAGCGTTTGGGTTTACACAGACTTATGGAGAAGCCTGTGTTTACAAGAAAGTGAGTGGGAGCTCTGTAGCATTTCTCATATTATATGTAGACGACATACTTTTGATGGGAAATGATATAGAACTCTTGGACAACATTAAGGCCTACTTAAATAAGAGTTTTTCAATGAAGGACCTTGGAGAAGCTGCTTATATATTAGGCATCAAGATCTATAGAGATAGATCGAGACGCCTCATAGGTCTTTCACAAAGCACATACCTTGATAAAATATTGAAGAAGTTCAATATGGATCAATCTAAGAAAGGGTTCTTACCTGTATTACAAGGTGTGAAATTGAGCTCAGCTCAATGTCCGACCACGGTAGAAGAAATAGAAGAGATGAGCGTCATCCCCTATGCCTCAGCCATAGGTTCTATTATGTATGCCATGTTGTGTACCAGACCTGATGTAAACCTTGCCGTAAGTTTGGTAGGAAGGTACCAAAGTAATCCCGGCAAGGAACACTGGACAGCGGTCAAGAATATCCTGAAGTACCTGAAAAGGACTAAGGAAATGTTTCTCGTTTATGGAGGTGACGAAGAGCTCGTCGTAAAAGGTTACGTCGACGCTAGCTTCGACACAGATCTGGATGACTCTAAGTCACAAACCGGATACGTGTATATTTTGAATGGTGGGGCAGTAAGCTGGTGCAGTTGCAAGCAAAGCGTCGTGGCGGGATCTACATGTGAAGCGGAGTACATGGCAGCCTCGGAGGCAGCACATGAAGCAATTTGGGTGAAGGAGTTCATCACCGACCTCGGAGTCATACCCAATGCGTCGGGGCCAATCAAGCTCTTCTGTGACAACACTGGAGCTATTGCACTTGCAAAGGAGCCCAGGTTTCACAAGAAGACTAGGCACATCAAGCGTCGCTTCAACTCCATTCGTGAAAATGTTCAAGATGGAGACATAGAAATTTGTAAAGTGCACACGGATCTGAATGTCGCAGATCCGTTGACTAAACCTCTCCCTAAGGCAAAACATGATCAGCACCAGAACTCTATGGGTGTTCGATTCATCACAATGTAACTAGATTATTGACTCTAGTGCAAGTGGGAGACTGTTGGAAATATGCCCTAGAGGCAATAATAAAAGCATTATTATTATATTTCCTTATTCATGATAATTGTCTTTATTCGTGCTATAATTGTGTTAACCGGAAATCGTAATACATGTGTGAATAACAGACAACAAACATGTCCCTAGTGAGCCTCTAGTTGACTAGCTCGTTGATCGACAGATAGTCATGGTTTCCTGACTATGGACATTGGATGTCATCGATAACGGGATCACATCATTAGGAGAATGATGTGATGGACAGGACCCAATCCTAAACATAGCATAAGATCGCATAGTTCGTTTGCTAGAGTTTTCCAATGTCAAGTATCCTTTCCTTAGACCATGAGATCGTGTAACTCCCGGATACCGTAGGAGTGCTTTGGGTGTGCCAAACGTCACAACGTAACTGGGTGACTATAAAGGTATACTACGGGTATCTCTGAAAGTGTCTGTTGGGTTGACATGGATCGAGACTGGGATTTGTCACTCCGCTTGACGGAGAGGTATCACCGGGCCCTCTCGGTAATGCATCATCATAATGAGCTCAAGGTGATCAAAGTGTTTGATCACGGGATCATGCATTACGGTACGAGAAAAGTGACTTGCCGATAACGAGATTGAACGAGGTATTGGGATACCGACGATCGAATCTCGGGCAAGTAAAATACCGATTGACAAAGGGAATCGTATACGGGATTAATTGAATCCTCGACATCGTGGTTCATCCGATGAGATCATCGTGGAGCATGTGGGAGCCAACATGGGTATCCAGATCCCGCTGTTGGTTATTGCCCGAGATCCGTCTCGGTCATGTCTGCATGTCTCCCGAACCCGTAGGGTCTACACACTTAAGGTTCGGTGACGCTAGGGTTGTGAAGATATGTATGTGCAGTAACCCGAATGTTGTTCGGAGTCCCGGATGAGATCCCGGACGTCACGAGGAGTTCCGGAATGGTCCGGAGGTAAATAATTATATATAGGAAGTGCTATTTTGGCCATCGGGACAAGTTTCGGTGTTATCGGTATTGTACCGGGACCACCGGAGGGGTCCCGGGGGTCCACCAGGTGGGGCCACCTGCCTTGGTGGGCCACATGGGCCTTAGGGGGGTGCGCCTTGGCCTGCTTGGGCCAAGGGCACCAGCCCCAAGAGGCCCATGCGCCAAGAGAGAAAAAAAAGGGGAGAGTCCTACAAGGGGAAGGCACCTCCGAGGTGCCTTGGGGAGGATGGACTCCTCCCCACCCTTGGCCGCACCCTTCCTTGGAGGAAGGGGCAAGGGCTGCGCCTCCCCCTCTCCCTTGGCCCTATATATAGTGGGGAAAAGGAGGAGCAAACAAACCCTAATGCCCTGGCGCCCCTCCTCCCTGCAACACCTCCTCCTCCTCCCGTAGTTGCTTAGCGAAGCCCTGCCGGAGTTCTGCTGCATCCACCACCACACCGTCGTGCTGGATCTTCCTCAACCTCTCCTACCCCCTTGCTGGATCAAGAAGGAGGAGACGTCTCCCGTCCCGTACGTGTGTTGAACGCGGAGGTGCCGTCCGTTCGGTACTAGATCATCGGTGAATTGGATCACGGCAAGTACGACTACCTCATCCACGTTCACTCGAACGCTTCCGTTGCGATCTACAAAGTGGTATGTAGATGCTATCTAATCTGAATACTCGTTGCTAGATGAACTCATAGATGGATCTTGGTGAAACCGTAGGAAAATTTTTAATTTTCTGCAACGTTCCCCAACACGAGCCTCGTCTCCACGCTTCCGATCCTCCTTGGTCCCTCAACATCGTGGATGTGAAGCAACCCATCACACATCTCAATGGTTTGAGGGTGTCCCAACACCTCCGCGAGGTAAGGGTTGATGACCTTCTCGAAGAACTTGTCCTTGGGGGCGCTTGGAGACGTCATGATGATCTAGATCTGTCAGAAAAACAGCTTGAAACATAAACAAAGGATATTTGTGTGATACATGAGTCAAAACCTCCGGGAGATTATATAATGAATTTTTACCGACCAAAATACGTATTGTGCAAGAAAACGGAGTCCGGAGAGCGCATGAGGTGCTCGCGAGGCAAGGGGGCGCGCCCTCCACCCTCGTGGAGCCCTCGTGTCTTTCCCGGACTGCTTCTTAATTTTCTATTTTTCTAAATATTCCAAAACGGGGAAAAATTGCCATTAGAACTGTTTTGGAGTCAGTTTACTTACCGTACCACATACCTATTCCTTTTTGGAGTCTGAAACGTTATGGAAAGTGTCCCTTATGTATTCCTCCGGGGTTACTATTTCAATAATATTGGTTTCAACATTTATGGGATTACCTGAGATATAATGTTTGATTCTTTGACCGTTCACCACCTTCGGATTTGTGCCTTCGAAGTTGTTGATTTTTATGGCACCGGAACGATAGACCTCCTCGATAACGTAAGGACCTTCCCATTTAGAGAGAAGTTTCCTGCAAAAAATCTTAAACGAGAGTTGTATAATAATACATAATCACCTACATTAAACTCACGCTTTTGTATTCTTTTGTCATGCCATCTTTTAACTTTTTCTTTAAACAACTTGGCATTCTCATAGGCTTGGGTTCTCCATTCATCAAGTGAGCTAATGTCAAATAACCTCTTCTCACCGGCAAGTTTGAAATAATAGTTGAGCTCTTTAATGGCCCAATATGCCTTATGTTCTAGTTCGAGAGGTAAATGACATGCTTTTCCATAAACCATTTTATACGGAGACATACCCATAGGATTTTTATATGCAGTTCTATAGGCCCATAATGCATCATCAAGTTTCTTGGACCAATTCTTTCTAGATCTATTAACAGTCTTTTAAAAATTAATTTGAGTTCTTTATTACTCAATTCTACTTGACCACTAGACTGTGGGTGATAAGGAGATGCAATTCTATGATTAACATCATACTTAGCAAGCATTTTACAAACATCACCATGAATAAAATGTGAACCACCATCAGTCATTAAATATCTAGGGACTCCAAACCTTGGAAAAATAACTTCATTAAGCATCTTAATAGAAGTGTTATGATCAGCACTACTAGTTGGAATACCTTCTACCCACTTAGTAATGTAATCAACAACAACTAAAATATGTGTATACCCATTAGAGGCAGGAAACAGTCCCATATAATCAAATCCCCAAACATCAAATGGTTCAATAACAAGTGAATAATTCATAGGCATTTCCTGACAAACTTACGAGCATCCTTGAAGAGAGTAGGCCAATAAAAACCGGATTGCAATACCTTATGCACAGTTCTATCTCCAGCGTGGTGTCCTCCGTAAGCCTCGGAGTGACACTTGCGTAGGATCTGTTCCTATTCATGCTCAGGTACACAACGTCTAATAACACCATCTACTCCTTCTTTATAAAGATGTGGGTCATCCCAAAAGTAATGTCTCAAATCATAGAAAAACCTTTTCTTTTGCTGGTATGCGAAACTAGGTGGTATAAATTTAGCAACAATGTAATTAGCATAATTAGCATACCATGGAGCAATACAAGAAGCATTTATGACATTTAATTGTTCATCGGGAAATCTATCATCAATAGGTAGTGGGTCATCAAGAACATTTTCTAACCTAGACAAGTTGTCTGCAACGGGGTTCTCAGCTCCCTTTCTATCAATCATATGCAAATCAAATTCTTGTAGCAAGAGAACCCATCTAATAAGTCTAGGTTTAGCATCTTTCTTTTCCATAAGATATTTAATAACAGCATGATCCGTGTGAATAGTTACTTTAGAATCAACAATATAAGGTTAGAACTTATCACAAGCAAATTGAATAAAATTTAATTTCTTATCAACTCTTTGCCCTAGAACAGTACCTACAGCATAATCGCTAGCATCACACATAATTTCAAAAGGTAAATTCCAATCAGGTGGCTGAACGATAGGTGCAGAGATTAATGCTTTCTTAAGTATTTCAAATGCTTCTACACAATCATCATCAAAGACAAATGGTATATCTTTTTGTAATAGATTAGTCAGAGGCCGAGAAATTTTTGAGAAGTCCTTAATGAACCTCCTATAAATACCGACATGACCAAGGAAACTTCTTATCCCTTTGATGTCCTTGGGACATGGCATCTTTTCAATAGCATCAACTTTAGCTTTATGAACTTCAATACCTCTTTCAGAAATTTTATGCCCCAAGACAATACCTTCATTAACCATAAAGTGGCACTTGTCCCAATTCAAGACAAGATTAGTTTCTTCACATCTCTGCAAAACTCGATCAAGGTTGCTCAAGCAATCATCAAAAGAGGATCCATAGACAGAGAAATCATCCATGAAGACCTCACGAATCTTTTCACAAAAACCAGAGAATATAGCCATCATGCATCTTTGAAAGGTAGAAGGTGCATTAAATAAACCAAAAGGCATACGTCTATAAGAGAAAGTACCGAAAGGGCAAGTAAAAGTGGTCTTAGATTGATCATCAGCTGACACATGTATTTGAGAGAAACTAGAATAACCATCTAGAAAGCAAAAATGTGTATGTTTGGATAATCTTTCTAGCATTTGATCAATAAAAGGTAAGGGGTAATGATCTTTTTAGTGGCTTTATTTAATTTGCAAAAATCAATTACCATCCTATAACCTGTAATAATTCTTTGCGGAATCAATTCATCTTTATCATTAGGAACAATAGTAATACCTCCTTTCTTAGGGACACAATGGATAGGACTTACCCTATCAGCAACCGGATAAATTATACCTGCCTCAAGGAGCTTTAATATTTCCTTTCTTACCACTTCTTTCATCTTAGGATTCAGCCGTCGTTGGTGATCAATAACTGGTTTAGCATCTTTCTCCAAATTTATTTTATGTTGACATAGAGTGGGACTAATGCCCTTAAGATCATCAAGAGTATATCCAATAGCAGCACGGTTCTTCTTCAGAGTTTTCAATAACTTTTCTTCCTCCTTCTCTAAAAGTTTAGCACTAATAATAACATGATATATCTTCTTTTCATCAAGATAAGCATATTTAAGAGTATCAGGCAATGGTTTAAGCTCAAACACGGGGTCACCCTTGGGTGGAGGAGGATCCCCTAGGATTTCAAACAGGCAAGTTGTGTTTCAGAATAGGTCCCTGTTTAAAGAACACTTCATCTATTTCCCTTCTTTCATTCATAAACATATCATTTTCATGGTCTAGCAAATATTGTTCTAAAGGATCATTAGGAGGCACTGCAATAGAAGCAAGCCCTATAATTTCACCCTTACTAGGCAATTCCTCTTCACGGTGTTGTCTACGAAATTTAGAAAAGTTAAACTCGTGAGACATATCACCTAAACCAATAGTAACAACATCCTTTTCACAGTCTATCTTAGCATTAACAGTGTTCAAGAAGGGTCTACCAAATATAATGGGACAAAAGCTATCTTGTGGGGAACCAAGAACAAGAAAATTAGTAGGATATTTAGTTTTCCCACACAAGACTTTAACATCTCTAACAATCCCAATTGGTGAAATAGTATCTCTATTGGCAAGCTTAATTGTGACATCAATTTCTTCTAACTCAGTAGGTGCAATATCATGCATAATTTCTTTGTATAAGTAAATAAGTATTGCACTAGCACTAGCACCCATATCACACAAGCCATGATAACAATGATCTCCTATTTTAACAGAAATAACATGCATGCCTACCACGGGTCTATGTTTATCTTTAGCACTAGGTTTAGCAATTCTAGCTGTCTCATCATAGAAATAAATAACATGTCGATCAATATTATCAGCCAAGAGATCTTTAACAATAGCAATATTAGGTTCAATTTTAACTATCTCAGGAGGTGTATAGGTTCTAATATTGCTTTTACGAACCACAGTTGAAGCTTTAGCATGATCCTTTATTCTAACAGGGAAAGGTGGTTTCTCAACATAAGCAGTAGGAACAATAGGATCATTATAAGTGATAGCCTTTTCTTCAACTTTAATAGGTGCAACTACTTTTACTTCTATGGGAGGATGATATTTAAACCACTTCTCCTTAGGGAGATCAACGTGAGTAGCAAAGGATTCACAAAAAGAAGCTACTATCTCAGAGTCAAGTCCATATTTAATGCGAAATTTACGGAAAACATCGGTATCCATAAAAGATTTAACACAATCAAACTTAGGTGTTATACCTGACTCCTTACCTTCTTCGAGGTCCCAATCTTCAGAGTTGCATTTAATTCTTTCCAATAAATCACATTTAAATTCAATAGTCTTCATCATAAAAGAACCGGTACAAGAAGTATCGAGCATGGTGCGATTGTTGTCAGAAAGCCAAGCATAAATTTTTTGAATAATCATTTCTCTTGAGAGATCATGATTGGGGCACGAATATAACATTGACTTAAGCCTCCCCCAAGCTTTAGTGATGCTTTCTCCTTCGCGAGGCCAAAAATTATATATATAATTACGATCACGATGAACAAGATGCATAGGATAAAACTTCTGATGAAATTCCAATTTCAATTGCTTGTAGTTCCATGATTCCATATCATCACATAGCCTATACCATGTCAATGCATCTCCCTTCAAAGATAAAGGGAATACCTTCTTCTTGATAACATCATCGGGCATACCTGCAAGCTTAAATAATCCACTAACTTCATCCACATAGAATAGGTGCTCATCAGGATGTAATGTTCCATCTCCCGTAAAAGGATTAGCTAGCAGTTTTTCTATCATACCCGAAGGAATTTCAAAGTAGACATTTTCATTTTCAGTAGGTTCAATAGGTTGAGGAGCAACTCTTTGCTCTACTGGTCGGGGTGAAGATACCCCGAACAACCCCCTCAGAGGATTACTTTCCATAGTAACAAGTGATAGTAAATTTCAGCACACTATATAAATTTTTCCTTACCAAATTCCACCTACCAAAGGCGCTTCACTCCCCGGCAACGGCGCCAGAAAAGAGTCTTGATGACCCACAAGTATAGGGGATCTATCGTAGTCTTTTCGATAAGTAAGAGTGTCGAACCCAACGAGGAGCAGAAGGAAATGATAAGCGGTTTTCAGCAAGGTATTCTCTGCAAGCACTGAAATTATAGGTAACGGGTAGTTTTGTGATAAGGTAATTTGTAACGAGCAACAAGTAACAAAATTAAATAAAGTGCAGCAAGGTGGCCCAATCCTTTTTGTAGCAAAGGACAAACCTAGACAATTTCTTAAATGAAGAAAAACGCTCCCGAGGACACATGGGAATTATCGTCAAGCTAGTTTTCATCATGTTCATATGATCCCCGTTCGGTACTTTGATAATTTGATATGTGGGTGGACCGGTGCTTGGGTGCTGTCCTTACTTGGACAAGCATCCCACTTGTGATTAACTCCTATTGCAAGCATTCGCAACTACAAAAGAAGTATTAAGGTAAACCTAACCACATCATGAAACATATGGATCCAAATCAGCCCCTTACGAAGCAACGCATAAACTAGGGTTTAAGCTTATGTCACTCTAGCAACCCATCATCTAATTATTACTTCTCAATGCCTTCCTCTAGGCCCAAATAATGGTGAAGTGTCATGTAGTCGACGTTCACATAACACCACTAGAGGAGAGACAACATACATCTCTTCAAAATATCGAACGAATACCAAATTCACATGACTACTAATAGCAAGACTTCTCCCATGTCCTCAGGAACAAACGTAACTACTCACAAAGCATATTCATGTTTATAATCAGAGGAGTATTAATATGCATAAAGGATCTGAACATATGATCTTCCACCAAAGAAACCAACTAGCATCAACTACAAGGAGTAATCAACACTACTAGCAACCTACAGGTACCAATCCCAGACTTAGAGACAAGAATTGGATACAAGAGATGAACTAGGGTTTGAGAGGACATGGTGCTGGTGAAGATGTTGATGGAGATTGTCCCTCTCCCGATGAGAGGAGCGTTGGTGATGACGATGGCGATGATTTCCCCCTCCCGGAGGGAAGTGTCCCCGGCAGAACAGCTCTGCTGGAGCCCTAGATTGGTTCTGCCAAGGTTCCGCCTCGTGGCGGTGGAGTCTCGTCCCAAAAGCTTGCTTATGATTTTTCTTCGAACGAAATACTTCATATAGCAGAAGATGGGCATCGGAGGGCCACCAGGGGGCCCACGAGGCAGGGGCGCGCCCAGGGGGTAGGGCGCGCCCCCCACCCTCGTGCCCAGGGTGTGGGTCCCCTCTGGTATTTCTTCCGCTCAATATTTTTTATTATTTCCAAAATAACTTCCGTGGAGTTTCAGGACTTTTGGAGTTGTGTAGAATAGGTCTCTAATATTTGCTCCTTTTCCAGCCCAGAATTCCAGTTGTCGGCATTCTCCCTCCTTATGTAAACCTTGTAAAATAAGAGAGAATAGGCATAATTCTAGTGACATAATGTGTAATAACAGCCCATAATGCAATAAATATCAATATAAAAGCATGATGCAAAATGGACGTATCAGCGGGCCGCCCCCCTCCACTCATTTCCCATCGCTACCCATCCCGATCCCGACCCCCACCCCGACCCACGCCGCCGTTGACCCACGCGCCCCACCAGACCCGATCCACGCTGCCGCCACCCACTCCACCCCGCCAATTGCCGCCGCCGCACTCGCCCTCGTCCCCTGCCGCCGCCCACTCCACCCCACACCCTCGCCGCCGCCGCACTCCTCCCCGCCCCCTGCCACCGCCCTTCCACGCTCCACCCCCGACCGCCGCCGCCGCACTCCACCCCGACCCCTGCCGCCCCCGCCCCCGCCTCCACACCCGCGCCGCCGCCGCCTTCGCCCCGGCCTTCTCCCGACCACACCGCGCCCCGGCCTTCCCCCGATCGCGCGTCGGCTGCGACTCTGGCCGGCCCGCGTCCCTGCGCAACCGGCCCTCCACAGCCGCCCCCTCTGCTTCTCCGGCCGGCCCCGGCCCTTGCCTCACCAGCCCTCCACCGCCGCCCCCTGCCACACACCTCCCGGCCGGTGAGCTACCAATTTTTTATCAATTTTTTTTGCATTATTTTGCTACTGTTGGATGGATGAATGGATGCATGGATGGATGTTGGATGTTAGATTGTCAGGTTAGATGTTGGATGTTGGATGTTAGGTTGATAGATGTGTGAATGTTGGATGTTAGGATGTTAGGTTGTTAGGTTGTCAAATAGCTATGTGAGATGTGTTCCAAAATTGGTGTAAGATGAGTGGTTATTTTATCATGATGATCTTGTTAAAAAATTGAACCGGACAAAATTTGACACTTGACGAAATATGATTATTTTCATAGTTTAAAGTGTCAATGCTTTATGTGATATGTGATGAGCTAACTTTTTTTTCACTCGATCAATTGTACAGGATTTGTGGTGTTTCATATCCGTGGAGTGATCTTTGACGTTGGAGGTGTTGGTCACCTTGAAATGCGAAAGTGGATTGACTCAAATGCGAAAGTGGTAAACACATAAGTTCTTTGTCACCTTGAAATGAACAACCTTGCTTTTGGATCATCTACATCTGAAGTTATCTGCAACCTCCACAGCAAAGTTGAGGACAGCAGATTGCAAAATCAACTCCGAGGCTTTAAGGCACCTCCGACACACCTTCGAGGCTTAACAGAAGGGCACAACTCCTCGCTGGGAGGCCCCACGGAGGGGCCCAGACATGGATTCAAAAAATGCTCACAAATTCAAAATATGTTGATGGATTCAATAAATGTTCATGGATATGGAAGTTGTTTGTAGATTCAAAAAATATTCATGAATTCAATAAAATGTTCGTAATTCAAATAATTTTTCATCAATAAAAATTGTATACAAATTTAAAAATATGTTTGTGAATTCAAAAATTGTTCAATAAATTGAGAAAGTTTGTGAAGTAAAAAAAGATCATGAATTTGGAAATGTTCGGGAATTTTAAAAATGTTCACAAATTTGTGGGAAACAAGCACAGTGGGCGACCTTGGCCGGGTTGATCTATCATGATGCAAGGCAGGCCCAGGATAGGTGACTGCATCATCTGTGATAGATCAATTGATCGACTCTACTTTATGCATACACTAGGTATTTTAGTTTATAGGTGCTTGCTATAGAGAAATTAAATTATTTGTTTCATGAGATAATATTCTCAAATTAAACTATTGGAATACCCACCAATGAAGAAAATGCCATATTAATTTTTTGCCAATTATTAGGACAATTAACATTTTACTATTGATATTCTAAATATTCGTACACTATCATAAATTTTTTAGTTGCCATGTTATAAATTACTGGGAGGTGTTGACTAAATAAACAAAAGAAGAATAAGGGGGAGTTGTCTAAAATTTGAATAATTGTGGTCTTGTCACATTAAAGAATAAATGAACAAACATAAACTTCATAAAAAAATGAAGTTTTGTAAGGAAGAGTGAATTTGTCGCATTGAGATTACCTTTTAGAAGCAAGAAAATGAAGCAGAATAAAAATATATAAAGATAAAATTTGCACACAATTTAAAAATATATTGCACTTCTTATAACATGCAAGAATAGCATATACTAGTGGAATTTCTGCAAAAACGGAAATTTCCTGAGAAAGAATGAATTACTGGCATTGCTATTACCATTAAAAAAGAAATAAAATAATATAACAACTAAAATAATGAAGTTTTCTAAGAAAGAATGAATTAGTAGTATTGGTATTACTCTTTAAGAAGAAAGAAAATGGAAAATTGTTTAAACAAATAATGATAAATTTTTCACACAATTTACACAGAAATTGCACTTTTATAATATAAAAGAATAATTGTAGAATGCTGGACTTTTTACAAAAAACATTACTAAGAAGGAAAGAATTATTGCCATAGTTAGTACCATTAAAGAAGTAAGAAAATTAAAAAAACTTAACAAAATTGAAATAATGAAGTTTTCTACGAAATTATGAATTAGTAACATTTGTATTACAATTCAAGAAGAAAGAAAATGAAATAGAATCTACAAAAAAGATCGAAATAATGAACTAGTTTTCGAAGAAAGATGAATTAGTGGCATTTGTATTAGCCTTTAAGAAGAAAGAAAATGAAAGAAAAACTTAAACAAAATCAAATAATGAAGTTTTCAAAGGAATAATTGTTTAGTGGCTTTGGTACTACCATTTAGAAAGAAAAAATGAAATAAAAACTAAAGGTTTTTTTAAATAATGAGGTTTTCTATGAAAGAATGAATTATTGGCACTGGCATTACCCTTTAAGAAGAAATAAAATGAAACACAAACAATGAAAAATTTGCACACAATATACACAAAAATTCCGCTTTCTAAAAATATGTAAGAGTAAGCATATAATATGAAATTTCGTAAAAAAAAGTTTCCTAAGAAGAAATGAACTACTGGCGATGATATTACCCTTAAACTGCAAATAAAATGAAATAATAACTAGGACAAAATCAAAACAATGAAGTATTATAAGTGGAAATTAATTAGTGGCATTGGCATTACTCCCTACGTTTCTGTTTACAAGTCCTACACGTATACCTAGGTTGCCAATTTTATCACCCTAATATAAACTATATAACAAAAAATTATATCGTTTGAAAATAGAACATCTGAAGTTTATATTGGCATATTTTTTGTAATATGTGACTTGTATTATGTTGGTCAAATTGACGACGTAGGGGTACGCGCATGTCCTGTAAACTGAGAGAGGGAGTACTATTTAAAGAGAAGAAGAAGAAGAAGAAGAAGAAGAAGAAGAAGAAGAAGAAGAAGAAGAAGAAGAACTTGCACACAACTTTGCGGTGAAATAGCAATTTTTTATAGTATGCAATGAATAATAATACAATGGCACGATTTTTGCATATGTTTTATATTTGACCACCAAAGGACCACCATATGCAACTAACTGAACTATTTGAACCTAACTAATCCTAAAATGGTCGTGGCTCCTGGCTCCTAAATGGCCATGATGTTGATTGGAAAATCAGAGGGAGATGCTCACCAAGGATTGGAGCCGAGGTGCGTCGTCATCTGCCTGCATCTCCGTCGCATTCTCCTGCCGTTGTTTTCGCCATCATTGCTGAAACCCTTCAAACGGGGTTCACCTTAGGGAGCGAAAAAAAATGAATCGACTTGGTCTATGACATACGACAGCGAGAGGGGGGAGGGTGTAGATGTGTACCTCAGCACCGGATATCGCCGTAAATAGCTAGAGTCGGCCAGTGAAGACCGCTGGCGGAAGGGGATCGACAGAGGCATCGAGCAGGCAGAGCGAGAGAGAGAGAGAGAGAGAGAGAGAGAGAGAGAGAGAGTGAGTGAGAGAGAGAGAGAGAAGTGGGGCGAGGGGGCGTGCCCCCCTTGGTTTTGACCCTCGTCGAACTCAAAATAATAAAATATTCAAAATAATAAAATATTGAAAATAATCATTCTTAATTTAATAACTAAAAGACTCACAATAAAATATTCAAAATAAATATTTTTACTTTAATAAATGGAAGATAAATAATAATAATAAAAGGACTAAAAACAATAAAAGACTTAAAACATATAGTACAAAAATGTTCACCATTTAGAATTAATACAAAGGTAAAAAATAAAATACTCACAATATAATATAAATGTTTACTATTTACAAAATAATATTCTTACTTCAATAGTAGTTATACCAAGATTTTTTGACTTCTATAATTAACAAATACTTAAAGCACATGGTAAAAATATTCAGGAAGGATGCGTCATGGGGTTGGGTTTCAGTGTTGAGCCCATGCCTTGAAGATAACATGATAGATAGTCCAGACAATGACATTTCTCCTGCACATATGGTCTGAATTTGTGGGAGCCCGGACTGCTAAAACAGTTGAATTTTGGGGTGCCTATTGGGCGTCATTTGGTGTGCGAACACGCCCAAACATATGAGCGAGAAATGAGCTTTGACCTTGGAAACGATCTTAATCAATTCTTTGATTCATTTATATATGTAATATAGCTCGTAGCAATGCACTACCATTCTACTAGTCACCGTAAAAGAGTTGGTACAAGGTCGTTCGGCACACAGTCATTAATGCAAAAATAAAATAAAGTTGAAAACCGAGCACCAAATCTATTTAAAAATCAGGTCATTAATGCAATTAATTAACGGGACAATGTTTAAACAGTGATATTTTAGTGCCAAATCACTTTGGAAAACAAGCCATTAATCCAATTAACTAATTCGCCAGGCAGTTAACTAGGCTCGCATTTCTAACCGTATAACGGGACTCAAAAGGGCAGATCAAACTAATCTTGGCCATCATACCAGATCAATCCAACAACTCAGGTTCCTCAATGGGTGCGCTCAACATGTTTAGCATGAATTAATACCATATCAAATATTAGTGTCAGCGTTAATTATATAATTAACACAAATAATATCTTACCTTATATATGTGTGCAATTAATATACTGCCTAATACTAACGTGCCTTGTACGTATTCATTTACTAATTTATACTAGTATAATTGTGGTAGAGATTTTTGAAAATCATATTTTCCTTAATAGTAGAGATTCTTTTTAAAACAGTCTATAATCTGTTGCTCCGCATGCACCCAGTATAGTTAGCCACAGACATCGTCACAACAGATTCAACGCCACCGCAGCCAAGAACAATCTGTCACATGGCACCACTCTTCAAATAATATTTCGTCCGTAGCAATGCACGGGTATTTAGCTAAATATATATAATGTGAAAATATATTCAACAATGACTCGGATGGTATTGATTTAACATTTTTTTGAGGGAAAGTATTGATTTAATATTGTAGAAGCTAATACAGTACACTTTTTCTATAACTTTGGCCAAAGTTTATAAAGTTTGACTAAAAAAACTATTATTAAGAGTAAACAAAATCGGCCAGTGTGCGAAGAGTTGCCTTCGTATCGTGCCCAGTAGTCCCAAAAACACGCGCGCCCGTCACATGCTGGTTCCAAGCCTCCAAGTCCAACCACGACGCTCCCACGACATGCTGGCTCGGTTGCCCCGGGTCAACCCCACCTGCACGCCAAAGCGAATCGCCGCGGATCACGCGACGCAACTCTACGGAGACCTTAATCGATCGATCGATCCATGGCGAGCTTACGGATCTTGTTAAAACCACGGGGTTTTGGTGGCTCGATCGGGTGACGTATACTCCGTATGTGGTTGTGCTAGAGATGATCAAGGACATGAGCGGCAACAAGAAGGCGGAAGATCATCCGGTGGCGGATGCGGCGAGGAGGAGGGACGGGATGGGCAGGGCGGGCGTGCTGCTCATCGTGTGCCTGTTCACGCTGCCGTTCATGGCGCTCCTCTTCGGCGGCCGGGCGGGCGCGCTGGCCGTGTGGCAGAACGCCGCCAAGCTGACCGCCATGGGTGGAGGTACAAGCAAGCTCTCTCTCGTGATCGATTTGCGTATATGTGTACTCACGATTAGGTGCAAAGTCGTCCAGCTTCGTCGATCCCCACAACACGAGCTTGCTCATGCTTGATCGAATCTGGGGTTGGGCACATGAACGAGATTCAATCATCTCGTGATGGCCTCGCATAAAATCAAATCGGGATTGCTAACGCTACAAGTTCTCGTGCTTGACAATTCCTCAGGATTGCTGAACGTCTCTCGTCAGAGCGCCGCCGGTGCGGACGAGCTCTTTGGCGGCCTGCTCTCGCCGGGCTCCGACCGGCGCGCGTGCCTGAGCCGCTACCAGTCCCCGCATTACTACAAGCACTCCCCGTACGCGCCGTCGCGGCACCTCCTCCGGAAGCTGCGCGACTATGAGGCGCGGCACAGCCGGTGCGGCCCCGGCACGCCGCCGTACGCCAGGTCCGTCGACCACCTCCGGTCCGGCAGCGGCAGCAGCACGGATGACGCGGAGTGCAACTACGTCGTGTGGATCCCCTACAACGGCCTCGGCAACCGGATGCTGTCGCTGCTCAGCACGTTCCTCTACGCGCTCCTCACCGACCGCGTCCTCCTCGTCCACTCCACGGACGACTTCACCGGCCTCTTCTGCGAGCCGTTCCCCGGCACCTGGGTGCTCCCGCCGGACTTCCCCGTCGCCGGCATGTCCTGGCTCGGGGCAGGCTCCAACCAGTCGTACGGGAACCTCCTCGACGGCAAGAAGATCGCCAACGACCCGGCCAAGGCGACGGCGCAGTCGGTGCCGCCGTACGTGTACCTGCACCTGGCGCACGACCTCCGGCGCTCGGACCGGCTCTTCTACTGCAACGACGACCAGCTCGTGCTGGCCAAGGTGAACTGGCTACTGGTGCAAAACGACTTCTACTTCGTGCCGGCGCTGTACGACATGGCCGAGTTCGAAGACGAGCTCCGGAGGCTGTTCCCGGCCAAGGAGAGCGTGGCGCACCTTCTGGGCCGGTACCTGTTCCACCCGTCCAACTCCGTCTGGGGCATGATCACCAGGTACTACCACACGTACATGGCCCAGGCGGAGGAGAGGATCGGCGTGCAGATCAGGATGTTCTCCTGGGCAACCATCCCCGTCGACGACATGTATAACCAAATCATGGCGTGCTCCCGGCAGGAGCACATACTGCCGGACGTCGTCGACGGCGACGCCACGGCGAGCAGCAGCAGCCATGCCCACGGCGGCTCCAAACCCAAGGCCATCCTGATCGCGTCGCTGCAAGCAGACTACTACGACAGGATCAAGTCGACGTACTACGAGCACGCGGCCAAGGGCGGCGGCATGGTGGGGGTGTTCCAGCCGAGCCACGAGGAGCGGCAGATAATGGGGCAGCGGCCGCACAACCAGAAGGCGCTCGCGGAGATCTACCTGCTCAGCTTCTCCGACGTGCTGCTCACCACGGGGGCGTCCACGTTCGGCTACATGAGCAGCAGCCTCGCGGGGCTGCGGCCGACGATGCTGATGGTCCCGGAAGACGGCAAGGTGCCCGAGCCGCCGTGCGTGCGTGCCGTGTCCATGGAGCCGTGCTTCCACATGTTGCCCGATGTGGAGTGCCACGGGAAGGCGGTGAACAAGGAGGAGTTGTCTCGCCACGTCAAGGAGTGTGAGGATGTAGGCAAAGGGATTAAATGGATCAAAGGTATCAAGTTATTTGATTAGAAATGAGAAAAAATCACTGTAGATCCCTAAACTTGAGCCGGCGGTCACTTTGGTCCCTACGTTCAATATACCCGAAATACGATCCCTAAACTTGTTCGAGGGGTTCACATACGGTCCACTCTACAGTTTGCTCTACGTATCCCACTACACCACGACACCATAATGACGACATGCATCTGTTGGTATATACGTACATTACCGACACTTTATCTGTTCGTAACAATACAGACGCACTAATGGTCGATGTTGTTCTAGTCTTTTGATGATTTGTTTGTCGGCAATGGATGACCGGTTTGTGGACATACTATGTGTCAGTATAAGTTTTTTTGCTGCTAGATTATGTGTTGCTGTTGCTTTGCTATAGAAAGAGTGTTGGGGTATGTTTGGGCCTGACCCACTTATTTCGGGCCACGCGGGACAAGTAGCGCGCGGGAGACTCAAAAACTGCAAATTTTTGGCTAAGCCTCACGTTC
Source organism: Aegilops umbellulata (assembly GCA_032464435.1). Lineage (NCBI taxonomy): Eukaryota > Viridiplantae > Streptophyta > Magnoliopsida > Poales > Poaceae > Aegilops > Aegilops umbellulata. The sequence goes on along the minus strand of CP136060.1, from coordinate 514,059,594 downwards.
CCCCTCAATCCCCCACCCCATCTTATCTCTTTCTCCCATGCCACACTTCAACCTAAACCTAGGTCAACTGCCGCCGCCGCCATCCCCTGACCTGCCTATCGATTTGCTCGCGCCGCCTACTCTCCCATCAACGGCGACGCCTCCCGGAGCTTCCTTCTACTATGTGGTGCTTCCCCACGGTCCAAGCCCAAGGTGCCACCTCATTGTCCGCAGCAGAGGAGCCCCTCCATCCCCCGCAGCCAAGGAGTCGAGTTGACCGCCGTCGAGGCTCTTAGATTTCCTATGGAGGGCCTCTTTGATTCGCAGGATCTTGAAAACGTAGGAATAGGAAAAGTATGGTATTCAAGTGGCATGTCCATTCGAACCCTATAGGATTAATAAGGAGTGTTTGATTTTCGAGAAAAACAAAGGAATTGTAAAAAGAGGTTGCAGGGACAACGGTCGACGATGCTGATGGTCCTGAAAGACGACGACAAGGTGCCCGAGCCGTCGTGCGTGCGCGCCGTGTCCATGGAGCCGTGCTTCCACATGACACGCGATGTGGAGTGCCGGGGGAAAGCGGTGAACAAGGAGGAGCTGTCTCGCCACGTCAAGGAGTGTGAGGATGTAGGCAAACGGATTAAATGGATCAAATGTATCATGTTATTTGATTAATTAGAAAAACCAACTGGTCATCAACCCGAGGTGACTGAAACTTTTGGAGTAGCTAGTTTTTTTAGCGATTTCGATTGATTTAATTTATTTATAACTCTAAAATTGCACATTTGAGTTATAATTGCACATTTGTCCACAATCGTTGCAATCGACTCATTAAGTGCCTTTTTTTAACCTAAGTGCAAGGGACTTTTGATATGTATAGTTGCCTGATTTTTTTTGGGTAAGTCACCTTTTTTCACATACTACTCCATGTTAATAGTAATATCTCCGTCCTTGTTTATTGGCCCCCTTCGTATTTGTGTCAAATTTGGACCATAGATATAACTAACAAATGTTAATGCATGCCACCGAAATTTATATCATTGAATTCATATTTGAACATAGTTTTTTAAAATATTTTTTTTGTTATGTGTAACTTATATTTTATGAGTTAAAATCATGGTCAAAATATGACCCTAAATATAAGGGGGCTAATAAACCAAGACAGAGGAAGTTTCGTGCACACTGACAATCTATGTATGACGCATAGATGCTCACAAGTTTGTTCGATCGAACCCGCCACCATTCGCTTAATAGCTCGACACATATAGAGAAAACAGGTTTGCTATTTCACATCTAGATGTGAAATAACTATCTCACATCTAATTCTAGAGCCGTTGGATCTTGTCTCTTAAGATTCGTGCAAACAAATGTGTCTGGCTGGCGCTCGCGGTCTGTGTCCAGGTCGTTGTTAGCAGAGGGCCGTGCCCTTGTTTGTTTCTTCGGCCTGTGCCTTTGCATTAGCTTTTGATTAGTGCAAATTTCGTCCGCTTAGCCAGTTGCGCCTGTATCATTGTCGGCCATATTTTCTTTGTCAAGACGTTTAGCCATATGAGCTGTGTCCCTTTGTTTGTTATACGTGTCCATGTTTTTTTGTTTTTCTTCTCTAGTCTACGCACCCTATTAAAAACACACGAGCTAAGCCTCCTCTTTGTTTCTGCAGTTTTCTTTTTTATTTATTCATTTGAAATTTATGAACCCTATTTAGTGCAGAATTATTTTGTTTGTGTCGTTTTTTAAATGTCTATGTTAATTGTATTATCCATTATCATACACGTTCGATTTTCTGTCTTTTTTTGTCTCAGTTGTAAGTCAATCCCTGACTCGTAACTAAGCCTAATTTTTTTTTGCTAGTTGCAAGTCTATCCTCAACTTGTAACTAGGCCTGAAATTTATTTTTGTCTCAGTTGCAAGTACAACATTAACTCGCAACTGGGTTTTATGCAATTAATACATTAATTTTTTTGGTGGTTCTTGATTGAGACAAAATCCTATATATTCAAATCGTTGAGAACTGAGGTACGTTCTAATCATGGTTCTGCTTGTGTTTTATGCAGACTATTTCATGTGCGTTTCAATTGTGACATAGTAAGTTTTGCATCATACAAATGAACTTATGTGGTTCAGTTATGACCCCCATTTTTTTTGTTTTAAATTTTTGTTTTGAGTATTTTTGTGTTTTCTATATTTTTTTAGTCTGTTTTTGTATATAAATACTATTAGCAACGTTTTTTGTTCTTTTTAGTGTTTCTTTCTTTTCTCTATTTTTTCTATCCGTTTTTTCATTTGAATTTTTCTTGTTGTGTATTTATTTATTTATTTCTTTCTTTTTATTTAGTGCATTATTATTATTATTTTCAAATTTTTGAAATAGTTTTTTTTTAATATTTTTGTAAAATTTTGAAAATATTTGTCAAGTTAGTGAACACCTTTTTAATTCGTGAATAATTTTTAAATTAATTGGGGCCCAACTCTTTTTCCCTAGTTGATAGTCAAACCTCGACTAACAACTAGGGTCAATCTTTTTTGTCCCAGTTGCAAGTCTATCATCGGCTCGCAACTAGGTCCAACCCTTTTGTTCCAGTCACAAGTACACCCTTGTCTCGCAACTAGGGCTGAACCTTTTTTTGTCTCAGTTGCAAGTCCATCCTCAACTCGCAACTCGGGCCCAACACTTTTTTTGTCCTAGATGCAAGTCCACGCTCAACTCGCAATTGGGCACGACCTTTTTTGTCCGAGTTGCAAGTCCACCATTGAGTCGCAACTGGGCCTCGACCTTTTTTTGTCCTAGTTGCAAGTCCACTATCGACTCGTAACTAGGGCCCAACCTTATTTTCAGTTGCAAGTCCACACTCGATTCGCAACTGGGGTCCAATCTTTTTTGTCTCGATTGCAATCCCACCATCGACTCGCAACTGGGGCACGTCTTTTTTTTGTGCCACTTGCAAGTTCATCCTCAACTCGCAGCTGGGCCCGACTTTTTTTTGTCCCGGTATGGATTCCACCCTCCACTCGCAACTGGGATCCGACCTTTTTTGTCCCAGTTGCAATCCCACCCTCGACTCGCAACTGCGGCCCAATCTTTTTTGTCCCAACTGCAAGTTCATACTCAACTCGCAACTAGGCCCGTACTTGTCCTTGTCCCAGTTGCAAGTCCCGCCTTGACTTGCAACTGGTCCCGTACTTGTCCTTGCCTCAGTTGCAAGTGCCCACTAGACTCGCAACTGGCCCCTAGTAAGTGTTGTCCCACTTGCAAAGTCCATCAATCGACTCACAACTGGGCCCATAGGTGTTGTTGACTTCTTGGTTGCAAGCCCACCCCTCGACTTGCAACTTGGCATGTACTGCTTTCCAAACCCGTTGCAACACCATCGACTCATCACAAGTGGGCCAATAGATGTTGTTGTCGTCTTTGTCGCACGCACACCCCTCGAATATCCTATACACCACTCACTATGGCAAAATGCCGTTGTTTCGCACAAGACGAGAAGCTAGCAAATTGTAGATGAGTCGGCCCAAGTAACTACGATCCGTTTTGTTTTATTTTGTTTTGTTTTTCTTCCTGGTTTTTCCTTGTTTATTCCTTTTTAGCTTTTTCTTCACTACCTTTCCTTTCATTTTTACCATTTTTGCTTTTTCAAAATATTGTTTTTTATTTTTCATTTTTTCTTATTTGTGTTGTTTCAAAAAGTGTTTGGAATTTTCAAAATTCTTCGTTTTCCAAAAATTGTTTGGATTTTTTAAAAAATGTGCAAAAATTAACAAGTTAGGTTCATGTTTTTCAAAAAAATGCTCATAGGTTTAAAAATTGTTTGTGTTTTATCAAAAATACTCAAACGTTTGAAACAATTTTCCTTTTTTTAAATTTTTTTCCCAAAAGTTAAGCATCTCTAAGTTACTCTTAAGCTTTACACGTACTGGACTAGGGGTGGCATTATCTTAGATGAGCCCTCACGAAATTGTTTGAAATTATTAAAATTATTTGTGTTTCCATAAATATCCGGAATTAAAAAAATCACAATTTGGAAAATTGTTTTCAATTTTTTCCAAAAATGTCTTCTAATCTCATACGCTCTACTATGTTCTTAAATGTTTCACGCTTTTGTACCATCACCAACGTTGATGTATTGTAGTGGTAGGCGGTTGAGCTCAGAGCATCTCAGCGGTATCTGCTCTGGAGTTCGATTCCTCATCGACGCAAAGCTTACCTTTTTTTTCGCGTTAAAAAAAATCAAAGGAAAAGAAACAAACATATAATAGAACGACCGGTGGACTAGTCTGTGTGTCTTTTTTTGTCGCGCTGAAGAAAAGGACCAAGTAAAAAACAAAACAAAGAATGATGGGGTAGTCTGTTGCCCTAGAGAAAATCACACGATTCGTCCCTTAACTTGTTGGCGCACTACACATTTGCTCCTGTACCTGAAAACCTCTCAGTACGGTCACTATACACAAAAATATGTAATATCTGCGGTCCCTAATATGGCCCCTCGTACGCTCTAGCACCGCAGTGCCGCCGTGTGGCCTCGCATTTTTTGCGGGAAGACCCCTTGTAGAGAAGGAAGCCGTCGTCGTCATGGGTGGCCCGTGTTGCCGCTCATTGTCGTCGTCGCCAGAGGCACCGCCTCGCCACACTTCCTATTTCTTCGTAGGTTATTGCGCTTGCCTCTGATGGACTCATTCCACGAAGGGGACTCAGTTCTTCTGGACAACGTGGAATGGAGCGGATCGACGTGGTTTGGGCCGGGATTTCACCAGCCTTTGCCCAAACTAAACAGTGAAATTGTGAACCACATGGAACTGTTCCTGGTTTGGATGACCCACATGGACTGGGCCCAAATCCATGGCTATCCACGTGGTTTAGCAGCTAACCAAACAAATTGACGTGGGATATTATATTTTTGCCCTCATCACATCATTGGTTAAACCGGGTAATCCTGAGATTTCCTAGGAAATCTCTTCGATATTGTCAATAATGATTAATGAATGCGAGAGATCTCGATATCCTTTGTTTAATATTTTTCCACACCAAATGATCTAAACATGAAACGAAATCATCACACACAAGGAACACATGAAGTTTGGTGGAAGAGAGAGAAGGTAGTTGGAAACGCACACAAGTCAACGACTGGCGGACTTTGTCAAATGGCGTTTTGTGCCATTTTCGGTAGCTGAACGTGCATCTCATGCAGGCGCCATCAGCCTTGATTGTCGACAAGAGAGAACCAAGGCAGGGGAAAACCCTATGTTGGCCTCAAATAGAACTCGAGATCGATAGGGACTCGGCGGCGGAAGTTCACCACGGAGGAAAAAAATAAACCCTAGCCGTTGATCGTAAGACACGCAGAACATCAAAGTCGGAGAGGACCTTGGTCTCACGCCATGTTGACCACGGTGGCACCACCAGTCCGCGCATGCTCCGGCGTGCGGTGAACTTCACCATTGCAATCCCACGCTCGGTCATAGCACTGGTAGAAAAAAGCCCTTTAGTCCCGGTTCGCCACAGCCTTTAGACCCGGCTGCGCAATCGGGACTAAAGATGCGCGACTAAAGACCCCCCCCGTTAGACGCGCCTCTTACGGACCGCGACTTAAGGATTTAGTCCCGGTTCTTGTGGCCGACCGGGACTAAAGGCCCGTCCACGTGGGCGCCCGTGGTCCGTCGGGGCGGAGGACCTTTAGTCCCGGTTCTCGTGGCCAACCGGGACTAAAGGCCTCCTCCGCAGGTTTAGGGTTTCAGCCCCCCTAAACCTGGTTTCTTTTTAATTTGTAGTGTTTTATTTGTTTTATATTTTATTTTATGTTTTATTTTATTTTTGATGAAGTTTGAGTACACATATTCTATGCTACTATATACATGCATATGAAATTTCAAACAAGAAGAATTCAAGAGGAATATATAATATATATTCAATTTCGGGTGACCATATACAACTTCGAACAAGTTTCCATACACAATTAGGATGGATGACCATATACAACTTCGAACAAGATTCAATCTCGGATATGCATATAAATTTCTTCGTCCTCGGTATAGTGTTCTCCTTTAGGATTGATGACTTCCCTCATGAAAAATCCTGCTAATTCTTCTTGAATTGGTCGGAAGCGAGCTTCTGGACTAAGCCTCCTCCGCAAGTTATCCGTCGCGTTCCGCACGCTATCTGATGCCTTCCGCTCAGTGGTGAGTCTCCGGATGTTTTCACAAACATAGTATCCACATAGATTGGTCTCCGGTGGCTGCTTATCCACATTAACTAACCTTCTGAAATCTAGCTCATGTTTGAATTCACCGACAATTTCTTCTGAGAACCGTCTCCAAACCCTACAGGGCAAAGAAAATTAAATGAATAAGGGAGTTATTAGTTACTTGATATTAGGAAATGAATGAAAGAGACCGATCGATATAGAGCTCAAATGATTGAAAATAATTACTTTTGCAGCATTTTTCTCATGTCGGCCCAACGCTTTGGATCCGAATCCATAGAGTCCATGATTAGAACTCTGGAGGTGTGAAGTTCAATATTTAGCAGAATCCAGTGGAACCTGCGGACACGTTACATGCACAGTCATGCATAACTCATCGATTAGACATACCATGCATGGAGTAAACAAAAGAGAATGGGCACAAGAGAGAAACACTCACTCAAAATTGTAAGGAAATAGAATATGACTTTTGAGTTGATGCTTTCTAAGAAATTTGTACAGGTCTTTCTCCACGTCTTTTGGGTGATGTTGTAACACATGTCCATTAACGATATGTGGGTCAATGAACCCAACATCATGGATGTTTCTTATTTTGCATTCCCAAATCTTCAATCTGCATAATAGCGTACGCAACAATATAGTTAGGACAATATATATATATATATATATATATATATATATATATATATATATATATATATATATATATATAGTGCAGGCAATGAAGAACGAGATGAGGTAGAAATAAATCACTTACAGAACGTAGCAACTCAGCATAGATTTGTCGAGCTCGCGCAGATTGAACAGCTGGAACAATTCACTCATATGAATTTCTACAGAGTACCGTTTGGTGTGATGCTGTTCTGTAACATCCACATAAACATATTCTTTGTCGGCCCATGTTATGAATTGCTTGTACCAACGTAGCAGATTTCGCATTTGTGGTGGTAGACTATTTTCCTGCGCAGGCTCGACAAGAGGCCCATTCGGCACATATTGTAATGCTATCTCACATACTGGCGCATCCTCAAGGTCTAAGAAGGCACGAAGAGTCAAACCCATCTCGGACGCTTGTTTCATGGCACCCGCTACAGTCAATCCAAGTGCTGCCGCAGCTGCTATGATCTCGGGGTCCTCTTCCGGACCGGCTTTCACTATGAGCGGGGGATCGATTGTTTCTTCTGCATCCCGAGCTGGTCAACTTGTTTCCCGCTTTTTTTACTTTCTTCCTCCTTCAATATTTTTGCTTGCCTACGAAGTTCATGTCCATAGTCGTCAGGCCTATTCAGCTCGGCTTGGGACGGTGTCGTCAAAAAATCCTTAGCCCACTTCTTTTGCTTCTCAGTGAATACTTGCTTGGGCTCAGGCTCTTTTTTCGCCTTCATATCCGCCTTCCATTTCTCATAATCAGCAGACGCGGCCAATTTGATTTCAGCTTCACTAAGTTCCCCAGGCCTTGGGAGGAGAGGCTTCAGTGATGGCTCCGGTACCCTTGTGGTCTTAGGTACATAAGGGTCCGGGTTAATAGTCCAGGAGCGGGTTTCCTTGTTGTCCGCCTACTTCTGCTTCTTTGCCGGAGGTGGATTGGGGGGCGTCGTACCCGCCGGAGGAGGATTGGGGGCGTCGTACCCGCCGGAGGTTGTGGATCGGGGGACGACGTCGAATGGCGTGAAGGAGGTGTAGGTGAACCACCACGACCACCACGACCACCACCACCGCCACCACCGCCACCACCACCACCACCATCGGAGGGGGGTGGACTTGCTAGCCTTGGCGCCTCGCCTGGAAACACTATGTACTTCTTTTTCCATAGAATGTACTGGCGCTTGACATCTCCAAGTCTTCTCTCCCCTTCGGGTGTAGGTTTGTCAATCTCCAGGTCCTCAAACCCTTGGACTATGTCTTCCACCGTGACACGAGCATAGCCGTATGCAATGGGGTTGTTGTGGTGGAGTGCTCCAGGTGTACAGGGTAAAGCACTGCCGCTAGCTACCTTCGTGGAAACGTTCCCCACGGGATAATGCAGATCACATTCTTTCATCTCCTTTACATGATCCACGGGGTAGTGAGGCTCCGGTGCACGAATCTCGATCATCGATGCACTAGCACCAGGCGGGGCATCCGTGGAAGCCACGCTGCTTCTCCGCTGCTGGCTTCCGCGATCCGCTTCATGATCTTCATGCGGCCCTGCAGCCGATTTTTCTTTCACTAGTTCATGCACGGTCTGCTTCAACTTATGGAGTTCCGATGCAAACTTCGTCATAAGATCTGCATCCCGGTCCGTCTTTCTCTTACGGCTTCTGTAACAGTACGGGTCATTGTCCTGGGAAAACCCTACTTTCCACGAAACTTTGCCTTTGCCTCGTACACGTCCTCCGTGTTCATCATTCCCGAGGGCTATTGTCAGTGCGTCTTTCTCTCAGTTGAACTTGATCAAGCCCTCTTGAGCTTGGGTCATTGCGTCAATAAGGGCTTGGGTGGGAGCAAAATGTCTCTGCCGGTGAACACACACCCCTGTCTCCGGGTCTAGCGATCCCCCATGCCCGTACCACCAGCTTTTGGCCCTTGGGTCCCATCCCTCTGTACCTAGAGGGATTCCTCGCACCCTCAGGTCCTCCTCCATCTTCTGCCACCTAGGCTCCGAAAGGAGGTATCCTCCTGGCCCCATAATATGATGGTACTTTTTCTTACTCGCATTATCCTTATTTTTTTTCGATATTTCCTTGAAATGCTCCGATTGCTTTTGCCTCACAAATTCTGGCCAATCATCTTTCAGTTTCTCATGTTGTCCATTGAAATCCGGAGTCTTACCCTTGTTGACATAGTCATGGGTTAAAGTTTTCTTGAAGTTCCGGAATGCTTCGCCCATCTTCTGAAGAGCGAACTCTTTAACTAGACTCCTCCTCTGACGTCCACCCGGAACCTCGTTACCGAATTCATCGACTTTGTTGTATTCCGGAGGTAGAATGAAATGTTCCATAAGCTTTCTCCAGCAATCCTTTTTCGTTCTCTTGTCGACAAAACTGAAACCAAGACGTGCCTTCTTTGGCTCCTTCCATTCCTGGACGGTGATCGGGACGTTGTCTCTAACAACGACTCCGCATTGGTTGATAAACTTTGAGGTGTGATGTAGGGGCTTGCCGGTTTCACTGACAAACTCAATGGCATATGTTTCTCCTGTTTTCATCGCCTTGGATTTGCCACGCTTTGTCGTACTCGATCCGGAGGGCTAAAAAAAGAAAGAGAGTCGCGCGCGTTAATACATATGTATTCATATTTCAGTAAGTTTGTATCACGAGAGGCTCTTAATGTATATATATACCTCGCCGGAGGTGGTTGCTACTTGCAATTCGAGATCGTCGGTTGTTGACGGTTGACCTCCGTCGACAATGTCCGTTCCTTCACCTCCTTGATCATCGACAATCTCTGTTCCACCGTCAAGGTTCAGATAAGAAGAGACTACATCCTCTTGTTGCTCATATTCTGAGCCCGGCACATAAGGAATCTCGTTGTTGATGATGCCCATTAAATAATGTTCAGCCTCCGGATCCCTAAGCGGCTCGGTTCTATCGTCCGCCATATGTCACTCCTGCATGTAGTAAAAATTCTTTAAGTATAAAGGAATTAAAAAATAAGATTAAGGGGACATAGAAGAGGAGGAATTAAAAAATAAGATTCTTTAAGTAAAAATTCTTTTTTTCTTCTTCTTCCTTTCTTCTTCCTCTTTCTTCTTCTTCCTTTCTTCTTCTACCTTTTTCCTTTCTTCTTCTTTCTTTCTTCTTCTTCCTTTCTTCTTCTTTCTTTCTTCTTCTTCCTTCTTCTTCCTTTTTCTTTTTTCTTTCTTTCTTCTTCTTCCTTTCTTCTTCCTTTCTTCTTCTTTTTTTCTTCTTCCTTTTTCTTTCTTCTTTCTTTTGGTTTTCATTTGGTTTTCATTTTTTTTCTTCTTCCTTTTTCTTTCTTGTTTTTTCTTCTTCCTTTTTCTTTCTTCTTTCTTTCTTTTTTCTTTTTTTCTTCTTCCTTTTTCTTCTTTCTTTTTTTCTTCTTCCTTTTTTTTTCTTCTTCCTTTCTTTTTCTTCTTCCTTTTTCTTTCTTGTTTTTTCTTCTTCCTTTTTCTTTCTTCTTTCTTTCTTCTTTCTTTTTTTCTTCTTCCTTTTTATTTCTTCTCTCTTTTGGTTTTCATTTGGTTTTCATTTGGTTTTCATTTTTTTCTTCTTCCTTTTTCTTTCTTCTTTTTTTCTTCTTCCTTTTTCTTTCTTCTTTCTTTCTTCTTTCTTTTTTTCTTCTTCCTTTTTTTTCTTCTTCCTTTTTTTCTTCTTTCTTTTGGTTTTGTTTTGTTTTCATTTTTTTTCTTCTTCCTTTTTCTTTCTTTTTTTTTCTTCTTCCTTTTTCTTTCTTCTTTCTTTCTTCTTTCTTTTTTTCTTCTTCCTTTTTTTCTTCTTCCTTTTATCTTCTTCTTCCTTTTTTTTTCTTGTTTCTTTTGGTTTTGTTTTGTTTTCTTTTTTTTTCTTCCTTTTTTCTTCTTCCTTTTACTTTCTTCTTTCTTTCTTCTTTCTTTTTGGTTTCTTTGGCAGGGGCAGCGGGCAGCGAGCGGTGGGCAGGGGCAGCGGGCGGGCGGTGGGCGGCGGGCAGGGGCGGCGGGCAGGGGCGGGCAGCGGGCGGCGCGCGGGCGGCGGCGGCGGCGGCCAGGGGCAGGGCCAGGGGCGGCGGGCGGCGGGCAGGGGGGCGGCGGGCGGCGGGCAAGGGCAGGGCAGGGCAGGGGCGGCGGCGGCGGCGCGCTAGGGCAGGGCACGGGCGGCGGGGGCGCTCACTGGGGGCGGAGGCGGCGGCGCTCACTGGGGGCAGGGCGTCGGCGTCGGGGCAGGGCGTCGGCGTCGGCGTCGATCGGCGTCGGGGCAGGGCTTCGGCGTCGATCGGCGTCGGGGCAGGGCTTCGGCGTCGAGAGAAGAATGGGAAGTGGAGGAAACTGCTAAGTGCAGTATATATAGACAGACCTTTAGTCGCGGTTGGCCACACCAACCGCGACTAAAGGGTAGCTTTAGTCGCGGTCCGCCACACCAACCGCGACTAAAGGGTTTTGGCGCCGCTTTCGTTCCCGCGCAGAAAGACCCTTTAGTCGTGGTTGGGGACAACAACCGCGACTAAAGGGTACCCTTTAGTCGCGGTCCGCCTCCCCAACCGGGACTAAAGGGTCTGTGCTAGAACTGGCGCGGTGCGGTGGGATGTTTAGTCCCACCTTGCTAGCCGAGAGGCTTCGGCAGTGGTTTATAAGCGCGGCTGCGCTCACCACTTCGAGCTCCTCTCAAATGCAGGCTTACGGGCCTATTCTGTCACTATGTGCCTGTGGGCCTACTGGGCCTTCTGCGGGCCTGAATCCTGGCCCTTTAATGGGTTTCTAGTCATATTCAGGCCGTGGTGGCCCAGTAGGTGGCATATTTTCTGTTTTTTGTTTTCTTTTTTGCTTTATTTATTTTGTTTTGTTTTTCTTCTTTTTTTCTTCCTTTTTTCCTTTTTACTTTTATCTTCTGTTTTTTCTTCTGTTTGTTTTTCTCTTCTGTTTTTTTCTTATGTTTTTCTTCTGTTTTTTTTCTTCTGTTTTTCCTTTTTTCTTCTGTTTTTTTCTTCTGTTTTTTCTTCCTTTTTCCTTCTTTCTTCTTCTTCCTTTTTCCTTTTAAAATCAGAAAAATAAAACTAATTCATTTTAAAATCATAAAAATACAATTATATATCAAAAAAATCAGAAAAATAAAAATAATTCATTTTAAAATCCCGTGAAGGTTTGACAAAAGGTTTGATACATCATTCAGTTCATCGACCAAATATAAAGTTTGGTACAATAAATTATTACACATCAATTCTTCCCTTGTGTCCCTGCTTGCTTACGATTGTGCCGTATCCATGGAGCATCCTCATCATTTAACTTAATGCTTGGGTCAGTGTTCACTTTGAAGGGCGGAATTTCACCAAACATATTATAATCTTCTGACATGTCTGTCTTGTCCTCCACTCCCACGATGTTTCTTTTCCCTGAAAGAACAATGTGGCGCTTTGGATCATCGCATGATGTACTGATCGTTTTCTTATCTTTTCGTTTCCTCGGTTTGCTACTCATGTCCTTCAAATAAAAAACCTGAGCGACATCTTTGGCAAGGACGAATGGTTCGTCAAGGTAACCAAGATTGTTGAAATCCACCATTGTCATTCCGTATTGCTCGTCCACCTTTACCCCACCTCCTGTTAGCTTGAACCATTTGCACCGGAACAAAGGGACCTTAAAGGAGGGTCCATAGTCAAGTTCCCATATCTCCTGTATGTAACCATAATATGTGACCTTTTGCCCATTCTCGGTTGCTGCATCAAAGCGGACACCACTGTTTTGGTTGGTGCTCTTTTTATCTTGGGCGATGGTGTAAAATGTATTCCCATTTATCTCGTACCCTTGGAAAGTCGTTATAGTCGAAGATGGTTTCTTGGCCAACATGTACAGCTGATCTCCAACATCATTGTCATTCATTAAATGTTTTCGGAACCAACTGCCGAAAGTCTCCATGTGGGCTTTTCTAATCCAGGATTCAGACTTCCCCGGGTTGTCCGAGCGTAAAATATTCTTGTGTTGCTCGAAGTACGGAGCCACCAAGCTGGAATTTTGCAGAACTGTGTGGTGTGCTTCAGTCATAGAATGACCGTCCATACATATCGTGGATTCCCTTCCGATCTTGCCTTTTCCACTTAGTCTCCCCTCGTGCCGCGATTGAGGAATACCAATCGGCTTAAGGTCAGGAACATAGTAAATACAGAACTCAATTACCTCCTCATTTCCATAGCCCTTGACGATGCTTCCTTCTGGCCTAGCACGGTTACGAACATATTTCTTTAATACTCCCATGAACCTCTCAAAGGGGAACATATTGTGTAGAAATACAGGACCGAGAATGGAAATCTCTTCGACTAGGTGGACCAGGAGGTGCGTCATAATATCGAAGAAGGATGGTGGGAACACCAACTCGAAACTGACAAGGCATTGGACCACATCGTTCTGTAACCGTGGTAGATCTTCTGGATTGATTACCTTCTGAGAGATTGCATTGAGGAATGCACATAGCTTCACAATGGCTACTCGAACATTTTCCGGTAGGAGCCCCCTCAAAGCAATCGGAAGCAATTGCGTCATAATCACGTGGCAGTCGTGAGACTTCAGGTTTTGGAACTTTTTCTCCGACATGTTTATTATTCCCTTTATATTCGACGAGAAGCCAGACGGGACCTTCATACTGCTCAGGCATTAAAAAAAATGACCTTCTCTTCTTTGGTAAGAGCGTAGCTGGCACGACCTTGAAACCATTCCGGATGCCGGTCATCTGGGTCTTTCAAAAGTTGCTGGTCCTATCGTGCTTCCTTTGTATCATTTGTCTTCCCATACACGCCCAAGAAGCTTAGCAGGTTCACGCAAATATTCTTCGTAACATGCATCACGTCGATTGCAGAGCGGACATCTAGGACTTTCCAATATTCTAGCTCTCAAAATATAGATTTCTTCTTCCACATGGGTGCGTGCCCGTCAACTCCCCGCGGAACTGATTGTCCGCCAGGACCCTTTCCAAAGATGACTTTCAAATCCTTGACCATATCAAATATCTCAGCACCAGTACGTTCCGCAGGCTTCGGCCGGTGATCTGCCTTCCCGTTGAAATGCTTGCCTTTCTTTCTTACGTTATGATTTCGGGGAAGAAATCGACGATGACCCAGGTACACGTTCTTCTTACAATTAACCAAACGTACACTTTCAGTCTCATGTAAGCAGTGCGTGCATGCATTGTATCCCTTATTTGTCTGTCCCGAAAGGTTACTGAGAGCAGGCCAATCGTTGATGGTTACAAAAAGCAACGCTCATAGGTCAAATTCCTCTCCTTTGTGCTCATCCCAGACACGTACACCAGGTCTGGCCCACAACTGTAAAAGTTCTTCAACTAATGGCCTTAGGTACACATCGATGTCGTTGCCGGGTTGCTTAGGGCCTTGAATGAGAATTGGCATCATAATGAACTTCCGCTTCATGCACAACCAAGGAGGAAGGTTGTAGATGCATAGAGTCACGGGCCAGGTGCTATGGCTGGAGCTCTGCTCGCCAAAAGGATTAATGCCATCAGTATTTAGACCAAATCTTATGTTCCTTGTGTCAGCTGCAAAATCTTTGAAAACTCTGTCGATCTTTCTCCATTGCGTCCCATCAGCGGTGTGTCTCAACTCCCCGTCGGACTTACGGTCCTCTTTGTGCCATCGCAACGACTTGTCATGCTTTTTGTTCATGAACAGACGTTTCAACCGTGGTATTATAGGAGCATACCACATCACCTTGGCGGGAACCCTCTTCCTGGGTTTCTCGCCCTCAACATCGTCACCAGGGTCATCGCCTCTGATCTTATAACGCAATGCAGTGCATACAGGGCATTCATTCAAATTATCGTATTCACCGCGGTAGAGGATGCAGTCATTAATGCATGCATGTATCTTCAGAACCTCTAAACCTAGAGGGCAGACAACCTTCTTTGCTTCGTACGTACTGGCGGGCAACTCGTTATTCTTCGGGAACATATTCTTCAACATTTTCAGCAAATTTTCAAATGATGAGTCACCTACACCTTCCTGTGCCTTCCATTTTAGCAAATCCAGTGTGCAGCCCAGCTTTTTCAGACTATTATCGCATCCTGGATACAACGACTTTTTGTGATTCTCTAACATGCGATCCAAATTCTTCCTCTCCTTGTCAGTTTCGCAGCGTCTCCGTGCATCAGCAATGGTCCGACCAAGATCATCAGCGGGCTCATCATGTGCCTCTTCTTCACCTTCACCTAACCCTTCCCCACCTTCAGCATCCATGAAAGTATCACCGAAATGATCACGATAGATGTCATCGATATCATCCCCTTCTTCATCTTCTTCCATTCTAACCCCTCTTTCTCCATGCTTGGTCCAACAATTATAGCTTGGCATGAAACCATGCTTCAGCAGGTGCATTTGAACATCTCTTGAGGAGGAGTAACCCTTCCCATTCTTACAGACAGCACATGGACAGATAATAAAACCTTGCTGCTTGTTCGCATTTGCCACTACGAGGAAATCTTTCAAACCCGTAGTGAACTCGCCGGAGACTCGGGGACCGTACATCCATTGCCGATTCATCTGCATTATTATTATATAAAGTATATAATTAACCATCATGCATTTGTTAAACTAACTAGCTAGAAATAATACAAATTAAACAATGAACTACACACATGCGTATTTTATCAATGACACATGAAAGGTTCAAGTTGCTAACCGTGATCGCGGAGGAAAAATAAATGAGAAAGCTCAAGTGTGGCTCGGACACTTCATACCATGTTTGTTTCAGGCTCTCGGGCATTTCATCAAACACCTTGTGTGCATAGGCTCTCGGGCATTTCATCAAACACCTTGTGTGCATAGGCTCTCGGACATTTCATCAAACACCTTGTGTGCATAGGAGAAACCAAAAGCAAACCCACCACCACCTTCTGAAAATTGTGAAGTGAGCTGAGTGAAGTGAAGTGAGCTGAGTCCTATATATAGGGATGGGCCTTTAGTCGCGGTTGGCCAGGCCAACCGGGACTACAGCCCCTCCCGTCCGCCAGCTGGATGGGCTTTAGTCCCGGTTGGCCTGGCCAACCGTGACTAAAGGCCTTCGGGGACCTTTAGTCCCGGTTGGCCAGGCCAACCGGGACTAAAGCCCCTCCCGTCCGCCAGCTGTCGACCGAGCGCGCTGGGCCCAGATAGCTGGTCGCGGGTCTTCTCCCGAACCGCGACTAAAGACCCCTTTGGTCGCGGTTCGATTGGTTTGGGGACTAATGGGGGCGTATGTAAGCCTCTTTTTCTACCAGTGTAGCACTATGATTTTTTGATTCATGATTTTTTAACACAATATGAACGTAGATGCTCACGTACACACCCAATGAATGAAGTCTAGGACTTAAACCCTGGTGCTCTGGCTCCATCACAAAGGACCTGACTAGCTGAGCGACGACCTTCAGTTCTCTAATTCATATATCTCTTGCTTTGTATACACACACACACATATGTAAATGCTTAACGTGTAGAAATGATAAAATATTTTTGATATATCGAATTCTTTTCACATGCCATACAACATGAAAATGATGTATGTGATGGATATATTAGCACATTTTCCATTAATCTTCCACGAGTAGATAATAAATATGGCAATCACAGTATGCAACTCATACCGATATCTAAGCTTGTGAGCATGTACAATACATAGAATCGAAACATTTATGAACACAGTATATACGGCTAGCACATGAATGAGCAAGTTGGGGATGAACAAAACATACCCTTGGGCTGGCCAGACCAATGCAGCGACGGCAACAGTAGACTCGACATCGTCTGTGGCCTTCTTCTTGGCGGCTTTGTCCTCATTTGTCATGGAGTCAATGCATAGGAAGTAGGCGAAGCAAAGGAGGATGGAGACGGGGACGGATCGGGAGCAGTCGTGTCAAGATGCTCCGCAAAACCTTATTGCCCTTCTCCCGCGCAGGTTATTTGAAAGTGCAAGTTATCGACCAGACGGGAGGTGAATGGTAGATTTTTGCAAATTCGTCAAAAAATGAGGTTTTGGTGAATATCAAAGTGATGAAATACACAGCGAAAAGAAAAGTCGCACTATGTATGCCGTTCAGAATGAAGACAAAGTCATTAAGTCAAAACTAAGAAAGCATAGCACAAGTGACAAACATGCGATCAAACATACATAAGATTAGTCACAATGGGTAGTAACTTAGACTAGTAATATACATATGTTACTAGTCTATGTTACTACCTCTATAGTGGGGAGTAACATACGTGTGATGTCATGCAACACTTCATTTATTAGGTTGTAGACTCATCTTGTCTTGGCATGTGTGATGTTACAGTAAATAACTATGTTACCACATACCCCTCTTTCCTCATTAATTATTCGTCATATCATCTATTTTGCCTAGAGATGTGTGATGTTACCACCTATGTTACTCTCACCGTGAGTAGTCTAAGAACTTAGACATGATATGAAGGAGTGAAAAACATCAAATAGAAAATCTTTCAAATTCTTCAGTGTGAGATATATATATACTGGAGTGTATATTTTGCATGATACACTTACTAGTACCCGTTACGGGCAGACTAAGGCCCCTCCCAATGCTTCACCTTGTACAGGTGCTAAGGCTGCGATGTAGGCAAAAAATCTGATGTGACAATATAATTAAAAGAAGAGAGATGATTGCGGTGACACCAGAAAGAAACAATGCTAAGTGCGCGAAACTAGGCAAAACACTTAAATGGAAGAATCCCACCAATGCATGAAGAGCTTTAGTTGCAAAATCTTTAAATGAAGGATGCTTAGCTACAACAAGTCAAGCACCTTGTTGTAAAATTCCCCTCAACCCAAATCAACTCGTGCCTTTTCTCTATAAAAAAAGAAATGTCGTATAGCGAATTAATACTATGTTGGAGTAGGCCTTGCTTTCTTGTTTTAGCTAGCAGGGGCCTTGTTTAGAAGTATTCCCTTCGACTCAAAAAATGGTGCACATACTTTTGGTGATATAATTTTAACAATAATTTCACTAATAAAATGCGGATTTGTGTGTCATGAAAATCAAATTGTTGCGTATATGAAAGATTTTTTCAGTGATATAAGTACGGGGTAAGTTTCAAGTTACATGGCCTACTATAGTAATATTGGTTTATTTCACTTAGAAAAACCAATGTTGGTTTAATTTAGTCAAAGTTGAATTTTGAAAAGGATGCATGCCCTCTTCCATCCAATCGAATTTGAGCCATTGTATTGAGTCTAAATATGGTTGTCAGCTTTTGTCGAAATTATGCACGCACTAAATCAGGCAGCGAGTTCCAAGATGACGTGATTATTTGCACCAACACGCCGGGAATACAAGAGCCGTTGGGTTTCCAATGCAACCCCTACTCCCTCCTTTCCGGTTTACAAGGCTCAATTCAAAATTCTCACCAACCAAGTTAGATGGTGAGTGGTGGAATACTTTTTGTAGTTTGCAAAAGCACCCAATTAATGCTTTTGTTTTCCTCAAAAAAATATGTTTACCAATGCATTAATTGCAATGCATGCATGCATAAATTACATGCATTGGTCAATTTTCTCTTAGTACTTGCATGCAATGATTTAATGCACCTTGGAATCTGAACATGTGATGGAAAACAACCAAATTGAGCCTTATAAAATGGAAAAACTAAAATTTTGAGATAAGCCCTATAAACCGGAAAGGAGGGAGTATTTGCCAACGCAGGAGTTGATTACATTGACCGGGAGTGTTGATGAATTAGCCCAGCAGCGACAGTAGACGCCACTGAAACATGTGCTATAAATAGGCGTGTCTTGTGCCGGAAAATGCAAATGGAGGCCGAGCATCAGGCAGGACTTTATCCTGTCCGTTCATGTGCGCTAGGGATCCGTGCTTGTCCGGTATTCTCGGCTCATGTCCCCTTGTATCGGTGGCAGGCGCGTGTATTCAGGAAGAAAGGTGGAGCATTGGGCATGGAATCTTGCTAGCTCAATAGTTCCCTGTCCACTGTCCTACCCTACTCGAAGCTGGCTAGTAATGTGCCAGTGCAGCGAGCGCAAAACCTGTACCTTGACCGGCCCCAGCTGCGCACAAAGCAGAAATCCGGCATTGCCTGATTGTCCACCAGGTCTACCGTGCAGACGTGGACGTTTGTTGGCCAGAGGACGTGGTAGTTTGATTATCATTAGCCAGCGTTGGTTAAGCTCACAAACATCATTTGGATCTCTTCGTCTTGTAGTACGTACAAAGTTTGCCACCCTCTCAAATCACTGCTGGAAAAGGCTTTTGTTTGAACACAAAAAATCAGAGAGGCTTTTGTTTACTCGTTAACATTTCTCCCATTTTATATCATAGATTGTCACAGTTGGCAAATGAACAAAATGCTCTCACTAGCCAATTTTGAGCATAATGAAACCGTTTACAATGTAAACATTTCTTTTAAGACTCGTTAGGACCAAACATGCGGCACACCTTACATTAGACAGTCAACTTATCTCCTCTAATGCAATCAGAAGAAAGATAGGTGTGCATGGTTCACATCGGCATCACATCCTGATAAAAATAGAGTTACACGATTTTAGGCTACATGAAGCTAGCACTTGTACACAAGTGCTGCGACAACACGAACAAGGAAAAGCTCTTCACGCAGCAAGATCCTTGGTTGCGAGGGGCATGAGCTGCAGCACAACTGAGCAGCATCTGTTAACCGACAAATAATGCAGCAGTCACAATGCCAAACAATTAAAGCCAATAAGATAATTAAGCACCTAAACCATCAGGTTGCAGCTAAATAAGCTGAAACAGAACAAAACCTGGTGTGTCAAACCCACACAAGGACAACACCAAAAAACAGTAGTACTAAACAATCCTTCAATCCAAAAATTGAACTCAGACCAACCATTTACTTCCATATTCTCTCATTGACAAAATCTGGAGGTCAGTAAACAATCTGATTTTCCCCAAGTACACCAGCGACTAAAATCCAACCCCCAAACACTAAACCATTTTTTTTTCACTAGAAGCACACCGCATATCAGTTTTTGTACCAAAGATTATTCATAACCAGAACCAAGCTGCTTGCTACTTCCTTGATCTAAAAAAGCTGCTTGCTACAAATGTAGAGGAAATCAAACAACAGTACAACCGACCAATACAATAAATTGCCCATAAAAACAGTAAAAAAATCCAGGAATGTACAGCACAACCATCGACGAAATCCAAGCCCATTATAAGTAATCCCCCTTGTCACATGCATCAGCTCTCTGCTAACCTGGAGCCAAACAACTAGAACAACTCTGTTTACAAATCCAAATCAACCCAAACAGCATGAACTCTAAATCATAATGTATGTGTTTGATCTGAACTCTAATTTTCAGTGGCACATAGTTCATCAGGATTTCAGAATCCAGGACCAAAAAAATATTCACTAGACTTAGCTATGGTCAGATAATAACCCAAATAGCTAAGAGAAAAATTAGTAAGAGGCGCTATCGTTCAAGAAGATTATTCACTTGGAAAGCACGCCCTCTCAACCAAAACAAACTGCCGCCGGTAGCTTTGATGCACACGTGCACCCCGGCGAAATCAGCCAGATCAGCAGTACCGAAGGAATAAAAAGGAACAAAACAAAAAAATAACCAAAAAACGTGCAAATCTGTAACACATGAAAAACTAGGAGAAAAGCACAAGTACAGGTCGTGATCCCCAGCCTCACCGACGGAAACAATGAAGAAAAATGATTTCTCACGGCCAGATCCGTGGACGAGGACCGCGTCCTCGGCTGTTGCCCAAACTCGAACTGATTAGGCCGCCGGAGTGGAAGGTGACGCGGGATCCGGGTGGTTTGGCCGCCGTAGTGGAAGAGGACAGCGCTCCAGCCGTCGCCTCGGTCACAGGCGCATCGTTGGAGCGTAGGTTGGGTGTGGCGGCGCCATGAGCAGACGAGAGGTGGCCGGCGCAACGGGAATAATGGAAGAGAGAGAGAGGAGAGCTCAGGATAAGGAGAGGGACAGAAGCAGGCCAATGGGCCAAACATGTACGCCTATAGGTGTATCCTGGACCATATGTGGATGCATAGGCTGACACGAGCCGACACGAGCTTGCCAACCAGCCTGACTGTATTCCAGATCCCAAGCCCATTCTAATGGCCAGGATACCGGCCTGCCTGATGCTCGGCCTTCAAAAGCCCGCACTCTGTCTTGTGCGCCTCTCATACAGCGCACCCGCCTCACCATAAACCATGTCAGGATACGCGATCCAGCTCTCCGGCGCGCAACGGCGCCATGCTCCCTCCCGCGGCCACTACGAGCCAGCAGCTAACGTGGCCAGGCCCTCCGCTCTCCGCTGGGTTCCCTACGCCGTGGCGCTGTCCACCGTCCGGGCTCTCCAGGCAGCGACCCACGAGGACCTCCGCCGCGGAGTGCAGCCGCTTTCGCGTGCAATGAGCTGCACGTTCTTCTGTGACGCTGCGGCCGATCAGCGCATGATGCCGCCCTTCTCTGCTCGCCAGCGGTTCCCGGAAAATGAGCTGTTCATCTGCCCCGACCTCGCGCCGGTCAGGGGCGCGCTGCTGGCCGTGAACCAGGCGATGACGCAGGTAGCAGCGAAGAACGCCAGCGAGGAGGCGTGCAGCTTGTTAGCAGCAAGCCATGCCCCGTGATGGTGGCGACCGGTGTCAGTGCACGGTCGAGTCCATGGCGGGTGTTTGCGCGTGTGTGTGCGTGTGTTTCAGTTGTTGATCGAACGCCGGTGTGTGGCCGCGTCCGAGTAGCGTGTGTCAAGTCGTTGGCGTAGACGCGTAGGTAGTGGGAGCAGTAATCGTGGCCGTTGGACGCCGGCCGCGTCGTGCGTGCATGAGCGCGTCGTGCGCAGCGGCCTGGGCGGACGGATCGTGAGCCAGGTGGGCAGTGGTGTGTGCGCGCACATGTGCTTAGCCTGGGTATAAATACCCTCACGTACTGATCGTTGTGGGGCCAGGAGGTTTACGAGTTCGTGCTCGTGGAAGTTCCGTTCGAGCGCCGGAAAAAAAAATCCTCCCGTGTCCACTGTCTTCTTCCTTTCTTTTTCTACCTCAGTCCGTTGCAGAACAAGAGAGCTGCGAGAGGTAGGCGAGAGCTAGGGCTAGACGGCAACAACACAGCTGCTACTATGACGCCGTCGGCAAGCTCATGCAGCTGCTGGGCGACAGATGGTATAAGCGCCCTCTGCCACTGTTCGACCAGCGCGAGTTCGAGAGTCGTTTCTTTCTTCGGTGGGAGCCTGATTGTTAGGCACTGAGCGCTTTGTTCGATCATCTTAATCCTTAGTTCTAGTATAGTAGCTTATTAGTTGGTTGCTCCTTAATCGCTGCTGTTAATTAGTCTGCTTTTGGAACCGTACCGAGTGCTACGTGCTTGCTAGTTGCTGCTCTATGGTTTGTGAATCGGGTGCTGTGATGAATAAGAAGCATGCATGAGTGGAGTGTGAGTGTTTACCATTTCATAAGGTGCTGTTAATTAGTCTTCTTTTTGTGCAAGGAGAACAGTGGGCGTACTCATCAGAGATTTAGAGTAGGGTTAGCTTAGATCATTAGAGTATGCACTTGGAAGGAACAAACACGGTAGAATAGAGAGGAATCAAATTCCCCGGCGTGTCGTCTCATGTGCAATGACAAAGGTTTCTTCAGGACATATGATGCAAGTACATTACCACCATATGCTGGTAACTAAAACTAACCACCATGGTAACTACGCACCATTATGATGGCAACTTGTTTACCAAGTTGTATTGATATACGCCACCACTATGTTGGTAACTTCTTCTATATAAGTGTTTAGTTAAGAGCTTGATGATTTGAAGCTTTAGAAGTTTCTATAGTGTGGCCCAATTATTTAGTGCTAACACAGGGTGACACATCTAGAACCAAAATAGCGCTGCTAATCTCCTAATCTAACCAAATAAACTTAAATTTGCTAATTTTCATACTAGTCAGTGGAACTACACATATAACATGGGGGGTGGTAACTTTTAAGTAAAATTCGTTAAAATATATCACGCAGGAGCTATTTTCGAAGCATTCAGTGAACAAAGTTGATAATAAAGGCGGGTCATAAATAAAAAAATATGGTTTGTAAGACAGCACATTTCAAAGTTATGAGTTATGAAATAATTCTACGATTAAACCTCTTCTATACCATACATGCTAACTCCACACCCTAACAACAGGGAATATCCCATGCATACACCCGTCTCCATGCATGCAAATATCTCCACGTTAATTCCTCCAACAGGGAAGATGGAGAATGTTGTGGTAGGACTCCAGAGCACGATTTTGTGTAGTTGTTGATATTTGAAAGGTTTGCCAAACAAAGTTCCCACGCTTGTGCTGTCCAATATTTGTGACTGTTAAACAAACATATCAACAATTATCTGTTAGTACATAATATCGTAAACATATACTTCCTCCATTCCTAAATATAATTCTTTTTAGAGATTTCACTAAAACCTACATACGGATGTATATAGACATATTTTAAAGTGTACATTCACTCATTTTGCTTAATATGTATTTCAAGTTGGAATCTCTAAAAAGATTTATATTTAGGAATGGAAGGAGTAGTTATAGACATAACTAAAAGGCTCTTATTGCATAGCACTTAAACCTATGATATTATCAGGATTACAGAAGTGTGGCACCTATACTAAAAATATATTGTTATGTATAACTATGATACATATAATTTCTTGATCGTAGTGCACTTTATTGTTCAATCACGTATGCACACTATGCATGTGTGTGTATTCGATATACTAGTATAAATATAACTAGAGGGAGCTAGGTGTGAAGTAGTTGCCTCCGTTGTCCTTGTTCAACCAGGAGGCGATCTCACTGGCAAACTTATCCATCACCGACCCTGGCAATAAGACTGACACTGTGATTGATTCCTCGCCATGTACATCCTTGCATCTAGTGTGGAAGCTTGATAACTTCGGGACTGGCATGTCACCACCAACCCAGTCCGCCCACCCAAAGTCCACTGTGTCACCTCCAATATGACTATTGTCTGTCACCCAGTAGACTTGTTGCGCGGGCAAAGTCGGCCGCCCACGCAATAGTGCTATCATATCCACCATTGACCGCATCCGCTCCAGCGACATGTCGGTCTTGGCCTTACGGATTAGCTCCACAATGTGGCCGAGTGGCTTCCCGCATAGGTCACCTACCGTTGTCTCCGCTATGGTGTACACAAGGGCGTTTCCATAGTATCCCCGTGGGATGGGCAAATCACGCTTCCATCTCCCACGGGCATTGAGCGTAAAGATGAGGCGTACTTTTGTATCGACCTCGTAGCCGATCGCTATCGTCCGACAGCGCCACATTATAGCAGTGAGAAGCTCGAAGGCAATGGCGGGTTTGGTGAGAAGCGATGGGACGATATACCCTCGTAAATGAGTTATCTCTCTCGGACTGAAGAGCAAGTACTTGTGCACCATGCTCTCGACTGTCGTTGATAGCATAACGTCGTTGACAATCCTGTTGGCATCGTGCTCGGAGCCAGTTAGGACCGGTGTGTATGCGGGGTCGATGTCGGTGATGCGTGGAGGAGTGCGTGCCATCAGAATATGCCTCTCCCACACGGGTAGTACTGCCGGTTGCACCTCGCCACGTGCATGATCACCTATGCTTTTTATGAACTGGATCATTCCGAAGCCATCAACGAAGCTATGACATGCCTGGAAACCAAGTATGAACCCTCCGCCTATTAATTCTGTTACATGTACGCACAAAGTTTGTTTATCTGGCTAAATAAACAAAGATGCATTTAAACTCAAACCCAAATAGTTGAAGATGGTTGCATAATTAAATTAAAACCTTCTTTGAGACAGGAATAACTGTTTTGCGGAGTGACATGGTTGCATAATGAGAAATGGGTTGCATTGAAGATTTCCACCATGAAATTGTGTATATAGATACAAACATGGGTAATAAGGCCAATATGGGTGGCCGCTAATAGGAAGCGAATTGAATTTTCAACATGTACTACGTCACCTACCCCTTGTGTGGGAGGAGAAAGAGCGTAGCTAAGAAGGAGAATCGGGTCCGTCTACATCAAATCGATTGATATTTCTCAAGTCTCAATCGATTCGGAAAGTATTTTTCTGTTTATTAGTAAAAAATGTAACCTGCATTTTATTCACCCATTTGCATTTTTCATTAAACTAAAGGCATACCTTTTCAAATTTATTGAGACTTGAGAAAATCTCAGCCAACATAGAATTAGCAAAACCGAAGACAATTACATGCAGTAGTGATTTAGGAAAACACACATGATGTGAAGGGTCTGCTTGAAGTAAGTCTCAAGCTTCGTCAAGAGGCGAGTATCCAAACTTCATATAAAACATCTTTGCCGGAGTGAATTTTGTGGGATTTAATCCGCCTATATCTTAAGCAATTATATTACTACAAGTTTAACTGTTCGATGTTCCCCTCTAGTTTGAATCGTGCACTTGCAATGCACATGTGCCTATTCCCGTACTCATTCATTATCGTCGTAGACCTGCTTTAGCAGATGGTGATTAAGGCACACTCCGTAGAGCTTCTTCATCACCTCATTTACCGACACCTCCTTCAATAACTCTACAATATGCTAGTGACACGCTTATTATAGCTCACGCTTCCACTCAGGGCATAATCCATGTCAAATCCATCATTGATGATTTTGCCCTGACGGCTAGACTCACCATCACACTCAACACTGATCACTTCACTTCTATCGTGATAGCCACAATTGCTATGTCGCTTTCTTCCCCTGACCTGCATTGGCCTACCCATCTCTCCTAATGAACTACCAACATCTGCCTTCAGCTCCTTTACAAGCTAAGTTTGCAACTACCTGCAAGGTCAGGCTGCACATTCACCATCGTGCGAAGCTTGCCTCATTCTACTCTCTTTGGTGCCTGAATTACTGATGACCTACTTCATACTATAATACCCTCTTTGGTGCGCGAAGCTTGCCTCATTCTACTCTCTTTGGTATTTGTTTTCCGCCTTATGAAAGGACCTGTAAATACTATTTATGTGATTCGTAGTGCCTTTTTATGGAGAACCAAGGACTCTTATACTATGAAATGATGCCTCAATTCTCGGAAAAAATTTGAAAAAAAAATCATCTAGGTACAAAAAATTAACCTTAAAAACGATTGCCTGCTCATGAAATCTGCTTTCAAACTGCCTGAGCTTCTAGACCTCCCTTGGGTGCACTGGTTCCACTTGCCATTCCACTAACATAGCCATCACGAAGTGTAACCTCCTCCTTCCCCTAGAAAATAGTAAACCACCAGCTTCCCTATCTAAAAAAATACTATTTATCCTCTCACCACCAACAACTACTTAGTCAACTCCATAATATAGCTTCCCAACCTATTCTATCACTCCATAAACCCCACCATACTAGTCTTACAAGTTAGGCCGATGGCTTGCTAGCTAACCTAAGGAACCACCTGACTAATGTTCTTTGGTAGACTTGGATGAGGTGATTTTGTTGTTGCAGGACTTTATCGGCAACACCGCCGACAATGAGTGCTTCCTTACACACGGGATGCCCTTATCACCCAAGAATGCATACAACATACCTACTCAGCTACTCTCAAGGAAGTAAAGACTCTAATGCAACGCTAATTTGATGTTCCAAAAATCGCATCAAATTCAAGATTTTGGGTAGGCTCCCTCTTCCACTAGTAGAAAAGAGGGCTTTGGTTCGGGCCTGGCCAGCCTAACAAAAGCTAGATAAGTACGTAGGGTAATGCATATTTATGTACAATAAGTTAAACACGTATAAGGAAATTGGAGCTACATGAGGGTGACCAATCAATCAATATATGTACACAAGTAGCGCTTACAATTAATATTTTTAAGCACCACACCATAAATAAAGAAATTCCAACCATCTCTCCGGTGTATGATGGTATGCTCACAAACCAATCACATCCTAATAAATCGCTGCATTGGCAGTGATACGTTAAAACTGCAATTTGCTCGCAAATGTTTGCCCAAACGTCCATCCAGCTGGCACAATATTGTTGAACACAAGTGTCTGCCCATCGGTGTTGGTCAATCTGAATGAGAGCATCTTCCCGGTGAGATTCGCTAGAGATTGCCAGTTTGCGCCCCAGTTACGAGCCATTGGCACCCATGCGTCTGAATCAGAGGTCTTGACATCCATCGATTTGATTGATCCGGCAGCTCCCACGTTGAATACATTAACTAGGTTAAAGTAATCATGACCAGCGATCTTGAACCTCACCCCACCTTTCTTCACGCATGGAACCCTGCAGAAATCGGTTTTAGTAACTTGTTGACGGCACATAACAGTGATAAATATTCATGTGTAGTTACCTCTGGTACATGACAGGGATGATGCCACCCTTGTACACACCAATCTTCTCCCAGGCCGGCTGCGCCATGTCGAAGTGCGGCCTCGGAGGATTGCACCAACCTCCATTGTCGCTCGGGAGTGCATAGTTAGGCGGGCAAAGGTTCGTGGCCGTGATTGTCACCGAGACGCCGGGTTTGCAGAACATCGGATCCGCAAGCTTGCGGTCACAAGCAATCTTGTAGCACTGACCACACGCCGCACCGTCGTTGAAGAGCGCCTGGCTCAGCGCCGCCGTCCGCGTGCCGTAGCCCGCCGAGTATAGGTTGCCGTACCCACACGCCCCACCTGCGTTGAATTGAGCGTACGTATGCTTTTAGAACAGGCAGCAGGAGATGTGGTATTCACTATTCAATTGGCCCATACATGACTTTGAAATAAGCTACTTACCCATGGTGTCAGAGGCATCGGCGCCGCCGTAGAACGTCGCATGCGCCCTCAGCCATACCGCCGCGTTGTCCGCGGCCATGGCCAGCCCACAGCACGCGAGCACGAGAGCCACCACCGCAATAGCTCGAGCTGGAGCCGACGCCATGTATGTCGCTGGATTCCCTTGCAAATTAAACCCACCGACTTGTCTATCTGTACGTTAGCTGATCTGGGAAGCTGTGTGTTGTGGCTTATGTGTTTGTTCTTGTATCAGTGAGGATTTGGTTCTCATAGTTTGATGAATGTCCGTGTATATATAGCCTTTGCTGGAGGGACTCGGCAAGGTCATCACGAAAGAGGCGGGCTAGCGTGCCCATGCATGTGGACGCTCGTGCAGCCGCACTATGCATGGCTTACGGGCTAATCCGAATATTTTATGTACGCGCAGACACGTCTGGTCCATTTTCTTCTTCCTTATAACATCAGCTCTTCAACCCTCATCGGTATTAGCTTGACACTTTCTGAAGAAATGGACGGCGTTCTGCGATTTCCAAGTGCTTGCTTGACGTTTCATTTCAAGGCGTGATATTTGCATGACCTTTTTGACTGTTAGCTTTGGGTATTCGCTGCGTCCCTTTGTGTGAAGAAGGATGCGTCTGCCATGTTCCTTGAATCGTACGGATCGCCGCACCTGGTCCTAACCATCGGTGGCGCCCATCGGCATGAAGGAACGTAATGGCTTGTTCCTGAAGAAACATAGAATTGTTAATGAAGATCTATCGAGTTGAACTCGTCACGTCTGGATGCAAGGCTGCGTGGTCCCTTTATAAATAAAGCACAAACCTTAAATACACGGCGGAACGATATAAAAAAAATGAGGAAGCCCTCAAATAAAGCAAAACTTAGAAGAAGAAAAACAGGCAACATACATTAAACCCATTAAGCTACGCGGGAAAGGCGACCAACCGGCTATGCCACGTGGCACAAGCTGGTTGGCCGCGGTGAGAACTCTTTTGTAAAAAATTTAGATGAAGGTGTAGTTTTTTATATGTATTTTATTTGTTTTAGATGAAGGTGAGGACCTTTGGTATTTTTTAAACGGAGGGTTATACAAAGTGGCACTCGCTGGTAGGCTGCGGTGGTAATTTTCTTTTTTTTTCTTTTTTTAGATAAAGGCAAGGATTTTTTTGTTCCTGAGATATTTCTTTAGACGGGGGCGAGGACTCTATGTATTTAAGAAAAAAAATGAAAACATGCGCACAACTTTCTCTTAAATGGCGCCACAGGGTGGCGTCCCAACCACTAGTTGGTCAGAACAGGATTACACCAACGAGCAAGAGTACATGACGATCTAAGCACTACACCAACCACGGGCAATGACACCTGGGTTCCACGACAACGCCCTCAAAAGGAAAAACGGTGCAATGTGTCGTCATTGCCGCGTCTGACACAATGGACCAAGGTTTTCACCCAGAACTCTAACAAGGAAGGCGAACCCGCGACAACATCCACAAGAGGATAGTGGCACCTGCGGGCGCCATCGCCATTGGCACGGAAGCGCAGGGCTTTTGCCTGGTTGCTTCCCCAAGCCATACAGGAGCAAAGCCTGCCGTCGCAACGAAGCCTGGGCCACCAGAACCAGATCTAGTCACCTCCTCTGCCGCGACAGATAAGACGCAAGGCCTCCCAATGCACCACCACTCCCCGCCCACACGGCTGACTATCGCAGCCACCACCACTACTCGGCGACCCACCGGAGAGCCAACCGAGTAGCTCGCGACCTGGAGCCACTGCCTCGGCATCCCTCTCTCAACCTCTCCCTGACGCTATAACAAGCGGATGCCACTGACCGACCGAATGGCCCACCACAAGGTTGGCCGGAGGGAGGCCATAGCCGGGCAGCCCCGCTGCCACGGCTGCCCCTCATCTGCTAGGTTTCACCCATCATCAGAGGTGGCACAGTAATAGTATTTCAGCATGGTAGTAAGAAGAGGTTACAAACTTAACTAGAATGGAATAAGCATGATCGTTCCCGTATCAAGCGATGTGTGCGTGGTTAGGTTTGCATGCTTGCGTGGCTAGACAGGATGCTCCTGCACATTTCATATAGATAGAAGAAAGCCATGTGGACAGAAATAAAATAAGAAATAGAAAAGGAAACTGCAAAGACGCTGGCCTATATATCTTGACATGTACCACCAATATGTTTTCTGCCCGGCTAGTGGCGAGCAGGTTCTTTTGAAATGCTTCCAATGAGGAAAATGACAATCACATAGCACTGTTGTCGACCCCTATTTGAAGACCAATCTTTCGTCTAAAATTATACATGATCGGCCCACCAAACCTCGGGGAAAGGTCCGGCCACACCAACATCCTCCATGTCATCCTCATATGTGGATGGCCACGATCCAGGATAGATGAAGCATCTTTGACAAAGCCTCCAGGGAGGACAAAAATATGCCCTCGAGTACCATCATCATCGTCATCGACCCACACCGAATATCAAGCTTTCGCTAGAGCCTTGAGCCTCTCAACCAAATGAGACCCTAGGAGCGAGATCAACCACTGTCAACGTGCAAGATAGAGTAAAACTTTGTCTGCTTGGTGATCTTCATCTTGTGGTAGCGCTCCATCTGCTTGGTGATGTTCTATCGTAGGTGGTGGTCGTCATTTGGCGTCATGGTGGCGTTGATGGCGGAGGGCCTGCCAAGGTTGGCACCTCAATCTGCTTGGAGATGGACCAGTGGAAGATGGTGGAGACGACACCTGTGAGTGCGTCAGACCGGTTTATGCCCCAGACCCGGTATGTGGCTAGGCCGGGGATCCGGCTTTTGATGTTAGGTTTAGGTGAGTGGTCTGGGTAGTGGCCCAGCTAGCACCCCTTCATCATATGGATAGGAGTAGCGGCATATGTTGCCTAGTTGGTGGATTCAGGCTTATTGTTGTAACACTTTGTAAGGTCCTTGAGAATAATCAATAAAGTGGCCGTATGCATCTACCAGATGCAGAGGCCGGGGGTCATCCTCCTTTTCTAAAAAAAACAACTTTGTCTGCACATGTGCCGGCGAACTGAAACCACATGGAGCAGAGAAGAAGCTGTCATTGCCACCACATCACCATGGAGCTAAGTCCAATCCATCTTCTACCACCACCTCAACCTCAACAATGGGAACAAGCGATGAGCCACCACCTCACGCTGAAGCCCACTAGTGCCACCTCTTGCCCAGGCCGTGACTCACCTATAATTGTTGCGCCACAATGTGTTGACTGTGTTGCACCACCACCACCATCACATGATCTCGTTGTTCGCAGACGGGAGGACACCTTCATCGTCAGGTGCGAGCAGATAGGGAACCACCCAATTTAGACCCCTAGCCCATGCAAGGAGGACAACCACAGTTGTTGAGCCAAACGACGCATCCTTAGGCACCCATTGTGCCATCAACAAGACACTGTAGACATCACCATGTAGTCCCCTTGTGCAAGCACCCCCTCCACCCCCCCAGACGGAGAATCAAGCTAGCGCCACTAACCATGCTGCTCCAAGGAGGGGGCGATGCAGAGGGCTCTTTTTGTTTGTAGGATATTGCACATGGTTGATATGCTTTGGCAGTCCGGACATTATAAAATCTAGATGATTTGAAATAAATTATGTCATGGAAGATGCCCACAAGAGTATGACACTCTCTTTTCATTCAAGAGGAGTTCCTCACTAATCAAAGGAGAAATGCCATGGTTTCCTCAATTGCACGGGTGTCATCTTCTACAAATAAACAACAATAGTAACCTACTAACAAAATGATTTCAAAAGAGTTATTGGTGTCAAATGACCTTGCTAATCCGATTGTCATTTCAGGGGCTTAGCGGCCTACCATAATCAATACAAAATTCACATTTGGTAACTGTGAAGTTTAACAAAAGCAAGAAACTCAAATGCTTGTCATTGCATCCATCCGCGTACGGTTCTATGTTAGAGCGGCTTATAGATGCATTACCCTATGTTAGAGAGGCTCAATGTTTCTCCACTTAATATGTATAGAGAAAATATTAATCATGTATACAAAAAATGTATAAAAAACAATATTTATGAAAAACTTTGATCTTGTATTTAAAAAAAATCTTAACCAAGAATTTGGAAAAAGGTTGAACATGCATTTGAAAAATGTTAATCAAGCATTTGAACAAATGTTAATCGTGTATAGAAACAATTGTTGACCATGTATTTAAAAGATGATGAATTTCTTTATCATGTATATAAAAAATGTTAATCAAGCATTTGAAAAAGAATGTTGAACAAGTATTTGAAAAATGTTAATCAAGCATTTGAAATTTGTTAAATTTGTAGAGAAAAATGTTTATCAAGCACCTTCGGAAAATGCTAAATGTGTATAGAAAAAATGTTTATCATGTACTAAAAAATGATGAATTTTTTTATCATGTATATCAAAATGTTAATCAAGCATTTGAAACAAATTTGAACAAGTATCTGAAAAATGTTAATCAAGAACTTAAAAAAAATTTGACCATGTGTGTAAAAAAATGTTAATATTGCATTTAAAAAATGTTAGTCAAGTATTTGAAAAATATTGAATGTGCATAGAAAAAATGTTGACCATGTACTTTAAAAAATTTAATTAAGTATTTGAAACTTTTGAAAAGTGTGTATAGGAAAAGTGTTGACCATGTATTAAAAATGTTAATTCTGTATTTAAAAAAATACTCAAGCATTTTAAAAAATGTTTAAAATGTGTATAAAAATGTTGAGAATGTATTTCAACTACTCAATTTGTCTTGCAAAAGTGTTAAACGTGAATTAAAAAAATGTTGTCGACATATAAAAAATGTAGAATGAAAATCAAAAGAAATAAAATAAACCAAAGAAAAAAGGAAATGAAAAAATCTGAAAAAGAAATGAAAATAGAATGAAAAAAGAACGAAAACACTGAAGAAGAAAAAAGAAAGAAAGAATGAAAGAAATGAAAACGAAAAAATAGAAAACAAAACCCGATAAAACAGGCTCGACTTCTAGCAATTCACAACTACCTTAAGAAAAGGACCGAGCAGCCCTCCAGGCCGCGCTCGGATGTGCTAGCTAGGGCGTTGGCTAGCCGGCCCTTCGCCGTATGCACCGGGCACGGCAACCGACGTTACACGTCTTATCCCATGTCGGCCGTACAGGCCCTGCGATAGGAAGGGTCTAGGCAGACTAAGCCGGGAGCTCCTATACGGCGCTGCAGGCGCCCGTTCACGCTCCTGGCGCCTACAGGCCCCGCGCTGGGCCGGCCCACGAACCGTGGTGACCAGTGAACGCAAAAACCTCGCCAATAAATGGAAAATAATAATGCTCTCTACAAGATTCGAACTTATCACATAAGTGTTAAGGTATAGGTGCCACTAGCCAAACGAGCTACTTGCGGCTGTTGATTAGTACAAGAGGCTAAAGCATAATAACAGGGCTGAACCGCTATTTTATTCATCTACTGTACCACTTCATTTTTTTGAATATATTGGAAAAAAGATCATGATTTTGAAAAAAGTTTACGTCGATTTTGCAAAAAGGTTCATCGATTTCGGAAAAAAATTCATCAAATTTGAAACAAAAGTTCATCGATTTAGAAAAAAATTCACCGAATTTGAAAAAAGTTCACCGGATTTTAAAAAAAGTTCACCGGATTTGAAAAAAGTTCACCGGGTTTGGAAAAAAGTTCACTGGATTTAAAAAAAGTTCATCAATTTTGAACAAAACTTCATCAAATTAAAAAAAGTTCACCGAATTTGAAAAAGAGTTCACCAACTGCGAAAAAATAGAATTATAAAAAAAACTCCGGCAAATTAGAAATTTTCTTTAAAAAAATCTCGCGCATTTAAGAAAAAGAAAAAAAAGAAAAGAAAAAGGGAAGCTTCGCGAACAGAAAGGAATAAAAAGGTGGAAAGAAGACAGATTGCATGACCCATGGTTGTATCATAGTGGTTAATTGGATTTGCTTTCTATGGGGTGGTCTTGAGATCGAATCTGGGTCGTGCGCTTCTTTTTTTTATCCTTTTCAGAAAAGAAAAACGTAGAACGGGCCGGCCCAGCTCGGACCTAAGAACGCGCCGGCCCAGCTCGGACTGCTGCAGGCGCCCGTTTGCAGATTGCACTGTAACGGGCGCCTGCAGCGCCAAATAGGAATTGCGGGCTAAGCCCCTCTGTGGTCGGGCTCGTAATCCCCTTCATGTATCCTTTCCAGAAAAGAAAAATATAGAACGGGCCAGCCCAGCTCGGACTGCTGCAGGCGCCCGTTTGCAGATTGCACTGTAACGGGCGCCTGCAGCGTCAAATAGGAATTGCGGACTAAGCCCCTCTGTGTTCAGGCTGGTAATCCCCTTCATGTACAGGTAGCTGCAGGCGCCCGTTTGCAGATTGCACTGTAACGGGCGCCTGCAGCGTCAAATAGGAATTGCGGACTAAGCCCCTCTGTGTTCAGGCTGGTAATCCCCTTCATGTACAGGTAGGGAAACACACTCCGTGTCCAGTCAGGACCAACGGCCTTCATGGACGGCGCGGCCCAAGGCACAGGAGGCTGCACAGGGGCATGTCCGAAAATCCCCACATGACGGTGGCCCTGGCAACACCCATGGTTCACCTGTCATGGACCCTCGAGGCGTGTTGCTCGGGTACGCCGCCGTTGGAGCAGATCAGACAGCGTGAGGAGCCTCAAAAGGCCCCACGACAATACAGACACTGAAAAACGGACGGCGTGAAGGGCACTCTCCCAATACCACGATACCATGCAAACGCGTCCTTGCTTAACCCACTTACCCTTTTTTTTGCCACCATTCATGTCGTTCTTCCAAGTCTGCGTGCTGAAACGACAAACAGTGGGCGAGGTATACGCGTTGGTAGTGGTAGCCTAGGGAAGAGAAGAGCACGCGAGCGAGCTTTCCTCGGCTTCTTTGTTTTCTACTAACGCATGCAAGTTGATCATTAACAAAGTGATCGCAAGCTCTTATCATGTGCGCACTTATCTAGCTTACGTACATTCACGGGTCTAAGTTTATCCTTGATGGCACTTATATACAACAGAAGTGATTTACAAACAGGTGTATATATGCTATCTTTGTTGACTTGAACCTCTCAAGGAGTTCTAGAATTTATTACAAACTTGCTATTACGAGGATCACATGTGTTACAAGCGTCTTCATCAACCAATTCCCATTGAACTGATCCTTGATTCTGGTGCAAACCTATAAGAACAAACACATATTTATGTAAATTTCATCAATTATATGCTAGAAATATCAACAAGCGGTGTGCAGAAATATCAACAAGCAGTGTCTGTTCATAAAGTAGAGGAAGCTTAGTAGTTTCATAGATACTAATAGGTTTAAATTAACACAGTTCAAATCAAAGTTTAGCAGTCTCCAAAAGCAAAGGCGTAGTTCATCAGATGATAGGTAGGCATGGGAAATTGTGTGGAAAACATTAAGATGTAAATAAACCCTTCTCAGCCATTTTGCTTTCATCAAGTTGGAAACCATTAAATGATTATGTTTGTATATATTCCTTCTTTTGCAGATTTACATTAAAAGATAAACATTGTTGGCTACAAAGTTCATAACTCTGTAGCCAACTATTTTAACCCCTATGCAGAACACAAATTTTAGTTGGTTTACAATGGAATAAGCAACCACTAATGTTTCAAATACTTTTTCCAGCTCCACCTTGCATCCAGCCACCATATAAGACCACCATCCTTGCCCATTACAGACACCGCCACCGCCAGAGAGGAAGCGGGCGGTGCCACAGTGTA
Source organism: Aegilops umbellulata (assembly GCA_032464435.1). NCBI lineage: Eukaryota > Viridiplantae > Streptophyta > Magnoliopsida > Poales > Poaceae > Aegilops > Aegilops umbellulata. Next base: position 514,024,243 of record CP136060.1, on the reverse strand, counting down.
TAGTACAACCAAGATTTGACAAGTGATGTATGAGCGGTGGATACATTACGAATCAGGGATGCACCTACCGCGGATGATGTAATCTTGAGGCTCCTCATCATCACTCTATGAATCATGTATCAGATAAAAGATGCCAGTTCTTATGAGGCCATTGGTGGGAAGACAAATGGATAATAGAATTCTGTGCTGATGGATCCATCAACAATAGAACTTTAATTTACCGAAAAAGGCTTTTGTCCCGCTTTATAAATAAAGCAAACTGCCAAGAGCACACATACAAGGCCTAGTTCAGAACATACACACCCAAGTCACACAACAAGAGGTCCAGAGGTACTGCTGAGGGCACAGCTCAACAAGCCCAACACACACACAAACTAAAGGACAAGGCTCAGCCAGGGCCAAGGCCGGGGAGCAATTAGACATCTAATCAGGCTCTGGAGGAGGCAGCGGGGGTGGCGGCGACAGGCGGACAGCCATCGAGCGGAGGTCAGCGATGAAGACGGAGATGGCGTCCCGGTCCCAAGGGCGGCTAAACGGCCGCCAAAACTGCAAGTAACCAGACAGTTTGAACAGAGCGTCAGTAGACCGTCGAAACGGAGTGCGCTGAATCACAAGCTTATTGCGAATCGTCCAGAGGGTCCACGCGAGAACCCCAATCTCAAGCCACCTAATGTGGCGAGTGGTTAGAGGGGAGGCCTGGAGTTCGGCGAAGAGGTCGGGGAAGTTGGTGTGGCACCAATCTCCACCAACCGCCTCTCTAAAGCAGCTCCAAACGAACTGAGCAGACACGCATGCGAAGAAGATGTGGTTCGAGTCTTCGGGGGTATCACAGAGAGGGCAAAGGCCAGATCCCGGGCCATTGCACTTGCGGACCTCAACTCCAGATGGGAGCCGTCCGCGGAACCATTGCCACATGAAGATCCGGATTTTTAGGGGCAGACGAATGGACCACACCGCCTGGAGGGGGGCCGGGGCGGAGGAGGGGGCGATAGCTGAGTAGAGGGACTTGGTGGAGAAGTGGCCCGAAGGCTCAAGGCGCCACCGAACCTCATCCGGGCCTGCATCGACAGTCGGCTCATGGAGAGCAATGCAATCAAGTAGCTCATGCCAGGCGGCAACTTCCAGGGCGAGGCGCCTAAGTCAATAAGGTCTTGTTGAGCTGAGATCGTCGGGACGACAGCGATGGAGAAGAGGTCGGGGAAGCGGGCCGCGAATGGGGCGTCGCCCGCCCATCGGTCAAACCAGAACATGGTCCCTACTCCCGATCCGACCGACATGGAAGTCCCAATACGGAGGACGAGGAGCAATTGGATGACTGACTACCAGAACTGGGATCCACCAGACCGTTGACAGAAGGCCAGTGGTTGGCCACGCAAATATTTGTTCCGGATGATGTCTAACCACAGCCCGCCGTGCCCTTGTGAAATGCGCCAGAGCCAGCGGGAGAGGAGGGCAATGTTCATGCGCTTCGAGCACATGATGTCGAGGCCTCCTTGCTCCCGGAGCTTGTAATAGAACTTTAATTTTAAAATCAAAGAAAGGCATACAACACAGTGGATGAATATGAAATGTCATGACTCTATGATATTGATGCAATAACGATGTATTGAAACTCGTCAGCAGGGACATGCTTGTTGTTAGTGTCAGCACCTTCTTTTGATTCATTTTTGTAAAATAATCTGTTTATTAGTAAAAAATGTAACCTGCATTTTATTCACCCATTTGCATTTTTCATTAAACTAAAGGCATACTTTTTCAAATTTATTGAGACTTGAGAAAAGCTCAGCCGACATAGAATTAGCAAAACCGAAGACAATTACATGCAGTAGTGATTTAGGAAAACACACATGATGTGAAGGGTCTGCTTGAAGTAAGTCTCAAGCTTTGTCAAGAGGCGAGTATCCAAACTTCATATAAAACATCTTTGCCGGAGTGAATTTTGTGGGATTTAATCCGCCTATATCTTAAGCAATTATATTACTACAAGTTTAACTGTTCGATGTTCCCCTCTAGTTTGAATCGTGCACTTGCAATGCACATGTGCCTATTCCCGTACTCATTCATTATCGTCGTAGACCTGCTTTAGCAGATGGTGATTAAGGCACACTCCGTAGAGCTTCTTCATCACCTCATTTACCGACACCTCCTTCAATAACTCTACAATATGCTAGTGACACGCTTATTATAGCTCACGCTTCCACTCAGGGCATAATCCATGTCAAATCCATCATTGATGATTTTGCCCTGACGGCTAGACTCACCATCACACTCAACACTGATCACTTCACTTCTATCGTGATAGCCACAATTGCTATGTCGCTTTCTTCCCCTGACCTGCATTGGCCTACCCATCTCTCCTAATGAACTACCAACATCTGCCTTCAGCTCCTTTACAAGCTAAGTTTGCAACTACCTGCAAGGTCAGGCTGCACATTCACCATCGTGCGAAGCTTGCCTCATTCTACTCTCTTTGGTGCCTGAATTACTGATGACCTACTTCATACTATAATACCCTCTTTGGTGCGCGAAGCTTGCCTCATTCTACTCTCTTTGGTATTTGTTTTCCACCTTATGAAAGGACCTGTAAATACTATTTATGTGATTCGTAGTGCCTTTTTATGGAGAACCAAGGACTCTTATACTATGAAATGATGCCTCAATTCTTGGAAAAAATTTGAAAAAAAAATCATCTAGGTACAAAAAATTAACCTTAAAAACGATTGCCTGCTCATGAAATCTGCTTTCAAACTGCCTGAGCTTCTAGACCTCCCTTGGGTGCACTGGTTCCACTTGCCATTCCACTAACATAGCCATCACGAAGTGTAACCTCCTCCTTCCCCTAGAAAATAGTAAACCACCAGCTTCCCTATCTAAAAAAAATACTATTTATCCTCTCACCACCAACAACTACTTAGTCAACTCCATAATATAGCTTCCCAACCTATTCTATCACTCCATAAACCCCACCATACTAGTCTTACAAGTTAGGCCGATGGCTTGCTAGCTAACCTAAGGAACCACCTGACTAATGTTCTTTGGTAGACTTGGATGAGGTTATTTTGTTGTTGCGGGACTTTATCGGCAACACCGCCGACAATGAGTGCTTCCTTACACACGGGATGCCCTTATCACCCAAGAATGCATACAACATACCTAGTCAGCTACTCTCAAGGAAGTAAAGACTCTAATGCAAAGCTAATTTGATGTTCCAAAAATCGCATCAAATTCAAGATTTTGGGTAGGCTCCCTCTTCCACTAGTAGAAAAGAGGGCTTTGGTTCAGGCCTGGCCAGCACATTAGTCCCGGTTCTACACGAACCGGGACCCATGGGGGGCATTCGTCCCGGTTAGTGAGCCCATGGGCCGGCCGGGGCCTCGTGGACATTGGTCCCGGTTCGTCTGGACCCATTTGTCCCAGTTCTAGGCACGAACCGGGACCAATGGGCCTCACTCCTGGCCCACATCCATTTGTCCTAGTTCGTGGCTCGAACCGGGATAGAAGGCTGGGCTTTAGTCTCGGTTCCAGCCACGAACCGGGACAAATGAGTTGCCTATATATACCCCATCACCACAGCAGAGCACTCCACAGTGCTCTGTTTTTTCTGGCTGGCGAGGGGAGGGCATTTGGGTGCTCTAGCTCACCTCCTATGCACATGAGGTGTTCGATGAAATGCCCGAGCCACACTAGTTAATCTTTCTCCTCTCGAAGCTCGACCTCCGAGCTCCCTTTTTCCCGAGATTTGTCTAGGTTTAGCGGTCCGTCACATCCCGTCCCCGTCTTCACCGCCGTCGATCGCCCGCGCCGATCTCGTCGCCATTACCACCGTGGTGAGCTTCTTGTTCTTATCTTCTTTTTGAAAGAAAACAATTCTTACTTCAGATAGATACTTGTCTAATTTTCTTACTTTTATTATTCCTTGTTATTATATAGTGCGATGGTTTTGGTATCCGCCCCCGTCGGCCCTCGTCATGTCTATGTTTCGGATGTAGTATATATTATCTTTTTATAACTATTTGGTTCATTTATTATTTATGACAATTATGCCGACCAACGTGACATAGATTATATTTATCTAGGAGGTGGTTGAACCAGAAATTCCAACCGACCCTATTATCGAGAGGTTAAATTTAGTTGAAGAAGAAAACAATTACCTGAAGGAAAACATAAAAAAATTGAGGAGAAGAAGATGATATTGGAGTTGCATGTTGCGGATGTCGTCGATGATCACAAGATCAAGATGGATACAATGCGGTTGAAGATTAAAAAATTAGAAAATATGCCATTCATACCGAGGCTTGGTATCATTATGCCGTTGGATCAATTGTTACATTGGTTGTGATTATGATCGCATTTGTTGTTGCATTGAAAGGTTGTACATAGTTTCAATGTATAGTTTAACTAGATGCTATCGAGAGCTATATGTTGTTCAATTTGAACTATGTATGTACTTTGGTTTTAATGTGATGATGAACTACTATTAATTTGGTCACTTATCCATCCATGTGAATCTGTAATGGTTTTTGACACACATAATTATATATAATGCACGCAGATGAACCGGCAATGGATGTACGGTGACAGATACACCTCCGAGTACATTAAGGGCTGCATAATTTTCTCGAAGTGGCTGAGGCAAACAAGCAGAATGATTTTCCTTTGTAACATATGAGTTTCCGTATGAAACCTTGATACTTCGGAAGAGATTGTCCATTTTGTACACGAAGTGCATCCAGTTTTTTCCCATAACCGTCTCAACATTTTAGCACATGCTATGTGGGTCAAATGATGATACCATGCCAACTTTCAACCTTTTCAGAGTTCATTTGAAATGCTTTTCAATTTCAGGGTCTTATAGCTAAAAAAATCAGTAAATGCATGAAAAAAATAACAAATGAAGTCAGAAAGGGTTGAAAATTGATGGTATGGCTTTGAATGGTGCATTTTGAACATAGAAAAAGTCCGGAGTTCAAATAAGTTCAAAAAAATGAAATCCCTTTGTAACACATGAGTTTTCGTCCGAAACCATGATACTTGCGAAAGAGATTGTCCATTTTGTACACGAAGTGCATCCAGTTTTTCCCATAATCCTCTCAACTTTTTAGCACATGCTATGTGGGTGAAATGATGATACCATGCCAACTTTCAACCTTTTCAAAGTTCATTTGAAATGCTTTTCAATTTCAGAGTCTTATAGCTATTTTTTTAGTAAATGCATGAAAAATAACAAATGAAGTCAGAAAGGGTTGAAAATTGATGATGTGGCTTTGAATGGTGAATTTTGAACACACAAAAAGTCTGGAGTTCAAATAAGGTAAAAAAATGAAATCCCTTTGTAACAGATGACTTTTCGTCCGAAACCATGATACTTCGAAAGAGATTGTCCATTTTGTACACGAAGTGCATCCAATTTTTTCCGTAACCCTCTCAACTTTTTAGCACATGCTATATGGGTGAAATGATGATACCATGCCAACTTTCAACCTTTTCAGAGTTCATTTGAAATGCTTTTCAATTTCAGGGTCTTATAGCTAAAAACAATCATTAAATGCATGAGAAATAACAAATGAAGTCAAAAAGGGTTGAAAAATGATGATGTGGCTTTGAATGGTGCATTTTAAACACACAAAAAGTCTGGAGTTCAAATAAGTTCAAAAAAATGAAATCTCTTTGTAACAGATGACTTTTCGTCCGAAATCATGATACTTCGAAAGAGATTGTCCATTTTGTACACGAAGTGCATCCAATTTTTCCTATAACCCTCTCAAATTTTTTGCACTTGCTATGTGGGTGAAATGATGATACCATGCCAACTTTCAACCTTTTTAGAGTTCATTTGAAATGCTTTTGAATTTCAGGGTCTTAAAGCTTAAAAAAACAGCAAATGAATGAAAAATAACAAATGAAGTCAAAAAGGGATGCAAATTGATGATGTGTCTTTGAGGGTGCATTTTGAACACACAAAAAGTCTGGAGTTCAAATAAGTTCTAGTATTATTAAAACTAAAATTATATAAAATTTATGCAACTAAAATTATCAAAAGTATTTTCTGTTCAAAACATTAAAAGAAAAAAAGATTTTTCATAAAATAAATAAAAAAGCAAAAAAGTAACAAAATAAATTTTAATAAATAAGTAGAAACAAAATAAAATAAAATAAAATAAACTTTAATAAAATAAATAAGTAGAAACAAAATAAAATAAAATAAACTTTTATCAAAGAAATAAGTAGAAACAAAATAAAATAAACTTTAATAAAATAAATAAAAATAGCAACAGTAAGTATTTTGTTGTAAGTAGAAACAAAATAAAAAATAAAGCAACAAAGAAAACAAAAAAATGGAAAAAATGCCACCTACAGGGCAACCACGGCCTGAATATGACTAGAAACCCATTGGGCCAGGATTCAGGCCCGCAGCAGGCCCAGTAGGCCCACAGGCAGAACAGAGACAAGTTTAGGCCAAAAGGCCTTCAAATGTGAGGAGTTCGAATGGGATGGCACATCAACGCTTATAAACAGGTGCTGGAGCTCCTCAACTAGCGAGGCAGGACTAAACTTCCCACCGCACCGTGCCAGTACTAGGCTATTGGTCCCGGTTGGTAGCACCAACCGAGACTAAAGGGGTGCATTGGTCCCGATTTGTGGCAACAACCGGGACCAATGCCCCCCTTTAGTCCCGGTTAGTGCCACCAACTGAGATTAAAAGTCCCTGTTTCCCGCCCCTTCGGCTGCTGAATAGAGACCTTTGGTACCGGTTGGTGGCACCAACCGGGACTAAAGGGGTGTATTCGTCCCGGTTCCTGCCTCTAACCGGGACCAATGCTGAGAGTATATAAGCAACACTTGTCAAATTTTTTCATTCAGTTCTTCGATCTACCTCTTTGCGCCCTGCCTCTCTACCGCCGAACGCCTCGGCGACGCCGCCAGGCTGCCGGACCTCGACGCCGACGCCACGCCCTGCCTGCCCCGACGCCGCCGCGCCCCTGCCCTACCCCGACACCGACGCCGTGCGCCCCTGCCCTGCCCCGATAACGCCGCCGTGCGCCCCTGCCTTGACCTCACCGCCGCCGCCGTGTGCCCCTGCCTCGACCTCGACGCCAACGCCGCCGCGGCCCTGCCCTACCCTGACATTGCGCCACGCCCCTGCCCTACCGTCAACGCCGCCGCACCACTGCCCGCCAGACAGGCCGATACTCCCTCCTCCCTCCCACCCCTCTACTCTGTCCTTCCTCCATGTATGTGATGATGGTTAAGTTGGTTCAGTGCAAAATTTCAGAGAATTGCATGTTTTCAGCCATGTCCACAAGGTGTTTGATGAAATGCTAGGGCTAGCTAGGGAACTTTGTTTTATGTGAAACTTGGCAGGATGATGTCTCCCTGGATGTTAGTGAAGATGGTCAAGTTGGTTTGATAAAAGGAAAAACTTGTTAGTGCAAGTTTTATTAAAATTTAGTGCTGGACAGAAACTACATGAATTTTTTTGGTGGACTTGCTAGATGAAATTGGGGCTACCCTTCTGGACTTAAGGCTTTAGTTGGAAGGACTACAAGATGTAAAAAATTCAGAATTTTTTTAGCAAGTAAAAATAGGGTTGTAGTTCCATGCCAAGATTGGACCAAAATTGAAAAATGGAAGTTGTGCTCAAAATTCTCAAATGACCAAAGTGGGTTTTGCATAAAAATGATCTATAGGCATCAGAGGAATTCTCAAAACTTTTGTGGCATTTGAAAACAATTATTTGAAATAGTTCTAGTGCAAAAGGGTCATTCTAGAGTTTGAAAATACTAATAAAAGAATTTTTTTGAGGCCAAATCATTATAAAAATAATTACTATTGATGTTTTTGTTGATAGCATTTTTTTGTCCATGTATGTATGTATGTATGGATGGATCGATATGGATGTATTTACAAAATGTTCATATATGATGTTTTTTTGTTCATAGATTTTTTTTTCCGTGTATGTATAATTTATGTATGTATGTTCATATGCAAAGAATATGCAAAAGTTAGAATTTTTATGTTGATAGAATTTTTATGATTTTTTTGTTCATAGAATTTATTTGTCAATTTATGTATATGTTCATATTGTGTATGTATAGGAAAATTGTGTATGATCAAAGCCATTTATGTATATGTTCATATTGTGTATGTATAGGCAAATTGTGTATGATCAAAGTCATTTATGTACATGTTCATATTTAGAAGAAAAAGAAGGAGAGGAAAAAGAAAATAAGAAGAGGAAGAAGGAGAAGAAGAAGGAGAATAAGAGGAGAGGAAGAAGAGGAGAAATAAATAAGGAAAAAAAAAGAGGAGAAGAAGAAAGGAATAGAGGAGAAGAAGAAAAAATAGTTATTCTTCTCCTCTAGTCCTTTCTTCTTCTCCTCTTTTTCTCTTCTTTTTTTCCTCTTCTTATTTATTTCGAGGGTCGAGGGTGCGAGGGTCATCGAGGGGCCTAGGGTTCGAGGGTCGAGGGTCGGGAAATAGTGTACATAGAGGGTCGCAATGTGCACAAGTTGATCCAAACCCTAGAAGCGCTGCCGAGGCCACCCAAATTTACCAAGTTAAAAGAGTGTTGTCGTCGAGGCCACCCCGAACCCTTGAAGCGTTGCCGAGGCCACCCCAAACCCTAGAGAAGCGTCGAGGCCACTAATATGATTCCTTGTTGTGATTAGGTAGCTAGGTCTACGTTTGCCACTAATATATCCACCTGCTGTCATGTTTGTATAATAATTGTCATGTTGTAATATTTGCAGAAACAATGGAGCACGGACGAGACGAGGCAGCAGAAGAGGTGTTGCGGGACATAATCTTAGCCGGAGGTGATGTCTTGTCGTATCTTAACGCCAATGATGGTCTAGAAGGACAGGGTGAAGAAGGAGGCTACGGTGATCGAACAATGGAGGAGGAAAGACATGATTATGATGGCTCCGGTGACCGAATGTCGGTGCAAGAAGGAGACCTTGATGACGGCTCCGGTAACCGAACAGAGTCCGGCCAGGTATATACATTAATTAAGCCTGTGCTGACTAGCTAATTGGTGTATTCATTGTTTTGGTATGTACACATATTAATTAACTCTCGTCTTTCTTATTTTTTCTAGCCCTCCGGATCGAGCACAACTTCGGTAAAGAAACGAGGCCCGAAGAAAAAGTTGCGCTCGGATGAAAGGTTTGAGATCATAGCAATCGCGCGCGATGGCCAACCGATTGAAACCATCCGGACCAAGGAAGCATTTTCTGCTCAGTGCGGGGTTCTTGTTAGGGACAAGACCCCGATCAGCATCCACCAATGGTTTAAGCCTAAGAAGGAAGACCCTGAGGTGTCTTATGTCAACGATATGTAGAAACAAGATCTTTGGACCGCGCTGAAGGCAAATTTCACCCTACCGCCAGAAGAGGATCCGGAGAAGCCAGTTAAAGAGCAATTGATCAAGTCTCATGCTCTTAAGAAGATGGCAGATGTATTCAGGAGGTCGAAGAATGAGCTGAAAACAGAGTTTGTTGACAAAGAAAAGACAGCAGAATTTACCGGCCGATATGAGAAGATCAGAGATCACTGGCCCGTATTTGTGGCCCACAAGACATCGGACAAGAGTAAGAAGATGTCAGCGACAAACAAGAAAAATGCAGCGAAGAATAAGCTTCACCATCGCACGGGGTCAGGTGGCTACCTCAAAGCCCGGCCGTTGTGGGCCAAGGTTGAGAATGACCTGCTTCATAAAGGGGTCGAACCAGAGACATTGAACTGACCAGACCGTTGCCGGACTTGGTTCTTCTCGGCTGGTGGAACCTTGGACCCTATATCAGGGAAGTGCGTTTGGACGAACGACCAACTTGACATACCCGTCAAGAAGCTTCAGCAGTATATCGATGCAGCTGATACGTCCATTTTGCATCATGCTTTTATATCGATATTTATTGCATTATGGGCTGTTATTACACATTATGTCACAATACTTATGCCTATTCTCTCTTATTTTACAAGGTTTACATAAGGAGGGAGAATGTCGGCAGCTGGAATTTTGGGCTGGAAAAGGAGCAAATATTAGAGACCTATTCTGCACAAATCTAAAAGTCCTGAAACTCCATGGAAGTCATTTTTGGAGATAATAAAAAATATCCAGCAAAAGAAGTTCACCAGAGGGGGGCCCACCTGTTCACGAGGGTGGGGGGCGCGCCCTACCCCCCAGGGCGTGCCCCTACCTCGTGGGCCCCCTGTTGTCTCTCGGATGCCCATCTTCTGCTATATGAGGTCTTTTGATGAGGAAAAAATCATAAGCAACCTTTCGGGACGAAACTCCGCCACCACGAGGCGGAACCTTGGCGGAACCAATCTAGGACTCCGGCAGAGCTGTTCTGCCGGGGACACTTCCCTCCGGGAGGGGGAAATCATCGTCATCTTCATCACCAACGCTCCTCTCATCGGGAGAGGGCAATCTCCATCAACATTTTCACCAGCACCATCTCATCTCAAAATCCTAGTTTATCTCTTGTATCCAGTTCTTGTCTCTAAGTCCGGGATTGGTACTAGTAGGTTGCTAGTAGTGTTGATTACTCCTTGTAGTTGATGCTAGTTGGTTTATTTGGTGGAAGATCATATGTTCAGATCCTTTATGCATATTATCACCCCTCTGATTATGAACATGAATATGCTTTGTGAGTAGTTACATTTGTTCCTGAGGACATGGGAGAAGTCTTGCTATTAGTAGTCATGTGAATTTGGTATTCGTTCGATATTTTGATGAGATGTATGTTGTCTACCCTCTAGTGGTGTTATGTGAACGTCGACTACATAACACTTCACCATTATTTGGGCCTAGAGGAAGGCATTGGGAAGTAATAAGTAGATGATGGGTTGCTAGAGTGACAGAAGCTTAAACCCTAGTTTATGCGTTGCTTCGTAAGGGGCTGATTTGGATCCATATGTTGCATGCTATGGTTAGGTTTACCTTACTACTTTTGTTGTAGTTGCGGATGCTTGCAATAGAGGTTAATCATAAGTTGGATGCTTGTTCCAGTAAGAACAACACCCAAGCACCGGTCCACCCACATATCAAATTATCAAAGTACCGAACGCGAATCATATGAACGTGATGAAAACTAGCTTGATGATATTCCCATGTGTCCTCAGGAGCACTTTTCCTTATATAAGAGTTTGTCCAGGCTTGTCCTTTGCTACAAAAAGGATTGGGCCACCTTGCTGCACTTTATTTACTTTTGTTACTTGTTGCTCGTTACAAATTATCCTATCACAAAACTATCTGTTACAACTTATTTCAGTACTTGCAGAGAATACCTTGCTGAAAACCGCTTATCATTTCCTTCTGCTCCTCCTTGGGTTTGATACTCTTACTTATCGAAAGGACTATGATAGATCCCCTATACTTGTGGGTCATCAATACTTTTTTCTGGTGCCGTTGCCGGGGAGTGAAGCACCTTTGGTAGGTGGAATCTGGTAAGGAAAATTTTATATAGTGTGCTGAAATTTACTGTCACTTATTCCTATGGAAAGTAATCCTCTGAGGGGCTTGTTCGGGGTATCTTCACCCCGACCAGTAGAGCAAGAGTTGCTCCTCAACCTACTGAACCTACTGAAGATGAAAATGTCTACTTTGAATTTCCTTCGGGTATGTTAGAAAAACTGCTAGATAATCCTTTTGCAGGAGATGGAACCAAGCATCCTGATGAGCACCTAATATATGTGGATGAGGTTTGTGGATTATTTAAGCTTGCAGGTATACCCGATGATGTTGTCAAGAAGAAGGTCTTCCCTTTATCTTTGAAGGGAGATGCATTGACATGGTATACGCTATGTGATGATACGAGATCATGGAACTAAAGACGATTGTAATTGGAATTTCATTAGAAATTTTATCCTATGCATCTTGTTCATCGTGATCGCAATTATATATAATTTTTGGCCTCGAGAAGGAGAAAGCATCTATCAAGCTTGGGGGAGGCTTAAATCAATGTTATATTCATTCCCCAATCATGAGCTCTCGAGAGAAATAATTATTCAAAGTTTTTATGCTTGGCTTTCTGATAACAATCGCACCATGCTCGATACTTCTTGTGCTGGCTCTTTTATGATGAAGACTATTGAATTCAAATGGGATTTATTGGATAGAATTAAATGCAACTCTGAAGATTGGGATCTTGACGAAGGTAAGGAGTCAGTTGTGACACCTCAGTTTGATTGTGTAAAATCTTTTATGGATACCGATATTTTCCATAAGTTTAACACTAAATATGGACTTGACTCTGAGATAGTAGCTTCTTTCTGTGAATCTTTTGCTACTTATGTTGACCTTCCCAAGGAGAAGTGGTTTAAATATCATCCTCCCATAGAAGTAAAAGTAGCTGCACCTACTAAAGTTGAAGAAAAGACTGTCACTTATAATGATCCAATTGTTCCTACTTCTTATGTTGAGAAACCACCTTTCCCTGTTAGAATAAAGGATCATGCTAAAGCTTCAACTGTGGTTCGTAAAAGTAATATTAGAACTTATACACCTCCTGAGCAAGTTAAAGTTGAACCTAATATTGCTATTGTTAAAGATCTCTTGGCTGATAATATTGATGGGCATGTTATTCATTTCTGCGGTGAAACTGCTAGAATTGCCAAACCCTGTGCTAAAGATAAACATAGACTTGCGGTAGGCGTGCCTGTTATTTCTGTTTAAAGAGGAGATCATTGTTATCATGGCTTATGTGATGTGGGTGCTAGTGCTAGGTTATACCTTATGACTTGTATAAAGAAATCATGCATGAAATTGCACCCACTGAGATAGAAGGTATTGATGTTACAATTAAACTTGCCAATAGAGATACTATATCAGCAATGGGAATTGTTAGAGATGTTGAAGTCTTGTGTGGGAAAACTAAATATCCTGCTAATTTTCTTGTTCTCAGTTCCCCACAAGACAACTTTTCTCCCATTATATTTGGTAGACCCTTCTTGAATACTGTTAATGCTAAGATAGACTGTGAAAGGAATGTTGTTACTATTGGCTTGGATGATATGGTTCATGAGTTTAATTTCTCTAAATTTAGTAAACAACATCGCGAAGAAGAATTACCAAGTAAGGATGAAATTATTGGTCTTGCTTCTATTGCCGTACCTCCTAGTGATCCTTTAGAACATTATTTGCTAGACGATGAAAATGATATGTTTATGAATGAAAGAAGGGAAATAGACGAAGTATTCTTTAAATAGGAGCCTATTATGAAACACAATTTGCCTGTTGAAATCCTAGGGGATCCTCCTCCACCCAAGGGTGATCCCGTGTTTGAGCTTAAGCCGTTGCCTGATAATCTTAAATATGCTTACCTTGATGAAAAGAAGATATATCCTGTTATTATTAGTGCTAAACTTTCAGAGCATGAAGAAGAGAGATTATTGAAAACTCTAAAGAAGCACCGTGCTGCTATTGGATATACTCTTGATGATCTTAAGGGCTTTAGTCCCACTCTATGTCAACATAAAATAAATTTGGAAGAAGATGCCAAACCAGTCCGTGATCATCAACAAAGGCTTAATCCTAAGATGAAAGAAGTGGTAAGAAAAGAAATACTAAAGCTTATGGAGGCAGGTATAATTTATCCTGTTGCTGATAGTCAGTGGGTAAGTCATGTCCATTGTGTCCCTAAGAAGGGAGGTGTTACTGTTGTTCCTAATGATAAAGATGAATTGATTCCACAAAGAATTATTACAGGTTATAGCATGGTAATTGATTTTCGTAAATTAAATAAGGCTACTAAGAAAGATCATTACCCCTTACCTTTTATCGATCAAATGCTAGAAAGATTATGCAAACATACACATTATTGCTTTCTATATGGTTATTCTGGTTTCTCTCAAATACATGTGTCAACTAAAGATCAATCAAAGACTACTTTTACTTGCCCTTTCGGTACTTTTTCTTATAGACGTATGCCTTTTGGTTTATGTAATGCACCTGCTACCTTTCAAAGATGCATGATGGCTATATTCTCTGACTTTTGTGAAAAGATTTTTGAGGTTTTCATGGACGACTTTTCCGTCTATGGATCCTCTTTTGATGATTGCTTGAGCAATCTTGATCGAGTTTTGCAGAGATGTGAAGAAACTAATCTTGTCTTGAATTGGGAAAAGTGCCACTTTATGGTTAATGAAGGTATTGTGTGGGGCATAAAGTTTCTGAAAGAGGTATTGAAGTTGATAAAGCCAAGGTTGATGCTATTGAAAAGATGCCATGTCCCAAGGACATCAAAGGTATAAGAAGTTTCCTTGGTCACGCCAGATTTTATAGGAGGTTCATTAAGGACTTCTCAAAAATTTCTCGGCCTGTGACTAATTTATTACAAAAAGATATACCATTTGTCTTTGATGATGATTGTGTAGAAGCATTCGAAATACTTAAGAAAGCATTGATCTCTGCACCTATTGTTCAGCCACCTGATTGAAATTTACCCTTTGAAATTATGTGTGATGCTAGTGATTATGCTGTAGGTGCTGTTCTAGGGTAAAGAGTTGATAAGAAATTAAATGTTATCCATTATGCTAGTAAAACTTTAGACAATGCTCAAAGAAATTATGCTACTACTGAAAAGGAATTCTTAGCAGTTGTATTTGCTTGTGATAAGTTCAGACCTTATATTGTTGATTCTAAAGTAACTATTCACACTGATCATGTTGCTATTAAATACCTGATGGAAAAGAAAGATGCTAAACCTAGACTTATTAGCTGGGTTCTCTTGCTACAAGAATTTGATTTGCATATTGTTGATAGAAAGGGAGCTGAGAACCCCGTTGTAGACAGCTTGTCTAGGTTAGAAAATGTACTTGATGACCCACTACCTATTGATGATAGCTTTCATGATGAACAATTAAATGTTATAAGTACTTCCCGTAGTACTCCATGGTATGCTGATTACGCTAATTACATCGTTGCTAAATCTATACCACCTAGTTTCACATACCAGCAAAATAAAAAGTTTTTCTATGATTTGAGACATTACTTTTGGGATGATCCACATCTTTATGAAGAAGGAGTAGATGGTGTTATTAGACGTTGTGTACCTGAGCATGAATAGGAACAGATCCTACGCAAGTGTCACTCCGAAGCTTATGGAGGACACCACGCGGGAGATAGAACTGCACATAAGGTACTGCAATCCGGTTTTTATTGGCCTACTCTCTTCAAGGATGCCCGCAAGCTTGTCTTGTCTTGTGATGAATGTCAAAGAATTGGTAATATTAATAGACGTCAAGAAATGCCTATGAATTATTCACTTGTTATTGAACCATTTGATGTTTGGGGCTTTGATTATATGGGACCTTTTCCTGCCTCTAATGGATATACACATATTTTAGTTGCTGTTGATTACGTTACTAAGTGGGTAGAAGCTATTCCAATTAGTAGTGCTGATCATAACACCTCCATTAAGATGCTTAAGGAAGTTATTTTTCCGAGGTTAGGAGTCCCTAGATATTTAATGACTGATGGTGATTCACATTTTATTCATGGTTCTTTACGTAAAATGCTTGCTAAATATGATGTTAATCACAAAATTGCATCTCCTTATCACCCATAGTCTAGTGGTCAAGTAGAATTGAGTAATAGAAAGCTCAAATTAATTTTGCAAAAGACTGTCAATAGGTCTAGAAAGAATTGGTCCAAGAAACTTGATGATGCATTATGGGCCTATAGAACTGCATATAAAAATCCTATGGGTATATCTCCGTATAAAATGGTTTATGGAAAAGCATGTCACTTACCTCTCGAACTAGAACATAAGGCTTATTGGGCTATTAAAGAGCTTAATTATGATTTCAAACTTGCCGATGAAAAGAGGTTATTTGATATTAGCTCACTTGATGAATGGAGAACCCAAGCTTATGAAAATGCTAAGATGTTTAAAGAAAAAGTTAAAAGATGGCATGACACAAGGATACAAAAGCGTGAGTTTAACGTAGGTGATTATGTATTGCTATACAAATCTTGTTTAAGATTTTTTGCAGGAAAACTTCTCTCTAAATGGGAAGGCCCTTACATTATCGAGGAGGTCTATTGTTCCGGTGCCATAAAAATCAACAATTTCGAAGGCACAAATCCGAAGGGGGTGAACGGTCAAAGGATTAAACATTATATCTCAGGTAATCCCATAAATGTTGAAACAAATATTACTGAAACCGTAACCCCGGAGGAATACATAAGGGACACTTTCCAGAACATTTCAGACTCCGAAAAGGAATAGGTATGTGGTACGGTAAGTAAACCGACTCCAAAATAATCTTTAAGGCAATATTTCTCCGTTTTGGAATATTTAGAAAAATAGAAAACTAAGTAGCAGCCCGGGAAGGACACGAGGGCTCCACGAGGGTGGAGGGCGCACCCTACCACCCTGGGCGCCTCCCCTACCTCGTGGGTACCTCGTGTGCCTTCCGGACTCCGTCTTCTTGCACGATACGTATTTTGGTCGGTAAAAATTCATTATATATTCTCCCAAAGGTTTTGACTCCTGTATGACGTGAATATCCTCTGTCTTGTTTCGAGCTGTTTCTCTGACAGATCTAGATTATCAATGACGGCCCCAAGTGCCTCCAAGGACAAGTTCTTTGACAAGGTCATCAACCCTTACCTCGTGGAGGTGCTGCGACACCCTCAAACCATTGAGTTGCGTGATGGGTTGCTGCACATCCGCGATGAAGAGGGACCGAAGGGGACCGGAAGCATGGAGACAAGGCTCGAAGTAGTGGAACAACACGTTTTCAAGTGTCAGGGGATGGTGGAACGTGGACTCAACTCCAACCACATGATGATCGCGGAGTTCACTAGCAACCACAAGTTGGATGCCGACAACATCGGGGAGGCCATCTTCAAGCTTCATGAGAAGATCGAGCACCTTGAAGCCCAAATCTATGACCTGCAAAACCAAAACTGTCAGTATGAATATAGATTCAAAATGATGAGTTTGTCTGCAGATTTGAGGATCCCGGAGACTCGATCATCCTTCTATGATGGTGAGCCTATGCCTTGGAAGATGGACGACAAGCCCGCATCATCGACAACACCTCCACCTTCTTCACCAACAAAGGATACATAATCAAATGGGTATGGGCACTCCCCTTGGCAACTGCCAAGCTTGGGAGAGGTGCCCCGGTATCATATCACCATCACACTCCTATCTTTATTGTTTTTCTTAGTTCGATCCTATTAGTAGTATCTTCATCTAGCAGAATAAAGTTTATGGCATGATCTAGTTTTGAGTTTTGCTTTATGATCTCTCTATGTAATCGAGTCCGTGAGCTATATATAATAAAGATTAGTGTTGAGTCAAGGGCTTGATTATTTTACCATGATCTTGAAAAGAAAAGAAGAACAAGAATAAAAAGAAACCAAGGGTTCATATTGATCTTATTAAGGGTAATGACTTCACATAGAAAGAGTATGATGATTAAAAGTTGTTGGGAGTTGGCAGACATAGCCTTGGTCATCATTGCAATTAATAGGAAGTAATAAGGAAAGAGAGGTTTCACATATAAATATATTATCATCGACATCTTTTTTGATTGGGAGCACTCATTAAAATATGACATGCTAAAGAGCTGATGTTGGACAAGGAAGACAACGTAATGAGTTATGTTTTCTTATGTCTGAGATAAAGTATGTTGTCATGGATCATCTAACATGTTGAGCTTGCCTTTCCCCCTCATGCTAGCCAAATTCTCAGCACCAAGTAGGGATACTACTTGTGCTTCCAAAACCCTTGAACCAGTTTTGCCATGAGAGTCCATCATATCTACCTATAGATTGAGTAAGATCCTTCAAGTAAGTTGTCATCGGTGCAAAGTGATACGCCCATTTTGCATCATGCTTTTATATCAATATTTATTGCATTATGGGCTGTTATTACACGTTATGTCACATTACTTATGGCTATTCTCTCTTATTTTACAAGATTTACATAAGGAGTGAGAATGCCGGCAGCTGGAATTCTGGGCTGGAAAAGGAGCAAATATTAGAGACCTATTCTGCACAACTCCGAAAGTCCTGAAACTCAATGGAAGTTATTTTCAGAAAATATTAAAAATATCTAGTGGAAGAGGTTCACCAGAGGGAGGCCCACCTATCCACGAGGGTGGGGGGCGCGCCCCCCTACCTCGTGGGCTCCCTGTTGGCTCACCGATGCCCATCTTCTGCTATATGAGGTCTTCCGATGAGGAAAAAACCAGAAGCAACCTTTCGGGACGAGACTCCGCCGCCACGAGGCAGAACCTTGGCGAAACCAATCTAGGGCTCCGGCAGAGCTGTTCTGCCGGGGACACTTCCCTCCGGGAGGGGGAAATCATCGCCATCATCATCACCAACGCTCCTCTCATCGGGAGAGGGCAATCTCCATCATCATCTTCACCAGCACCATCTCATCTCAAAACCCTAGTTCATCTCTTGTATCCAGTTCTTGTCTCCAAGTCCGGGATTGGTACTAGTAGGTAGCTAGTAGTGTTGATTACTCCTTGTAGTTGATGCTAGTTGGTTTATTTGGTGGAAGATCATATGTTCAGATCCTTTATGCATATTATTACCCCTCTGATTATGAACATGAATATGCTTTGTGAGTAGTTACGTTTGTTCCTGAGGACACGGGAGAAGTCTTGATATTAGTAGTCATGTGAATTTGGTATTCGTTCGATATTTTGATGAGATGTATGTTGTCTAGCCTCTAGTGGTGTAATGTGAACGTCGACTACATAAAACTTCACCATTATTTGGGCCTAGAGGAAGGCATTGGGAAGTAATAAGTAGATGATGGTTTGCTAGAGTGACAGAAGCTTAAACCCTAGTTTATTTGTTGCTTCGTAAGGGGCTGATTTGGATCCATATGTTTCATGCTATGGCTAGGTTTACCTTAATACTTTTGTTGTACTTGCGGATGCTTGCAATAGAGGTTAATCATAAGTGGGATGCTTGTTCAAGTAAGAACAGCACCCAAGCACCGGTCCACCCACATAACAAATTATCAAAGTACCGAACGCGAATCATATGAACATGATGAAAACTAGCTTGACAATATTCCCATGTGTCCTCGGGAGCGCTTTTCCTTATATTAGAGTTTGTCCAGGCTTGTCCTTTGCTACGAAAAGGATTGGGCCACCTTGCTGCACTTTACTTACTTTTTTCACTTGTTGCTCGTTACAAATTATCTTATCACAAAACTATCTGTTACCACTTATTTCAGTACTTGCAGAGAATACCTTGCTGAAAACCGCTTATCATTTCCTTGTGCTCCTCGTTGGGTTCGACACTCTTACTTATCGACAGGATTACGATAGATCCCCTATACTTCTGGATCATCAAGACTCTTTTCTGGCGCCGTTGCCGGGGAGTGAAGCGCTTAGGTGGAATTTGGTAAGGAAAATTTATATAGTGTGCTGAAATTTACTGTCACTTTTTACTATGGAAAGTAATCCTCTGAGAGGCTTGTTCGGGGTATCTTCACCCCGACCAGTAGAGCAAAGATTTGCTCCTCAACCTACTGAACCTACTGAAAATGAAAATGTTCCCTTTGAATTTCCTTTGGGTATGATAGAAAAACTGCTAGCTAATCCTTTTACAGGAGACGGAACAAAGCATCCTGATGAGCACCTAATATATGTGGATGAAGTTTGTGGATTATTTAAGCTTGCAGGTATACCCGATGATGTTGCTAAGAAGAATGTCTTCCCTTTATCTTTGAAGGGAGATGCATTGACATGGTATAGGCTATGTGATGATACGAGATCATGGAAATATAGAAGATTGAAATTGGAATTTCATCAAAAGTATTATCCTATGCATCTTGTTCATCGTGATCGCAATTATATATATAATTTTCGCCTCGCGAAGGAGAAAGCATCGCTCAAGCTTGGGGGAGGCTTAAATCAATGTTATATTCATGCCCCAATCATGAGCTCCCAAGAGAAACAAATATTCAAAACTTGTATGCTCGGCTTTCTGAAAACAATCGCACCATGCTCGATACTTCTTGTGCTGGCTCTTTTATGATGAAGACTATTGAAGACTCTGAAGATTGGGATCTCGACGAAGGTAAGGAATCAGGTATGACACCTAAGTTTGATTGTGTTAAATATTTTATGGATACCGATATTTTCCGTAAGTTTAGCACTAAATATGGACTTGACTCCGAGATAGTAGCTTCTTTCTGTGAATCTTTTGCTACTTATGTTGATCTCCCTAAGGAGAAGTGGTTTAAATATCATCCTCCCATAGAAGAAAAAGTAGCTGCACCTATTAAAGTTGAAGAAAAGACTGTCACTTACATTGATCCTATTGTTCCTACTTCTTATGTTGAGAAACCACCTTTCCCTGTTAGGATAAAGGATCATGCTAAAGCTTCAAATGTGGTTCGTAAAAGCAATAATAGAACTTATACACCTCCTGAGCAAGTTAAAGTAGAACCTAATATTGCTATTGTTAAAGATCTCTTGTCTGATAATATTGATGGGCATGTTATTCAGTTCTGCGGTGAAACTGCTAGAATTGCTAAACCTTGTGCTAAAGATAAACATAGACCTGTGGTAGGCATGCCTGTTATTTCTGTTAAAATAGGAGATCATTATTATCATGGCTTATGTGATATGGGTGCTAGTGCTAGTGTTATACCGCATACTTTATACGAAGAAATTAAGCATGAAATTGCACCCGCTGAGATAGAAGATATTGATGTTACAATTAAACTTGCCAATAGAGTTACTATATCGGCAGTAGGAATTGTTAGAGATGTTGAAGTCTTGTGTGGGAAAACTAAATATCCTGTTGATTTTCTTGTTCTTGGTTCCCCACAAGATAGCTTTTGTCCAATTATATTTGGTAGACCCTTCTTGAATACTGTTAATGCTAAGATAGACTGTGAAAGGAATGTTGTTACTATTGGCTTGGATGATATGGTTCATGAGTTTAATTTCTCTAAATTTAGTAAACAACATCGTGAAGAAGAATTACCTAGTAAGGATGAAATTATTGGTCTTACTTCTATTGCCGTACCTCCTAGTGATCCTTTAGAACATTATTTGCTAGACGATGAAAATGATATGTTTATAAATGAAAGAAGGGAAATAGACGAAGTATTCTTTAAATAGGAGCCTATTCTGAAACACAATTTGCCTGTTGAAATCCTAGGGGATCCTCCTCCACCCAAGGGTGATCCCGTGTTTGAGCTTAAGCCGTTGCCTGATAATCTTAAATATGCTTACCTTGATGAAAAGAAGATATATCCTGTTATTATTAGTGCTAACCTTTCAGAGCATGAAGAAGAAAGATTATTGAAAACTCTGAGGAAGCACCGTGCTGCTATTGGATATACTCTTGATGATCTTAAGGGCATTAGTCCCACTCTATGTCAACATAAAATAAATTTGGAAGCAGATGCCAAACCTGTTCGTGATCCTCAACGACGTTTGAACACTAAAATGAAAGAAGTGGTAAGAAAAGAAATACTAAAGCTTCTGGAGGCAGGTCTAATTTATCCCGTTGCTGATAGTCAGTGGGTAAGTCCTGTCCATTGTGTCCCTAAGAAAGGAGGTATTATTGTTGTTCCTAATGATAAAAATGAATTGATTCCACAAAGAATTATTACAGGATATAGGATGGTAATTGATTTCCGCAAATTAAATAAGGCTACTAAAAAAGATCATTACCCCTTGCCTTTTATTGATCAAATGCTTGAAAGATTATGTAAACATACACATTATTGCTTTCTAGATGGTTATTCTGGTTTCTCTCAAATACCTGTGTCGGCTAAAGATCAATCAAAGACTACTTTTACATGCCCTTTTGGTACTTTTGGTTATAGACGTATGCCTTTTGGTTTATGTAATGCACCTGCTACCTTTCAAAGATGCATGATGGCTATATTCTCTGACTTTTGTGAAAAGATTTGTGAGGTATTCATGGACGACTTTTCTGTCTATGGATCCTCTTTTGATGATTGCTTGAGCAATCTTGATCAAGTTTTGCAGAGATGTGAAGAAACTAATCTTGTCTTGAATTGGGAAAAGTGCCACTTTATGGTTAATGAAGGTATTGTCTTGGGGCATAAAGTTTCTGAAAGATGTACTGAAGTTGATAAAGCCAAGGTTGATGCTATTGAAAAGATGCCATGTCCCAAGGACATCAAAGGTATAAGAAGCTTCCTTGGTCACGCCGAATTTTATAGGAGGTTTATTAAGGACTTCTCAAAAATTTCTCGGCCTCTGACTAATTTATTAGAAAAAGATATACCATTTGTCTTTGATGATGATTGTGTAGAAGCATTTGAAATACTTAAGAAAGCATTGATCTCTGCACCTATTGTTCAGCCACCTGATTGGAATTTACCCTTTGAGATTATGTGTGATGCTAGTGATTGTGTTGTAGGTGTTGTTCTAGGGCAAAGAGTCGATAAGAAATTAAATGTTATCCATTATGCTAGTAAGACTCTAGAGAATGCTCAAAGAAATTATGCTACTACTGAAAAAGAATTCTTAGCAGTTGTATTTGCTTGTGATAAGTTCAGACCTTATATTGTTGATTCTAGAGTAACTATTCACACTGATCATGCTGCTATTAAATATCTTATGGAAAAGAAAGATGCTAAACCTAGACTTATTAGATGGGTTCTCTTGCTACAAGAATTTGGTTTGCATATTGTTGATAGAAAGGGAGCTGAGAACCCCGTTGCAGACAACTTGTCTAGGTTAGAAAATATTCTTGATGAACCACTACCTATTGATGATAGCTTTCTTGATGAACAATTAAATGTTATAAGTACTTCTCGTAGTATTCCATGGTATGTTGATTATGCTAATTATATTGTTGCTAAATTTATACCACCTAGTTTCACATACCAGCAAAAGAAAAAGTTTTTCTATGATTTGAGTCATTACTTTTGGGATGACCCACATCTTTATAAAGGAGTAGACAGTGTTATTAGACGTTGTGTACCTGAACATGAACAGGAACAGATCCTGCACAAGTGTCACTCCGAAGCTTATGGAGGACACCACGCT
Source organism: Aegilops umbellulata (assembly GCA_032464435.1). Classification (NCBI taxonomy): domain Eukaryota; kingdom Viridiplantae; phylum Streptophyta; class Magnoliopsida; order Poales; family Poaceae; genus Aegilops; species Aegilops umbellulata. Next base: position 514,001,218 of record CP136060.1, on the reverse strand, counting down.
GGAGATAGAACTGCACATAAGGTATTGCAATCTGGTTTTTATTGGCCTACTCTCTTCAAGGATGCCCGTAAGTTTGTGTTATCTTGTGATGAATGTCAAAGAATTGGTAATATTAGTAGACGTCAAGAAATGCCTATGAATTATTCACTTGTTATTGAACCATTTGATGTTTGGGGCTTTGATTATATGGGACCTTTTCCTACCTCTAATGGATATACACATATTTTAGTTGTTGTTGATTACGTTACTAAGTGGGTAGAAGCTATTCCAACTAGTAGTGCTGATCATAACACTTCTATTAAAATGCTTAAGGAAGTTATTTTCCCGAGGTTTGGAGCCCCTAGATATTTAATGACTGATGGTGGTTCACATTTTATTCATGGTGCTTTCCGTAAAATTCTTGCTAAGTATGACGTTAATCATGGAATTGCATCTCCTTATCACCCTCAGTCTAGTGGTCAAGTAGAAATGAGTAATAGAGAGCTCAAATTAATTCTGCAAAAGACTGTCAATAGGTCTAGAAAGAATTGGTCCAAGAAACTTGATGATGCATTATGGGCCTATAGAATTGCATATAAAAATCCTATGGGTATGTCTCCATATAAAATGGTTTATGGAAAATCATGTCATTTACCTCTCGAACTAGAACACAAGGCATATTGGGCTATTAAAGAGCTCAACTATGATCTCAAACTTGCCAGTGAAAAGAGGTTAGTTCATATTAGCTCACTTGATGAATGGAGAACCCAAGCTTATGAAAATGCCAAGTTATTTAAATAAAAATTTAAAAGATGGCATGACAAAAGGATACAAAAGAGTGAGTTTAACGTAGGTGATTATGTATTGCTATACAACTCTCGTTTAAGATTTTTTGCAGGAAAACTTCTCAATAAATCGGAAGGCCCCTACGTTATCGAGGAGCTCTGTCGTTCCGGTGCCATAAAAATCAACAACTTCGAAGGCACAAATCCGAAGGTGGTAAACGGTCAAAGAATTAAACATTATATCTCAGGTAATCCCATAAATGTTGAAACCAATGTTATTGAAACTGTAACCCCGGAGGAATACATAAGGGACACTTTGCAGAACGTTTCAGACTCCGAAAAGGAATAGGTATGTGGTACGATAAGTAAACTAACTCCAAAATAGTTTTTAAGGCAATATTTCTCCGTTTTGGAATATTTAGAAAAATAGAAAAATAAGTAGCAGTTCGGGAAGGACACGAGGGCTCCACGAGGGTGGAGGGCGCACACTACCCCCTGGGCGCGCCCCCTACCTCGTGAGCACCTCTTGTGCCTTTCGGACTCCGTTTTCTTGCACGATACGTATTTTGGTCGGTAAAAATTCATTATATGATATCCCGAAGGTTTTGACTCCCGTATCACGCAAATTTCCTTTGTTCTTGTTTCGAGCTATTTTTCTGACAGATCTAGATTATCATGACGCCCCCAAGTGCTTCCAAGGACAAGTTCTTCGAGAAGGTCATCAACCCTTACCTCGCGGAGGTGCTGCGACACCCTCAACCAATTGAGTTGCATGATGGGTTGCTGGACATCCGCGATGAAGAGGGACCAAAGGGGACCGGAAGCGTGGAGACGAGGCTCGAAGCAGTGGAGCAACAAGTTTTCAAGTGTCAAGGGATGGTGGAACGTGGACTGAACTCCAACCACATGATGATCGCGGAGTTCACTAGCAACCACAAGTTAGATGCCGACAACATCGGGGAAGCCATCTTCAAGCTTCATGAGAAGATCGAGCACCTTCAAGCCCAAATCTATGACCTGCAAAACCAAAACTGTGAGTATGAATATAGATTCAAAAGGATGAGTTTGGCTGCAGATTTGAGGATCCCGAAGACTCGATCATCCTTCTATGATGGCGAGCCTATGCCTTGGAAGATGGACGACAAGCCCGCATGATCGACAACACCTCCGCCTTCTTCACCAACAAAGAAGACATAATCACATGGGTATGGGCACTCCCCTTGGCAATTGCCAAGCTTGGGGGAGGTGCCCCGGTATCGTATCACCATCACACTCGTATCTTTACCGTTTTTCTTAGTTCGATCCTATTAGTAGTATCTTGCTCTAGTAGAATAAAGTTTATGGCATGATCTAGTTTTGTGTTGTGCTTTTTGATCTCTCTATGTAATCGAGTCCATGAGCTATATATATATATATATAATAAAGATTAGTGTTGAGTCAAGGGCTTGATTATTTTGCCATAATCTTGAGTGAATAAAAGAAAAGAAGAAAAAGAATAAAAAGAAACAAAGAGCTCATATTGAACTTATTGAGAGTAATGACTTCACATAGAAAGAGTATGATGATTAAAAGTTGTTGGGAGTTGGCAGACATAGCTTTGGTCATCGTTGCAATTAATAGGAAGTAATAAGGAAAGAGGGGTTCACATATAAATATATTATCATTGACATCTTTTATGATTGGGAGCAGTCATTAAAATATGACATGCTAAAGAGTTGATGTCAGACAAGGAAGACAACGTAATGGGTTATGTTTTGTTATATCTGAGATAAAGTATGTTGTCATGGATCCTCCAACATGTTGAGCTTGCCTTTCCCCCTCATGCTAGACAAATTCTCAGCACCAAGTAGAGATGCTACTTGTGCTTCCAAATACCCTTAAACCAGTTTTGCCTTGAGAGTCCACCATATCTACCTATGGATTGAGTAAGATCCTTCAAGCAAGTTGTCATCGGTGCAAAGCAATAAAAATTGCTCTAAATATGTATGATTGATTGGTGTTGGATAAATAAGATTTATACGATCTTGTGATGTGGAAGTAGTAAAAGCGATGGACTGCATAATAAAGGTTCATATCACAAGTGGCAATATAAAGTACCGTTCTTTCGCATTGAGATTTTGTGCATCCAACCATAAAAGCGCATGGCAACCTCTGATTCCCTCTGCGAAGGCCCTATCTTTTATTATTATCTTCTACCTTATGCAAGATTCATGGTGATCTTCACCTTTCCTTTTTCATTTTATCCTTTGGCAAGCACAATATGTTGGAAAGATCCTGATATATGTACCTAATTGGATGTAGGGGAGCATGAGTTATTATTGTTGACATTACCCTTGAGGTAAAAGGTTGTGGGGCAAAACAATAAGCCTCTATCTTTCTCTGTGTCCGATTAAAACTTCATAACCACAAGTATTGCGTGAGTGTTAGCAATTATGAAGGACTCGATGATAGGTGAGTATGTGGACTTGCTTTTAAGCTCTGACATAGACTCTTTCTGATGTTATGATAAATTGCAATTGCTTCAATGACTGAGATTATAGTTTGTTGGTTTTCAATAAAGTTTATGATTCGTACATTTGCATTGTGAATGGATTATTACTTGCGCATAAGAAATCATATGACAAAATCTATATATGTTGCTGTTATAAGAATAATCATGATGCCTTCATGTCCGTATTTTATTTTTATCGACACCTCTACCTCTAAACATGGGGACATATTTATCGTTATCGGCTTTCGCTTGAGGACAAGCGAGGTCTAAGATTGGGGGAGTTGATACGTCCATTTTGCATCATGCTTTTACATCGATATTTATTGCATTATGGGCTGTTATTACACGTTATGTCACATTACTTACGGCTATTCTCTCTTATTTTACAAGGTTTACATAAGGAGGGAGAATGCCGGCAGCTGGAATTCTGGGCCGGAAAAGGAGCAAATATTAGAGACCTATTCTGCACAACTCCAAAAGTCCTGAAACTCAACGGAAGTTATTTTCAGAAAATATAAAAAATATCCAGCGGAAGAAGTTCACCAGAGGGGGGGGGCACCTGTCCACGAGGGTGGGGGGCGCACCCCCCTACCTCGTGGGCCCCCTGTTGGCTCTCCGATGCCCATCTTCTGCTATATGAGGTCTTTCGATGAGGAAAAAACAGAAGCAACCTTTCGGGACGAGACTCCACCGCCACGAGGCGGAAACTTGGCGGAACCAATCTAGGGCTCCGGCAGAGCTGTTCTGCCGGGGACACTTCCCTCCGGGAGGGGGAAATCATCGCCATCATCATCACCAACGCTCCTCTCATCGGGAGAGGGCAATCTCCATCAACATCTTCACCAGCACCTTCTCATCTCAAAACCCTAGTTCATCTCTTGTATCCAGTTCTTGTCTCCAAGTCCGGGATTGGTACTAGTAGTGTTGATTACTCCTTGTAGTTGATGCTAGTTGGTTTATTTGGTGTAAGATCATATGTTCAGATCCTTTATGCATATTATTACCCCTCTGATTATGAACATGAATATGCTTTGTGAGTAGTTATGTTTGTTCCTGAGGACACGGGAGAAGTCTTGATATTAGTAGTCATGTGAATTTGGTACTCGTTCGATATTTTGATGAGATGTATGTTGTCTAGCCTCTAGTGGTGTTATGTGAATGTCGACTACACAACACTTCACCATTATTTGGGCCTAGAGGAAGGCATTGGGAAGTAATAAGTAGATGATGGGTTGCTAGAGTGACATAAGCCTAAACCCTAGTTTATGCGTTGCTTCGTAAGGGGCTGATTTGGATCCATATGTTTCATGCTATGGTTAGGTTTACCTTAATACTTTTGTTGTAGTTGCGGATGCTTGCAATAGAGGTTAATCATAAGTGGGATGCTTGTTCAAGTAAGAACATCACCCAAGCACCGATCCACCCACATATCAAATTATCAAAGTACCGAACGCGAATCATATGAACGTGATGAAAACTAGCTAGAGATATTCCCATGTGTCCTCGGGAGCGCTTTTCCTTATATAAGAGTTTGTCCAGGCTTGTCCTTTGCTACAAAAAGGATTAGGCCACCTTGCTGCACTTTATTTACTTTTGTCACTTGTTGCTCGTTACAAATTATCTTATCACAAAACTATCTGTTACCACTTATTTCAGTACTTGCAGAGAATACCTTGCTGAAAATCGCTTATCATTTCCTTCTGCTCCTCGTTGGGTTCGACACTCTTACTTATCGAAAGGACTAGATAGATCCCCTATACTTGTGTTTCATCACAAAGCAATAAAAATTGCTCTAAATATGTATGATTGATTGGTGTGGGAGAAATAAGCTTTATATGATCTTGTGATGTGGAAGTAATAAAAGCGACGGACTGCATAATAAAGGTTCATATCACAAGGGGCAATATAAAGTGACTTTCTTTTGCATTAAGATTTTTTGCATCCAACCATAAAAGCGCATGGCAACCTCTGCTTCCCTCTGCGAAGGGCCTATCTTTTATTATTATCTTTTACCTTATGCAAGAGTCATGGTGATATTCACCATTCCTTTTTCATTTTATCCTTTGGCAAGCACAATATGTTGGAAAGATCCTGATGGATATATCTAATTGGATGTAGGGGAGCATGAGTTATTATTCTTGACATTAACCTTGAGGTAAAAGGTTGTGGGGCAAAATTATAAGCCCCTATCTTTCTCTGTGTCCGATTAAAACTCCGTAACCACAAGTATCGCGTGAGTGTTAGCAATTATGAAAGACTAAATGATACTTGAGTATGTGGACTTGCTATTGAGCTCTGACATAGACTCTTTCTGATGTTATGATAAATTACAATTGCTTCAATGAATGAGATTATAGTTTGTTGGTTCTCAATAAAGTTTATGATTCGTACTTTTGCATTGTGAATAGATTATTACTTGAGCATAAGAAATCATATGACAATATCTATATATGTTGTTGTTATGAGAATAATCATGATGCCTTCATGTCCGTATTTTATATTTATCGACACCTCTACCTCTAAACACGGGGACATATTTATCGTTATCGGCTTTCGCTTGAGGACAAGCGAGGTCTAAGCTTGAGGGAGTTGATACGTCCATTTTGTATCATGCTTTTATATCGATATTTACTGCATTATGGGCTGTTATTACACATTATGTCACAATACTTATGCCTATTCTCTCTTATTTTACAAGGTTTACATAAGGAGGGAGAATGCCGGCAACTGGAATTCCGGGCTGGAAAAGGAGGAAATATTAGAGACCTATTCTGCACAACTCCAAAAGTCCTGAAACTCCACCAAAGTCATTTTTGGAAATAATAAAAAATATCCAGCGGAAGAAGTTCACCAGAGGGGGGGCCACCTTCCACGAGGGTGGGGGCGCGCCCTACCCCCAGGGCGCGCCTCCCTACCTCGTGGGCCCCCTGTTGTCTCTCCGATGCCCATCTTCTGCTATATGAGGTCTTTCGATGAGGAAAAAAATCATAAGCAACCTTACGGGACGAAACTCCGCCGCCACGAGGCGGAACCTTGGCGGAACCAATCTAGGGCTCCGGGAGAGCTGTTCTGCCGAGGACACTTTCCTCCGGGAGGGGGAAATCATCGTCATCGTCATCACCAACACTCCTCTCATCGGGAGAGGGCAATCTCCATCAACATCTTCACCAGCACCATCTCATCTCAAAACCCTAGTTTATCTCTTGTATCCAATTCTTGTCTCTAAGACCGGGATTGGTACTAGTAGGTTGCTTGTAGTGTTGATTACTCCTTGTAGTTGATGCTAGTTGGTTTATTTGGTGGAAGATCATATGTTCAGATCCTTTATGCATATTAATACCCCTCTGATTATGAACATGAATATGCTTTGTGAGTAGTTACGTTTGTTCTTGAGGACATGGGAGAAGTCTTGCTATTAGTAGTCATGTGAATTTGGTATTCGTTCGATATTGTGATGAGATGTATGCTGTCTAGCCTCTAGTGGTGTTATGTGAACGTCGACTACATAACACTTCACCATTATTTGGGCCTAGAGGAAGGCATTGGGAAGTAATAAGTAGATGATGGGTTGCTAGAGTGACAGAAGCTTAAACCCTAGTTTATGCGTTGTTTCGTAAGGGGCTGATTTGGATCCATATGCTAGAGTGACAGAAGCTTAAACCCTATGGTTAGGTTTACCTTAATACTTTTGTTGTAGTTGCGGATGCTTGCAATAGAGGTTAATCATAAGTGGGATGCTTGTTCAAGTAAGAACAACACCCAAGCACCGGTCCACCCACATATCAAATTATCAAAGTACCGAACGCGAATCATATGAACGTGATGAAAACTAGCTTGACGATATTCCCATGTGTCCTCGGGAGCGCTTTTCCTTATATAAGAGTTTGTCCAGGCTTGTCTTTTGCTACAAAAAGGATTGGGCCACCTTGATGCACTTTATTTACTTTTGTTACTTGTTGCTCGTTACAAATTATCCTATCACAAAACTATCTGTTACAACTTATTTCTGTACTTATAGAGAATACCTTGCTGAAAACCGCTTATCATTTCCTTCTGCTCCTCGTTGGGTTCGGCACTCTTACTTATCAAAAGGACTACAATAGATCCCCTATACTTGTGGGTCATTAGCAGCGCAGCAAGGGACGTTCGTTCCAGATAGAAAGAACGACGAGCTCACAATGGTCATCTCGAATCTTGAGCACCCTGGACGGACACGAGGCATGCTAGGCTCCGTTCCATGGAAGGCTGGGTTTCCGGATGCAGGTGGTTACAAATGCCAGGAGAGGAGGAAGGAAGTGGAGCAGACCCAACTCCAGGCGCTGCACGCAAGGGTACAAGCGCTAGAGGAACGAGACGCAGTTCGCAGCATGCGACCTGCCGAAGCTACCCCCGAAGCTACCGCGCCATCTCGGCGGAGAAGTAGTGTGGCTTCCACCAAGCTGCTTCAGCTGGAGCATGTCTTGACGGCTCCTGGTAGCTACCCCGTGGATGCTATCACGGAGTCTCAACATTGCCACCTTATGACGCAATGGCAGAACTTCAAAGTCACGGTGGCTGTCGGCTCTATTCGAGCTCCTGAACCCGACACAACTTTTCACTGCCATCCGATTCCAGAAGAATATACTAGGGTGACGGTGGACAAAATAACAGAGAGATTTGAGGACCTCAAGCTTGACCACCCTACCGGTGAAGGGGAGACTCGGCTGGGTTCTGCTCTAAAGACTCCATGCCTATGGCGGAAGGAGCTCATCAACCTTCTGAACTGGACGCCTCCGCCTCCTCCTCCTCCTCCGGCGAGTCAGGGCACTCCACCTCCTCCTCCGCCTCCTCCTCTGGCGAGTGATCAGGGCACTCAGCCTCCTTGTTCGGCGCGTGGCGGTACTCAGCATCCTTCTCCACCTGCGCAGGCGCGCCCGAGCAGCCACCCTCCTCCTTCTCTGCCTCGTCGGCAAGAGCGGAAGAGACCGCGCCGCTCTGGCTACTCCGGCGGGTCTTAGTCCTTCTCCTCCGCCTCGTAAGCAAGGAAAGAAGATAGCCGCAGCCGCTCCGTCTGCTCCTGCGTCTAGCAGTACAGCTAGAGGCGGGAGGCAATACAGATTCGGTCCATCTCTCAAGACTCTAGAGAAGTTACCATACGAGATGACCGTGGAGGAAAACAAGAAGATCGTGGAAGCCGAAGTGAGGGACTACTTTCAAGGGGTGAAAGCAAAGAAACATCCACCTCGGGAGGAGAAGATAGATCCGGTGAAAGCAAAGCGCACTATCGATGCCCTGAAGGGAGCATCACCTTCTCCGCCGCAATCCAACTATGATCGCATTATTGAAAGGTCATTTATCGAAGTGGAGCAGTCGGGAAGTACTATCAGTGATCAAAAGTTAGCAGAACGATGAGCTGGGAAAAAAGTTGCCCAGCTCGGCGAACAAGCGAACCAATCGTGCCCCCCGCTCAAGGTGTCTAGCGATATCGTCGCTAATCATCCGGAGATTTTGCCCAATACCAATCTTGGAGATTATCTGCCCGATGATGTACATTATGATTTCTTGGAGGTGGACGAACACAAATCCATTACGGGAAGCCTCTCGTCAAAGATGAAAGATCTCTAACAACGATGATGCAAAGATTCCATGATTGGTACATGAAAACCTGCAGAGAGTCTGGGGGGATGAATACTTTGACGCTGAGAGTTAAAGAGGAGCATGACCTCGTTGGAATTGAACTGTTGTCTGTTCCATTTGAGGAGTTCTTCCAGTTTTTCAATCAAAAGGCCCTCGATAAATTAACGGTCACTTGCTACTATATGTAGGTACTACTTCTGTCATTAAGTCTCTATATATAGCTCAGCTCTTTCATTGCATGTATATATAATTACCTCACTATATTATGCAGATTGAAGATCGCCGAATTGAAGAAAAGACAAATCGGTAATATTGGGTTCATTAACACAAATCTCATAGATCAATTTACGGTTGAATTTCAAGCGAGAGATACCGAGGCCAACTTGCTACGATCGTTGGTAATAAATCAAAACAAAGATATAATACTCTTTCCTTACAACTTCAAGTGAGTGTTACTATTTTGTGCATATTCGGTTTTCCTTATTAGTCGAGGTTATAGTAATGTAATTGATGAGTTATGCATGCGTGCGCAGGTTCCACTATATTCTTCTAGAGATTAAGCTTGAGCAGGGACTAGTAACCATCTTAGATTCGAGACGAAAAGATCCCCAAGAGTATGCGGACATGACTGAAATGCTCGAGAAGTAAGTTAAATCGATCATTATCGCACCGTATCGGCAACTTTGTTCATTTCCTGATATCAAGTAATTGTTTTCTTTGTCTGGCAGGGTTTGGAAAAAATTCACCTCAAAAGCTCCGGGATTGCCGAGGAAGCTACAATTTATACACCCAAAAGTAAGTACTACTAGCTAGTTCCGCGCATCTCCTAGTGATTCAAGCGCTAGTTTCATCAATACCATTTAGCATGCTTGCTTATCAGTTTGATTGACCTCTATTTCTTGTAAAGTGGTTGTGGCAGGAAGCCGGGAATAATTACTGTGGATACTAAGTTTGCGAGTCCATCCGCCACACGACCTGTGAGCGGGGCTACTCTAACAAACAATATGAAGTGCGTAAGCAATAATATTCACAATTTTATTTTATTACCATCATTTGTGTTGAGTTTCATTCATTCATATATATGTATTGACCCCCTTCTTCAAATTAGATGTTTCGGATGCGGGATGAACTCCTAACACCAGATCGCATGCGAGCAATTCAAGAGGAATTGGCGGCATTCTTTCTTGACCATGTGATCGATAAAGACGGAGAATACCATGTGGACCCTGAGTTCATATATAATTAGGGGATTATATTGTAAGAGATCTTATATTGTATATATGTAGCCAGTAGCGTCGGATAGATATACGAAAACTTGTTGTTCGACCAATCTCTCGGAGAAGGAGAGGTCGATATCGCTTCTCTCTGTATGCATATGTTCATGACGATCTTCTGTTTCCTTCATTTGCTTACTAGCTAGCGTGTCGAGTCCTCTCTGTACGTATAGTAAGTAGCATCGACCAAGCACGGAGATAAGAGAGGACACTTCTCTCTATTAATTAGCTAGCTAACACAATATATGAAACATCTAAATTAACCCCTCAAAATCCTCAAAACCCACCCCCCTTTCAAAAAAAAACATTAGCTCATGCCAGCTGCTGACGCGTGGATGCTTTTTGGTCTCGATTGGTGCCACCAACCGGGACCAAAAGCCCTCCTGCATGGACTCGCCCCAGCGGCCACGTGGAGGCCCATCTGTCCCGGTTCGTGTATGAACCGGGACTAAAGGCCTAGGGCTTTAGTAACGACCCTTTAGTCCCGGTTCCACAACCGGGACAGATGGGCCTTACGAACCGGGACAAATGACCCTTTTTCTACTAGTGTTCGGCGATGGGATCAGTTCTAGAGCGAACCTCTTCTACAAGCCCATCTTACAAGATCATTCCTGCTGGTGGGATGCCAGCCATTAGGACACCGAGCATATCCCCATCCATTGATCGTCTGCCTCACTGATCTGAATGGACCTCAACTTCTTGCCCTCAATCTCTACCGCAAGTATGGAAGGCATACACTTGTCGGCAGCGAGCGGACCAATTGGCCTACAGTTGTGCTTTCAATTATATGTAAGATCTGAGACTCAAGAAATGCCACAACATTTCATGGCATCGTTCACTCGCGCCTCGTCTCTCTTGTCACTATAGCTACATTTGAGTAATATATTTAGGCGGGAACCCTCTCCCCTGGTGGATGTTCCAAAGAAAACATAGCATCATATCCTATATAGTATTGGTCAAACAGTATTGATCCATCCAACTGATATTTAAAATTGAACCTTGAAATAGGTGAACCTCATATTGATGACATACTAGCCGGTGACAGAGGGAGTACCGTAGTACCGATTAATGACATACTAGCCGGGGACAAAATTAGTGTCATGAGTATCTCTACTTTTTTATATTACTTTTTTGAAAAATAGTGTTCCTTTTCCTATCTGATAAAGTGCTTCGTCCAACCTTACGCACGCTCCTTCTCCATCTTTCTGTTTTGATATTTTTCTTCTTCTACATACACCTATAGTTTGTTTCACCGGCTTTCCTTAAAACCATTAAACCATCCCTTTTATTAACTTACCAAATAATGTCTTATACCTGAAAAAAAAAGAATAGCATTCTTTTCTTTATCAGTCAGAGTGTTTTGTCCAACCTTACGTATGTTTCCCCTTCTTCTTTCCCTTTTATTTTTTTCTTCTATATCTATAGTGTTTTCATCAGTTTTCTTTAAACCATCTTAATTGTCACACCTTTTATTGGGTTTCAAATAATTTGTGTATTCTTTGGTAAACCAATAAATTCTTACTAAGTGATTAACAAATAAAATCCTTGAATTTATTCAGGTAGGTAAATCACGAACATTAATAAAGGCAAGAATAGGTAAATTATGTGCTAACGTACTAGAATATCAATATCTCATTGCAATGCACTGGTAATTATCTAAGACAGAAAGAAAACTGTAGAAGAATATTGATCATACTTGGATGAAGAACAAGGGCTTGCCGACCACGACTGTCGTATCGCGGAAAATATTCTGTAGAGCATAGGCTTTGGGACACCCCCTTATCTAGCCACTCATTTTTGCATCGCGATTCGTGTGAATACATTTGTCTTTTTTGTTTCTCCCATATAGAACAACATATGAACTTCAAACTTGGCAGCTCAACAAAACATTCTTACTAAAATGTGGGAGAAAACTTTCAGAATTTTTCGTGCAATATAAATACTAAAAAGTACATTTTTAATACAAAAAATCTAATTTCGTATATTTATGTTTGACAAAAAAATCTCAAAGGTTTTTCGCACATTTTAGGTAGAACGTTTTGGTGTCTTGCAAATGTTGAAGTTCATATGTTCTTTTATTTTGAAGAAACAAAAAAGAGAAAATTTAATGTACAAAGTTAGTTGTCTAGCACAGATCTCAAAGCAACGTTGGAGGGTAAGGATAAAGGGTGTCCAGAAACCTGAGCTCTAAAAATCCGCGTCCGTCGTATCACCTGCATCGCATAAGAGTTCCTCGACGCATAGGTACGGTGGCCGCAGTGGTGGATGTCCAAACTCTTCCAGGCCCACGTCGGCCGATGCTTCCACGAACACCGCTCCCTCTCCGGTACAATCTACCACCAGCTTGTTCCCGGGGACTTCCCTCAGCCGACCGGCAATGGGGTAATAGTACACAGACTCCGCCAGCGCCGCCTTAACGGCCTTTGCCGGCGTCGTCGTCGGATGGCCGCCTGGTCGGCAGCGGAAGAACTCGATCACAAAAGAGTAGACTCGTAGGTCATAACAGTCGTCGACGTGGGAGAGGATCTTGGTCTCGCGTGGTGTTGGCCGTGCCGGCGCCACCAGCTCGGGCAAGCTCCGGCGTGCGGTGAACTTCACCATTGCGTTCCTACGCTTGGGTGCTTGTGACCTTGTGTTGTACTGTACCTCCACTAACTCTGATATTTTGATTCATCCATGTATCTCTCTCTCTCTATATATGCACATAGAGATGCTTGACGTGTAGAAATGATATACTCCCACATCTCTTGGTCTCGGAGGAGAAAAAGAGCTCTCAGCTGTTTCACATGTCATAGCACATGAAAATGCTGTTTGTACACATGCCATATCTGCCGGGAGTGTGTGCAACTGGATCATTCGGAAGAAACAAAAGACTGCAAATGGACAAAACTCAATTCATGGCACCCGTATCACACGTTTATCCAAGCTTTGTCATTATCGCCTAATCTCATGAGTCCCCGGCATGCACATTCACCTGACCAATTACTTCGCGAGTTCTTTTTTTAGGCGTGCTACCTCGCTAGCTTATGCGAGACCTGTGGGTATTTCCACTTAACACTCTTTTTTTTAGGGATAAGCTAAGCTTTATTGATGATAATTCACATGTAGTGGGATACAATTCGGATCGTGCGGGTTGGCCAACCAAATGTGGCGTCCCGGACCGAGAGTAAGAGAGTGCTTAGCTAAACTATGGGCCTCACCATTGACGGCTCGCCCCTCAAAAATAAAATTACAATGAAAACTAGTAGATCGAAGTTTTATCTCTGTGATGACGGATCCGTAGTGCCCTGGTTTCCATTTCTAATGTCATCAACGACTTGCTTGCAGTCCGAGGAAATAATAAGATCATGCACAAGAAGATCCTCCGCGAGCCCCAGCGCTTCTCTAATCGCAATTGCCTCAAGAGTGGCTGGATCAATCTGTCCATCAATGACCAGGGAGGAACTCCCTAGATAGTTGCCCGCATCATCTCGGCAAATGGCAACGGCCGAGCCGCCCCGGTTTCGATAGACCGCTCCATCAGTGTGTATCTTGGCATACCCCCGTGGGGGAGCTTTTGGTCTTGCATGTGCCTTCCTCATCTCCCGAGGGGCTGGCTGCGAAGTTGTCTTCTTTCCCTCCTGTAGAAGATCGAGCTCGACAATGAACCGCTCAATGAACGAGTGTGTGGAAAGTGGACTCTAGGTAATACCTTCGTGAATGAATTTCCGGCGAGCGGACCAAGTAGCCCACAATGTAACACCCAGTCTCACAAACTCCGCATGAGGTAATCTATCCATTAGTGTAAAGAGCCAATTTTTAGCCCTTGGCTCCGTGATGGAGATCATCTGGTTCACTTGGTCTCCTCGGTCAAGTGCCCATATGCATCTTGCCATCGAACATTCGAGAAGCGAGTGCCTCCAGGAGTCCGGCGAGCCGCATAGTCCACAAGAGCTCGTGGTCGACATATGGCGGCGCGCTCTCACATCCTCCGTTGGTAGCGACTGCCTTGACAATCGCCATAGGAACATTTTTACCTTCGCCGGAACCTGGGTATTCCACAACTGCTTCCAATTTTTATCCTCCATGTGCGAGCTTGACGAACTAGATGTTCCTTCTAACCAGGCTTCTCTCCATTGTCTGGTTGCCACAAGCATTATGTACGCTGAGCGGACGGAGAAATAGCCATTTCTCTCGAAGCTCCACGCCTAATAATCCTCGATATTCCTTGTGCATATAGGGATGGCCATGATTGCAGGAACGTCAATCGGTAAGAATGTTTGCTCAACACGCTGTCTATCCCACCTCGCCGAAGTGGAGTCAATGAAGCCTGCCGCCAATCTCATGGGGTTCGGCACCCTACATCCAAAGGGGTGCATCATCTCCTTTCTGGGGATCCAGTTCTCTAGCCAAACATCAGTAGTGGTACCATTGCCTATCCTCTTTATGAGTCCCTGCTTTAGAACATCAACCCCTTCCATGATTGCCCTCCAAATCAGACTAGGGTGAGACCTGAGGCTTGCTTGCAGTATTGATGTGGTGGGGAAGTACACACTTTTAAGGATGCGAGCACTGAGTGATTCCGGCTGTTGGAGGATTCGCCACCCCTGCTTTGCAAGCATCGCGAGGTTGAACAATTCAAAATCCTTGAAGCCCAATCCCCCCATAGATATAGGTTGTGTCATGTCCTTCCACGAGACCCGGTTCGGTTTTCGGCGGCCATCCTTGGAACCCCACCAAAATTTCCAAATTAGCATATTTAGATGTTCACACAGCCCCCTAGAAAGCTTGAAACAAGACATAGAGAAGACAGGAACTGCTTGGGCAACTAATTTGACTAGGACTTTCTTTCCTGCAGATGACAAGGTTTTCTCTATCCAACCCTGTATTTTGTTCCACAATCGATCCTTCAAAAATTTGAAGGCTCCATTTTTTGATTGTCCCACATCAGATGGCATTCCGAAGTATTTCTCATTCAACGTTTCATTAGGCACATGGAGCAAGTATTTGATATCTGCCCGAACGCTATCAGGAACCCCCTAACTAAAGAATATGGAAGATTTCCCATGGTTGATCCGCTGACCCGTTGCTTGGCAATAATGATCCAACAATTGGTTGACCTCATCTGCACCCACAGTATTGGCCTTGAAAAACAGCAGGCTGTCATTTGCAAATAATAAGTGATTTACCGGTGGAGCCGACGCTGCCACTTGTAGACCACACAGGTTAGATGACTCGTCTTTTGATTTTAAAAGGCACGAAAGGCCCTCTGCTGCTAGCAAGAACAAGTATGGGGAGATGGGATCCCCCTGTCGGATCCCTCTCGAAGGATAAAACTGTTGCAATTTGCTTCCATTAAACATAACAGAGAATTTGACTGACGTTACCATGCCCATAACTATCTACACCCATCTCTGTGTGAACCCCAATTTGAGCATGATGGCTTGTAGGTATGACCACTCCACCCTATCGTAGGCTTTCATCATGTCCAATTTCAGAGCACAGTGCTGGTGTTTCTTTGCTTTGTTTCTTTTCATGAAATGAAGACACTCATATGCTGCAATTATATTGTCAGTGATCAATCTCCCAGGAACAAAGGCAGACTGTTCCGCGGATATAATATCAGGCAAAACCAGCTTGAGACGATTTGAGATCACCTTGGATGCAATTTTGTAAAAGTACATTGCAAAGCGATATAGGCCGAAATTGAGTCAACCGTGTAGGATTTTTTACCTTGGGGATCAATACTAGAATGGTATCATTAATGCAGTCTGCTGACTCCGTTCCCTCAACTATACGGAGCACCACCTTCATTACCTCATCGCCACACACGTCCCAATGTCGTTGGAAGAAGTGGGCGGGAAACCCATCTGGCCCCGGTGCTTTGGTAGGAAACATTTGAAAAAGGGCATCCTTTACTTCCTTTTGTGAGTATGGAGCGGTCAACTGCGCATTCATCTCAGGCGTAACTTTGCATGGTACCGTATCGAGGATCCTCTCCATGTTCTGGAATCCCTCGGAGGTGTAGAGATTTTCATAGAACGAGCTGGTGAGAGTAGCCATCTCATTAACATCCTCTGTTGAACTGCCATCCGGTCGTAGCAGGCTTTTAATCTGATTCTTCCTTCTTCTTCGGCTGGCTCTTAGGTGGAAGAAGTACGTGTTTTTATCACCATGGGCCAGCCACTCTAGCCTTGCTCTCTGTCGCCATAGCATTTCCTCTCGATGATATAGCTCAACTAGCCGATCTGCTATTTTTATTTCCGCATGGGGAAGGGCCCGTCCTACCTGGTTGTGCCCTTTCTATATCAAGCTCTGCCTTGAGTTTTTTGATTTCACCCAAGACTGAACCGAACTCGGTCCGATCCCAAGTGTGCAGCCCACGTGATATTCCTTCCAGCTTTTCATGCAACTCCGCAACCGAGTTGGCCTGTGAAGAACTCTGGGTGACGCTCCCACATCAGTTCATATTTAAATGGACGGGGCCCCTTCTTCTTTACCTGCTCGTCAGATAATGTGAGAAGGATGGCTGCATGATCCGAAGAGGCTGAATTCTTATGCTCGAGCTTGGCTGTAGGGAAAGCCAGTGACCAATCCGGCCACGCGACACACCGATCCAACCTTACACGCGTGAAAGTGACACCGGCGACCTTCTTCTCGAATGTCCACGTATTCCCCTGGTAGCCAATACCCGCTAGACCACACATATCCAAAGCATCCCGGAAGGCGTCCATTTGAGCTTGACTTCTGTTCCCCACACCATCGTGCTCCGACGCAAGCAAAACTTCATTAAAATCGCCTAGGGCCGCCCAAGGTAGCTGGCTAGCGATCGCAATGCCTCTGAGCATGTTCCATGTTTTATAGCGCTCACTGACCTGAGCCTCTCCATAGACGAAAGTAAAAGGGAGTGTCTACGTCTCAGTCGACTGAGACTTAGTTAAGTCTCAGTCGCTGACGTCAGCGCCATCGGCCCCGGCTGGTGCTGCTTCGTTGTCTCCACGTCTTGGGCTGGGCTTGCCGGACCGATTTAATTTCCTTCTCTATTCTGCTACAGGTACAAATTACATGGCTAGCAAACTTGCTGGCCCCTGAGAGAAATACTTCGGCCTATTCAACAGGTGGAAAATGGGGAGATGAAAAACAATGGAGAAAACACTATATAAATACTCCGGCCTATTCAACAGGTGGAAAATGGGGAGATGAAAAACGATGGAGAAAACACTATATAAATACTTCGGCCTATTCATTGTATGATTTTCCTGTGTCTAGTTTTTGTTTTCTTTTTTTTGCGTGTTGTCTAGCTTTTTGGTTCTATTTCGCGGGGTTTCTAATTTAATTTTTCCTGTTGTTTGTTCAATTTTTTATTTATATTTCATTTTCCGTTACATGTTCACCAAAAAAAAGGAAACACTCTTTTGCATTCGTCGTTATACTTTAGAAAAAAGTGTTTGTACATTTCAAAAATATCCATTGTGCGTTGATAAAATTATTGTGTAATTAAGAAAATGTCCAAATAGATTTAAAAATATTCGCCATATACTTTGAAATATAAAAATGCATTTTTAAAATGTTCAATGTGCATTTGAGAAAATAGTGAAGGTTTAGGGAGTGGCTAGTTGTTGGTACTTGTATCCCTTGTGGTTACAATTGAGATATGGCGTGCAATAAATTTTTCATAAAAAACTGGAAGAACAACACTAAGTTGTGGTCGTGTTGAAAAACTACAGTTGCGGTCGGGTGCGACACTTGCAGTTGCATGCCTTGTGTCGGACATGCAACTGGCCCACCCCCCTCTCCCAGCACCCCCACCGACAAAACAAAGATCCAGTTGCAACCATGTTGGGGGACATGCAGTTGCGGTCGGGTGCGGCACTTGCCGTTTTGGGGCTGTTGTCGGGCTTGCAACTGGCCCGTCCCCTCTACAGGCGCCCCCTCCGATAGAACAAAAAACTCCAGTTATGGTCGGGTTACAGGATATGCAGTTGCGGTCGGTGCAGCACTTGCAGTTACATTCCTAGTGTCAAACATGCAACCGGCCCGCCCCTTCTCCCGCCGCCCTCTCCGACAAAACAAAGGTCTAGTTGCAACCATGTTGGGGGACATGTAGTTGCGGTCGGGTGCGACGCTTGCAGTTGCATGGATGTTGTTGGGCTTGCAACTGGCCCACCCCCTCTGCCGGTGCCTCCTCCGACAGAACAAAAAAGTCCAGTTGCGGTCGGGCTAGAAGACATGTAGTTGCGGTTGGGTGCGACACTTGCAGTTGCATTCCTAGTGTCGGACATGCAACTGGCTCGCTCCCTCTCCCGCCGCCCCTCTGACAAAACAAAGGACAGTTGCAACCATGTTGGGGGACATGCAGTTGCGATCAGGGTGCGTCGTCTGCAGTTGTGGGGCTGTTCTCGAGCTTGCAACTGGCCCACCTCTTCTCTCGGCGTCCCCTTCGACAGAAAAAGTCCAGTTGAGATCGGATTAAAAGACATACAGTTGTGGTCGAATGCGGCACTTGCAGTTGCGGGGCTGCCGTCGGGTTTGCAACTGGCCCGCCCCCTCTCCCGGCGCCCCCTCTGACAAAACAAAAGTTTAGTTGCAACCATGTTGGGGGACATGCAGTTGCGGGCGGGTGCAACGCTTGCAGTTGCGGGGCTGTTGCCGGGCTTGCAACTGGTCGTCCCCCTCTCCTGACGCCCCCTTTGACAAAACAAAAATCGAGTTGCAACCATGTTCGGGGACATGGAGTTGCGTGGTTGTTGTTGGGCTTGCGAATGGTCCGCCCCTCTCCCGGTGCCCCCTCCGACAAAACAAAAGTAGAGTTGCAACCATGTTTGTGGACATGCAATTGCGGTCGGGTGCGGCACTTGCAGTTGCGGGGTTGTTGTTGGGCTTGCAACTGGCTCGCGTCCTCTCCTGGCGCCCCCTCCAACAAAACAAAAGTCGAGTTGCAACCATATTAGGGTACATGCAGTTGCGGGGCTGTTTTTAGGCTTGAAACTGCCCCTCCCCCTACAGGTGCCCCCTCCAACAAAACAAAAGTCGAGTTGTAACCATGTTGGGGGACATGCAATTGCGGGGCTGTTGTCGGGCTTGCAACTGACCCGCCCTTCTTTTGGCGCCCCCTCCGACAAAACAAAAAGTCCAGTTGCGGTCGGGTTACAAGACATGCACTTGCAGCCGGGTGCAAGAAAAAATATATGCTAATATTCTTTTACGCATAAACAAGAGAAAATATATGAAAATGTCGGTCCTATACAAAACAAAAGTCATGGTTAAAAAACCTGCTAACAACCAACATACCCACTAACATTTATGTCTACATGGTTCAAAAATCCCCTCCGATCAAAGAAAAAGCATTTCCTACATTATACAAGCATAAAAAAATAAAATCCATACATAAATAAATCCACAAATAGAGATCTAGCATAAAAGAGGGGAAAACAGATGAAAAAAATGCAACTGAAGAACCCCGAGGGACGAAGACCCCTCCCCTGAGACGACTACTCCGCGGTATATATGGTGTGTACATGGCAATTGAAAAGTCCAAAAAAAAACAATGACAAATGCCTCTCGCAACCAGCACAGTGCGCATCAATACCAAACACGAGAAAAGTGAAAAAAGAAGAAGAAGTGAGTGCTAAGCAGGTCCGGGTAACACTAGACAAGCAGTGTTGCGTGAATCTTACGGAAACAGTGATCTAACGACTATATATGTGTACTGGGACTTCGGTTAATAAAATTCAACTATTGCAGCCAACATTTACTTACAAAGCATCTAATGGATGTGCAACTGAAAATGATTAACAAAAATATTGGTAGGCAATTTCGTTGCTAAAATAGGGCTGCTAGAAAGTTGGAAAATATGCTAAAATCAAAAAGAATAAATCACAACATTATTAAGCAAGGACAAAATGAAAAATTAAATTAAATTAACAAGAAGAAAAACAAAACAAAAAATATGATACGGGACGAGCAAGTAATAAATAAAAATAAATAAAAGAAAAGTTAAAGACTTATAAAAAGTAAATGAAAAGTAAAACAATTAAAAGAAGAAAAAGGTAAACAAAATGAAAAATGAAAAATGAAAATGAAAATAAAAATTTCTTTTGGGAAAAAGAGAAGCCACCAAGACTTCCTCACCTACAGGCAAAACTCACTTGTGTAGGGCGAGAAAAAGAAACAAAACAAAGTACTTTTTTTGTAGGCTGACATTCTTATCTCCACCGCCCATGCAGCGACAAAGAAGAGAGCTCGTTCGAGCCAACGTACACGTACACACGAATCTTAGTGCCATCGACTGAGGCTTCGCAAAATCTCAGTTGACTGAGATTTAATGTACCCATAACAACAACAGAAAAACCTAGTACAACAAAAAGATAGAAACTAGAAATACAAATAAAGTAGAAGCTAAAACTATAAACAATTATTAATAAACTAATTAGAAGAAAAACACAAATCACATTAAAGACACTGAAAAGGCCCCCACATCTCCTCAACCCACCACGCAAACCCTCTGGCCCGCGAGAAAAAGAGCCCAGACAACCAGAAGACCTGAAGAAAACAGAACCGGCTGCATTAACAGGCCAGAACGAGACAAGTCACTCACAGCGCGAATCTTAAAGCAAATACCAATCAAACGGTGGGCGCGTCGACTGAGACTTGCGTGCCTAGTGGCAGACATGAAACTGCTCCCTCCCCGAACAAAAACACCATAGAGATGCAGTCGCACGCAGTTCCAGTTGGGGCGACACTTGTAGTTGCGTGTCTAGTGGTAGTAATGCAACTGCCTCCCTTCCCCCGGCCGACAAACACCACATAGATACAGTCAAGGATGACACTTGCAGTTGCATGCCTGGTGACAAACATGCAACTACCCCTCCCACACAGAAAAATAGAGTTGCAACCGAGGGTGACACTTGTAATTGCATGCCTGGTGGCAGACATGCAGTTGACCTCCTGACAAAATACCACAGAGTTACAGTCGGGCAGGCAGTTGTGTGCCTAATGGCGGACATGCAATTGACCCCCCCCCCCCCAAGTTGTTTAATGAAAAATGGTACAAAAAAGTTTTAAGAACAATAAAAAGATAAATAAAAAACAAAAGCAAGAGAAGGTTGACAATACAAAATGCAAAAACAAAAATCATCATCACAAGAAACATAGACAAAAAAACATTACACACTTACAAAAAGAAAAAATGATGATGATGATACAAAATTGTTGCTCCCGATAGTTCTCAACCGATTCCCCTCCCTCTTCAGATGGTTTGTTTCCCCCGCTGAAAAATTGCAGCCTAAAAAACAAAAAGGGAAATCCCAAAACTAGACAAGAAAAAATAACCACTAAAGGTCAGCCCATAGCGCATACCCGGCCGACACGAGAGAAACAAAAAACAAGGAAGAAAACAAGTCGATCGCGCACCTCAAACATTTCAATTTAATACAAAGACAAGCATAGGAAAATCTAACGGACAAAGAGTTGTTTGGGACTTGGCTAAAACTTACTATAACAATCCGGTGTAAACCCAAAAATGGAAAATAAAAAAAATAAAAAGGTAATAATAATAATAACAATTTACAAGGCTTGTAAGCTAAATGCTTCATACTGCTCCTAATACCGACACAAGGCACTTCAGTGTATATATATGTCCGTTCCCTCTTGTTGGAAAGAATAAGAAAATACAAGCTGACCCGGCCAGAATAAAGCCCAACAAACAAAGTAAAAAAATGTCTTTTCCAGCCCACTGTCCAAAGCCTGCCCTGACACACAAAAAAACAGAACAAAAACGCAGCCCACCCAGTTCGTTCCCTACGTGGGCTCGTTTACAAGTCAACAGGGCTGCACACATCATAAAGCAACACAAAAATCTAACGGTAAAGAGATTCGACTGAGACTTCATAAAAACTCAGTCGACTGAGTTTTAGAGCAACCGAAAGTAAAGCGAGCCTTCGTACTGTTAAAAGAGTCAACCTCAACATCAACGGGATACTCAGATTAACCAATAATCTCAAGCTTTATTGAATCATTCCAAAAGACACCAATACCACCACTTCTACCCGAACTACTAATAGCAAAACTCTTATTAAACCCTAGAGTATCAACTAACTTTTCAACTCTATCACCCTCTATTTGAGTTTCAACAATGCATAGAATAGAGGGGGCAAACTGCCTCGCCATATCGCGAAGCTCTCGAACTGTCGCGGGTTTGCCAGCCCCGCGGCAGTTCCAACATAAAATACTCATTAGGCTCGGCGGCGCTCCTCGCCGGAGCCCGCCTTGTTTTGCTTTGCTGCATTGGTAGTTCCATCTTTTCCTTCAGCTGACTTGGCCCTCTTGGCATCTCTTTTCGGTGGAGGGCTCATTGCATTCAATCCTACAGGAACAATTGCAAGCTGGTTTGCCGTAGGATCATTAGCAGGTTGATGTTCATTCTGGCTTGCCCTTTCCATCCGTTTCCTGTTGCCCTCCACCATGTCCATATCCACGTCAACTCTTTCCATGGGGTCACCAGCCCCATTATAGTCCATGGGCATAGCCGATCCCCCACTAGTATTTGTGCGTCCGGATCGACCTCCTCTCTGCCCTCCTCGGCGGCCTCGACCTCCTCCAGGACCCGCCCCGGTCCTCATCCTCCATGAAGCCCGCAGATCTTTGAAAAAGAGCGCTTCCGGTGGATGCACTCCGTCCCCATGCTCTTTGAACACGTGGCCTAGATGCCCGTATATAGCACACCAATTAGGGAGTTTTTCATACTTCACCCTGTAAATCTGACGTTTGCCATCTCGAATCATCGACACCGCATTCTTGAGCGGTTTGAAGACAGTGATCTTAACCCAAACTCGATAGAAATTTCCTGCAAAGTCTTGGGACTGTGATTCTACAAACAAGACTTCACCAAGCTTCCCTGCTAAGGCTGGAACGAGATGAGCGTACTTGTCGGGGACATCATGAATCTGAGCCCAATCATCCAGACTGTCCAGAGCTACTTTGGACGGTTGGGTAGTTCCATCATACCGCGTAAGAATCACCGGGTTGCCACGGAAGTTCCATGGTCCGTCCTGCATGACGCGTTCCCAGTCCCCCAAGCAAAAGAATTGCACCGTGTAGAGATTGTCCTCTAATGGACGGAACTTGCAGTTCTGAGCGAGATCCCATGCCGCTCGCATGTTCTTGAAGAGCCAAAATTAACTATAGGGCTTGTCTATATGCACCCGCATCACAGCGCTCCACCGCGCCGCCTCCTGCGGTGCTGAACCCTCATCATAGACAACATCATCGAGATCCTCCTCGCGGAGGCCAAGTTCTGTCATCATCTTCTCCAGATCATCAGAGGGGTCAGCGCCATGACCAGCAGCCGCCGGCGCACCATCCTCTGCCATACTCTTGGAACCCTAGCCCGGGGGAGATCCGATCGGGCGTTGGAGACGAGCCCTATCTCCCTGCTTATGAACAGCCGGGACCAGCCAAGGCCGGGAGGTGATCTAGGATCACCCCGTATTCAGCCCGAGTCAGCCCCGATGGCACAAGCAGGGGAGGGAAGGTGAAAACAACTCGACAGCGGGGACGAGATCGCCACCGGGAGGAAAAAACCCTAACTCGCGAGCGAGAAGCCACTCAGTGATGGCCGTGGCGACAATGACACGCCCGGCGTTTCCAGACGCAGCTCCCATGATGAGCGACGCAACAACCATGGCGCGGGCGCGACGAGCACACGGCACGTCGCAGCGGGCGCGGGGGTGCGCGGCGGCATCAGGCGGACGATGGTCGACGGCGAGCCATGTCTCCTGTGATGGCGAGGCGAGAAGGCAAGTCAAGATTAGGGGGAGTTTGTTAGGATAATCCTGACTTGGAGTTAGTCTCGAGTCTGTTGGTTAGCCGGATTGTGTGGATAGGGTAGCTGTGTTGCTTGGCCGGTGCGTTGCATGAGACGTGGGTGAGTGTGCATGGCGTGGTTAGTTAGTGCGTGCTGCATGCATGGAGTTAGTGGTCGGGTGTGCCGGCTGGGTAGTGTGTGTGCATCTGGCTATAAAAGCCCCTGTGTGTACTGCTCGTAGTCGCGCCGGTCTGTTGCCGTGCCACGGTGACGGTATGTGCCGAGCCGGGGGGAGGGGCCTCAGGAAGATGTAGTGTCCGTCGGGACCTTGGTATGCGCCTGGTCGATGTGAGAGTTCTTCCAGGGTTGTGCTGCGTGTGTGCGTGTGTACCTCCATGTATCTGTGTTTGAGTAGTTGAGTTGAATAGAAGCCAATATACAGGCCGTTCGGCGGCCGGGGCGTTCGTCGTCAAAAAATTCTGTTCATCTTCTTCTACCTTCGTCCGGCGTTCGTCGCCGGAGAGCGGTTCGGCGTATGTCGCCGGAGGGTTTGTCCCAACAGCCGCCGCCGTCGCCAGGGGAGGTGACGCGGGGGTTGCGAGGGGGGGTCTCACGTGGCTTCAATGGGGTCAGATTCCAGTCAATTGGAATGAGATTCCATACAAGCCGCTTCCTCTGCTATTGAAGAAGATGCATTTGCGTTGAAGCTTGCCAAAGTTTCTTTTTCTGGCAATTCTGGACCTGCTGGTCCGCTTCCTGGGCGTTTCGGCCCGTTCAAACTGCTTACTAGGATTATTGGGCTGCTCCGTAGAGAATCTGCAACCTGACCTGCTCCAGTACTGCAGCTTGTAGCTGGGTTGCTATCTCCCTTTTCTGGACGTTGCCCACCATCTTCTAGCACATCCACAAGGACTCCACGTGGTTGTTAGCTCCCTGCAGCTACTGTATACATCTTGTACTGGCCACCACCATCCGGCTTCTCTGCTGTGCAGCACAAGCCAGCGAGCCAAACAGCCGCGTCCATGCAGGTACAGCTTGCATTGCATGTTAGCAGCAAGCCATGACCAGATGTGTGTGTCCGTGCATGCGGGCCTGTAGTTAGTTGGCGAGAAGAGTGGAGAGATGACTGCGTCGGGCGCGGGACTCGGATCACGTCGACTGCGTTCGTGCGCGGCGGGCGCCTGATCCAGGGAGCGCGGGACGTGGGGGAGTGCGTGAGCAGGGTGAGCGGGAGCGCTGCGTAGCGTGTTTTGCCCGTATAAAGCTCATTGCCATCTCCACTTTGTAGCTGGCCGGTGCTGAGTTCGTGCTCAGGAAAGAAAGCCGTTCGTGCGGCAGTGGCGTACGTGCGCCAGGAAAATCTACCCATGCCCTGTGTTTCCTTCTTCTTCCTTCTTCTTGTTTCGTTCGAGCGAACCAGAGAGAGTTGCAGATAGAGAGCGAGAGAGCAAGGGCGAGGCAAGGCCACGGCAACAACATTGCACCCGCCTCGGTTCGTTGCTTGACCGACAACCGCGTCAACTTGTTCGTCCGGCACAGCGTCGGCTCCGTGTGGTGAGGTATGCGATTTGCATGGGCACTCCTCGTCCAGTTGATCTTCTAACCCAACAGATGTGCCTGCACTCGGGACGTCCGCATAACTCGATGTTGCACTTTCCAACATCACGTGTGTGCCAATTTCATCCGGTCCGAGTGCAGCAAGCCCCATGTCGCGTTCCTCTAGCGTGACCCTCCTGTCGTGGACTTCTGGCGCCATGTCTACGTCTGGGTTTACTGGCGTGACCACACCATCACGACTTGTGTCATGGCCTTCTGACGCCACGACATCGCCTACTTCTAGCATAACAACACCGTCACGCCTTTTGTCATGGTCTCTGGCGCCACAACTTCACCTGGATTTAATGACACAGATGCACTCATCAGACCTGTGTCCAGCTGACCATACTCATTTGGATCCTCTTCGTCCACTAGCTCGCACATGAGCATCATATCCCCATCATCTCCTTCCTCAACAATGAGCGCCTTCTGCTTTGTTGCTTCTTCGCAGTCAGCTTTGAAGTGACTGAGGAGACCATATTTATGACACCTCACTTTTTCTGATGTCAAACCTCCTCCTCGGTGGTGCAGGCGCATCCTCGTCGTCCGAGTCGGCGAAGTTCTTTCTCGCCGAGCGCTGCTTCCCCTTCTCCTTCTTCTTGCCGCTGCCCGTGGATCCACCTTGCTTTTCTTTCTACAGGGTGATTCATTGCTCCTTCGTGAGCATCACAACCTCGTCGTTCCTCCCATCTCCAAGACTATACCGCATCCGCTCGTCGTGAGCCTTGTATCGTCCGACGAGATCGTCGATGGAGAGAGTCACGAGATCAAAGCACCGCTCGATCGCCATGACAATTTGCAGGTACCGGAGAGGGGCCGCGCGCAAGAATCGTCAGACAACCGAGGCCTTCGTGAGGTTTTCTCCGAGCGCGCGAATCCGATTGACGAGAGTAGCTACCCGTGAAGCAAACACATGCACTGACTCATCGTCGCCCATGACCAAAGTCTCGTAGTTCCTTAGGAGAGTTTGGAGATTGGCTTGCTTGATGCGGGTGTGTCCTTCGAACATGAGCTTCGGCGTATCCCACACCTCCTTCGCCATTGCTTTGGCGATCAGGTGCTGGAGGACATCCATCGGCATCACCGAGTAAATCACCGGCGCCGTCTGCCAATCATTCCGGTGCCCGGCTCCCTTCTTCTTGAACGTGTCGCCTCCTGGATCGATCGTGTCCCATAACTTGTTGGCACGGAGACCACACTCAATGAGGGCCTTCCAGACCCCGAAGTTCTTGCGATCAAACTGTGGGTACGACGAACCGGGAAAGGCAAGTACTTTAGCTATGCCGGACGCTTGCATGATCTCCTTGCCCACCATGACCTTCCGTTACTAGAAGATCAACTTTGCTCTGATACCAAGTGTTGGTCCAGACCCGACGTTGAGTACTTTCTGGCAATGACGACACATGACGACCGACGACGAATGATGATGAAGCAAAGCCACGTTGACTGTCTTGTTTCTGCCCCAGGCCGGCTCCCCCGACGAAATACTTTACGCCGAGATGCACGGTGTACCAAAGAGCAAAGGTAGCCTTCTGGTAGTCGATGAACTCCTGATCGATAGCTACGGCAAGCAAGACCCGAAACACATGAGTATACACTACGGCCAGCCGGCTGGAAACGAAACGCAGGCACACAAAGCCAAGGTATTGCCACATGACTTGACGTTCCTGATTCTTTATTGCTTCTTATCAGTACAAGTTTACAAGGCTGGTTGCACGTATATAAAAAGCACTAGCAGTTAACTACACCAATCCTACTCCGAGGCAGGCTAACTCCAGCATTACTCGGATATGTGCATGCATTATCAACTTGGACACGTATCAACATTGGGAGGCTATGTTCGTGTTTAATTCCAACAGGCTGCTTATGAGGGAGGGGCTTGGATATTCGCTGCAGAGCATACCGAGGACGCAGAGTATGCATCGATCAAGAAGCAATGGATGTTCACTACTAAGTACTGTACGTATTATGTAAGAGATGTTCAGTAGGAAAGAAATCGATGACTAAACATGCAAGTCAAATGGTCACATGCATGATTTTGTAGTGTACTCTCGTGGTACAAATGATGTGATAAATTCTTCCTAAATGGCTTGCACACACCTATCACATGATTCTGTAGTGCACTCCGTTTCATGAAGAAGAGATGCATGGGAGTCCTATATATAACATCTGCCCAAGGATGCCGAATTATGTGTGTGGGATATGAATACTACTTTGTTTATCTCTTTATCCAGCTTCAAATCATCTGAAATATTGGAGGAAAACAAAAATATCACGGTAACATTTACTTACTATAATCTATATATATTGGCTCGTGATATTGACAAGAGATCAGTATCGGCGGTTCCAACTATTGTTCTCTTAGATACTTACATCGAAAAGCTTTTCTGAATTCTAGATCCCAATGCCGATGCGGACGGATGGCGACCGGCGCGGAGAGCGACTTGCGGATGGAGGCGCGGACGGTGCCGCTTCGGGTCGCCACGTATCGCACGAGGCCACTGTGTTGAAGAAGAGTCCGGTGGAGCTGACGCCTAAATCAGAGCAGAGGCGCATGAGGGTTGACGGGCGGCGGCACGCGACGCAAACCGATTTTAGATTGGGAAACCAAAAAGAAAAACACCGACCAATGTGACCGCCGAAAGAGAAAAATCAGAATCAAGCGATCATGGAAAAAAGACTCTTTAGGGCAGCCGGTCAATAAGACCGGCCGATAACCCTAGGTAGGGGCGGTGCGGCCCCCGGTGGCGGTGATGGAGACCAACCGCCCCGGGGGCGGCGCGGAGCGGAAGCAGCAACGACGGCTAGGGTTTGGATCGGTCAGGCTGATACCATGCTAGAAGTGAATAGAGAGAGATTGGTGAAATCGTTGTTTATTGCTTGAGAATCGTCGGCATATATGTAAGAGTATATTATCTTTTTGGACTACAAGACAAGCTAAAATGCTTCATATATATATTCTATCCTATGTTTCCAATCTAATCATAATACTCAACAAGCACCGACGAGCGTCGAATCGCTGCAGAGCCGACATCGATGCATCGGTCGAGGCCGCCGCCACTAATAAAGGCCCCCTGTGGCCCTGTCCAAGCACAAGGCATGGAGATCCTCACCGCCACCTTCATCGGCTGCCATGCGGTGCACCGCCAGCCTCCCGGGTGGCGACGTGGAGGGGATTCGCTATTGGGGGTGCGGGTGGATACGCTAGGGTTGAAGTACACGAGTCGCCCCCGAGGGGGCGATGCGGGGGCGGAGGTTTTTTCACCAATCACCTACAAAAGTCTTCTGAATTCAGGTAGACGTTTTGTATGCGAAGCAGCTGGAATTTAGCTGGTAACTCTACTCCACACACAAGTTAAAGAGTACACTGTAGAAGGAATTTCCTCTAGTACATATATTGTCGTATTTTCATATAAAATATCTAAACAATTATTCTATGGTCTGAGTAGACCAGTACAAGACAACTCCATCAGAAACAAGTAAGACGGATCTGAAAATAATACTACCTATGATATCCATAATAAAACAACGGTAATGATAACTCTCGAACGTTCGGTAGTTAAGCATGACAACCCGAACGGGTTTAGATGGCAAGTTTAGTTTGCGTGAGATTAGGGAAACATGGAAATTTTCTGACAAAAAACGAAAAAGGACAAAGTTGACATCCCCTATGAACTAAAGTTGCCATGTAAAAACGTTCGGGACGAAATGCTCAAAATCCGAACGTTCGGGAGTTATTGGATTCCTAAAACAAGACAAGAATAGCGCGCAAACAAACTAATTAGCTCATGATCAGGCCGGGCGGCGTGGATGAATCAATCAGCTGGAGTTCCCGTGCATCGGCGGTTTCTCCGAGTCGCAGGTGGATGGATCGGTTATGCACTTGAGCAGCACCGCCTGCACGCGTGTGCATGCCGCGGCGTCCGGCTTCGGCCCCAAGCACGCATAAGCCCATTTGTCGAACTTGTCCAGCACGCAGAAGTACCTGTTAGGACACTCGAGGCCGGCTGTTACTTTTTCCATCTTTGCCACGATGCCGGCCACGGACTTCTCCAACGACGTCTCCATGGCGATGGGCAGCTTAAAAAAGTCCAGAATGTAAGATGGGATTGCTTGTGCGACTACTTTAACCATCAGTTCCTTTGCGACAAGACATAGTGTGTTACCCGCAAGCAATAATTCTCGTTGTTAGCTGCACCTAAAGGTTCTGAAATCCGTCCTTCGACGTACGCCCTTCTGGTCGATCCATGAGCCGAGGCCGCCGCCACGGATCCAGGGGCGTCCAAAAACAAGGCAGCCAGATCCTCACATCCAACTTCCTCGGCTACCATGCGGTGCACTAGCAGTCCCTTGGGTAGCAATAGGGAGGAGAGTCGGGATTTGGAGCACAGGTGGCAGCGCTAGGGTTTTCACCAAACACCTACAAAATCTTTTGAATTCATGTGGATGTGGACGTATTTTTAGGAGAAGCAACAGGAATTTAACTGCTAATTCTACTCCACTCACTATTTAAAAATACACTGCAGGAAGAAATTCCAAGTATATTTTTGAAAATTTCATAAGAAAAGTGTGAACAATTGTTGTATGGTTTAGGCCCTGTTTGGTTCATAAGTTCTAGGACTTTTTTAGTCCCAACTTATAAGTCACAAGTCCCTAAAAAGTCCCTACCTGTTTGGTTCCTGCGACTTATAAGTTCCTATAAGACCATATTACAACTATAAGTCCCTATAAGTCCCTCCTTGAGAGTCTTATTTCATAAGTCCCAAATGCCCACTTTTAAGTCCATATAAATCCCTTCTGTTTGGTTTAGATGGGACTTATAGGGACTTTTTTAAGTCCCTAAGCCAATAAATCCCTGGAAACAAACGCCCTCTTAGTTACTGCAACTGCTTACAAGTGCAAGGCAACTGTTCGGAACAAATAACACTAATATGAAAGTAGTTGCTACATAGTACTCCCTCCGTTCCTAAATATAAGTCTTTGGAGAGATTTCACTATAGACCACATACGGAGCAAAATGAGTGAATCTACACTCTAAAATGCGTCTATATACAACCGTATGTGGTTCATAGTGGAATCTCTACAAATACTTATATTTAGGAACGGAGGGAGTACATCATAAAAACTATCCATAGCGAAACTACTCCACTGAGGAGACCCGCTGCAAAGGAGCCACCTATCACCACATCGCCGCTCCTGGCCGAGGAGGACCGCCAGCACCAAACAAGCGCCGACCGCTGCGGAGCCGATGTCAATCCACCAGCCAAGTCTACCACCACGGATCAAGGGCCCCCGTCCAAGCACGAGGCAACCAGATCCTCACCGCCAACTTCATCGGTTACCATGTAGTGCACCGCCGGCCTCTCGGGTGGTGATGTGGAGGGTGGTCTGGATTGGAGGCGTGGGCGTCTACGCTAGGTTGAACTCTCCAAGTCGCCCCGGAGGGAGCGGGGCAAAGGGTTTTTTCACCAATCAAGTACAAAGTCTTCGCATAGTCCAATAGCTCCAGGGTGATAAGGAGCTATTGGACTATGCTACCAAGTTCTATAAAGAGCTTTTTGGTCCTGTAGACCTTTTACCTATCTCCCTTAATATTCCTGTTCCTGCTTGTTTAGGTATTAAAGATAAGGAAATGTTGACTGCTATATTCTCCTTGGAAGAGATCAAGCTTGATGTCTTCTCTATGAAACATAATCGAGCGGCTA
The DNA here is from genome assembly GCA_032464435.1 of Aegilops umbellulata. Taxonomy (NCBI): domain Eukaryota; kingdom Viridiplantae; phylum Streptophyta; class Magnoliopsida; order Poales; family Poaceae; genus Aegilops; species Aegilops umbellulata. The sequence continues at coordinate 513,969,989 of CP136060.1, read as the reverse complement.
GCCCTGATGGCATGCCCGCTGAATTTTACGAACTATTTTGGGATTTAATTTGTTCCGATCTACTTCAGCTATTTAATGATTTTTTTGATGGCAAATTGGACCTCTCTAGGCTAAATTATGGTGTTGTTACATTGATTGCCAAAGGCCAGGGGGTTGATAAGATTCAGATGTATAGACCTATCAGTATGCTTAATGTTCCTTTTAAGTTTTTTACCAAGGTTTTGAACACTAGAGCTATGTTAGTTGCTGACAAGATAGTGTCTAAGATCCAAACAGCGTTTATTAAAGGGCGTTATTTGTTGGATAATGTAGTAATGTTGCATGAGACCATGCACTATCTTCATAGAAACAAGCTCTCTGGTGTGCTTCTTAAAGTCGATTTTGGGAAAGCTTACGATAAAATTAACTGGGACTTTATGCTTTCTGTGTTAGACATGAAAAGGTTCCCTGAAAAGTTTATTCAGTGGACCAAGTCAGCCATTGTTGATGGGAAAGTCGCTATTACTTTGAATGAGATGTTGGGTAATTATTTTACTACTAGAAAAGGTCTAAGGCAGGGGGATCCCTTCTCCCCCTTGCTGTTTAATATAGCTACTGATGTCCTGGTGACCCTGGTTGGAAGGGCTCAGGAGCAAGTGTTTATAAAAGGTTTAGCCCTTCAGATTTATGAAGGTGGCCTTTCTGTTTTACAATATGCTGACGACACGATTTCTTGTTTTGAGGACGACTTGGAAGGAGCTAGGAATCTTAAAATCATTCTTTGTGTCTTTGAGCACTTGACTGGTCTAAAAATTAATTTTTTAAAAAGCGAGGTTTACTACTTCGGTGAGGCGGAAGTAAGACAGAAGGAATATGCTCAGATCTTTACTTGCACAATTGGAACCTTTCCTTTTCGCTACCTGGGTATGCCTCTACACTATAAGAAGCTTAGTAATAGCGATTGGAAACCTACTGAGGAGAAATGTGAGAAGAAAGCAGCTACCTGGCAAGGGAGCTTGCTTCCTATGGGAGAGAGACTCATTCTTACTGAGACTTGCTTGAGTAGTGTCCCATGCTTTCCTTCTTTAGATTGCCTAAAGGTGCGCGTAAACGCTTTGATTTTTTCCGAGCTCGTTTGATTTGGCAAGAAAGGGAGGGAGTGCGGAAGTACCACCTGGTTAACTGGAATGATGTGTGCCAACCTAGGGACCAGGCAGGACTGGGGGTTACTAATCTAGATGTTAAAAATGTTAGTTTTCTTTGTAAGTGGCTCTGGAGACTAGAAAATAAGGAGGGGGACTAGCAGGAGTTGATTAGAGCAAAGTATCTGAAGAAGAAAACTTTGACTCAATGTGAATCATCTCCTAACAACTCCCACTTCTGGAATGGCTTAATGGAAGTTAAAAATATTTTCTATAGCTGTTGTCAGAGAATTGTTGGGGATGGTCGTAAAACTATATTTTGGGAAGATGCGTGGATAAATAATAACCTCTTTGTTTGACTTTCCCTAGTCTTTATAATCTAACTTTTTGCAAACATGTTACTGTTGCGAAAGTATTTACCTTGGAGTTTAATTGTATTAGATTCAGAAGATGTTTACATGGGGAGACTCTTGATATGTGGAATACGTTACTTGATATGTGTGGTCAGGTGATTTTGTCGGATAAGCCTGACAAAGTTAAATGGTTACTTACAAACTCCAGTAGCTTTTCCGTTAAATCTCTGTATCACTATCTTATAGCTAGACAAGTTGTTTTCCCTTTTACAAAACTATGGAGGATGAAGATGCCTCTTAAAGTTAAGGCATTCTCTTGGTTGGTAATCAAAAATAGGATTCTGACCAAGGACAATCTGAGTAAAAAAGGCTGGAAAGGTGCTAAGTTTTGTGAATTTTGGGACTGTGAAGAGAGTGTGAATCATTTATTTTTCTCTTGTTCCTTTGCTAAGTTCCTGTGGAATATTGTGGGATGTGCTCTAGGGAGCAGTAGTGTAGAACCGGGCTTTAGCGCCGGTTCGTAAGGACCTTTAGTGCCGGTTCCACAACCGGCACTAAAGAGTGGGCACTAAATGTCCCCCCCCCCTTAGTATCGGTTCATCACGAACCGGCGCTAAAGTGCTACCACGTGGCACGAGCCAGGCCCGGGTGTGTGCAGGACATTAGTACTGGTTGGTAACACCAACCGGTACTAAATGTTTGGGGTGTTTTAGTACTATTTTTATTTTTCTTCTAATTTTGTGCTTTCAATTTAATTTAGTGATTATTTTATTTGTTAAATCATTAGGTGAAAGTACCGTAGATTAGTTTCGACTGGATGCATGTGGATCCTACCTAAGTGATCAAGTATATGCCACTTAATTATAGGTGATCAAGTATAATATGGATATGGCATATACTTGATCACTTATCTAGGATCCATCCAGCTGAAACTAATCTGCGGTTTCTTTCATAAATGATATAATAACTCATCATCATCATCATAATATTAATATAAAAACTCTTGCATCATATATATCATCAACAGCAGTAAACTAGCTAGTTAAAAATCATCATAATCGTCAGTACCACAGTTTAATCATCATAGTCATTACCGCTATCTAATCGCCACCAACACTAGCTTAAAGAAAAAACATTCACTTGTACCAGAAGCAAAGATATCATCGAGTTCAACATGGTCATGATATTATAAGCGTTCATAACACCACAAAAGCAAATCACCCTTTGAGATTAATTTCAGGACGAAGAACACAGGCATGAGAGGACAAAAGTACGAAGAGCATGAACTAGCTAAATAACTCCTGCTGCTCTCTCTCAGGTAAAATAGCATAGGACATGTACAGCTCTCCTGATTCATCATACTGGAGCATGCAGATGAACCTGTCTCCTAATCGTGGGATGTGCTTCTCATTGCTGCCCCCTAGTACTTCTCTGCTGGGATCGTTAACAATTTTGCTCTAATCTTTCACTATTAAGCATTCATCGCTTTTAGAAATCCTGAATGCACTCATGTGCAATGTAGGATATCTTGGCCGTAAGCTAACTATTGACATGTGACCTTTAGTCTCGATCCACTGAGGCACGACTGTCATCGGGAGTCCCTGTTGAAGAACATCATATAATAATTAATATATTTAGCAATGAAAGTTTAGCAAAAAATAATTTATGCAAAATATGCACTGAGGACAAATAGTAAAAATCTTACCATCTTTCATAAATAGATATGACCGTAGGTTAATACGATCACTATTGTTTTGAGTACTAACATTTCTAAGTGCAGGAAGAAAATTTGTCTTACCAGTATGAAGACCCTCAAGCCATGAAACATAATGACTTATCTCCTCCCAGTTTAGTTCAGCTCCGGGACAGTAGGTGGTCCTGTCTACCAAGCGCCGGACATGTTTGCTTGAATGGAAATAAGCTGTCAATAGAAATTAGTTGTCAACTATTTTTGAATAAACAATATCAAAGACATAAATATGGTTGAGAAACTCACATAATGGTAGAACTGGAGGCGTCTGCACATCGACCCAGGTGATAACCATATCAGGCTCAAATGCATAAGCCTTGCATAGTGCTTGCCAAGTTTTGCATTCAAAATAGGTGTACGTGTCTGCATTGTATAATTTGACGTTGAAAGTATAACCATGCTCGGTCTTCAGGTAAACTCTATTTACCTCCATAGTTTCCATAGCACTGAAACTTATCTTATCCAAGACAAAAATTCTTGTATGGCAGGGGATGCGCTAGTAGAATAGTGAAAATTTAAAATTGTAAGTTGAAGCAAATAAGCATATATAAGTCATGCTTAATTACGAAAAAAACTTGTCGTTGTGACTTACTGTATCCACTTCGAAGGTCTCATCCAGCTTGATACTGAAGCGCCTATTATCAACAAGGAAATTTCTATCGCACAGGCCGTGCTGGTCTTCACAGTATTCGCACTTAATGAAATCTTTTTCGTCGTCAGACGACATTTCCTACTAATTAGATCATCAAATCTTAGATATCTATTTTTTTTACTAAAACTAAACTAGTTCTATTAATTCAACTAATTCAACTAAGAATTTACTAAAAATAAACTAGTTCTATTAATTTTCTTACTAAAATATATAAAGTAGCTATATATAGTAATATTTTAATTAGATCATCAAATCTCATATACCTAAATTTTCTTACTAAAAATAAACTAGTTCTACTAATTCAACTCCACATTTACTAAAAATAAACTAGTTATATTAGATCAACTAGTTCAAATAATCTCATATATCTAAATTTTCATACTAAAAATAAACTTGTTTTATTAATTTTCATACTAAAAATAAACAAGTTATACTAATTCAACTAGTTCAAATCTCCTATATATACCTAATTAATATCTAGCTAATTCATCTAAAATTGACATTAATATTTAACATCTTTTCCATATAATTCATCTATCATTAACATTCTAACACATTCTTATCTACGTAATTCATCTAACATTAATCTAAACAACAGAAAACAGAAAATAAGTAAAAAATGTGTGTGTGTGTGTGTACGAGCGGGGGCGGCGGGGTATGGGCGGCGGCGCGAGATGACGGCGTGACGGGGGCGCGACGACGGGCGGCGGGCCGGGGGCGACGATGGGGTCGGCGGGGACGGCGACGACGGGGACGGCAACGCGAGACGGCAACGACGGGGACGGCGCGACGACGGGGGCGGCGGCGCGAGACGGCGACGACGAACGGCGGGGGCGACGGCGCGCGCCGGGGGCGTCGAGGGCGGCGCGCGATGGGCGACGACGCGGTGGCAGCGGCGATGTCGCGCGAAGCAGTTGAAGAAGAAGTGGTGGTTGATGAAACTAAACTTTTTGTATGTGCCATATATATAGGAGTGGCCTTTAGTACCGGTTGGTGGCTCCAACCGGTACTGAAGGCCAATTTTTGCCAGGTGAAGCGGCGGGAAACGACCCCCTTTAGTATCGGTTCGTCCCACGAACCGATACTAAAGGCCCACGCAATAGTATCGGTTGGAGCCACCAACCGCTACTAATGGTTGTGCGCTGCCTCCACCGGTGCACAATATTTAGTCCCACCTCGCCAAGCGAATGGCAGCCGCACTAGTTTATAAACCCAGCCGCGACTGCTCCTTCGAACTTCTCTATATAGCAGGCTTCTGGGCCTAATTTCGGCGCGCTATCCTTTGAGCCTGCCGGCCCTTCTGGGCCTATATTTGCAAAACCTAGTTCTGGCAGGCCCACTCGGCAGCGGCCCAAAAAAATTTTATATAGTTTTTTTCTTTTCTGCATTATTCATTATCTGCTATTTATTTTTGAGTAATTTCTTTATATAGTTTTTGTCTTTTCTATTTTATTTATTTTCTGCATTATGCATACCGAACTTAAATATAGGCTGGAGTTCAATTTTTGTTTAAAAACATTGAAGTGCCCGTGTAACAGATGAGTTCTCGTCCGAAACCCTTATACTCCGAAAGAGATAGTCCAGTTTGTACACGAGGTGCGTCCAGTTTTCGGCGTGACCCTCTCTACTCTTTTGCACATTCTATGCGGGTGAAATGATGATACCATGCCAAGTTCCAACATTTTCAGAGTTCATTTTGTAGTGATTTTCAATTTTACCGTCATTTAGCTCTCAAAACAAATCGGTAAATGACTGAAAAACAGTAAATGATGTCAGAACGTGTTGAAAATTGATGACGTCACTTTGAATGCTGCATACTGAATGCAAAAAAAAGTCTAGAGTTCGAAAAAGTTTAAAAAACATTGAAGTGCCCGTGTAACAGATGAGTTCTCGTCTGAAACCCTGGTACTCCGAAACTGATAGTCCAGTTTGTACACGAGGTGCGTCCAGTTTTCGCCGTGACCCTCTCTACTCATTTGCACATGCTATGCGGGTGAAATGATGATACCATGCCAGGTTCCAACATTTTTAGAGTTCATTTTGTAGTGATTTTCAATTTCACCATCATTTACCTCTCTAAACAAATCGGTAAATGACTGAAAACAACAAATGATGTCAGAACGTGTTGGAAATTGAAGACGTCGCTTTAAATGATGCATATTGAACTTAAAAATAGGCTGGAGTTCAAAAAAGTTTAAAAAACATTGAAGTGCCCGTGTAATAGATGAGTTCTCGTCCGAAACCGTGATACTCCGAAAGAGATAGTCCAGTTTGTACACGAGGTGCGTCTAGTTTTCGCCGTGACCCTGTCTACTCTTTCGCACATGCTATGCGGGTGAAATGATGATACCATGCCAAGTTCCAACATTTTCAGAGTTCGTTTTTTAGTGATTTTCAATTCGACCGTCATTTACCTCTCTAAACAAATCGGTAAATGACTGAAAAACAAAAAATGATGTCAGAACGTGTTGGAAATTGAAGACGTTGCTTTGAATGATGCATACTGAACTTTAAAATAGGCTGGAGTTCAAAAAAGTTTAAAAAACATTGAAGTGCCCGTGTAATAGATGAGTTCTCGTCCGAAACCCTGATACTCCGAAAGAGATAGTCCAGTTTGTACACGAGGTGCGTCCAGTTTTTGCCGTGACCCTCTCTACTCTTTTGCACATACTATGCGGGTGAAATGATGATACCATGCCAAGTTCCAACATTTTCAGGATTCATTTTGTAGTGATTTTCAATTTCACGATCATTTAGCTCTCTAAACAAATCGGTAAATGACTGAAAAACAACAAATGATGTCAGAACGTGTTGGAAATTGATGATGTCACTTTGAATGATGCATACTGAACGCAAAAAAAGTCTGGAGTTTAAATAAGTTTAAAAAACATTGAAGTGCCCGTGTAACAGATGAGTTCTTGTTCGAAACCCTGATACTCCGAAAGAGATAGTCCAGTTTGTACACGAGGCGCATCCAGTTTTCGCCGTGACCCTCTCTACTCTTTTGCACATGCTATGCGGGTGAAATGATGATACCATGCCAAGTTCCAACATTTTCAGAGTTCATTTTGTAGGGATTTTCAGTTTCACGGTCATTTAGCTCTCTAAACAAATCGGTAAATGACTGAAAAACAGCAAATGATGTCAGAACATGTTGGAAATTGATGAAGCCGCTTTGAATGCTGCATACTGAATGCAAAAAAAGTCTGGAGTTCAAATAAATTTTAAAAACATTGAAGTGCCCGTGTAACAGATGATTTCTCGTTCGAAACCCTGATACTCCGAAACAGATAGTCCAGCTTGTACACGAGGTGCGTCCAGTTTTCGTTGTGACCCTCTCTACTCTTTTGCACATGCTATGTGGGTGAAATGATGATTCCATGCAAAGTTCCAACATTTTCAGAGTTCATTTTGTAGTGATTTTCAATTTCACCGTCATTTACCTCTCTAAACAAATCGGTAAATGACTGAAAAATAGCAAATGATGTCAGAACGTGTTGGAAATTGATGACGCCGTTTTGAACGATGCATACTGAACTTAAAAATAGGCTGGAGTTCAAAAAAGCTCTAAAAACATTGAAGTGCCCGTGTAACAGATGAGTTCTCGTCTAAAACCCTGATACTCCGAAAGAGATAGTCCAGTTTGTACACGAGGTGCGTCCAGTTTTCGCCGTGACCCTCTCTACTCTTTTGCACATGCTATACGGGTGAAATGATGATACCGTGCCAAGTTCCAACATTTTCAGAGTTAATTTTGTAGTGATTTTCAATTTCACTGTCATTTACCTCTCTAAACAAATCGGTAAATGACTGAAAAACAGCAAATGGTGTTAGAACATGTTGGAAATTGATGACGTCTCTTTGAATGATGCATACTGAACTTAAAAATATGCTGGAGTTCAAAAAAGTTTAAAAAACATTGAAGTGCCCGTGTAACAGATGAGTTCTCGTCCGAAACCCTGATACTCCAAAAGAGATAGTCCAGTTTGTACACGAGGTGCATCCAGTTTTCGCCGTGACCCTCTCTATTATTTTGAACATTCTATGCGGGTGAAATGATGGTACCATGCCAAGTTCCAACATTTTCAGAGTTCATTTTGTAGTGATTTTCAATTTTACTGTCATTTACCTCTCTAAACAAATCGGTAAATGACTGAAAAACAACAAATGATGTCAGAACGTGTTGGAAATTGATGGTGTCACTTTGAATGATGCATACTGAACGCAAAAAAAGTTTTGAGTTCAAATAAGTTTAAAAAACATTGAAGTGCCCGTGTAACAGATGAGTTCTTGTTCGAAACCCTGATACTCCGAAAGAGATAGTCCAGTTTTTACACGAGGTGCGTCCAATTTTCGCCGTGACCCTCTCTACTCTTTTGCGCATGCTATGCGGGTGATGATGATACCATGCCAAGTTCCAACATTTTCAGAGTTCATTTTGTAGTGATTTTCATTTTCACGGTCATTTAGCTCTCTAAACAAATCGGTAAATGACTGAAAAATAGCATATGATGTCAGAACGTGTTGGAAATTGATGACGTCGCATTGAATGCTGCATACTGAATGCAAAAAAAAGTCTGGAGTTCAAATAAGTTTAAAAAACATTGAAGTGCCCGTGTAACAGATGATTTCTCGTTCGAAACCCTGATACTTCGAAACAAATAGTACAGCTTGTACACGAGATGCATCCAGTTTTCGCTGTGACCCTCTCTACTCTTCACATGTTATGTGGGTGAAATGATGATTCCATGCAAAGTTCCAACATTTTCAGAGTTCATTTTGTAGTGATTTTCAATTTCACCGTCATTTACCTCTCTAAACAAATTGGTAAATGAATGAAAAATAGCAAATGATGTCAGAACGTGTTGGAAATTGATGACGTCGCTTTGAACGATGCATACTGAACTTAAAAATAGGCTGGAGTTCAAAAAAGCGTAAAAAACATTGAAGTGCCCGTGTAACAGATGAGTTCTCGTCTGAAACCCATATACTCCGAAAGAGATAGTCCAGTTTGTACACGAGGTGCGTCCAGTTTTCGGCGTGACCCTCTCTACTCTTTTGCACATGCTATACGGGTGAAATGATGATACCATGCCAAGTTCCAACATTTTCAGAGTTCATTTTGTAGTGATTTTCAATTTCACTGTCATTTACCTCTCTAAACAAATCGGTAAATGACTGAAAAATAGCAAATGGTGTTAGAACATGTTAGAAATTGATGACGCCACTTTGAATGATGCATACTCAAACTTAAAAATAGGCTGGAGTTCAAAAAAATTTAAAAAACATTGAAGTGCCCGTGTAATAGATGAGTTCTCGTCCGAAACCATGATACTCCAAAAGAGATAGTCCAGTTTGTACACGAGGTGCGTCGAGTTTTCGCCGTGACCCTCTCTACTCTTTTGCACATGCTATGCGGGTGAAATGATGATATCATGCCAGGTTCCAACATTTTCAGAGTTAATTTTGTAGTGATTTTTAATTTCACTGTCATTACCTCTCTAAACAAATCGGTAAATGACTGAAAAACAATAAATGATGTTACAACGTGTTGGAAATTGATGACGTCGCTTTGAATGATGCATATTGAACTTAAAATAGGCTGGAGTTCAAAAAAGTTTAAAAAACATTGAAGTGCCCGTGTAACAGATGAGTTCTCGTCCGAAACCCTGATACTCCGAAAGAGATAGTCCAGTTTGTACACGAGGTGCATCCAGTTTTTGCCGTGACCCTCTCTACTCTTTTGCACATGCTATGCGGGTGAAATGATGATGCCATGCCAAATCCCAACATTTTCAGAGTTCTTTTGTAGTGATTTTCAATTTCACAGTCATTTAGCTCCCTAAACAAATCGGTAAATGACTGAAAAACAACAAATGATGTCAGAACGTGTCGGAAACTGATGACATCGCTTTGAATGTTGCATATTGATCACAAAAAAAGTCTGGAGTTCAAATAAATTTAAAAAACATTGAAGTGCATGTGTAAGAGATGAGTTCTCGTCCAATACCCAGATACTCCGAAAGAGATTATCCAGTTTGTACAAGAGGTGTGTCCAGTTTTTGTCGTGACCCTCTCTACTCTTTCGCACATGCTATGCGGGTGAAATGATGATACCACTACTAGGAAAAGGCCTACTCGTGGCGTACCTATTTTGCCTACTGATGGCGCACTACAGGTGCGCCACTAGTAGCACGCTATTAGTATATTTTACTAATGGCACACCTGTGGTGTGCCATTAGTATCTGGTATACTAATGGCGCACCAAGCAGTGCGCCATTAGTATAGCCCAAGGTGTGCCATCAGTATGCCTCCCAGGGGGCCATGTTTACCCATATTCTTTGGCATACTAATGACACACTGGTGGATGATGTGCCATTAGTGTGCTCTGGCTTACTAATGGCGCACTATGTGGTGGTGCGCCACTAGTATGAATATTAGGGATTCTTTTCTTTTCTGATATTTTCACTGGTTACAAAATATATTACTGGACAGAATATAGACAGCACCACACAGCAATAGCAGATTCATCGAATACAATGGAAGATTAGTCTCCGAATACAATTCATCATATTAGTCTCCGAATTCAAAAGACCGTATTAGTCTCCGAATTCATCGTATTAGTCTCCGAAAGTAATACTAATCCTAACAAGTCATACTAATCATCATCATACAACTTTTACTCGTTATTAATAACAAGTCATACGATCATCATCTTGATAGTCATCGAACCAACCCTACTTAATTGTTCTTAGCACATGATCATCAGTATTAGGCACGACCTAAATACCCTATTTAAGGTAAAATAGCATAAAACAATATAGACCCTTACTCTCCATTATGAAGAATTGAGATCATCCTATCTCCAATTCTTGCACCTCGCTTCCTTTTGCTTCCAAGAACCTGCTTACGACTGTCCATACATTTTTTCCATTCTTTGATTTTCATGTCTCCAGTTCTTTTAGAAATCCGGTATGGACAGTTGAGATTCGTAAGATGATCTGGATATATGCTCAAAACATGAAGGCTGCCATTCTGATACATCAAATGTGGCACACAATCCTCTGGTATTCTCTGTTGAAAAACATAGTAATAACTACATAGTTAGCAATGATGTACTAGTTTTAGAAGAATGCAAAAGATGCATGAATGTCGTAATAGTAGAAAATCTTACCAGGGTATATCCATGGTAGTTACCGTAGTTCAACACGTGCATTAGTGGCACGTATTGACCATAATGTTGAGGAGTTTTACAATAGATATTGTAATTCTCAAGATCAGTACAAAATCCGACCAGATGATTTTTCTCCTGATAAGTTAACTCGGAGCCATCGGGTGTAGTGGGTTTTGTCTACCATGTTCGCACATTGTTTGAACAATCAAAATAAGCCGTCAATGGAAATAAGTTGTCAACTATATTGAAATGAACAATATAAATTAGTTAATAATTAACTATGTTTGAGAAACTCACATAGCGGTATAACTGGAGGCGTATCAACAAAGGACCCAAATCTCCATCTTGTCTTGGTCGATGTAAGGATCACCAAGATCCATGGTGACAAGCATACCCTCATCAAAACCATACATCTTGCAGAATGCTTCCCAATTTTTGCAACCAAAATGGGTTACGCTCCTAGAATTATACAGATTTACTTCAAAATCCACATCATGATGAGTCCTTAGGTGAATTTTCTTTGTTTCATAATTTTCATGGTCTTCAAAATCCATCCACTCCAAGACATAGCGTCTTGCATGGCATGGGATAAGCTATACTCGAATTGTAAAAGATGAAAATTACACGTTGAAATAGTTGAAGTCATGCTTAATTATGAAAAAAACAATTGTCGTCGTTGTGTATCGTTTCAGCTTCGAAGGTCACCTCGAGCTTAATGCTGAAGCGCCGATCATCGTCCAGGTGAGGCCTGTCGCACAGAGCTCGATCGTCGTGGCACCAGTCACACTTCCCCGGGAGACTTTCGTCGTCCGATGACGACATTTCCTACGTTCATAATTCAAAACTACATCATCTCTGTTGGGTCCAATAAGATAATCCACAGTGTGGTGAAGTGAAGTGGTAATTTTGAGAGCAAATGGTTAGGATGAGTGGTTCCTCTTCTAGATTAGGGTTTATCGATGACGAGCAACTTACATTAATAATAACTATGAGTTGATATCACACCTCTATATGTATAACACAAGAGGCAGTTGATCCTACTTAATTAAGTACTAAGATACCCCGGCCCATGCATTTGTCGCAAGTACCCCATATGTCCAATTTTTAGCAAAGTCATGCTAAAATTCACGAAAAAGTTTAGCATGACCTTTGCTGAAAACAGGACATATGGAGTACCCGAATTTGCCGTAACGGAAGTTAATCGACATTCCGGCAAACTCAAGGGCCTCTCGGGGTACCTGCAAAATCATCACGACACGATGGTCGGAGACAAAACCCAGCAAACTAGCACCACATGTGAGCAGTAGGAAAGGCAAACAAGTCAGACAAGACGCTGGCCAGCCAGCCAGCTAGCACAGTAACATGTAACAACCAAAATGAACAGTCCATAAAATCGCAACCACAATCTCTAATGGTTGATTTGCATCATATGTATTGTTAATCAAGCTAGCATATTACAGACAGACATAGAAGCAATTACAGACAAGCTTTGATCATCATATTGGTTGGTGATGACTCATCAAGCTAGCATATTAATCTCTGAACATATGTATTGATCATCAGAGGAAACAAGATTTGAGAAACTGGTGATGACTCATCAAGCTAGCAAGCTGGCTAGTATTGTTAATTAGCTAGTGTTGTTAATTACTCTAGTTAGTTAGGGAGGGAGTGGGCTAATCATAAACAGTAGCAGATGCATACATTTCTTTCTTTTTTTCTTTTTGGAAGGGAATATATTTGTTGTTATCACCAACTTAAAACTTAAAACTTCTGGATCAGAGTTGATGACCAGCCTCATAGGAATATTGTTTGTGTGCATATACATATTTTGTTTACTAGCTTGGCACATGTCAAGTCTCACTTGCAGGTGCACATTTTTTTCTTTCAAAGCACACCTCTTTGTTTCAGCTATCTATATATCTTGTTCTATGCTGCATTTTTAATTCCTGATGTTAACAAGAGTGTTTGTCAAAAGGAAAAATAAAGTTCATGGCAGTGTAGCTAGCTTCTCATGCATCCCTCTTATCAACTAGTTCCTTTCCCTAATCTTTCTAATTCTCGTAGTTCACAAACTTCACAAGTTGACATATCACATAAACATGTTTCTATACAATAGTAGAATTGGTAAACAAAGAGAAGAAGAGAGAGTTCATATTACCAACGTCATGTTCAGCAGCGGAGGGAGTCGACCGTCGGTCGTCCTGTCTTGAGTGTGGAGAGGAGGGAGGCAACCGGAGGAACGGCTTGAGTAGCTGAAATTTACCTGATATGTTCCATGAATGTGGAAGAACTATGAGGAAAGAACTTGAAAAAAAGAATATATCTTATAGAATATTAGTATCTTATAGAATATACTCATGAAGTTTCTGAGATCAGAACTTGGTTAGAGGTTATCAGTAAAAATGTTCAGAGCTCTACAGCGGGCATGGCACTCAACTACTGTTTGAAGAGCATTGTAATCATCTGGAGCAAAAAGGCGAGGAAATGACAGGACATTTCATATCTAGAAACAAAATGTGTGGTTTCCGTAAACATAATAGGATTAGAAAATGCTACATGATGGTTTGTTCAGAAGAGGAATAATCCCAGGATGTAGCATGTATCATGGGGTCAAAACCTGGGACTCCCTATTGTAATTTGATTTTGATTATTAATTTTTCTGTGAGCACATGAATCACAATCTGTGAGCACATGATTGATGAAATTCACTTTATAATTTATTTTTTCAAGAAAGGGCTGATAGACTAGTAAACTACAAAGCTCCAATTCTACTAACGATATAGTGGGGATCGAGCAGAGAGATAGAGGGCAAGGAGGGAGGAGCAGAGAGGGGGGCGGGGGCTTACGGGTGGAGGAGGACGGGCCGAGGAGGAGGGGGGCTTACGGGCGGCGGCGGGACGGTTGCGGGTCGGCGGCGGTCGTCGTCCTGCACCCCGTGCGGTCATCGGCGGCAGGATGGTTGGGGGCCGCGGCGGCTTGCTGTCCGGTGGGCGGCGAAGGAGCTGCAGTGGTGGGGGAGCGGGAGCGGCGGCGCACGTAGGGGCGGCAGTATCGTGGGTCGTCGGGGCAGCGACGCGCAGGGGCTGAGAGATGTGAGATGGGATCAGCCCGGGATTGGGGCCGAGATTTTAGTCGGGGGAGGTATAGCAATGGCGCACCACCTAGCGGTGCGTCATAAGTAAGTTTTTTTTAGATAGCAATGGCGCATCCCCCTAGCGGTGCGCCATAAGTAACTTTTTTTAGCATAGCAATGGCGCACCAGCCAGCGGTGCGCCATAAGTAAACTTTTTATTATTATTTTTTGTTGCATTCATTAAATTTGTTATTTGAAAATACCATCCAATTTGTTATTTGAAAATATAATCAAATTTGTTTTTTTGGACTTTTAGTTGCATTCATTTGTGACGGTGGAGCGGGGTAGGGTGCGGGGGGTCGTCGGCGGCGGTGGAGCGGGGGAGGGTGCGGGGTGTCGAAGGCGGCGGTGGAGCGGGCCGGGGGAGGGTGCGGGGGGTCGGCGGCGGCGGTGGAGCGGGGGAGGGTGCGGTCGGTCATCGGCGGCGGTGGAGCGGGGGAGGGTGCGGCGGGTCGTCGGTGGCGGTGGAGTGGGGGAGGGTGCGGGGGGTCATCGGTGGCGGTGGAGCGGGGGAGGGTGCGGGGGGTGCTCGACGGCGAGGGGGATCTAGCGAGGGGGGAGAGCGATCGAGATGGAGGGGGATCGAGATCGAGTGTCCTCATGAATATTCAATATTTTTTCATATTGAATATGGGAAAATATCATAAAATTTTAAAAAATATTCATGAATTCAAAAAGTGCCCATGAATTAAATTTAAAAGTATTCATGAGTTAAAAAAATAAAAATGATAGTAGTTTTGCAAAAAAAAATATAGTAGTGGCGCACTATGTGGTAGGTGCGCCATTACTAGTTAAACTGGTAAGGGCGCACTGTAACCTGGTGCGCCATTAGTATTTCTCGAAAAATTTAAAAAATATGTTAGTAGTGGCGCACCGTGGGTCTGGTGCCCCATTAGTGTCTACCACAACCAGCTCATGGAGCGCCATTACTATATAGTAGTGGCGCACCACGTTTCTGGTGTGCCATTAGTGACCATATCATCTATAGCCCTTTTCCTAGTAGTCTACCATGCCAAGTTTCAACATTTTCAGAGTTCATTATGTAGTGATTTTCTGTTTCACGGTCATTTAGCTCTCTAAACAAATCGGTAAATGAATGAAAAACAAGAAATGATGTCAGAACGTGTTGGAAATTGATGACGTCGCTTTGACTGCTGCATACTGAAAGCAAAAAAGTCTGGAGTTCAAATAAGTTTAAAAACATTGAAGTGCCTGTGTAACAGATGAGTTCTCGTCCGAAACCCTGATGCTCCGAAACAGATAGTCCAGTTCGTACACGAGGTGCGTCCAGTTTTCGTCGTGACCCTCTCTACTCTTTTGCACATGCTATGCGGGTGAAATGATGATACCATGCCAAATTCCAACATTTTTAGAGTTCATTTTGTAGTGATTTTCAACTTCACCGTCATTTATCTCTCTAAACAAATCGGTAAATGACTGAAAAACAGCAAATGATGTCAGAACGTGTTGGAAATTGATGACGTCGCTTTGAATGGTGAATATTGAACTTAAAAATAGGCTGGTGTTCAAAAAAGTTTACAAAACATTGAAGTGCCTGTGTAACAGATGAGTTCTTGTCCGAAACCCTGATACTCCGAAAGAGATAGTCCAGTTTGTACACGAGGTGCGTCCAGTTTTCGCCGTGACCCTATCTACTCTTTTGCACATGCTTTGCGGGTGAAATGATGATACCATGCCAAGTTCCAACATTTTCAGAGTTCATTTCGTAGTGATTTTCAACTTCACTGTCATTTACCTCTCTAAACAAATCGGTAAATGACTGAAAAACAGCAAGTGATCTTAGAACGTGTTGGAAATTGATGACATCGCTTTGAATGATGCATACTGAACTTAAAAATAGGCTGGAGTTCAAAAATAAAATAAAAAACATTGAAGTGCCCGTGTAACAGATGAGTTCTCGTCCGAAACCCTGATACTCCGAAAGAGATAGTCCAGTTTGTACACGAGGTGCGTCCAGTTTTCGCCGTGACCCTCTCTACTCTTTTGCACATGCTATGCGGTTGAAATGATGATACCATTTCAAGTTCCAACATTTTCAGAGTTCATTTTGTAGTGATTTTCAATTTCATGGTCATTTAGCTCTCTAAACAAATCGGTAAATGACTGAAAAACATCAAATGATGTCAGAACATGTTGGAAATTGATGCCGTTGCTTTGACTGCATACTGAACGCAAAAGAAGACTGGAGTTCAAATAAGTTTAAAAAACATTGAAGTGCCCGTGTAACAGATGAGTTCTCGTCCGAAACCTTGATACTCCGGAAGAGATTGTCCAGTTTGTACACGAGGTGCGTCCAGTTTTTTCCATGACCCTCTCCTCTCTTTCGGACATGCTATGCGGGTGAAATGATGATACCATGCCAAGTTTCAATATTTTCCGAGTTCATTTTGTAGTGATTTATATTTCACGGTCATTTACCTCTCTAAACAAATCGGTAAATGGCCGAAAAATAGCAAATGATGTCAGAACATGTTTGTAATTGATGACGTCGCTTGTAATGCTGCGTACTGAACGCAAAAAAGTCTGGAGTTCAAATAAGTTTAAAAAACATTGAAGTGCCCGTGTAACAGATGAGTTCTGGTCCGAAACCCTGATACTCCGAAATGGATAGTCCAGTTTGTACACGAGGTGCGTCCTGTTTTCGCCGTGACCCTCTCTACTCTTTTGCACATGCTATGCGGGTGAAATGATGATACCATGCCAAGTTCCAACATTTTTAGAGTTCATTTTGTAGTGATTTCCAATTTCAAAGTCATTTACCTCTCTAAACAAATATGTAAATGACTAAAAACAGCAAACGATGTCAGAACATGTTGGAAATTGGTGACGTCGCTTTTAATGATGCATACTGAACGCAAAAAAGTCTCGAGTTCAAATAAGTTTAAAAAACGTTGAAGTGCCCGTGTAACAGATGAGTTTTCGTCCGAAACCCAGATACTCCAAAATAGGTTGTCGAGTTTGTACACGAGGTGCGTCCAGTTTTAGGCCGTGACCCTCTCTACTCTTTTGCACATGCTATGCGGGTGAAATGATGGTACCATGCCAAGTTCCAACATTTTCAGAGTTCATTTTGTAGTGATTTTCAATTTCACTGTCATTTACCTCTCTAAACAAATCGGTAAATTACTGAAAAACAACAAATGATGTCATAACGTGTTGGAAATTGATGATGTCGCTTTGAATGATGCATACTGAATGCAAAAAAAGTCTGGAATTCAAATAAGTTTAAAAAACATTGAAGTGCCCGTGTAACAGATGAGTTCTCGTCCGAAAGCCTGATACTCCGAAACAGATAGTCCAGTTTGTACACGAGGTGCGTCCAGTTTTCGCCGTGACCCTCTCTACTCTTTTGCACACGCTATGCGGGCGAAATGATGATACCATGCCAAGTTCCAACATTTTCAGATTTCATTTTGTAGTGATTTTCAATTTCACGGTCATTTAGCTCTCAAAACAAATCGGTAAATGACTGAAAAACAGCAAATGATGTCAGAACGTGTTGGAAATTGATGACGTCACTTTGAATGCTGCATACTGAATGCCAAAAAAATCTAGAGTTCAAATAAGTTTAAAAAACATTGAAGTGCCCGTGTAACAGATGATTTCTCTTCTGAAACCCTGATACTACGAAACAGATAGTCCAGCTTGTACATGAGGTGCGTCTAGTTTTCTCCCTGACCCTCTCTACTCTTTTGCACATGCTTTGCGGGTGAAATGATGATACCATGCCAAGTTCCAACATTTTCAGAGTTCATTTTGTAGTGATTTTCAATTTCACTGTCATTTACCTCTCTAAACAAATCGGTAAATGACTGGAAAACAGCAAGTGATGTTAGAACGTGTTGGAAATTGATGACGTCGCTTTGAATGATGCCACTGGTAGAAAAAGAGGCTTCCGTCCAGCCCCATAAGTCGCGGAACTGTTTGAACCGCGACTAATGAAGTCTTTAGTCCCGGTTCGGAAGAAGAACCGCGACCAAAGGCCTGCGCCCAGGGCGCTCGCTGGCCAGCTGGTGCACGTGAGGGGCTTTAGTCGCGGTTGGCCGGGCCAACCGCGACTAAAGGTGCCCAAAGGCCTTTAGTCGCGGTTGGCCAGGCCAACCGCGACTAAAGCTCCTCCCCTATATATACCAGTTCAGCACACTCACTTAGCCATTTGGTGCCACTTCTCTTCACAAGCTTCACAAGGGGGTGTAGGTTTGCTTTTGGTTCCTCTTATGCACACAAGGTGTTTGATGAAATGCCCCAAGAGCCACACTTGAGGTTCCTCATTCATTTTTTTCCTCCTCGATCGCGGTTAGCAACTTGAACCTTTCATGTATGTGTGTCATTGATAAAATATGCATCTGTGTTGTTCATTGTTTAATTTCTATTGTTTATAGCTAGTTAGTTTAACAAATGCATGATGGTTAATTCTATATTTTATATTATAATAATGCAGATGAATCGGCAATGGATGTACGGTAACCGACTCTCCCGCGAGTTCACTACGGGTTTGAAAGATTTCCTCGTAGTGGCTAATGCGAACAAGTAGAAGGGTTTTGTTATCTGTCCATGTGTTGACTGTAAGAATCAGAAGGGTTACTCTTCCTCAAGAGAAGTTCACCTGCACCTGCTTCGGCACGGTTTCATGCCAAGCTATAATTGTTGGACCAAGCATGGAGAAAGAGGGGTTATAATGGAAGAAGATGAAGAAGGGGATGATTTCATCGATGAAAGCTATCTTGCTGATTTCGATGATACTTTCATGGAGGATGCTGAAGGTGAAGGGGAAGGTGAAGGGGAAGGTGAAGGGGAAGGCGAAGGTGAAGAAGAGGCACGTAATGAGACCGTTGATGATCTTGGTCGGACCATTGCTGATGCACGGAGACGCTGCGAAACTGAAAAGGAGAGGGAGAATTTGGATCACATGTTAGAGGATCACAGAAAGTCGTTGTACCCCGGATGCGATGATGGTCTGAAAAAGCTGGGCTGCACACTGGATTTGCTGAAATGGAAGGCACAGGCAGGTGTAGCTGACTCGGCATTTGAAAACTTGCTGAAAATGTTGAAGAATATGTTTCCAAAGAATAACGAGTTGCCCGCCAGTACGTACGAAGCAAAGAAGGTTGTCTGCCCTCTAGGTTTAGAGGTTCTGAAGATACATGCATGCATCAACGACTGCATCCTCTACCGCGGTGAATACGAGAATTTGAATGAATGCCCGGTATGCACTGCATTGCGTTATAAGATCAGAGGCGATGACCCTGGTGACGATGTTGAGGGCGAGAAACCCAGGAAGAGGGTTCCCGCCAAGGTGATGTGGTATGCTCCTATAATACCACGGTTGAAACGTCTGTTCAGGAACAAAGAGCACGCCAAGTTGTTGCGATGGCACAAAGAGGACCGTAAGTCGGACGGGGAGTTGAGACACACCGCAGATGGAACGCAATGGAGAAAGATCGACAGAGAGTTCAAAGATTTTGCAGCTGACGCAAGGAACATAAGATTTGGTCTAAGTACAGATGGCATGAATCCTTTTGGCGAGCAGAGCTCCAGCCATAGCACCTGGCCCGTGACTCTATGCATCTACAACCTTCCTCCTTGGTTGTGCATGAAGCGGAAGTTCATTATGATGCCAGTGCTCATCCAAGGTCCTAAGCAACCCGGCAACGACGTCGATGTGTACCTAAGGCCATTAGTTGATGAACTTTTACAGCTGTGGGGCAGACCTGGTGTCCGTGTGTGGGATGAGCACAAACAAGAGGAATTTGACCTACGAGCGTTGCTTTTCGTAACCATCAACGATTGGCCTGCTCTTAGTAACCTTTCGGGACTGTCAAATAAAGGATACAATGCATGCACGCACTGCTTACATGAGACTGAAAGTGTACATTTGCCAAATTGTAAGAAGAACGTGTACCTTGGGCATCGTCGATTTCTTCCGAAAATTCATCCAGTAAGAAAGAAAGGCAAGCATTACAACGGCAAGGCAGATCACCGGCCGAAGCCTGCAGAACGCACTGGTGCTGAGGTATTTGATATGGTCAAGGATTTGAAAGTCATCTTTGGAAAGGGTCCTGGCGGACAATCAGTTCCGAAGGGAGCTGACGGGCATGCAGCCATGTGGAAGAAGAAATCTATATTCTGGGAGCTAGAATATTGGAAAGTCCTAGAAGTCCGCTCTGCAATCGACGTGATGCACGTTACGAAGAATATTTGCGTGAACCTCCTAAGCTTCTTGGGCGTGTATGGGAAGACAAATGATACAAAGGAAGCACGGCAGGACCAGCAATGTTTGAAAGACCCTGATGACCGGCATCCGGAATGGTTTCAAGGTCGTGCCAGCTACGCTCTGACCAAAGAAGAGAAGGTCATCTTTTTTGAATGCCTGAGCAGTATGAAGGTCCCGTCTGGATTCTCGTCCAATATAAAGGGAATAATAAACATGGCGGAAAAAAAGTTCCAAAACCTGAAGTCTCACGACTGCCACGTGATTATGACGCAATTGCTTCCGATTGCTTTGAGGGGGCTCCTGCCGGAAAATGTTCGAGTAGCCATTGTGAAGCTATGTGCATTCCTCAATGCAATCTCTCAGAAGGTAATCAATCCAGAAGATCTACCACGGTTACAGAACGATGTGGTCCAATGTCTTGTCAGTTTCGAGTTGGTGTTCCCGCCATCCTTCTTCAATATTATGACTCACCTCCTGGTTCACCTAGTCGAAGAGATTTTCATTCTCGGTCCTGTATTTCTACACAATATGTTCCCCTTCGAGAGGTTCATGGGAGTATTAAAGAAATATGTTCGTAACCGTGCTAGGCCAGAAGGAAGCATCGCCAAGGGCTATGGAAATGAGGAGGTAATTGAGTTTTGTGTTGACTTTGTTCCTGACCTTAAGCCGATTGGCCTTCCTCGATCGCGGCACGAGGGGAGACTAAGTGGAAAAGGCACGATCGGAAGGAAATCAACGATATGTATGGACGGCCATTCTCTGACTGAAGCACACCACACTGTACTGACCAATTCCAGCTTGGTGGCTCCGTACTTTGAGAAACACAAGAATATTTTACGCTCGGACAACCCGGGGAAGCCTGAATCCTGGATTAGGAAGGCCCACATGGAGACTTTCGGCAGTTGGTTGAGAAAACATTTAATGAATGACAATGATGTTGTAGATCAGCTGTACATGTTGGCCAAGACACCATCTTCGACTATAACGACTTTCCAAGGGTACGAGATAAATGGGAATACATTTTACACGATCGCCCAAGATAAAAAGAGCACCAACCAAAACAGTGGTGTCCGCTTTGATGCAGCAACCGAGAATGGGCAAAAGGTCACATATTATGGTTACATAGAGGAGATATGGGAACTTGACTATGGACCCTCCTTTAAGGTCCCTTTGTTCCGGTGCAAATGGTTCAAGCTAACAGGAGGTGGGGTAAAGGTGGACCAGCAATACGGAATGACAATGGTGGATTTCAACAATCTTGGTTACCTTGACGAACCATTCGTCCTAGCGAAAGATGTCGCTCAGGTTTTCTATGTGAAGGACATGAGTAGCAAACCGAGGAAACGGAAAGATAAGAAAACGATCAGTACATCATGCGATGATCCAAAGCGCCACATTGTTCTTTCAGGGAAAAGAAACATCGTGGGAGTGGAGGACAAGACAGACATGTCAGAAGATTATAATATATTTGGTGAAATTCCGCCCTTCAAAGTGAACACCGACCCAAGCATTAAGTTAAATGATGAGGATGCTCCATGGATACGGCACAATCGTAAGCAAGCAGGGACACAAGGGAAGAATTGATGTGTAATAATTTATTGTACCAAAGTTTGTATTTGGTCGATGAACTGAATGATGTATCAAACCTTTTGTCAAACCTTCAAGGGATTAGTTTTATTTTTCTGATTTTTTGATATATAATTGTATTTTTAAGATTTTAAAATGAATTAGTTTTATTTTTCTGATTTTAAAAGGAAAAAGGAAGAAGAAGAAAGAAGGAAAAAGGAAAAAAACAGAAGAAAAAAGGAAAAACAGAAGAAAAAAACAAACAGAAGAAAAAAAGGAAAAACAGAAGAAAAACATAAGAAAAAAACAAACAGAAGAAAAACAGAAGAAAAAAGGAAAAAGGAAGAAAGGAAGAAAAAAAAGAAGAAAAACAAGAAAAAGGAAGAAAAAAACAGAAGAAAAGAATAGAAGAAAAAAGGAAGAAAAAAACAGAAGAAAAACAAGAATTTAAAATGAATTAGTTTTATTTTCTGATTTTTTTGATATATAATTGTATTTTTAAGATTTTAATAACATAAATAAATAAGTAATTAGAAACTTTAATAGCAAAAATAATTATCATATAGTAAAATAAATAAGTAATTAGAAACAAAATAAAATAAAATAAATAAGCTTTTTGTTGTAAGTAGAAACAAAACAAAATAAATAAAGCAAAAATGAAAACAAAAAACAGGCAAAAAATAAAAAATAAGCCACCTACTGGGCCACCACGGCCTGAATACGACTAGAAACCCAAGGGCCAGGATTCAGGCCCGCAGGAAGGACCAGTAGGCCCACAGGCTAGCAGTAACAGAATAGGCCCGTAAGCCTGCATTTGAGAGGAGCTCGAAGTGGTCAGCGCAGCCGCGCTTATAAACCACTGTCGAAGCCTCTCGGCTAGCGAGGTGGGACTAAACATCCCACCGCACCGCGCCAGTGCCAGCACAGAGCTTTAGTCGCGGTTGGTGTGGTGGACCGCGACTAAAGCTAGGCTTTAGTCGCGGTCCGCCACACCAACCGCGACTAAAGGCTATTTCCTGCGCGGGAACGAAGCGGCGCCAAAACCCTTTAGTCGCGGTTGGTGTGGCGGACCGCGACTAAAGGCTAGCTTTAGTCGCGGTTGGTGTGGCGGACCGCGACTAAAGGCTAGCTTTAGTCGCGGTTCGCCACACCAACCGCGACTAAAGCTGCGTCTATAAATACTGCACTTGGCAGTTTTGCCACTTCCCATTCTCCTCTCTCTCGACGCCGAAGCGCTGCCCCGACGCCGATCGACGCCGACGCCGACGCCGAAGCCCTGCCCGACGCCGGAGCCCTGCGCGCCGCCGCCCCCCGTCCCCAGTGAGCGCCGGCCGTTCCCTGCGTCCTGCCGCCCTGCCGCCCGCCGCCCGCCGCGCCCGCCGCCCGCTGGCCCTGCCTGCGCCGTGTCCTCCGCGCGCCGCGCGCCCGCCGCCCGCCGCCCGCTGGCCCTGCCTGCCGCCCTCCGCGCGCCCCCCGCCGCCCGCTGGCCCTGCCGTCCTCCGCCGGCAGAAGAAGATCAGAAGAAGAAAAAGGAAGAAGAAGAAGAAAGAAAAAGGGAAAAGGAAGAAGAAGAAAAAGGAAAAAAGGAAAAAGGAAAAAGGAAAAAGGAAAACACAAAAAAAAACAAATTAAACAGAAGAAAAAACAAAAGAAAACAAAAAAACAGAAGAAAAACAAAGGAAGAAGAAAGAAAAAGGAAGAAGAAAAAAAACAAGAAAGAAAAAGAAAGAAGAAAAAAGAAAGGAAGAAGAAAAACAAAGGAAGAAGAAAAAAAGAAAGAAGAAAAAGGAAGAAGAAAAAAAGAAAGAAGAAAGAAAGAAGAAAGAAAAATGAAGAAGAAAAAACAAGAAAGAAAAAGGAATAAAAAAAATGAAAACCAAATAAAAACCAAATGAAAACCAAAAGAAAGAAGAAAGGAAAAGGAAGAAGAAAAAAAGAAGAAGAAAGGAAGAAGAAGAAAGAAAGAAAAAAGAAAAAGGAAAGAAGAAGAAAGAAAGAATAGAAAGGAATAAGAAGAAAAGGAAGAAGAAGAAAGAAAGAAGAAAGGAAAGAAGAAAGAAAGAAGAAGAAAGGAAGAAGAAGAAAGAAAGAAGAAGAAAGGAAAAAGGAAGAAGAAAATAAGTAACTTAAAACTTGATAATTAACAAAAAACCGTAAAATTTGATAATTAACCAAATGGCGAGGGTTATATATGTGTGTTGTCCTGGCCTCCCTCTCCGTGGCGCCGTCGTCTGCCGCCCCGTCTCGCGCTCTACCGCGACACCCTCTCCCACCCCTTCCTCGCCCCCTCCTTTTGCCACCGCCCTTTCGCCACCGCCACCGCCATCGCCCCCCTTCTTCACTTAATTAATTTGTTTTTACTACATGTTTTCAGGACTGACATAATGGCGGACGATAGAGCTGACCCGATTATGGACAACTATGATCCGGACGGTGAAGCACATATGTTCGGCATCATAAACGGCGATATTCAATATGTGCCGACCGGACAAGAAGAAGATGATGTCTCTTCTTATCTGAACCTTGACGGTGAAGATGAAGGGCGCCGTCAGCAAGATGATGCCGAACAAACGTCGATAAACGACGATCTTCAAATGGAAGTAGCAACCACCTCCGGCGCCGAGGTATATACATTGAGCCTCTGGTGATACAAACTAACTGATTTGAATAAATATGTGTGTACTAACGGGCGCGACTCTCTTTCTTATTTTAGCCCTCGGCCGGATCGTCGAAACAATCGAGTACGTCGTCAAAGCGTGGCGCAACCAAGACGATGAAACAAGGGGAAACATGAACCATCGAGGTTGTCGACAGTGCAACCGGCAGGCCGCTGGAGCCCCGCAAGAACGCCATCAAGTTTGTCAGCCAATGCGGAGCCGTTGTTAGAGACAACGTCTCGATCACCGTCCAAGAGTGGAATGAGCCAAAGAAGGCACGAATTGCTGGTTTCACTTTTGTCGATAAGAGAACAAAAAAAGATTGCTTCAAGAAGCTTATGGAACATTTCGTTCTACCTCCGGAATACAACAAATTCGATGAGGAGGGTAACAAGATTGAGGAAAACAAGGAGAGGAGGAGGCTAGTCAAACAGTTCGCTCTTCATAAGATGGCCGACGCATTCCGGAAATTCAAGCAAAATCTAAACCATGACTTTGTCAAGCAGAACAAGACTCCGGATTTCAAAGGACAATATGAGAAACTGAAACATGATTGGCCAGAATTTGTGAAGCAAAAGAAATCGGAGCAGTTCATTCAAATATCGAAAAAAAATAAGGAAAATGCGGCTAAGAAGGAGTACAATCATATTATGGGGCCAGGAGGGTATCGCCTTTGGCAGCCTAGGTTGGCGAAGATGGAGAACGAGCTGAGGGCGCGAGGAATCCGTCCAGGTACGGAGGGATGGGACCCAAGGGCCAAAAGCTGGTGGTACGGGCATGGGGGAACGCTGAACCCGGAGACAGGGGAGTGTGTTTACCAGGGCAAAATAATGAAACCCACCCAAGCCCTTATTGACGCAATGAGGGATGCTCAAGAGGGGAAGATCAAGTTCAACAGAGAGAACGACGCACTGACAAAAGCCCTCGGGAATCCTGAACACGGAGGACGTGTACGAGGCATGGGGCACATTCCGTGGAAAATAGGGTTCCCCCAGAACGATGACCCGTACGGTTACAGAAGCCGTAAGAGAAAGATGGATCGGGAAGCAGATGTTGTGGCGCGGTTGGCATCGGAAATGGATGTGATGAAGAAAACCGTGAGTGTACTAGTAGCCGAAAGAGATGCAGCTTGGGCGCAGCATGAAGATCATCCAGCGGATCTCGATAGCCAGCAGCGGAGAAGCAGCGTGGCTTCCACGGAGGCCCCACCGGCTGGTGCAGATGCACCGACGATCGAAATTACTGCACCGGAGCCTCTGGTGGTCGAAATTACTGCACCGGAGCCTCCTCGCTACCCCGTGGACGATATAAAGGAGAGGAAAGAATGTCATCTGTATTATCCTATCGGGAACATGTCCATGAAGGTAGCCATCGGCAGTGCTTTACCATGTTTACCTGGAGCACTCCACCACAACAACCCCATTCAAGATGGCTATGCTCGTGTCACGGTGGAGGACATAGTCCAAGGGTTTGAGGACCTGGAGATTGACATTGCTACACCTGAAGGGGAGAAAAGACTTGGAGATGTCAAGCGCCATTTCATTCTATGGCAAAAGAAGTTTATCAAGTTTCCAGGCGAGGCGCCAAGGACAACAAGTCCACCCCCCTACGGTGGTGGTGGTGGCGGTGGCGGCGGCGGCGGTGGTGGTGGTGGTGGCGGTTCACCTACACCTCCGTCACGTCAGCCGACGCCTCCCAGTCCACAACGTCCGGCGGGTGATCAGACGCCGCCCCCCAGTCCTCGTCCGGCGGGTGATCAGACGCCGCCCCCCAATCCACCTCCGGCAAAGAAGTAGAAGCAGTCCTGGATTATTAACCCGGACCCTTATGTACCTAAGACCACAAAGGTACCGGAGCCATCACTGAAGCCTCTCCCCACAAGGCCTTGGGAACGTAGTGCCGAGGAAACTGCCGCGGCCGCGGCTGCTGATCTTGAGAAATGGAAGGCGGACTGCAAGAAGAAAAGAGAGCCCGAGCCCAAGCCAGTATTCTCTGATGAGCAAAAGAAGTGGGCTAAGTCATTTTTGAGCACACCGTCCCAAGCCGCGAAGAATCTGCCTGAGGACTATGCACGTGAACTTCGTAGGCAGGCACTCATGTTGAAGGAGAAGAAAGGGCGGGCGGATGACCCCGATCCGGAACAAAGTAAACGAGTTGCCCAGCTCGGGGAACAAAGTAAACAATCAATTGCCCCGCTTATAGTGAAAGCCGCCGGTCCGGATGACCCCGATATCATAGCAGCTGCGGCAACACTTGGATTGACTGCAACGACTGCCAGAGAACAAGCGGCCAACTTAGGTATTACTCTTCGTGAACTGTTAGGCCTTGATGATCTGCCAGTGAAGGAGGTAGTAATTACATATGTGAAGAATGGGCCTCTCGTCGAGCCTGCGCAGGAACAGGATCTACCTCCGCAAATGAAAGGTCTGCTGAAATGGTACAAGGGTTACATAAAAAATAAAAACGCCAACGAATATATTTATGCGGAAGTTAGACATGAGCATCACTTCAAACATTACTATGTACAAATTCATCTGAGTGAATTGTTCCAGCTTTTCAATCTGCGCGAGCTCGACAAATCTATCATCAGTTGCTACGTTCTGTAAGTGATTTATTTCTACCCCATCTCGTTCATATTGCCTGCACTATATATATGTCCTAACTATATTGTTGTGTCCGCTATTATACATGGAGAATGAAGATTAAGGAATACAGAGTAAGGAACATCCATGATGTTGGGTTCATTGACCCACACATCGTTAATGGATATGTGTTGCGGCATCACCCCGACGACATGGAGGCAGACCTGTGGCAGTTTCTTACAAAGCAGGAACTCAAAAGTGATATTCTATTTCCTTACCATTTTGGGTGAGTGTTTCTGTCTTGAGCACATTCTCTTTTGTTTACTCCATGCATGGTATGTGGCCGGCTAATCGATGAGTTATGCATGACGTACTGTGCATGTATCGTGTCCGCAGGTTCCACTGGATTCTGCTAGTAATTAAAGTTGACACCTCAGAATGTCTCGTCCATGACTCTCTGAATATGGATCCAAAGCTTTGGGGCGACCTGAGAAAAATGATGCAGAAGTAATTATTTTCATTCATTTGCGCTCTATATCGATCGGCCTATTTCGTTCATTTCCTAATATCAAGTAACTAATAATTCTCTTGTTCATTTAATTTTCTTTGCCTCGTAGGGTCTGGAGACGGTTCGTAGATACAAAGGTCGGTGAATTCAAAAAAGAGCTAGAATTCAAAAAGTCAAAGGCTAAGAATGCTGGGGATATTCAGCCAGCGGGGACCAATCTATGTGGATACTATGTCTGTGAGATGATCCGGAGATACACCTCTGAGCGGGTTCCGAGTGATACCAATGCTCAGAGGAATAACCTCCGGATGATGCTTAGTCCAGAAGCTCGCTTCCGACCACTTCAAGAGGAACTAGCTGGATGGTTCAGGAGGGAAGTCCTCCATCCTAAAGGAGAACACCATTACGAGGACGTAGAACTTTATATGCCTTAAATTATGTATGGAAACTTGTTCAAAATTGTATATGGTCATCCGATGATATTTAATATATACTGTATATTCCTCTTGAATTCTTTTTGGTTCTAATTTCAAATTTGTTTGAAATTGTACAATCATATGCATGTATGTAGTAGCGTAGAATATGTGAAACTCCTTCAAAATTAAAATAAAGCATAAAAGAAGTAAAACAATACAAATTAAACAGAAAACAGGTTAGGGGGGGCTTAAAATAAAGCATAAAAGAGGTAAAACAATACAAATTAAACAGAAAACAGGTTAGGGGGGGCAGGTTTAGGGGGGGGGGCTAAAACCCTAAACCTGCGGCGGTCTTTAGTCGCGGTTGGCCAGAAGAACCGCGACTAAAAGTCCTCCGCCCCGACGGCCACCTGGCGCCCACGTGGACGTGCCTTTAGTCGCGGTTCTTAAGCAACCGCGACTAAAGGGGGGAGCCTTTAGTCCCGCCTGTTTGGTCGCGGTTGCGCAACCGCGACTAATGGCAGTTGCGAACCGCGACCAAAGGCCCTTTTTCCACCAGTGTGCATACTGAACTTAAAAATAGGCTGGAGTTCAAAAAAATTTAAAAAACATTGAAGTACCCGTGTAACAGATGAGTTCTTGTTTGAAACCCTGATACTCCGAAAGAGATAGTCCAGTTTGTACACGAGGTGCGTCCAGTTTTCGCCGTGACCCTCTCTACTCTTTTGCACATGCTATGCGGGTGAAATGATGATACCATTCCAAGTTCCAACATTTTCAGAGTTCATTTTGTAGTGATTTTCAATTTCACGATCATTTAGCTCTCTAAACAAATCGGTAAATGACTGAAAAACATCAAATGATGTCAGAATGTGTTGGAAATTGATGACGTCACTTTGACTGCATACTGAACGCAAAAAATGACTGGAGTTCAAATAAGTTTAAAAAACATTGAAGTGCCCGTGTAACAGATGAGTTCTCGTCCGAAACCTTGATACTCCGGAAGAGATTGTCCAGTTTGTACACGAGGTGCGTCCAGTTTTTGCCATGACCCTCTCCACTCTCTCGGACATGCTATGCGGGTGAAATGATGATACCATGCCAAGTTTCAACATTTTCAGAGTTCATTTTGCAGTGATTCTCTATTTCCCGGTCATTTAGCTCTCTAAACAAATCGGTAAATGACCGAAAAATAGCAAATGATGTCAGAACGTGTTGGTAACTGATGACGTCGCTTTGAATGCTGCATACTGAACGCAAAAAAAGTCTGTAGTTGAAATAAGTTTAAAAAACATTGAAGTGCCCGTGTAACAGATGAGTTCTCGTCCGAAACCCTGATACTCCGAAATAGATAGTCCAGTTTGTACACGAGGTGCGTCCTGTTTTCGCCATGACCCACTCTACTCTTTTGCACATGCTATGTAGGTGAAATGATGATACCATGCCAAGTTCCAACATTTTTAGAGTTCATTTTGTAGTGATTTTCAATTTCAAAGTCATTTACCTCTCTAAACAAATCGGTAAATGACTAAAAACAGCAAATGATGTCAGAACGTGTTGGAAATTGATGACGTCGCTTTTAATGATGCATACCGAACGCAAAAAAAGTCTGGAGTTCAAATAAGTTTAAAAAACGTTGAAGTGCCCATGTAACAGATGAGTTCTCATCCGAAACCCAGATACTCCAAAATAGGTTGTCCAGTTTGTACATGAGGTGCGTCCAGTTTTCGCCGTGACCCTCTCTACTATTTTGCACATGCTATGCGAGTGAAATGATGGTACCATGCCAAGTTCCAACATTTTCATAGTTCATTTTGTAGTGATTTTTAATATCACTGTCATTTACCTCTCTAAACAAATCGGTAAATAACTGAAAAATAACAAATGATGTCATAACGTCTTGGAAATTGATGACGTCGCTTTGAATGATGCATACTGAATGCAAAAATAGGCTGGAGTTCAAAAAAGTTTAAAAAACATTGATTATCATAAAAAATACATTGATTATCATTGATCTTTTTGTGTACAATCTGAATTGTCAATATGAGTCATCAACGGTTTAGAAACCGGTGAAGACTCATATTGCGACCACAAATTCTACACATAGAGTTCAATGAAGATCAAGTGCTTGTTATAGTTTGAGAAGTAACATATTTAAGGTGGTAAAAATCTTGCTAGGGGAGCGAGGTGGGACTAAAAGCAGCCTACCACAACATCTTTACTACAGGTTCGTGCCACGAACCGGTACTAAAGGTGCTGGCCGGGCCCCATCCTCTATGGTACCGGTTCTTGGCATGAACCGGTACTAAAGGTTCGCCCCGAACCGGTACTAAAGATCTCCTCCCGCCTAGCCGTTTGAACCGGCACTAATGGACACATTAGTGCCGGCTCAAATGCAAACCGGCACTAATGTGTCTCACATTTGACTCTTTTTCTACTAATGGAGCCAGAGAGCTCCTATGTCTTTTTTCGACCTATGCCAGAACTGGTTGAGCTATACTGGCAAACATAGAGTAGTTATTTTATTGGGTACTGCTGCTCTCTTTTGGTCTATATGGAAAACAAGGAACAAATCATGTTTTCAAAGTGTTATGCCTAGAGGTCCTACTGACATTATCTTTCTTGTTTGTTCCCTACTTGACTCATGGAAAATTTTGCAGAAAAGAGGGGTGCAAAGCATGCTTCATCAGGTGTCTAGGCGTATCGTGAGGGTGACTCGTGATATCTTTAGAGGAGGTCATGGTTTGGCGCCGCATGTGAGAAGGATTTTGTGAAGCTAGCCGCTGGAAATGCTTGCTGGCTTCAAAGCATTTATGTTAATTTGGTTATCGTCCATTTAGTCTGTTGATACCTTTGTAGCTAGCGTAGCACTAGGCCCTTCCATGGTTAGTTTTGAACAGATTGAAGCATCCTGATGTGGTGATATACATCAGTGGTGTGATGATTAGGCTGGATAGGCTGCAGCATCCTGGTGTGGCTCTGATCAGTGATGTAATGTTGGTTTGATGCCTTGTAAACAACTCCATTCTCATAAATGAAAATGGGGGTCGTGTGGCCCCTTCGATCGAAAAAAAAGTACAAAGTCTTCTGAATACCTGTAGACATCTATTTAGGCGAGAAAACAGGAATTTAACTGCTAACTCTACTCCACTCACTATTTAAAATATACACCGTGGGAAGATATTCCAATTATATTTTTGAAAATTTGATATAAAGAGTCTGAACATTTATTGTACTGCAAAACTGCTTACAAGAGTACCGATACAAATAACACGATTCTCAAAGTAGTTACTACGTAGTACATCATAAAAACTCGAAACAAATAATCTACTACCTAAGATAGTATCCATAATGAAACTAGACAAAGCGCCCTAATTAAGTAAGCTATATAACGAGGCCGTGCGACATGGATGAATCAATCAACTGGAGTTCCCGTGCGTCTGCGGTTCCTCCTGGTAGGAGGTGGATGGATCTGATATGCACTTGAGCAGCGCCGCCTGCGCGCTGGTGCATGCCGCGGCGTCGGGCTCCGTCCCCAACCCGAAGCACGCAGCAGCCCAGGCGTCGAGCTTGTCCGGCACGCGGAAGTACGTGTTTGCTCTCTTGAGATCGGCCGTTAGTTTTCCATCGACGTCAGCATGTCGGCCAAGGAATTCTCCAATGACGTCTGGATGCTCTGGCTATCCTCCATGGCGATGGCCGACGGTGTTGTTGCGCTCTCCATCACGACGAGGCAGCGGTCCAACTAGGGCGTGGAAGTTTCTGTCGATGTGGATGTGGCTGGGAGGACTCGATCGATAGGATCACGGACGTGCTTGCTCTTGTATTTATATAGGCGCACGTACGTACGCGCTGATAGGAGTACGTAGTTCAATTCGGCTCCAACTAGGATGGGATTTGTGTTGGTTTTGGAATCTATTTGTCGTGACCGACCATAGTACGGCTAAACTTAGGCCCACAAGCAAACAAATTAAAGACGAGTCCGGCCTACAGAACAGGTACAACTACTAGCGCATGCATGGAGTGAGGCTCCAGCGTCGGGTGTCGGCTCTGGACATGCAACGCCATGAGCCCGGAGGACGATGGACGGCGACAGACGGCAGCAGCTAGCCGTGACGGCGATGGATGGCAGTGGCAGCGGCCGCGCCTGCCGGACCTCGTGGTCCTCCGCGACATGGTGTTGGCCGTCTGGCCGTCTCCCTCTAGGTCGTGGAGCAGAACGTTCTCATCGTATCGATCAGGGTCAACACCTCTGAGTGTCTAGCCTGATCGGTACTTGTAGCACAGTTTGGATTTCTATAGATGGAGAGTTGTGAACCGATCAATGACTGTGAATTCCATGGATTTGGCGGACGGGTTCAGCTTATCGGAAGGCATCATCGACACCACGGCGTTTCTGACTCCTCGAACCCAAACTTGTTTTTCTAAAAGCCTATGAGAGTGATTTTTCTACACCCCGGCTCGGTACACCCACGCAAGAAAACATAGCAAGACATTTTCGAAAAAATATAGAACTTTGGGAATGATTATGAACAAAAGTTGTAGGTGCTTGTGTAGTTTTGTGGTCAAATGATATTTGAGAAGCTCTGTACAAAAAAGGAAAGTTACTCAGAATTTATGTTAGTAATACCAGTTTTCCTAAAATTCCTACTAAAACTTGTTTTCAAAGAACCAATCACACATCATTCTTATCAAAATGACTACTAAATTTCATCAGCTCCAGCTCATATGACCTCAGTATATGAATACTAAAATCCAGGAAATAGAAAATAAATTCAAAACAATCTGAACTTTTTGACTAACATTGATAAAAGTTTTGAATGCTTGCAAAGTTTCATCATGAAATAACATTCATGGAATTCGTGAGAAAAATAAAATAAAATTAGCACTCCAAACTGTTTTTGAGAATAACTTTTGTGAAGCATTGAATTTGTTTTCTTTGCCACGTTGCCCATGAATTTCATTCTGTGATGAAACTTTGCAAGAAATCAGAACATCTGCCCTATATAAAAGCATCTTCAACAGTCTTCATTTTTCCTAAAACTACCAGTTTTAGGAAAAAGTTGCCGAATATATAACACGCACCAACAACTTCTTTATACCAAAAATATTTTAGGTGATCACCTAAAAACACCCTGTTTGCCCCTATAAAAAAATATTGTTGGCCGGAGCCACCGCGTGACCCTTCACAGCTTCGCACGCCATTACCACATCTGACGATCGCCGCGGCTGCATTGGGCCTCGCCCACTGTGTTGCTGGTCGCCAAAGCTCCACCGGCATTTTTCGTGGATGCGCCCGCATGAGAGAGAGAGAAAGATTAGCCACTGGCAGGTGGTCTAATATGCTAGACTAATCTAACATTCTTAAGAAGTTGATTCCCACTATTACCAATTTTCTTAACATGCACATTGTCCACATCAGCTTCATGCCACGTCAGCGCTTCTGGCCATGTCACCTTAATTAAATATAGCCATCAATTCAAAGCATGCACTATAGATAGTCATCCGATTCAAGGCAACATTTTCTTTTTTGAGAATCCACGTAGACACAATTGACTGGTGCAACTCGGCGACTGCTCTTCTTTCAGCTTCCTAAGCTGCGCAATCAAAACCGGTGCAATTCGGCGACTGTTCTTCTTTCAGCTTCCCGAGCTGTGCAATCAAAACCCAATCTAAATATTGTTGGGAGCCCGAAGGAGCAGGTTGCCTTCTCCGCTCACTACTAGGAAAAGGGCTAAAGATAGGATTGACACTAATGGCGCACCGGAGAAGTGGTGCGCCACTACTATATACTAATGGCGCACCTGGTGGAGATACACCATTAGTGTGGAAGACACTAATGGCGCACGGGGCAAAAGGTGCGCCACTAGTAAAACAATTTTTTTTTTCATTTTTTACAACATACTAATAGCGCATGAGGGCAAAGTGCGTCATTAGAACTACTAATGGCGCACCGGCGACAGAGTGCGCCAGTAATTTATTTATTTTACTTTTTGGCAAAACTACTAATGGTGCACCGTTGCACAGTGCGCCATTACTAGTTTAAACTAGTAATGGCGCACTGTGCCACGGTGCGCCATTAGAATAAAAATTATTTTTTTTTACTTTTCTGCAAAACTACTAATGGCGCACCATCTGCAGGTGCGCCATTAGTAATCCGTCATTAGTAACCTGGGACCCCAACAAGATATTTTGGACAGCCACACCTACCCACTCACTTTCCCCACTTCATTCCCTCCACCTCCTTCTCCAAGCTTTCGGCTGCCTCCTCCTTCTCATCTCATTTCCACCATAGATTCATCAAAATTAAGTGGTGAAATTACCTTTTTTGATAGGTAAGTAAGGGGAAAGCTATCTTCATGATGTAGATCTACTTTTTTTCTCCCTAGCTCACTCCAACAACGTGCACATGCACTTTTTGTGGCCTAGCTAGATCTATGTATGTTTGTGGTGTTGCATGTGTTTGTGGTGTTGCATATATGTTTGTGTTTGCAGGTACCGGTATTTGAAATGCGATAGTTGCCAATATTTTGCCGGAATGTTGATTCATTTCCGTTTCGGCGAGAATTTTCGCACTATGCATTCTTTTTGGTCCTATTTTTAGGGAAGGTCATGCCAAATTTTTTCTTGGTTCTAAAATATCGTTTTGCTCTACCCCGCAGGCGACCATGGTCCGCACGATGACCGAAGGCATCGTGAATAGGTTTTTGAGCTCCGCGAAGGCCGAGATGCTTCAAAAGAACGAGACGGAGATAAGATGTCCGTGTCGAAGATGCAAGCTGAAGAGCCTTATTGCGGACCCGGATTCCGGGCAGGTGCGGGACCACCTGCTCTTGCGTGGTTTCATGGATGGCTATCGGTGGCAAGGTGATGAAGATGACTATGAAGTCGTCCATGGGGGCTGGGCAAGAAATGAGGAAGGGCAACAAGACAAGTACCACCGCGGCGAGGGCGGGCGAGGAGACGAAGAATCTCTAGGTGATGTTGTACACAGTCATCATGTAGAAGATGTCGTACATGATGATGAGGAAGATCAAGACGAAGGGCATGATCATGAAGATGAAGATGCCGGAGCAGACGACGATGGAGGCTGGGTGCAGGACCCTCATATTCAAGAGCTGCTTCTCAAGCAGACGGATAACGCAAGAGCTGCCGCCGGAGAGAAAGCCAAGCTGGATCAACTGGAGATAGACGAGGTTACTCCATTGTATGAAGGATGCAGGCCCGAGGATACCCGCCTGAAGGTAACGCTCATGGCTCTGGAGATGAAGGTAAAACACAAAATGACCGACGCATGCTTCAACGAGAACATGTCATTCTGGCACGAACGTCTTCCCAAGGGGAACAAGTGCCCGACCAGTTTCGAGGAGGCGAAGAAAATCGTGTGTCCTCTAGATTTACCGCACGTGAAATACCATGTGTGCATGAACAATTGCATCATTTATCGGGACGAGCACGCGGAGTCTACCATATGTCCGGTGTGCGGCGTCACTCGATACAAGAAGAGGAAGAAAGCTCCTCGAAAAGCGGTGTGGTACTTTCCGATCACTCCTCGTCTGCAGCGGTATTTCGTGGACCCTAAGGTAGCAAAGCTCCTGCGTTGGCACGCGGATAGGGAGGAGAAGAAGCGGGAAGATGACGGAAATGATCCGGAGATAAATAAAAAAGACAAGATGTTGAGTCACCCTAAGGATGCGAGCCAGTGGCAAGCGTTGAACTTCGAATACCCAGAATTTGGGAAGGATCCAAGGAACATCGTGCTGGGCGCGAGCACTGATGGAGTCAATCCGTTTGGCAGTCAGAGAAGCACACATAGCACCTGGCCTGTGTTTGTGTGGATGTACAACCTTCCCCCTGGTTGTGCATGAAGAGGAAGTACATTCACATGAATATGCTAATTGAAGGGCCGAAACAACCAGGGAACGACATAAATCTGTATCTGGGGCTGCTGAAAGAGGAGCTAGACACGCTGTGGAAAACGCCAGCCAATACGTGGGACGCCGCAGAGAAAGAATATTTCCCTATGAGAGCCACACTGCTCACGACGGTGCATGACTATCTCGGTTACGGATATCTCGCAGGGCAGGTAGTCCACGGATTTTCTGGATGCGTAAGGTGCATGGATGACACAACGTATTGCCAGCTAGATAGAGATCCCGGGTCTTCGAAAACCGTGTTCATGGGACATCGAAGGTGGTTTCGCGACGATGACCCGTGGAGGAAATGCAAGGATCTGTTCGATGGTGAAACCAAACCCCGAAAATGCCCGCGTACGAGGAGCGACGAGGAAATAGACGAGCTGTTGAAAAATTGGAAAGATTGCCCACTACCGGGAAAGAAGCAAAAGGCGCCAGAGCCGGGAAAGAAGCGAAAGGCGCCAGAGCCGCTGCTGAAGGTATGGAAAACGAGATCTGTTTTCTGGAACTTGTCGTACTGGAAGATCCACCGTGTGCCTCACAGCCTTGATGCCATGCATATCACCAAGAACGTGTGCGAGAGTCTGCTTGGTACCCTGCTCAACATGCCAGAGAGGACCAAAGATGGGCCGAAAGCAAGGGCAGACTTGAAATCAATGGGCATCAGGCAGGAGCTTCACACTAATGATGATGATGATGATGATGAGGCGAAGCAGGACACAGAAACTCGTCGCAAAGGCAAAAAGGCCAAGAAGACCGGAAGTGACTACCCTGCCGCGTGCTTCACTCTAAGTCAGGAGGAGATCGAGCAGCTTTTCACCTGCCTCGTAGGAGTAAAACTTCCTTATGGTTATGCGGGGAAGATAAGCAGATACCTAGACCCAGCGAAGCAGAAGTTCAGCGGAAAGAAGTCTCACGACTGTCACGTGCTGATGACGCAGATACTTCCAGTTGCAATCCGTGGGATCATGGACGCGTACGTCCGTGAAACTCTATTTGGCATATGCAACTTTTTCGATGTCATCTCTCGGAAGTCAATTGGCGTGAGGCAACTCAGAAGGCTACAGGAAGAGATCGTGGTGATACTATGCGAGCTTGAGATGTACTTCCCGCCCGCATTCTTTGACGTTATGGTGCATCTGCTGGTCCATATCGTGGAGGATATCATCCAACTCGGGCTGACGTTCCTGCACAGCATGATGCCGTTCGAAAGGATGAATGGTGTCATCAAAGGATACGTTCGCAACATGTCACGTCCAGAGGGAAGTATAGCCAGGGGCTTTCTGACCGAAGAGTGCATCTCCTACTGCACGAATTATCTAGGCATCGAGAACCCCGTTGGTCTGCCCGTCAACAGGCACCTCGGCAGGCTCGCTGGATGGGGTCGCCGTGAGGGTCGCCGCGAAATGCATGTCGACTTCGAGGGTCGACTCGCCGACTTTGAAAGAGCAAACCTAGTCGCGCTACAACACATAGACGTGGTCGATCCTTGGGTGGTAGAGCACAAAACCTATATTGAGAAGACGTACAATGACCGAGGCCAACAGAGGATGGACGGAGATATACTCAAAGAGCACAACTCATGTTTCACGCGTTGGTTCAAGAAGAATCTTCTGTCGTACCCTTTACATGAGGATTCTTCCGCGGAAGAACAACTCATATTCGCCTTGTTACAGGGCGCCGAGCACAACCTGATGACCTATGAGGCGTACGATATCAACGGCTACACATTCTACACCGAGGACAAGGACATGAAGAGCTATGGTTATCAGAACTCCGGGGTAACGATGGAATCCTACACCGGTAACGACAAGGACAGATACTACGGAAGGATCGAGGAGATCTGGGAGCTGAGCTACGCTGGAGAGAAGGTCTCGATGTTCCGTGTCAGATGGGCCAAGAGTGTCCTAAAAGAAGACCGGTATTTCACCACCATGGTTATACCCGAAGCCAAATCCAAGACCGCGGGCGCAAACGTCACCGCGAAAAATGAGCCATTGGTACTGGCTTCCCAAGTGGACCAATGCTTCTTCATTACCGACCCGTCAAAGCCCAGTCGTGTTGTCATGAGGAGAGGCAAAAGGAAGATCATCGGAATGGATGGAGTAGCCAATGAGCAAGACTTCGACAAGTACGACGACCCGAAGATCGAACATGACGACGACGATGAAGTAGCAGCACACACCACAAGAAGAAGCAGGACCACCCTACCTAAAGGACGTCCATTCCACAGAAGAACTCCATTTGCGAAAAAGAAGGGCAAGAAGATTGTGAACAGAAAGCTAGCTAAGATCGATTGTATTTAAATCGTAGTCTTCATTTCTCGATTGTATTTCATGGGCACTTTTTGATATCATGAATATTTTTAAATTTCACGGGCACTTTTTGAATTCATGAGGACACTCGATCTCGATCCCCCTCCACCGCCACCGACGAGTAACAAATTTGAACATTTTTTTAAAAAAATTATTACTGTTTTTATAAAAAAATATTACTGTTATGATTTAAACAAGTTTGAACATATTTAAACACAAATAAATATCCAACAACATTTAAAATGCAAAAAAAATATTGTGGAGCCTAGGAATTGAACACAGGACCTCCTGGTGTGTGTGTTGCGTGCTGACCAATCGGGCTAGTGGGCGGGTTCTGATGTGGATAGGGTTATGTTGTAGATAGGGCTAGTGGGCTAGATTAAAACAAAATTCTAAAGGCGCACCGAGGGGAGGTGCGCCATTAGAATAGTCGTGCTTATGGCGCACCGAGGGGAGGTGCGCCATTAGAACCCTCCCCCCACTCCACCTACTGCCCTCGCCAGACACTTCATCCTTCCTATCCCACCACCGCGCCGCTCCCTCCCTCGTCCCTTCCTCCACCGCGCCGCCGCCGCTGCCCCGACCCACGGCGCCGCAGCCGCCCACGAGCC
Organism: Aegilops umbellulata; assembly: GCA_032464435.1. Lineage (NCBI taxonomy): Eukaryota > Viridiplantae > Streptophyta > Magnoliopsida > Poales > Poaceae > Aegilops > Aegilops umbellulata. The sequence goes on along the minus strand of CP136060.1, from coordinate 513,931,000 downwards.
CCCGCCGCCTCCCTCTCCCCTTCCTCCCCCTCGAGCGCCGCCTCCCCCTACATGCGCCGCCTCCCGACCCACGAGGCCGATGCCGCGCCTCCTCATCGCGCACGGGGCGCTCTTCCTCGCACTATCCTCACCAACCACGACGCCGGCCACCTGCTCCTCACCAACCACGACGCCGGCCACCTGCTCCGTCATCTCCGGCAGAGGTTACTCCACCTAGCTGCAGCACCCGTGCGCTTGGCGGCTAGGGTTTGCCTCCAGCCCCTCCCCTCCCCCATCAACGAGAGGAGCATCCGGTGCCCCCGCCCTCGAGTTCGTCGACGACGTCGTCCTCCAGCCGCTGTCGCCGCAGCCGCCGTCCTCCCACCCAGGTACCTCTCCTCCTTCCTCCTTCCTCCCTCTCATGTGTTCCTAGGTTCCTAGGTTCCTAGGTTCAGATTTGTGCACTGTAGATGATGTTCCACTGTGAACTTACTGATGATGACAGATTTGTGAACTTACTGATGATGACAGGAGATTTGTGCACAAACTACAGTGCACAAATCTCCATGATGGATTAGGTAATGTTCCACTGTGTAGTAAGTTCCATAGATTGGATAATGCTAACACCAGTTTTAATATTACTGTAGCAGAGGTGATTGGGGGTTGTTGGGATAATGTCAAAATTAGGAGGAGGTTGGGTGATTTGGCTGAGCAGCAGTTGCAACATCTCTGTACGTGGTTCAAAGTGAGGAGAGAGATAAGTGCGTGTGGACTTTAACTACATGTGGTGAATTTACCATTAGATCAATGTACCTAATTGATGGTTTGATACATGATACATTTCATGCACAGTGTGCTAGAGCTGCATTTAACTTGCTAAAATCATCCCCTTGTTCTTACTGGTTATATAAATTCATTGATTGTCCTATGTTTTCTGTCAGGGTATTGTTCAGGAAGCTTGCTTGAGTTTGTGTCCTTTAATTTGTAAATTTGCAGTTCTAGCCACATTTAGGATAAGTTGTTGTATATACTGTCACAAAGTTCAGCAAGAACAGGGCACCAACAGTGCTACTCTAGTATCTAGTTGTGGAGGGACAAATGGATAGGGACAACAAACTATTAGTCTTAGGATTAACACTCCTCATATGAGATGAGAGGATTTTTTTAAATTGCTTCTTGCAGTTTTGAAAATTCAGTTTATTCGGTTACTAAAAATTCAGTTAATTCAGTTAGGCACACAAATTTCAGAACTTTTATTTGTTGTAACATATTGATGTGCTTTGTAAAACTTGTTCATGTACTGAACTACTAATGCCTTGTGATGCTCTGAATTACTTGTGATGCCTCTGAATTACTTGTGATCACATTGAGAAAGAGATGCAAAGATGATGATCAAAGATGGGCTGCTGTAGAATTGTTCTTCATCTTTATAGTGTTGTTGTATAGAAATATGCTGAATTTTCTGCTCTGATTGTTGCTCAAAGAAATTTAGCAAAAAAGTGCGGTCCTGGGAGACGCCGCTGCTGCTTGAGGGCCCTTGAGAGGCCCTTCGTGTCGTGATGATTTTGCAGGTACCCCGAGAGGCCCTTGAGTTTGCCGGAATGTCGATTAACTTCCGTTCCGGCAAATTCGGGTACTCAATATGTCCTATTTTCAGCAAAGGTCATGCTGAAATTTTCCGTGAATTTTAGCATGACTTTGCTAAAAATCGGACATATGAGGTACTTGCTACTAATGCATGGGCCGGGGTATCTTAGCATTTAATTAAGTAGGATCAACTGTCCCATTATTCTTGCTGCATTAAACCATAGGTGGCAATAGAGCCAAGTGATTAGGCCCAACTTAGAAATTCTCCTCAGCATCAATAAACCCTAGATGATAAAGCCAACATAGGTGGCAATAGAGCCAACTAATTAGTGCCAAGTGATTAGGCCCAACCTAGGGTGCCTCGGCATCAATAAACCCTAAATGATGAAAACTTAGCATTTAGGGTGCCTCGGCGTCGACAAACCCTAAATGATGAAACCTTGGCTTTTAGGGTGCCTCGGTGTCGATGAGAACCTAAATGATGTACGCTTAGGCTTTTAGGATGCCTCGGTGTCGACAAACCCTAAATGATGAGACCATGATCTTGTTCCTTGACAATAACCAACTTTTTGACCAAACTTTTTTCCTATTTAGAGCGAAACATGGCCCACAACGATGAGGCCGGCGGTTCGGGCGGCAAGCAATTCTGGGAGCTGTCCCATGAGTTGGAGGAACAACCTCACCACTATGAGGACGCCGCGGAAGACACCGATCCTGACTACACAACCCCTAGAGGCGTCGGGGATGACACCACTGATGATGGTGCCGCCGAGGATGCCACCACTGATGGTGCCGCCGAGGATGCCACCACTGATGATGGCGGCGCACGCACAGATGGCAGCCAACCGAAGAAGCAACGGAAGGACCGGCGTCCGAACGCGCTCCACACCGCCAGGGAGGAATTTACTGAAGTGAACTCCAACGGGCAACCGACGGCGCCCAAACAAGTACTTAAGGGGTACTCGGTTCAGCTCGGGTGCATTCTCCGGAGCACCGCCTCGATCAACACCGAGAACCTAAGGCATAAGGACCGAGGGAATTTGTCCAGCCTCCTCTTCACGAAACTGCACGAATGATACAAGTTCCCCGCTGAGTTTGCAAACACACGCCTCGCAGGGAATAAAGTGAACAGTGCCGCCCTCATGAAGATGAGCACGGCCCTGTCTACTTGGAGAAGCATGGTGAAGGCAATGATTGATAAAGGTGATAGTTATGACAAGATCAAGGCGAAATATCCTTTGATGAGCGAAGATGACTACAAGGAGTTCAAGATCAAGTGCCAGAGCACCGCAACCTCCGAATCAAGTCAGTGGGGGAAAGAAATGCGGCAGTTGAACTTAGGGGTCCACCAACTCGGTCCCGACGGTTACAGAGTGGCGGAGCCTGTATGAGACAAGGAGGACGCGGAGCGTGACGAGCAAGGCCTACCGCACCGCTTCGAGAAATATAGTGACAAGCAGACCAGGAACTATCTCCGGGCCCGGTACAAGGAGGACCCGGTAACAAAGGAGCTTACCACAGATCCGAAGACCAAGGAGCTTGAGCTTGTTCTGGTAAGGAATACACCCCCGCGTAATTAGCTCCATATGGTTGCACTCTAATTAATCCCCAATATTTCTAAATAGTTCACGTTCCTTCCGCAGGACAAAGAAAGCAGTAGCGCGGGGTTGTCTCACAGCTCCCCTTTCGACACCCCTTTGAATAGGGCGCTGAACGTAATGAAAAATAGGGATAAGCTCGATAAGCCGACGTCAGCTGGTCGTGTGGCCGGCAAAGGCTTGTCCACAAAATGGTCGTCATACTATACCGCTGGTGAGCGAAAGGAGAAAAAGACCAGCTCAGAAAGCCAGTCGCGCGAGGTTGAAGCACTCAAGGCACAAGTGGCGCGGATTCCGGAGCTTGTCCAAGAGCAAGTGCAACAACAACTTGGAACGACGCTCAACGCCATGGTGCCTACATTGATTCATGGGCTGACGACGTGGATTGCGGGCGGCCAACAGGGGCCTCCCTCGGTTCCTAGCTTCACGGCCAGCAACTCGCACAGCACGCAGGCGGTGCCATTGGTGTCTCCGGCGGCACCATTGGTGTCTCCGGCGGAGGCGGTATTCGTGTCTCCGGCGCCGGCACGGGCATTGGATCTTAATGCACCCGGGTGTACACCGGCCGGCACCTCGCCAGCAAGCTGCCCCTCCGTCAGTTGCACGCCCGCCGTTGGCGGTGCCTCGACATTAGCCGAGCTCGACGGCATCACAGTAACTAAGCCTCTCGGCCGATGACTTCATATCCTTGCCTTTGACTGGGCATCCGTGACGCCCTACATGTTTTCGCAGGGCGCCGCCGACGTTCCTTGCACTCTCCTGCACTTCGTGGGCGCCGAGTTGGTCGATGTCGCCAAGGGCAGAATCGTTCAACCGGGCAACCCCGTGTTCCACGGTAATCCGATGCCATCCACAATGTATAGGGTTGAAGTGGTTCGGGTGCTGCCAGGCTGCGACGAGCTGTTACCTCCGACTAGACCCACTGGGGCCGACGAAGAAGATGAGATGACCCTCAGCGCCTGCGTAAACTGGCCCCTGCTTTGGCCGAAGAGCCAGATTCGTTTGGGGGCGGGGGACACAACCCCACAGACAAGACCGCCAGTCGTGCCGACGCCAAGCCGTGGCAAGAACGCCGCAACGCTACCGGACCTGCCGGACATCCCTATGGCACAGGATCCGGATAGCCCTATGGCATAGGATCCGGACGACGATGACAATGACGACGGTACATTTACCAAAGTTGGTAAGTACTTTGCCGAACATGGGTACGCTGACGAGTTCTGCGGGCCTCTTTCTCAAGAACCCAACCAAGACGACCGCGATCTAGCTGGTACGGCAGAGAAATCCAATTGCAACAGGCGTCGTCTGGCGTTCAGTTCTCAGGACACGCCTCCAGCTCCCGCCTTCACCGAGCCTCAGATAGCTGAGGTGCGAAATATTATCAGCCCCAACACGCTCAAGAAGGCGGTCTGTGAGCAGAACTCGGTCCCATTACAGGAGATCAAGAAGAAGGGACGGAAACGAAAGACTAACACGTGCGCCGGTGCGAGCCAGCCGGCACCGAGTTCGATCCGTGATCAGGACGGGCCACCTTCACCTAAGGATATCTCGAGGAGGGTGCATGTGGCGGGTAGGGCGGTGCTACCACCAAATATGCTCAATGCTGCAACCGGTGCTATGCGGAGTCTGCACGACATAGTTCTTTCTTTGGAGAAGCGGCGTCTCAGAGAGAAGGATGTGGCATACCTGGTTTTCGTGGCCAAGGTGCCAGAGGGCAAGGGCTTTGTGGATGGTGACATCGGGGGTACGATCATCCTGCGGTTTGATGACATCTTTGCTATGTTTAACCTTCATCCGCTGCACTACACCTTCGTTCGGCTTTTTTCGCTGAGTATGCAGATGCGGATCATTAGAGACAAGACCCCGGACATCGTGATAGTCGACCCCTTCTACATGCGTGCCAAGCACTTGAGCAGCGCTGGGGACTGCCAAGTTGCGAGTTCACACCTCGAAGGCGTCATTCTGGCAAACGCAGATAAGGATAACTTCCTTGTGCCTTACTTTCCCGAGTAAGTCATCCCTTAACCGCCTCGTAACATATGATTTCTTAGATTTTGATCGTTCTTTTTTTTCTAACATTCTGTGTTTTGTGCAGTGACACACATTGCACACTCATCCTCTTAAGCCCGAAATATTCCATGGCCACGTATTTAGATCCGAACCGTAACTCCAAGATAGACTACACAAATGTCAAGAAAGTTCTTGATGATGTTCTCCCCGGCTACGCCAAATCTGGAGGCACCTTCACCAGGGCAGTTCGTAAGTACGGCAAGCACATGTTCTCACACAATACGAAGTTCTGCTGCGTCAAGCAGCCGCCTGGCGGTCAGAAGGATGCCTACTACGCCCTCCATCACATGCGGGCGATCGTAAGGGACCATCATCACCTTCTGCTACCAGATAATCTCAAAGATTGGGCCGCGAGCTTGTCGGCAATCCAGGACGCGGATCTCAGACAAGAATTCTTTCGCATCCAATCGGAGTTTGCGGACATCATCCATCAAGATGTCCTTCATACCTCGGGGCCGTTCTTCCTCAGATATCAACCGTCCAACAGTGAGATAGACGGAACGCTACAAATGCAGGGTGACAACGCCCGCGACTTCATGACCATCATGACAGACGGCGGCTTCACCCACGCTCCCGTCCAATGAGTCGAGTCGAAAGTAGTGATGTGTAGTTCTGAAACATTGATTGGCTCATGTTGTAATTAAACTTTAATGAATTCGTATGTCTCTTTGGTTTGGACAGTTGTTCAACTTACATGTAATCGATGATATTTATTAGTAGGACCATGAATCGTGCTATTAATGTCTTGCTTTTCTCTTCCGATCCTTTTGTTGCATACTTACATATTGCTTATGTATTGTCTGTTGTTTGGCTTGTGCATAGAGATGCCGTCGTATGTCGTGTACAAGGGTAAGGTTCTCGGAGTCTACGACGACTGGGAGGAGTGTCGGAGACAGGTTCACCGTTTTAGCGGTAACAGTTACAAAGGGTACACCACTAGGGCGGAGGCCGAATCTAGATACGCCCGCTATCTAGCGGGAGAGAGGAGGGAGCGTTGGAGGAACCGGATGAAGACCAGTTTGATCACGATGAGGCTCATCATGATGACCGCAGCTCTCTTCTATGTGATGGTAGTTTACATGATCGATATCGACTTGTAATGTGAAGACAAACTCGATACTCGCGGTCTTGAGACTTGTAATGTTTTATCTTTGTTTGGTCTTTTGAATTCGGAGACTAATATGATGAATTGTATTCGGAGACTAATCTTCTATTGTATTCGATGAATCTGCTGTTGCTGTGTGCTGCTGTCCAATAATATATTTTGTAACCTGTGCAAAAACCAGAAAAGTAAAAAAAAAACAAATATTCATACTAATGGCGCATCACCACAAGGTGCGCCATTAGTATGCCAAAGGATACTAATGGCGCATCAGGACAGAGTGCGCCATTAGTATGACAAAGCAGATGGTTACATATGGCCCCCCGGGAGGCATACTAATGGCGCACTTCCTGGTGCGCCATTAGACTACCAGATACTAATGGCGCACCAGTGGTGCGCCATTAGTAAAAAATTCTAGTGGCGTGATACTAATGGCTCACCGATAGTACACCATTAGTAGGCAAAACCGGTGCGTCATTAGTAGGTCTTTTCCTAGTAGTGGCTTCCCCTCCCTGGTCGGACTCCTCTTCCCTTAGAAATTTCAAACATGAACACCAACCCTGTCTACAGTACGGTGCGATGGAGGCATGGAGCGGAGCCGATATCCGCTGAGGGTGCTCCAACAAGAACGCCAGTCCGGCTGCCTCGGGCAGCCTTCTCCAGGTTCACTTGCACCTATGCAGGCAACACCTTATCCAATCTTCGTTTCCCTCCGTTGGTTGTGCCCTCCCTACATCTCACTACTACCCCTGACCTCCATTGAAGGAAGTCAGGTCGGTACGTCGCCAAGATCCAGGACGCAGCGGGGAAGATTCTCCCGACGAAGTCATTCAATTTCCTTGCCTATCATCACACAAGGTCAGATGCTTTTGTGCATGCTGATTCTACAGCCCTTTACTGGAACCCCAAGAACAACCAACTACTCAACAATTGAATCTTTCTGCTGGTTATAGTCGTTGAATTCTAGGACCAAGCAACGGTCAGTCCTCCGGCATGTTTCCAACATGGATATCCTAAATCTCACTATTACATCTTATGCATTCATTATCCCAAATTCACATATGTGTAGTACTCCCTCCATTCCCTTATACAAGGCCACAAACTCAGATTACAGGTACCAAGATAAAATTTAATGACTACTTTGCGAGTCAATTTTTCTTTTCGTTAACCGGGATCATTAATACGCCACAAGCATGCAACGAATGAATGGAAGGAAATAGCCGAGTGTCATTATGACTACATGCATGTATGTATTAAAAAGTTGCTAGCACGAGGAAACATCATTAAATTTTGCCTCGGTTACTGTTGGTGGCCTTGTATTGATGCAAAATATATTTTTGATAGTGGCCTTGTATAAGGAAATGGAGGGAGTATCACCTTTATCAGATTTGATCTGAATTAGCAAAATGAAAGAAAGCAGCAGGTTTCCCAAATTCACATGTGTAGTATAACATTTATATTTTGTTTATGCGTACAATTATGAATTAGTTTTGTTGCTGTTGTAGATTCATCTTTGTATTTGCCCAGATTGCATCTTTGATCCGAATTAGCAAAAGAAAAAAGTTGCAGGTAGAAAAAGGAAAACAAATACTAGCAGGTAAGGCGATCCCAATTCACATGTGTAGTATCACATTTATATTATTATTTTATGCATACAATTATGAATTAGTTTTGTCGCTGTTGTACGTTCATCCACTAGTAGAAAACGGGCCTATTGTCCCGGTTCATAAGGGCTTTTGGTCCTGGTTCCTGAACCGGGATTAAAGGGTCGTTACTAATGCCCTGACCCTTTAGTTCCGGTTCAAACAAGAACCGGGACAGATGGGCCTCCACGTGGCCTGCGCGCTGAGCCCAGGCAGGAGGGCCTTTGGTCCCGGTTGGTGGCACCAACCGGGACCAATAGGCATCCACACGTCAGCATTTCTGTGGCTGGGGGTTTTGTTTTTTTGAAAGGGGCTTGTTTAGGGGTTTTGGGGGTTAATTTAGTTTGTTATTAGCTAGCTAATAGAGAGAAGTATCCTCTCTTATATCTCCGTGCTTGGTTTATACCAACGCTATGCTATGCCTAAACATGACTTAGATTGAAGTGAAGGCAACATATGTGGTGCATGTCGAATGTAATAGTAATTAATCCTAACTTGATCAAGTTTTGGATTAGTACTACTTTCGACATGCACCACATGCATGTTGCCTTCACTTGAATCCAATCCATGTTCATTTCACCCACTGATATATAATAACTCTTCATGCTCACATCATGCATCATCATAATAATAAGTCCTACTAATCATCATGATAGAACTTCTACTTGTTATTAATAACAAGTCATACGATCAATATCCTCATAGTCATCGAACCAACCCTACTTAATTGTTCTTAGCACATGATCATCAGTATTAGGTAGGACCTAAATACCCTCTTTAAGGTAAAATAGCATAAAACAGTATAAACCCTGACTCTCCATTATGGAGAATGGATATCATCCTGTCTCCAATTCTTGCGCCGCGCTTCCTTTTGCGTCCAAGAACCTCTTTACGAGTGTCCATACATTTTTCCATTCTCTGATTTGCATGTCTCCACTTCTTTTAGAAATCCGGTATGGACAGTTGAGATTCGTAGGATGACCTGGATATATATGTTCAAAATATCAAGGCGACCATGCTCATACATGAGATGAGGCACACAACCCTCTGGGAATATCTGTCAAAAAACATAGTAATAACTTCATAGTTAGCAATGAAGTACTAGTTTTATATAAAAGTATGCAAAAGATGCACGTATGTCGTAATAGTAAAAAATCTTACCAGGGTATCTCCATAGTAGTTACCGTAGTTCAACACGTGCACGAGTGGCACGTATTGACCATGATGTTGAGGAGTTCAGTTGTAGATATTGTAATTCTCAAGATCATTACAAAATCCAACCAGATGATTTTTCTCCTTGTAAGTTAACTCAGAGCCATCGGTGTAGTAAGTTCTATCTACCATCTTCTGCACATTCTTTGATACTTCAAAATAAGCTGGCAATGGAAATAAGCTGTCAACTATTTTCAAATGAAAAATATAAATTAGTAAATATTTAACTATGTTTGAGAAACTCACATAGCGGTAGAACTGGAGGCGTATCAAAAAGGACCCAAATGTCCATATTTTCTTGCTCGATTTCAGGATCACCAAGATCCATGGTGACAAGCATACCCTCATCAAAACCATACAATTGGCAAAATGCTTGCCGATTTTTGCAACCAAAATGGGTTACGCTCTCAGCATTATACAGCTTTACTTCAAAATCCACATCATGATGGGTCCTTAGGTGAATTTTCTTTGTTTTAAAATTTTCATGGTCTTCAAAATCCATCCTCTCCAAGACATAGCGTCTTGCATGACATGGGATAAACTATACTCGAATTGTAAAAGATGAAAATTACATGTTGAAATAGTTGAAGTCATGCTTAATTATGAAAAAAAACACTTGTCGTCGTTGCATACCGTTTCAACTTCGAAGGTCTCCTCGAGCTTAATGCTGAAGCGTCGATCATCGTCCAGGTGAGGCCTGTCGCACAGACCTCGATCGTCGGGGCACTAGTCGCACTCCCCCGGGAGACTTCCGTCGTCCGATGATGACATTTCCTACGTTCATAATTCAAAGATTAAACATCTACAATTATATATATATAAACTACAAAAACTAAATTAGATCATTATTATTCAACTAATCATATGCATATGCCTTGCATAGTGCTCTCCAATTTGAGCATTCAATAAGAAAAATCAAATCGCAAAATAATGTAGTATTCAAATTAAGATGCATTCAATTATAAGAAAAACTACATTATCTCCATGTGTCCGTACATCGTCGAATATTATCACTAATACACGTCGAATATTATCATACATATCGCCAGTACATCTAGAACCATAGCGCCCGACGGGTATCGGCGCAAGTGCTGGACACCCAAAGGGAAGGAACCATCACAGGATCATAGCTCCAGTGATATCCCTGAAGAACCTGCCAGGTATTCTCGAACCTGCCCTCCAACGCAACCATGTAGCGACGGACGTGCTGGTCCTCTTCGCTGACACGGTGACGTACCACCTCCGCGGTGTCCGGAAGCCTCGGCACCATCACTGGCCCACGCAACCGCCACCAAACAAGGATCGGGTCAACGACGGGCTAGCTCCTCACCAAGCTACGCCCCCCGGAAGGTAGCGCCTCCCAGTACCACCCCGGCGGAGCCCAGTCCCGGACATGGCCCATCTGGTCAAGCAGGTGTCGTCCTCCGTCGACTCGACGACGAGGATGCGGGATAGGCATCGTCCATGTCGATGCGGGAATAATTGCTTTAACTAAAAAAATAAACTAGTTCTATTAATTTTCTTGCTAAAAATAAACTACTTCTATAGTAAAATAAACCAGTTTTATTAAATCAACTAGTTCAACTACTAAGCACTTACTATAAATAGAATAAAGTAGTACTTACTAAAAATAAACAAGTTTACCTAGTTCTATTATTTTTCTAACTAATTCCATTAAACACTTTCTAAGTAGTATTCACTGAAAGTTATCGGGGAGGGGGGTATATCGACAACGACATACCCGATAACAAAAATAAGAAGAGGAAGAAGAAGAAGAAAAAAAAGAAAAAAAGAGGAGAAGAAGAAGGAATAGAGGAGGAGATCGAAGAAAAAAAAAGAAAAAAGAGGAGAAGAAGAAGGAATAGAGGAGAAGAAGAAGGAATTCTTCTCCTCCTTTTTTTGTTCTTTGTCATCTTCTTATTTTTGTTCTCCTCTTCTTCCTCTCCTCTTCTTCTTATTCTTCTTCTTCGTCTCCTTCTTCCTCTTCTTATTTTCCATTTTTCTCTCCTTCTTTTTCTTCTAAATATGAACATATACATAAATGACTTTGATCATACACAATTTTCAGATTCCTACACAATATGAACATATACACTATTTGACAAAGAAAATTCTATGAACAAAAAAATCATAAAAATTCTATGAACAAAATTACAACAGAAAAAAATCATAAAATAAATTACTTGTATATATAGTAAAATAAAGTAGTACTAACTAATATAAGCACTTAATTACTATAAATGAAATAAAGTAGTACTAACTAAAAATAAATTACTTGTATATATAGTAAAATAAAGTAGTACTTATTAAATCAACTAATTCAACTACTAATTAAACTAGTTTAAAGCACTAACCTAGAATGTACTATCCTAAAATGCACTAACAGTAGAACTAATAACCTCAAATGCATTAAATCAACTAACCTTAAATGTAACTTTTGCAACACAATTTTTTTTTCTGAATATGCATATATATATATATATGAACATACATATACATAAATTGACAAAAAAAATTCTATGAACAAAAAAAAATCATACATCAATTCATACATATCAATGGATCATACATACATCTGCATACATACATATACATACAACATCCGTATATACATACATCAATGAATTACAAAAAAAATATGAAAAAAACAGAGAGCAGGCCGGCCAGGGCGGCGGCGGCGGCGCGCGGCAAAGCAGAGCAGGCCAGGGCGGTGGCGGCGGCGCGCGGCAAGCAGAGAAGGCAGGGGCGGCGGCGTGGGGGAAGGGAGGGGCCGGGGCTCACTGGGCGGCGACGACGAGGCGCGACAGAGGGCGGCGACGGCGAGGTCGGGGCAGAGGGCAGGGGTGCGGGACGGCGCGGGGTGGCGACGGCGTCGAGGCGGCGCGGGACGGCGTCAGAGGGGCGCGGGACGGCGCGCGGCGACGACGACGACGGCGAGGCACAGAGGGGCAGCCTGGCGCACTACAAGAAATATGTCAACTTGTGACCACCACTATTGGTCACTGAAAGGTCACTGTCGGTGTCAAAACCGGCGGATCTCGGGTAGGGGGTCCCGAACTGTGCGTCAAGGCCGGATGGTAACAGGAGACAAGGGACACGATGTTTACCCAGGTTCGGGCCCTCTCGATGGAGGTAAAACCCTACTCCTGCTTGATTAATATTGATGATATGGGTAGTACAAGAGTAGATCTACCACGAGATCAAGGAGGCTAAACCCTAGAAGCTAGCCTATGGTATGATTGTGTATGATGATGATTCTGTCCTACGGACTACAACCCTCCGGTTTATATAGACACCGGATATGGTTAGGGTTACACAGAGTCGGTTACAATGGTAGGAGATCTTGAGTATCCGCATCGCCTAGCTTGCCTTCCACGCCAAGGAAAGTCCCATTCGGACATGGGACGAAGTCTTCAATCTTGTATCTTCATAGTCCAGGAGTCCGGCGAAGGTATAGTCCGGCTACCCGAACACCCCCTAATCCAGGACTCCCTCAGTAGCCCCTGAACCAGGCTTCAATGACGACGAGTCCGGCTCGCAGATTGTCTTCGGCATTGCAAGGCGGGTTCCTCCTCCAAGTCCTTCATAGAAGATTGTTAACACCAAAAATAGTGTCCGACTCTGCAAAATAAGTTTCCACATATTGCCATAGAGAGAATAATATTAACACAAATCAAATCTGCTGACGTATTCCGCAGTGCGTCATCACACTGCGGCCAAGCTCTTTATACAAATCGTTTTTACTTTTCCACCTCAGCGCGTTTAGCGAGGCGGTTTCCTTGGCACGTCTTGTCAAAGTAGAGATCGTGTGCCCCTTTTAACGGGATCCTCATCAATACAGACGTGGGTAACCCAATCGTGCCGGTTAGCACGTTCCCTCGATTAAAGGCGAGTCCAAAATGGTTACGGGGAGGGCTCTTGGTATTCAGCCTCTTATAAAGAGACTAAGGCCTCGCTCCTTTTCTTAATCTCAAACGAAGTCGACTGTCGCCTCGAGTTCCAACACCCCAAGCTCCAGATTCCAGGCGCTTCGGACCTTCGACAATGTCCGGTTCTGGCCTTCAAGGTTGATGGACACCTTCCTCCATCACGGAGGAGGACGTATTAAGGTTGAGGGAGGCTAAGTTCCTGACCGGCGAGATTTCACATAGGTTGCCTGTTCAAGGATAGGTTATTCCCAGTCCCCAGCCCGGCGATAGCGTGGTGTTCACGTCTCACTTCCTCCGAGGGTTAGGCTTCCCCATGGATCCCTTTGTGAGGGGACTGTTGTTTTACTACGGGCTGGATTTTCATGATTTAGCTCCGGATTCCATCCTCCATATCTCCTCATTTATCGTCGTGTGTGAAGCGTTCCTCCATGTTAGCCCTCACTTCGGATTATGGCTGAAGACCTTCAAAGTGGAGCCGAAGATGATCGAGGGGTGACATGCAGAGTGAGGAGGCGCTGTCATAAGAAAAAATGTCGATGCTCCATGGCCCGAGGGCTCTTTTCAAGAGGAGCTTGGCTTGTGGCAACGAGAGTGGTTTTATATCACCGCTCCCCGGGGCACCATATGGGTGGCGCCTCCTGCCTTTCGCTCGGGTCCCCCACCACTGCTAGCGTCGTGGATCAACATAGGGTTAGATTGGGGCTTGCCCAAAGACGTACCCTTGCTGCAGGGCCGCGTTAAGGATCTCTTGGAAGGAGACCTCAACCTGGTCAAGGTGACACAGGTCATGCTGATTCGCCGGACACTGCCCGGCAAATGTCACCCCCTTCGCCTATGGGAGTTCAATCCAGAGGGACCACGAGCTCTCCTGGTTTTTATGAGCGCGACTCCCGCGGAGATGTATAAACTGTTCTTCGGATCAGAAGAAGTGTGTCCGGATTTGACCGAGGACGCAGGCCTAAGCCGCAATCGCCCGGATACTCAAGTAAGTAACCTTGTGCCCGGACCTTCTATCCGCATAATTATCTTGCCCTTAAAAGAGCTCCCCTTTTAAACAGGAGTGGATAGCGAAGGCGAAGCTGATCAGGTGTCCGGCTCCCCTTCCCGAAACCAGGCCGGATCCCGTGCTAGTCAAGATGCTGGAGGTAGAGCCTTTGGAGGGAAGCAAGGGGAAGGACAAGGAAACTACGGCCTCCTCAAAGGAGGCTGCTCCGAAGGGAGGAATCGACGATTCCTCTCCTAGGAGAAAGAAGAGAGCCGCCTCTGACGATCCGAAGACTGTGGTCTCGAGGCGGGGGAAAAGATCCTCGTTAGAGGGTCCAGCGCTGGGGAGTTCCTCGGCCGGACTACGTACTCAGGGAGATCAGCCCTCTAGCGAGCCGTAAGTAGAGAAAGATTTTCCGTTTGAGGGATGAAAGAAATCCATGATTTATATCTGAGAAATTTAACTGAATTTTTACCTTGTAGTTCGTACCTCAGCCCTTCTCAGCAGAGCTCGTCTTCGGGGGATCTTCTTCCGGAGATGATGGAGAGCGGGACGCCTCCTTCTGCTGGGCCGCCTGACGAGGTGGGCGACCCTGAGGTGTCGTCACGGAGGGTTTATCCGAGTCCGGCAGGGGCGGAAGATAGCGATGGGCCCCCCCGAAGTTCTCCGCGTCCGGCCTTCGAAAGAGGTCATAGGACGAGTCCGGCACCTTCTGGTGTTCGGCCGGAGGAGCTAAAGGTTCTGCTAGGGCAAGCTTCTATTTCAGAGGAGCACCGTGCATTAATAGGCACGGTAATTGAAAAGATTTCGTCCGCAGAGAGCGGATTGCGTGTGGCCGTCGAAAGTTTATTGACGGGTTTTGAGGTACATTAGATAATGTGTACTTTTGTCAGTTGCGCGTAAATAAGATGCGCCCTATGTAGATAGTAGCCCCTGAGACTCTGCATGTCGTCAAGAAATGACGGCACGCGGAGGATCATAATCCCAGGTCTAAAATGTCGCCTTTTAATGTAGGCTGCAGGGTGTCCGGAATCAAGCCGAACTACTGGTTTTGCTGAACTAAAGCGGCAACTGGACGTGGTAGATGCCGACATCGCGCTTGTCAACAAGCGGTTGGATGAGGCTCAAGGTATGTGATTCCTCGGGCAGCATTAGGTAAGAAGAGTTTTATGCCAGCGTCTTACGATATGTGTGCTTGACGCAGATGGTGCAGCCGCCGTGGAGAGTCTTAGGGTAGAACTTGCCCGAGCTAAAGATGAAGCCAGGAGAAGTGATGCGGCTGCCAAGAAGGCCCTTGAAGAGCTGAGAGCCGAACAGGCTGCTCATTGCCGAAGCAAGGAAGAGATGGCCACTATGGTCGAAAAGTTAAAGAGCACTGCAGACCGTTGCAGACTTCTTGAGAAAGAAGACCGGGTGAGACAGGCGGTCCTAGAAAAGGCCGTTGCTGATGCCAAGGACGCGCGCTCTGCAATGAGAGCTGCGAAGGAGGAGCTGCGTCAGGCCGAACAGATTGCTGCTGGAAAGCCCTTCATGCTGCGGAGAAAATTTTGCGATCCGAAGTTTGCTTCGTTGGACCGGATGTGGAGTGTGGAGGACACCTATCTGGATTTGGCAGCGAGTGCTGCTGATGCGACCGAACACTTCCGAGATCTGGAAGATCGTGAAGTGGAAAAACTGTTCTGGTCGCAATTTCACAATCCGGAGCGTCCACTAGCAGTGGATGATCGTTTGGCTCAATGGGCCGAACTTAATAGGTTGTCTGGACTCGCCATGAAGTATGTCATGGGTCATCTGTGGCCGGGGAGGTCGGAGACGAAGAGTTATTTTAGCTTGGTGCAGCAATTCCTTGACGCAGTGCCGCGCATTAATGCAATGAAGAGGTCGGCGTGTATAGAGGGTGCAAGGATGGCTCTTGCCCGTGTCAAGACATACTGGGCAGAGATGGAGAACACCATTATTGCGTCCCGAGATTAGAAGAAAAGCCGAGTATACTCCGAGCACTATTTTCAGGAATTCCTTGAAGGCGCGCGTGTAATAGAGTCGCAGTGCTCGAAGGATGCTATGTTATTATAGCATATGTAATGATGAAGTAATATTTTTATAAACTGTAGTGGCCTTTTTATACTTGTGCCTTCAAGTATTGTGAACACCTCATGTGCGGCCGTTTAAAATATATGTATAAAACCTGAAAGATTGCAGTCGTTGGCTTCAACCCCCACGCACATAGTACGGGGGTGCTCGCAGAAGACGCATTTTCACACTTAACCCAACGTCTTGGTCCTACAAAGGAGGTGATAGCGCTGCGGGCCAGGCAACCGGACTATAATGCTTTAACACTTTCACTTAGCCATAGGAGCTTGACAGTGGGACTATTTAGGTAGCCCATTGGTGGCGACTGCGCTCGCCCGAGTTCAGGGCGCGTGTGTGCCTGACCGGGAAGCGGCCCTTCGTTAACGCGGAGGAATCCGATAGATTCCAATAGGTCATTGAGTGGCTGACCAGTCTCACGCTACATCATGACAGTCAGTTTTCGGCTTTCTCTACTGAGGTGCTCGCCCGGCCGAACCGGGGCACAATCGTAGTAGTTCTTCCTCGTGCTACCTTAGCCGATAAAGCGGAACGTAAGGTAGCCGAACTCAGGAGCCGGGCAACCCAACATTTGACCAAAGACATGATTCAGAGCTGATGCATATAATGCCAAAACTCGCGACGCCGAACACTCCCTAAGGTGTTCGCTCTTTATGAGTGCGGGCTAAACAACACTCTTTGCTAAAAAAGCCCCTAGTGTCCAGGTACGTGCAAAAAATTCTGACATGGCCACATGCCAAGACGCCAGCCTCCTCCTTGGTTATATCGGAAAGAACCAGTGGATGTATTGCAACAAAAGACAGTAAAAAAGGTTTACGCAGGGTCTTAATCTGAAAAGAATCCTTTAGGACGGGTCCCTACTGCACGTCTGCGCCTGTGTCTCCGTTGTGCCGTATCCTGGATGGGCGTCGCACGACGTTCATCTGTAAAAGAAAGGAACTAAACTGAAAACAGGTCGTGCCGAACAAAAGGTTTTCAAATAAATGAAGTATAAAGTAAAATGTAAAATTGAGCTTTATTGTCTCTGCATATAGCCGGCTGGTGAGGCCATTTTATTGTGCGGCTGTCTAAGCGGCCGCACAGTCCTCCTCTTGGGGGAGGCGCACTCTAGTGCGTCCCCTTCAAAGAGATGATGCCTCGTGGACCAGGCATCTTAAACGTGAGAGATGCATAGTGCGGTATTGCATTAAAGCGAGCGAAAGCTTCGCGTCCCAGTAGTGCTTGATAGCGACTTGAAAACGGGACGACATGGAAGGTCAGCTTTTCGCGACGGAAGTTATCGGCAGAGCCGAATATAACTTCTAGACGCAGAAAACCCATACAATGGGTGTCCGGACCAGGTGCTACCCCTTGAAAGGAGGTTTTGCTGCGGCGGATTCTTGCTGGGTTTATCCTCATGTGATGGATTGTATCCTGATATATCAGGTTTAGTCCACTGCCGCCGTCCATAAGGACATTTGTAAACTGGAATCCGCCAATTATTGGGTCGAGTATCAGGGCAGTCCAGCCTGCGTTTTTGATATTTCTAGAATAGTCTAGCTGATCGAAAGTGATTGGTTTTAATAACCAGTGGCGGGACCCCTTGGGGATAGGTCGTATTGTGCGTACCTTTATGGGTGCCACACGTTTTGTTACGTGAAGTAAGTTCACTGTTTTTACTTCTTGTGGGAAGTTCTTTTGTTTCCTGGTGCTCTGCTTCTGGGGTTCGTCCTCGTCTTCGTTTGGTGTGTCGAGCCCCTTGTGTTCGGCATTGAGTCTTCCGGATTGTTTAAAAACCCAACAATCTCTGTGGGTATGGTTAGCAGGCTTCCCAGGAGTACTATGTATCTGACATGTCCTATCCAGGATTCTGTTTAAGTTGGACGGATCATCCCTACTATCCTGGAGGGGTGGTTTTGTCTGATTTTGTCGCGATCCTTTGAATCCGGCATTGACTGCCGTGCTCCTCGGATTTTTTTCTTTAGTTCGGCGACGATCCTTGTTGCGTCGCGGTTTTCCGTTTCCATCCCTGATTTCGGATGCACTTGGGTCGCTGGGGCTGCATCTTGCCAACCAGCTGTCCTCTCCTGCGCAAAAGCAGGTCATGAGGCTTGTGAGTGCGGCCATTGTTCTTGGCTTTTCCTGGCCGAGGTGTCTGGCGAGCCATTCGTCTCGGACATTATGCGTGCAAGCTGCTAAGGCTTCGGCGTCCGGACAGTCGACTATCTGATTCTTTTTAGTAAGGAATCTATTCCAGAACTGCCGAGCTGATTCTCCGGGCTGTTGAGTTATGTGACTGAGATCGTCTGCATCTGGAGGGCGGACATAGGTCCCTTGAAAATTTGCTCGGAAAGCATCCTCGAGCTCTTCCCAACTTCCAATTGTGTTTTCGGGAAGGCTTTTAAGCCAGTGTTGGGCTGGACCTTTAAGCTTAAGGGGTAAATATTTGATGTCGTGAAGATCATCTCCTCTAGCCATATGTATGTGGAGGATATAATCCTCGATCCAGACTCCGGGGTCTGTTGTTCCATCATACGCCTCTATGTTGACGGGTTTGAATCCCTCTGGAAATTCATAGTCCAGAACCTCATCGGTGAAGCATAGGGGGTGTGCGGCGCCCCTGTATTTGGGTGTGCCGGATTCTGATGATGGCTTTTTTGCATTGCTTGCAAGAGCTTGCTTTCTTGGCCCATAAATAGACCTGGTTGGGCCATGATGCGACTCCTTAGGTGGGTTGCATACCGATTTGAGTGCGATGCCACTTGCCGCCTTATTGGTCGTCTATCCGACCGTATGGCTTTTTTATTTTTTGAGTGTGAGGGCTTTTAGTACGGCGACCGTCGCCGTATCTGTCTGCGCTGTTGATTACTTTGTTCCATTTAATACGGAGTGCATCTTCCGCTGTCTTTAGCTTCTGCTTCTGCTTTTTCAGGCTTCGTGCAGTTGCAACGAGCCTCTTGTGGAGACTTTTCTGCTCCATGTATTTATCCGGCGTAAGGTTGTCCGGAATGCCGTTTTCGCCGGGGGAGGGAGTTTCGGTTTCTCTATCCGTGTTGCCCTGTTCGGACGGCTGCTCTAAGGCTTGCTCGTCGTCTACCGGCTTGTCCTGCTCTATGGCTGGGTTTTTATCGAGGCGGGGCTTGGGTCGGCGTTTATGCCGACGCTTTGATTGCTTTCCGGGGGGTCTATCTCCTGTTCCATCCCCTTTTTCCTCGTTATCGTTTCCCTTAGGGGTATCCACCATGTACACATCGTGAGATGGGTTGGATTTCCAGTGCCCTATGAGCGTTGGTTGATCCGTATCTCCTGCATCGTCATCCATGCTGTCGATGTCTGCGGAGTCGAAGTTGAGCACGTCGTTTAGGCCGTCGACGGTGGCTACAAAGTGGGTGGTGGGTGGGATTTGAATTTCTTCATCGTCCGTGTCCCATCCTTGCTGACCGTAATTCGGCCAGGGCTCTCCTGATACAGAGAGAGACTTGAGAGAGTTCAAGATGTCGCTAAGAGGCGAGTGCTGAAAGATGTCCGCGGTGGTGAACTCCATTATGGGTGCCCAATCGGATTCGGTTGGCAGGGGCACGGGGGGTTCGGAGTCCGGATAGGAGTCCGGACCCTCGGAGTCATGGGTCGTGCAGAGTGCGGGGCTGGCGTTCGGCTCAATTGCCTTTGAGATCGCAGCCCCCGAGGTGACGTTCAACCGCTCATCCTCGATAGGTGTAATAGGCTCCGAGTCTAAGGTCGGAACCGGTGCATGTGCGGCCTCCAGGACACTGTTCGGAGGCAGAGCTAGATCATGCCCCTCGAGATAGTGCGGCGCGCTTGGTTGTGGCTCGAACCCGTCGAAGATCAAGTCTCCGCGGATACCAGCCGTGTTGTTTAAGCTTCCAAACCTGACTTGATGGCAAGGGGCGTAGCTTTCGATCTGCTCCAGATGACCAAGCGAATTGGCCCGCAGAGCGAAGCCGCCGAAGACGAAGATCTGTCCGGGGAGAAAAGTCTCACCCTGGACCTCATCGTTGTTGATGATCAGAGGAGCCATCGGGCCTAAAGGCGACGACACAGAGGAACTCTCAATGAAAGCACCAATGTCAGTGTCAAAACCGGCGGATCTCGGGTAGGGGGTTCTGAACTGTGCGTCAAGGCCGGATGGTAACAGGAGACAAGGGACACGATGTTTACCCAGGTTCGGGCCCTCTCGATGGAGGTAAAACCCTACTCCTGCTTGATTAATATTGATGATATGGGTAGTACAAGAGTAGATCTACCACGAGATCAAGGAGGCTAAACCCTAGAAGCTAGCCTATGATATGATTATGTATGATGACGATTCTGTCCTACGGACTACAACCCTCCGGTTTATATAGACACCGGATAGGGTTAGGGTTACACAGAGTCGGTTACAATGGTAGGAGATCTTGAGTATCCGCATCGCCTAGCTTGCCTTCCACGCCAAGGAAAGTCCCATCCGGACACGGGACGAAGTCTTCAATGTTGTACCTTCATAGTCCAGGAGTCCGGCGAAGGTATAGTCCGGCTACCCAAACACCCCCTAATCCAGGACTCCCTCAGTCACAAATTTCCATTTGCGACCTTTTTGTGAACAAAAACAGAAGGTCAAAAGCTGGCGGTCATAAACTGACTATAGCGACCTTTCTTCTGGAATGGTCGAAGACGTTTACGACCAAAATATGTCCACTATGGCGTTTTGGTCACTAGCAACCTCCCCAGGCCACGTAGGCATCCAGCGTGGCAAGCTGATGTGGCACAAGATTCAGCCCGGTCCAATTCGGTTTTCTACATGGCCTAGCCCAACAATTCAGCCTTTTCAATATATATTTTTCTGTTAATTTTCGCTAGCTACATGGGCCTGGCCCATTTTATTTTGTAGGACGTGGCCTTATATAATTCATTTATTTTTTGGGCCTCAGCCCTTCTACTGTCCAATTTATTTTGGGCCTCCACAACATACATTTAGAAGCTTGACATCACAAGGGTAGCTATTCTAGCTTGACATATCAGCATGTAAGTATGTATCCAAACCATTTTATTTCTTTCAACAGCCACAACCACAAAGTAGATAGTAGATACATTCAACTGACTAAATTAACATAGAAATGAAGCAACAAAGGGCAGCCCGAGTAGAGGGACTACATGGTACTACAACTACATGAGACTACAACTACCATTTCTATTTCTACCAGCAGCAATAGGGACTACCAAGGAGCTAAACGAACAGTGACCGAGCTAAACTAACATCAATCATCCATCATCAATCAGTGACAGTAGCAATGAGTGGCAGCGGCGACGTTTGAGAGAGCCCCTCCCCCTGCTGCTGCTTGGTTGCCTGCTACTGCTTGATGTGCTGCATCACTAGTCACCCTGCACAGCAAGAATTTTAGCTTTACATAAGGTTTACAAGAACAGGACCCTGATACATGAGATTGACATTCACAAGCTATTTGCATTTATATTTAGAACTGGGTCACACCATTTACATTACTAGTTATGTATTGACATACTAATCTAAAAGAACATATATAGAAACATATGGATTTTATTTCTGAATACCATTACAGAAGTACTAAAAAAACAAGAGCTCATTACACAAGAATCCAGGAAGACCCATCAATTATGCGCCAGAGCGGGAGATGTGCAGGCAGATCAAATAGTAGATTCGAGCAAGAAGGATGTACTACTTGAAATGGGAAACTAGGAGGCCAATCCGATGAGTCCCACCCAAGGTGTGGAAGGAGCAGCGGCAGCAGCTGCAGAAGGACTCGACGGCCCAGACGCCGTCATGGACCTGGTAGGTGACGACGATATGGTAGTGGTGGAAGCCGCCGCCGAGGCCGACCGCGCCTACGGCGTCCTCGTCGTCCTGCAAGGCGATGAGGACGGTCGGGTCGGCGTTGAGCCGGTGGTCGTGGTTCCTGTAAAAACTACAGGAAACTTACTTCTCAATACTATGGGGTCACACTTTCAGAAAACCTGTCTATCTATATACAAACTTGAAAGATAAGCCGTGCAAAGGCTCAGTGGATCCAAATAAACATGCACATCAGAAAACTAGAGGAACAGACAGTCAACACGTATATATCTAGTCAATAAAATATGCATGCAAAGTTGTACTGATGTAGACATGCTTTCACATCAAAATTCAGAAACATCAGAGTCTCGCTGCATCTCAAAATCAAGCCGATCTAACATGTAGGCACTGATTATCAGATCCAATAATACTAATGCAATTGTTATCATACGACAGAACATAGTACAGGAGGCTCGATCGTTCAACATTTTCAGTGCAAGCATTGTACAAAGCAAAACAAATTAAAACCCAATAAGACACTATTATAGTACAGTACGACGGCGTCTATTGCCTCGATCGTTCAACATTTCCAGTGCAAGCATTGTACAAAGCAAAACACCCAATAAGACACTATTACAGTACAGTACGACGGCGTCTATTGCCCATCTAGAAAACAAGGTGACATACTGCAGGTTCAAAAATTTCCTACCAATAATGATATGTTTGTACAATGGTTGGTGTATGTGGAGCTCGTCACTGTATGATGTATAACAGATGTTGTATAACAGAGAAGAATGGCAAAAAAACATTTGGTGGCATTGAGCTGTTGACATAAGTATGCAAAAAAGCTACTCAGTTGCTAGCAAGATGAATCAACGAGAACTGTGAAGGTTGGAGTCTAGAAAGGTATTCCCTGTTGGAAATCGACTACGACAGCAGTTAAGCTATGCATCATTCTTGGCGGTGGATCTCATCCCTGTCATTTTTAGCAATCACTGCACGTAAAAGAAGTAAAGCATGTCGGTTGTATTGATTTTCAAACACACAGAAATGAAGGAGCAAAAGGCAGCCAAAATATAACTGCAGGGCCCTCTTAACAAATAATGTTTATGCTCAATCTGTTAGTACAAACACTACTATATCTGCCAAATGCACAGGCCAATTAATATGCCTATTTATATAAATGGATGGGTTAAGTGTACAAGAGTGGTAGGCCTAAAATTCCCAAAATTAGACAGGGAAACCAAATGCTTGCTGCATGCCGCACGCTGCTGTCTAGAACAGTAGTGGAAAGGGATGAGTCTGTAGGCTGCCCGCCTACATGATATGATGGTGAGGGAGATGGGCGGTAGCAGCGAAAGATAAGCCATATAGCTTTGTTTAATATTACTAAGATATATAGCCATTAGTTCGTTTTAACATGGAACCCAAGAGTATGTGACTCTAGCACCCTGAGAAAGATGTTAATATGCATCATACTAGCTGATAGACAAACATTCCAGGAAGAATAGATGCTTGTTTAACGGGTACAATCGGTACTGCTATCTCTAACAGACAAATTTAAAGATATTAAAAGAAGCACCTGACAGAGAATTTTGCCAACAATTGCAGTGCTTCAGTTATGTTTCAGGAAATAACAAACTACGACTTAGAGCAACAGTTTGAATAACAGTGGGTTCTGATATCAAATTGGAATTTTTTATGAGCCTCACGAACTCAAATTACATTCCATATATACTAATATGGTTCACAATTATCATGAGATCCCCTCATGCATCAATCTTAATATCATCATCAGCATAGCACTTGGAAATAAGACAAAGAATAGAGGAATTATTGAATTCGGTGAATCTCTTCCTGGGGACATGCATGAACTCTGCATACTCCCTGTCTCCATCAATCCTATGGAGTTGCAGAACCAGCGGGCGATGGGTGACCAAACAAAACAAATCAATGCGTCGGAAAAACAAAACAGGACGCCAAAATGGACAACCTCTTGCTGCTTGAGTAACCATACCTGAACCCTGGGCAGGAAATCCTTTCCAACAACGCTCTCCAGCACTGAAGATTTGCCCGAACTCTACAGTGTGCCAAAGGAGTTCAAATGTCAAAACACAGAACCGCATCTGGTAATTGTATACATACTTGTACTGAGATGTGCTTGAACCACTCTTAACATCGCGAGTTCATGCAGAACTGCTTGCTTGAAACTAGGAGGATTCCCATTACGCGAAACAACATGCCCCCTAGTTGATCCCAAGTGGTAGTAGTACATAGTAGTACCTAGCTTCCTAGCACTACACAATTACTGGTCATGTAGGCAACTACGTGCAACCAAACTATATAGCAGAAGATTCAAACAAGCAACAGCGGCCCAAATCTAGCTGCCAACCCCTACAACAACCGCAGATCCAAGCATAGCTAGACCGCATCACCGCGGCTAAACCGGGCATCCAAGCTGGGCGGTAAGGTTGCGAGATCCAGCAGACACAGCTGGGGCGCCAGATCCGGCGGAGGGGGGAGAAAACGGATGGGGCGCGCACCTGGCCTCCGACGATGGCGATGGATGGCAGCGAGTCCGAGAGGGTGGGGAGGGCGCTCTCCTCGCCGTGGTCGCCGAGCGCCGTGCAGGCGCGCTGCATCTTATTGACGAGCGAGATCAGGTTCTCCATGGCCGCCGGCGCTGGATCTGGCCGGATCCGATCGGGCGGGCGGGGTCGAGGGCGGTGGATGGTCGGAGCAGCGAGGGCGACGCGGATCGACGGGGGAAGGCGCGCGGCGGCCGACGAGGAAGAAGCTCGTATCCGGCGATGTGGGGGCGCCCATCTTGAACTGGTGGCCGTAGTCGATGCAGAGGGGAGCTGCGGAGCTCGTGGACACCTTCGCATGTCGCCATGTGGTGGGTGAGGAGGTGCAGATCCGGCGATGTGGGGGCGCCCAGCTTGAGCTGCGGAGCTGTGGAGCGGGTGGGGGCGGTAAGGTCGGGGCGGTCGGTGAGGAGGATCGGGAGGGGGGTGGCGGCGGCGTGGAGATGGGAGGAAGGGTGCGACGGGAGGATCGATCTGAGCTAGGGTTTGGGCCGCGTGTGGGGGGTATCTCCTTTTGTTTTCTTTTTTTCTTTTTTCTGTAGAAAGATGGATGGATGGATGGATGTGGGATACAGAGATGGATGGATGGATGGATGGACGCCATGTCATCAATCCGTGGGAAGTGTTCTGATTGGTTCGGAAAGTCAATGGTTTAAAATAGTTTTCTAGTACTAAAGATAAAGGGATTTTGTGAAGAAGCTATCAAAAATATTTTTCCAAAGATCACCACACAAATTTTCACTAGAGTTAGACCACATTTATGGATAAGGACCAATTTGTATGCATTTCTGATCTTTCTAGCTATTTTTAATCATTTTCCGAGTGGCAAAAATGGTTTTTTTTTAAGAAACCTACCAAATATTTGTTGCAAAATTGGACTCCATCAGTTTTCTAAAATACTAGTCCATATTTAATATACAATTGACCAAATGGTTGGGTGTAAAAAGTTTTGATCCACCTCTGGTGAAAAAGACAAATTTCCGCCGATTCAGTTGGAAGCGGGTCAAATTCGAACTGCAGCTGCCTCATAGTTTGCTATTTATTTTTTCTAAAAATCATTTCTAGGTACATAAGTATCTATTTAATCAGAGAAACACCAAAAACATTCCAAGATTCAACCACTAGCTAGGAACGGTCATTCCCGCCGTTTTGACCGCATTTTGAAACGGGAATAAAAAATTAAAAAAATCAAAAAATTGGAAAACCTTCGCATTGTGTCATTATATGTGGCCAAGTTACCAGAAAAAATAACAAACTTGTAATATGGCAATTATTTTAAAAAAGTGTTCTTAGAAATGAGCAATCATGCGTGAAGATTCATGGCTTTCAAGCCAAATGATCAATCTTATGGCCACATTCTTGGCATAGTTTGTTCAAATGATCTCATATTGTGCAAAAGGGTGCATCTTGTAATGGCAAACAATGTTTACTAAGGAATTTTTCATTTTCTGTGCACGGAAAAACCATTTTCCATTTTTCGATTGCCCCAAATGAGGTTTTTTTGTGAAGGACCTACCAAATAATTGTTGCAAAATTGGACCAAATCATTTTTCTAAAATACTAGGCCATATTTAATGCACAATTGACCAAATGATTGAGTGTAAAAAGTTTTGATCCACCTCTCGTGAAAGAGACAAATTTCCGTCCATTCAGGTGGAAGCGGGTCAAATTTGAACTGTAGCTGCCTTGTAGTTTGCTCTTTATTTTTTCCAAAAATCATTTCTAGGTACATAAGTATCTATTTAATCATAGAAACACCAAAAAAATTTCAAGATTCAACCACTAGCTAGGAACGGTCATTCCCGCCGTTTTGATCGCATTTTGAAACGGGCATAAAAATTCAAAAAAAAATCAAATAATTGGGAAACCTTCGCATTGTGTCATTATATGTGGCCAAGTTACCAGGAAAAATAACAAACTTGCAATACGGCAATTATTTTAAAAAAATGTACTCAGAAATGAGCTATCATGCGTGAAGATTCATGGCTTTCAAGCCAAATGATCAATCTTATGGCCACATTCATGGCATAGTTTGTACAAATGATCTCATATTGTGCACAAGGGTGCATATTGAAATGGCAAACAATGTTGCCTAAGGAAGTTTTCATTTTCTTTGGACCAAAAAACCATTTTCCATTTTCCGAGTGCTTGAAATGAGTTTTTTTGTGAAGGACCTACCATATATTTGTTGCAAAATTGGAACTAATCAATTTTATAAAATACTAGCCCATATTTAATGCACAATTGACAAAATGGTTGGGTGTCAAATTTTTTGATCCACCTCTGGTGAAAAACACAAATTCCCGTCGATTCAGTTGGAAGCGGGTCAAATTTGAACTGCAGCTGCGTCATAGTTTGCTCTTTATTTTTTCAAAAACCATTTCTAGGTAAATAAGTATCTATTTAATCAGAAATACATGGTTTGATGGAGAGACATCGAGGTTTGGACGGTGGCCGAGGGCCCCAACTCTAGAGCGCGTAAGCTCGCATGCCCACCGCGTGGTCACCGCGTGACCGTGGCGTTGCCATGTGTTCTGGGCGGCCTAGGCATGTCTAGTGGGTTGGGCACTCCCCATGTAGGTGCTAGGAAGAAAATCACAACATAAGATTTTCACGAGGAGACCGATCGATGCTCAAACATAAATAATCAGCCAAGTGTTTGATTAACGGTATGGGAAATGTACATGGCTAATGGGCGTGAGTTTTGGCTGAGGATGATCAGTTACTAAGAAGACCGTCTTCACAAATTTTCAACTCAAAAGGAGGAGCCTAGGTGGTACTTGCTTTGCAAACCACCACACTGGACATAAATACAAATGTTGAAGCTCGGCTCAAAATAATGAATGGATTGAGCTGGCATTTGGTGGAGGATGGTTTTTTGGGCATGGAAAAGCACTGTAGAAAATGGATACTATTTGGACATGCCAAAGTGGTACTTCCTTCACAAACTGTTACTCTGAACAGAATAGGAAAATGAATATTTTTGAATTACTTTTGAACTGGGAAAGGAAGGTTTTTACATATTTGACGAAGATATGACCCAAAGAATTATGAGATTTTTTTGGGAATTTTGGGAATGACAGAAATATAGGTTGCTTCACAACCTAGGGCAAAAACTGCCACATGGACATGACACATAGGCAAAACCGTTGGGATGGCGCCTAGTCATAGCAACCCACCACAATTTACAAGGCTATGACCAACTATATTGGTCGTTAACAACTAGAAATAAGGCAGCGGACTAGCAATGTTTGCTTTATGACCATTTCGTGTAAGGAAATTACGACCTTTCTGACCAAAATGGTCGCAATGGTTTAGGGTTTGGAGCCCCCCGAACAGCTTTTGACCAATTGGTCTGAAATGGTCATAGATATATGACCAATTCTTCCAGGGTCACTGACAGAAAGTCACAAGTTGACATATTTCTTGTAGTGGCGGCGTCGCCGGGGCGGGATCGAAGAACTGACCCCAATTTTTCACAAGTGCTGTATATATAGACCGAGCATTGGTCCCGGTTCGTGGCAACAACCGGGACCAATGCCACCTTTAGTCCCGGTTGGTGCCACCAACCGGGACCAAAGGCCTTGTGCTGCTGCGGCGTCGAAAGTTTAGTCCCACCTCGCTAGTTGAGAGGGTGCGCGGTGGTTTATAAGCCCCACTGCCGCACCCCTCTCGAGCTCCTCTCCATCGCAGGCTTACGGGCCTAATTGTCACTGCTATGCCTGTGGGCCTTCTGGGCCTCCTGCGGGCCTGAATCCTGGCCCATGGATGGGTTTCTAGTCGTATTCAGGCCGTGGGGGCCCAGTAGGTGGCAATTTTTTTGTTGCTTTGTTAATGCCATTAGTTTTCAAATTTGAAAACACTTTTTTGTTTTCCTGTTTTCTTTGTTGCTTTATTTATTTTATTTTATTTCTACTTACGACAAAATACTTATTGTTAATATAAGTATTTTTTCCAGATTTTTTGTTTTGTTTTCTGCATTATTTATTTTCTTTTGTTTTTTGCTTTATTTTTTAATTCTTTATGCTTTTAGTTTTAGAAAAATTATAAACTTTTTGTTAATGCCATTAGTTTTCAAATTTGAAAACACTTTTTTGTTTTCTTGTTTTCATTGTTGCTTTATTTATTTTATTTTGTTTCTACTTACAGAATATTAGGATTTTTAGTATTATATTTACTATCTACAATCTTTCTCCACAGAGATACCAAAAATTATAAACTTTCTGTTAGTGCCATTAGTTTTCAAATTAGAATAGTTAAAATTTGAATTCTTTGAAATTTGTGTGAATCACAAGTTTGTGATTAACTTTACTAAAAAAATGAACATAAATGCGCCTATAGAGAAAATTCAACCTAAATTCATAATCAATTTCTATGAATTTCAGAGAAATTCATTATGTATTTAGGTCAAATTTCCTGTATAGGGGCGTCTATTTTCATTTTGAGAGGAGCTCAACAAGGCAGAGAGGGACGGGCTTATAAACCGGTGTGGGCGCCCTTCGGTTGGCGAGGTGGGACTAAACTATGAATCGCAACGAGGAACAACCATTTAGTCCCGGTTGGTGGCACGAACCGGGACTAAAGGGGCCCTATTGGTCCCGGTTCATGCCACCAACCGGGACCAATGGTGGTGGGCCAGGAGCGAGGCCCATTGGTCCCGGTTCGTCCCACCAACCGGGACCAAAAGGTCCAGACGAACTGGGACCAATGGCCCACGTGGCCCGGCGGCCACCTGGGCTCACTAACCGGGTCCAATGCACCCATTGGTCCCGGTTCTGGACTGACCGGGACTAATGGGCTTACCCGGCCTGAACCAAAGCCCCCTTTTCTACTAGTGATCTTTGTATTTGCCCAGATTGCAGCTCTGTTCCAAATTAGCAAAAGGAAAAAAATAGCAGGTAAGGTGCTCTTACTGTGGTTTATATGGTCAGTACCAATTGGTTCACTGAGTTATGCATTGCCTTCTATTCTGCATAATAATCATAGTTCACTATTCATGTAGTGATGTACATACAAGTTTTATTACTCAGTTCTGACATAGTAGTGGCAAAGCTTTTTGATATATAACCATCTCATTGAGTGACCAGCAGGATTATAGATTAAAAGAGATATCAACATCCTTGAGGGCAAGTTCGAGCCGCAGTTCAGCTCTGAGGACTCATGAAGCTCGACACGTAAGTCGCTTTTGTCCCCGCCTCCCTCTGACTATGCGTAGGCTAGGCCTGATTGGGTCTGATCCGGTGCAGATGTTGGGTTTCCACCCCCTGTTTCTCTCATTTTGTCGCGCAACATATTATACAACATGTACATGCAGAAACCCTCGCACGACTACTCGCAGCAGCTCTACAACAAGTACTGTGAGTCCTTCAAAGAGTACATCCGGGCAACGGTGAGTTGATTCGCCTGCACCCGCAAATGCATGCATTCCGTATCGTGTGTTCAGATTCTCTTCCATCTGAAGGTTGCTAAAGTCTGTCATCTAATTACCATATCTAGAGCAGGTAAAGGGTGCTCTCTGTGGGTTCAATCACCAGTACCAACTTGCCTTGATGGGTTTCAATATTGCATCTAATTGTTTGGTAATGCAGATACCAATGATTCATATACTGATGTTTCTGTACTGTATTTTTCAACCCTTTGTTAACATTTAAAGTAGGAGCTGCACTTCCTTTATATGATACATAACTGCATTTACACATGTCTTGCATCTTTTAGGTTATGTTCATTATTTTTTATTCACGTTATGCAGTGCTAGAGTGCTATTCTTTTATCCTTTTGAGGAATATGACATTTCAATTGCATTGTACAATTGGGTAGTTTTTCCTCAGTTTTGATGAATGATGAGTGCACTCATATGAGAAATCATAGAGTATAAGAAGAATCGATAGTGCCTTATTTGTTAACCGTTACAACGTACTGTTGTCGGAATGGCTAACTGGGAAAAAAAAATAGTTTTGTTTGATGATGTTGCATTGAAGCAAAAAATATGTTATTTTATCCTGTAGTCATGTAATGTGAATTAACACTCGGGTCAAACTCCACAAATCAAATGATCTATATTGTCCCGCATCAACGCGCGGGGCATCATCTAGTTATAAGGGTACTCGTGTAGGGGAGCTTCTTCTAATTATAAGGACAATGCACCTGTGAAATCTAATAAATGCGCAGAAATGGTTATATACAATCGCAATTAGTGGTGCCATTTTCAGTTCATGCCTTGTAAATGCTGCTTCTCTCTCACCTATTGCTACCACTTCCTTCCTCCAAATCCTCTCTCTAGATTAGTCTTCCCACATGCCCATGATCTACAATAGTATTCCACTACTCCTGGCCTCTCTCACCTTGATGAATCAACGACTAGCTCGGTCATCTTAGTCTCTCTAGGTGGGAGAACTAACTTCGTTAAGAAATGTTTCATCAAATTTTTGTTTCATCCAATTTCTAACACTCAATATGTTCCATTTAGTGATGGGCATGCCAAAATCTGCCATGACCTCATTGGTTATATTTTGTCTTATACCCCTTGTTGGCAGCTCGATCTACCGAATGAATGCACGGATCAAACTATAAATGAATTCTTCAAGACGGTGATGGAAGATATGAATCAAAACGGTAAAATAGAGAGGAGCTCCCCCTCCCTCCCCGAGGCGCTCACGCAAGCGCCCCCGGGAGGAAACCCTAGCGCCGCCCTTGTCGTCCCCTTTGCCTCAACCCCCTCCCTCGCCGCCACCTGGGGCGTCGCCGGCCAAAGGCCGTGTGGCGTTGGCGGCGGCGGGGCGGCTCTCTCCCGCACGCAGTTGGGGACTCCGCGGGGCGTTCTCCTCTGCCTGGTGGTGCCGGGGGTCGGGCTGGCCCTGCCTCGGCGCCTTCTCCCCCTCCAGGCGTCCTTCGCTTGCGCCGCCTCCTCCCCTCCGTGCTGGTGGGGCGGAGGCTGCGGATCTGGGATCCCTTCCCAGATCCGGTGGATGGTGGGGGTTGGTGTTGGCAGCGGTGGCCGGCGGCCCTGCTTAGGTGGTGGTGATGCGGCTAGTTTCTCCGTTGCTCCGGGCGGTGTGGCGGGGCACCGGGCGGATCTTGCCAGGGCGTGGACATGTTGGTGTTGTGGTGGTGGCAGATCAGTTGCGGCCTAGGGCACCTCTTCACGTGCCTGGCCGTGGCTGCCTGTCAGGTGTGGTGGCGGCGAGTCTCACAGCCTCTGGGCATCATGGAGGTGCTGGCGGCGGCGGGTGCTTAGCCTGTGGCGGTGGCCATGCACGGGAGTTGGATTCCTTTGAACAAATCTGGGTGAAAATTTGCCTTCGGCTACTGCCAAGGCCGGCGGTGGCAGCGCTATCTGCATCGTTCCCTTCTTGAAGGCGTCGCCGTGGAGAATTTCAAGGCCACTCTCTGCTACCTCCGGGGGAAACCTAGATCGGATGATCGGATGATGGCGGCGCTCTGGTGTCGTTCCCCCCTTTGGGGTGTCATTCTTGGAGGTGCACAAGTGATCGATGGACTAGAGGACGGATTCTTTGGTGGAGCGGTGATTCATCTCACTGATTGACAGCGGCGGATCTCGGCGGCATGGCGCTGTGCTGACTCGGCGTCCGATGCGCTGAGATGGACTCGCGCAGGAGAGTGACGCGGTCTGGCGTCGTGGTGGCATCGACGGCAGCTAGACCGGGCAAGTTAGATGCAACAGTACAGTTGTGGAGATGGATTGGTGGCAGGTGGCTACGGCGGTCTCATATGCGGCAGGCATCCTGGTTGAGGAGTGCGCCGGACCGGTGGGTGCCCCATACCCGGCAAACATCATGGATGGGACCTCAGGTCTTAGATGCTAGGTTTGGCTGCGAGGTCTGTTTGGTATTAGGCCCAGACTATCAGCATCCCTTCATCAATTGGATAGGAGTAGCGACAGATGTTGCCTAGACGGTGGCTCTAGTCTTACTGTTTTGTTTCTTTGTAAGGTCTTGTGTGAACAATTAATAAAACTAGTCGTCAACCCGTGCATTTGCACGGGCTAGTTTAGTTTATTTATAGTAATATAATTATTAATATTTTTGAAGTCAATAGGATTATTTGTGAGCTTAACCATTCTTATCCATATTACACTTCTGTAAATTATCATGATAACGGGAAAAAACAAATAAACGAATATTGTGTTCTTGGTGAAACGTGATCTACAAAGTTTAATTACCCGTCCATAAAGTCGCTTCTTTCAATATACCGTTTAAATTAAAAAATGGGTACTGTTCATATAGCATTTTTATATTCTCCTTTTCAACTCATTAAGCACATTTACTTATAAAGTGCCGTGGCAATAAATGATAAAAAAAATACTTTTTTATTAACCACAAAAAAGAGAAATTAAAAAGGGTAGGCGGAAGATCGCCAAGTTATGAGGTATCGTCTATACAAAAGTGCATTTTTTGACATATTTTTAGAATTAGTATTGATATTTGCAGTAATTTTAATATAAAGGTTTGGCTGAGGCTTTATAGTCAGTTAGTGGCGTGCTACTCCAAACAATGAATTCTACCAATGTATAATGATCTTTGACTTTTTTCCACACTATGATAACACATCATCTCCATTGTGTATGTGTAAAAGAATTCATATGTCAAATGAGTAAGTGTATCATTCAAAATATTCTATGCCTTGGTCCCATATGATTGATTGCTTTGATTTTTCCTTCTCTAGCTAAGGGACATGATTTTTTCGCAATGCACGGTATACCAATCTTAGGTACCTTATATACCCAGGAAACGGAAACCTTCAACGCGCTCATTACTACTGAGACTAATCATTACTATTGAGCAGGGAGGCTAAGCACAATACACTTCCATACTCTTTCACTAAATGGTGGATTTCGTTTCCTTTTTAGAGCATATACAGCGGTGTGGCTTCGTCCAGGAGCAAGAAACTAATAGTCCTCACATAGTACGTGCTTGAGTACAAATCAATCTGAGGTTGTATAGTGGAAGAAAAATATTCTTACATAATCCCATTAATAGATGTTATTTCGGCTTATTAGCCAAAGTTAAGCCCAAAAAACACACCACATTCTTACCAGATAATTGGTTAGATATGTTTTCTTCTGCTGAACGTACTAATTTCCAAAGAGTATGTAAATAGTAATGTCACCCAAAGGCGAACTTGATCAGCCAGAACTTTCCACACTTTATTCTGTTATTCTGTAAAAAAGTTGTATCGCATATTGTTGCCCTTTTTTTTCTTTTGACTTATAAGAGGTGTCATTGTGATGTTACTATTGCATACAGTGTTTTTATGTTCTTGGTGTCAACTGCATAACTAAAGTAATATCTTTCTGCACAAAATTAAACTTAAAGGAGTTGTTTGCTTGCTGCCCCCGTCGCCTCGCTAAATTGCGGGCTGACAAAAAATTGGCGACCCATTCGCACATGCTGGTTTCGCATTGGCGTGAAATCAGTTGGAGGGAGGGCGGATGGCTAGGCGTGCCAAAAAAAATAGGAGCTGATCCAA
Source organism: Aegilops umbellulata (assembly GCA_032464435.1). Classification (NCBI taxonomy): domain Eukaryota; kingdom Viridiplantae; phylum Streptophyta; class Magnoliopsida; order Poales; family Poaceae; genus Aegilops; species Aegilops umbellulata. The sequence goes on along the minus strand of CP136060.1, from coordinate 513,896,948 downwards.
ACGGGCGCCCACGTCTCAGTCAATGCCAATGTTTTGGCTTGGCAGTTGAGGGCAACTATCCAAACAGCCTCAAAATAGATATCTAGTCTAGCCGATGTTGGTGTGGTTATGACTATTCAGAATTGTGCATGCATGGATTTCTTTCCACCGTTGTTGAGAACATGAAAAACATGATCCATAATAGCAGCTGAAGTATAAACATGTGAAAATACCGAACCCAATCAGTCAATGCCGGTATATACTCTTCCCTTCAATTATTTGTTCAAATGACATGTCGGGCATAGTTACTGTGTTAGAAAGACAAATCCAGCTAAGAAGGAAATCGAATCCAGTTATGGTAGATATGTGACAAATAAAGAACATATCAAGAAATTACTTGTTTGTTAATTTGGGCCTTCGTGTTATTCATATACTCCGATGCTTCCACAGCTGAATCCAAACCACACAATAATAATGATGAACAACAGCCACTTGGGTGGTGGTCTGCATGGCGAGGGTTCTTTCCCTTTAGCTAGCAGGGGGCATGTATGCAGGGGCATGGAGGTGATACTATATGACTGGAAACGATCTGAATTTTTTGTTAGTTACAGAAAATACATCAATCGGTTTGAAGCAAGAGCTTATAGTGTTGAAAACTTGCATAGTACTCCCTCCGTAAACTAATGTAAGAGCGTTTAGATTACTAAAGTAGTGATCTAAACGCTCTTATATTAGTTTACAGAGGGAGTACTGATCATTCGTGCAGCAAACCTAGATCCGTATAATCTTTCAAAGAGAGTAAATTGCAAACATGGAAGTATTTTTATCACTAATAACACTTAGGAACACCCCTTATTTCCAATGTTATATATGCCTGTGTGAACTGCACCTGCAGTTTACAAACCTAAATATTAGTCTGCTGCATATGTATGTATTAGTTCTTCTTACAAACAAAGATATAGGGAGCTTCCTTTAGTTTGCACCAATTTTTGACCCTTATTTGAGTAGATGCAGCAAACAAAAATGTCAGTACCTTAAAATAGGTCAACGCAAGTGGGTAAAGTACTGGTAGAGCTTAGTATTGCCGAAATTGTGCAGTGACACAAACCTACATGAAAGAAAATATTTGCTCCAGTAAATGTTCCGAGAGAAGCGTATTATTATCGTTTTCATGTGGAGGATACTTGAATTACAAATATTATTCCTATTAGATCCAGCAGAGCAGTAGCACATATTGACATGGCAAAAATGATGAGCATGGTGCTGCACTCACAATGACTGTAGTTAAAGCGTTTGTCCCCTGATGTAACACATATAGCTGGAATCTATTCCGATGTACAATATATCTAGCATTAAGGCGTCCTCAAAGCTATCATAGAACCACGTCTAGAAAAATAGCCATGTTTAAAACTAACAATCAGGAGATGTGTTCTTTTTTATTTAGAATTTAGATACACATTTAAGACGAAACATAAGAGCAACCAACCATAATGGGATGTTACGACAACTACAGTATTGGCTAGCATGAATGGTGTCTGATTCAGAAGATTGCCTTTCAATTTTCAAAGCTAAAAGTAAGTTTCTCTATGAACCTGATGACTTGGGAGCATTGGCATATCATAGCTTCTTCCGCGCAGGTACAACGACACAACTGATAGTGTGAAAGCAGAGACACATAAACATACAGACATACCTGAACAATTTATCAAACACGGCAGTGATCTCACATATGAAATAATTAAGGAGATGCAACATAATTACCAAATGATTTGTACTGGGAGGACATAATAGGATTACTGCCTTGACGAATACCACATGTATGTGGTCGATCTCGTCCATGGCCAAGTTACTGATGGTGAGGTTCAAGTTTTCCTACTTGTGGACATGCATACTGGCCAGTGGGCACACAGATCTTTCTTGCATGGTCGGCCTTGGTAGTTCCACCTTTATCCACAGTCCTTAATCGACGCCATCATCTGTCTCTTCACCACCATCCTATCTCGTGCTTTCCTTCAACATGTTTTGCTTATGTCGAGGGAAGGAAGTGGCGGCGGCAACCGATCTACCTCAACCAATTCCCGCCCATCAGTGCAGGTCCTCTTCGTCCCCATATATAGCTGCATCTGCATGTACATGACAAACAATGGACTCAAATATAGGTTGGAGAAGAAGGATGGATTGGAAAGTACAGTATTTTCTGGATGAATTTTGGTCTAGCCTGAGACGAAGGATGAGCTATCGTGAGGGGTCTCTCCATCATGGATTTGGTAGGGCGGCGCGATGCAAAGGAGGCTATAGGGTGGGGGAGATTTTTCTGTTTGGAAGCCACCCGAAGAGTTCTTTTCCTGGAAAGGAAGTAATATAATCAAAGAGATAATGTAGGTAGGAGGGACCTTGTGACATCTATCTAGGTTAAGATTTTATTTTTGAAGGAGTCAAGCTAGATTAAGATGATGGACAGGACGCATAGAGTTCTAATCTGATTGCAACAGGTGCCCAAAAAATTGTAGATGGTTGAAAAAAAACATGGGTTAATCTACACCGTAATTATTCGGTCCCACCAGATTAACGGTTCCTAATTTCTAATTAACGTGATAATTTTTAGGAAGTGCCTAATTAGTATAGGTATAGATAGATAGATAGATAGATAGATAGATAGATAGATAGATGGTTGCATGCATTGTCTAGATGCAGAGGCCGGGGGTCTTCCTCCTTTTCTAAAAAAAGAGGGTAAAATAGAGTTATTATGTCCACGTAAGAATTGCAAAACATAGTTTTGATCCACCCTTTTACTACCAATGTGAAGATATACTTGTCAAACATGATTTCATGGCTGCTTACATATGGCGGACAAGACACTGTGAGGACGAGGAGGATATTGTTTCCGACATCGAGCGGCAACAAATGAAGAAGCGGAAACCCCTTTCGATGGAGAGCCGGAAGGAGGGAATGACAAAGAGGCGCTTGAATATGAAGATCATCAGGATGGACATGAAAGCCAGTTGGCCCAATGCTTGTACATAACGGACTCCACAAAGCTGAGTCGTGTTGTCATTGAGGAGACGCAAAATGAGTATCGTCAGAATGGTTGGAGTCTCCAACGAGGAATACTACGACGGAGAAGGGTACACCACAAGAACGTGCAGAACTATGTTGCCTAAGACTGAAACTATCTTTGAGAGGAGTGTGAAAGGACGACGTACTTGATTTGCGTATCTCATTAATTAAGTTTGTATGGACTGCACATAACCGTAACATATATTGATGTACAGTATATTTGCATCGATCATTTTTTGGAATATTTGGAATCGGTCCAATTAGGCACATTACTTTTGATTAATTTGTGTGTCTTCTTAATTATATAAAAACTTAATTGTCATTTGACTTGGCTCAAATGCCATCTACCCCCAATCCATTTTACAGACCCCCCCCCCCCCAAAGGCATGTAATCAGTTTGTTTAAGTGTGGACCTTTCTTTTCATTCTTCTTTTTACATTCTAATAAGATCTCTCCTAATCCACTTAATCCGGTGGATCTCAGCTTCCATTACCAGATGAAACTTAGAAGTGTGGAAGAATCAAGTAATCCCAAAACCCAAGATTTTTTTCTTACTTGTCTAAATTTATTAGGCCTTGTTTTTTGCAGTGTACTTGCATAATAAAGAAATGTTAATCAGCTCCGGAATACATTGCTTAATAGTTAATATCATCACACGGATGATATGATGTTCTTCACAGGGACCTGAAATGATAGCTAAAACGAACCAGTTCTCATGTTTCACGTGACTTTCATGATGCAGCGCACTTGGAGTCATGATACATATGAGAGTACCATGTATACTAAGTTCTTCTACCATGTGATTGGACGCTGACATAAACATGCAAGCAGGATGATCACATGATTATGTAGTCCAGTCACATGATAGAATAAACATTTTTTGAATGACTTTCTCAACACATACCCCATGCTCACAATTTATTTTTTTCTTCCTAAAAAGAGCTATCAAAAGACAAGAGATATGTATAGGAGTCCTATGTATACACCATGGTCTTGGATGCCAATGTGAGTGTGATATGAATTCAGATTTGATCCCTCTCTATCCCTCTCGAGTCATCTAAAATATTAGAGGAAAACAAATGCATGTATCTTCTCGCCTCTAACATCTCTGGCCATCTCGCTCTTTGGTGGTACGAGTCCATTCGCCGCGCCACTCTCTTTGTGAAGCGGGAGCCTGTGTTTGCGCCACCGGACAACGAGTAATTGACGCCGCCATCCTAAGCTCCGCCTGCTGCTCATGGGCATCATGGTCCGCATCTTACGTGTAGTTCAGGTCACGGTCATGACCTTCCGCACCTTTGCCGTCGACGAGGAGCACAAAGACTTGTGTGCAAAACATTTAAAGGAGGAAGACGCATATGCTGTAAGACATGTGTTGCCACACGATGCGTCGATGCAGCAATAACTGGTTCTTTGTCAAATGTTTTTTCCGAAAATTGCAATGTGATAAATTTGGGTTTGGTTAATATCAGCGTTAGGATACGTTTTTATCAAATTACTTTGAAAAAAATAGACGATTGGCCTCTCTGGCTGTGCCCCACACGACAGACCCTACCCCCAGGCCTCGGCGGCGGCGGCACCAGCGTAGGTTGTTGCACACTGTCGGCCACACGCAGCGACGAGTGAGAGGAGCGAGAATTTTTTTTTTTGGGGGGGGGGGGCGGGGGGGGGGGGGGGGTGGGGGAGCTCGCTCGTTCCCACCCTCATCCTCTCTGGCATTCTCTTCTTAACTCCCTTCTCACTTCCATCGCAGATGGTCTCCTCCGAGCTCCTCGCTGAGAGCAGGCGGTACAACGGGGAAGGGTGAAGACGCATCGTTGGCCGAAACAATCCACCACGCACACACTGCCATGAGGTCAGCTTCCACCCACCTGCCCGCCTGGTGTTTGTGTTTATTCCATCAAGGTTCGTCGTTCCACCACGACCAAGCTCGAGTAGCTGCCCCTATACTGCAGTGACCAACCAACCGCTCACTTGCCGGGCGCGGAAGAGAGAGCCCGCCCTGTCACGCTTCAGTGGCATCGACCGCAGCTGTCTCTGCGCATGCACGGAAATGAAGACAAGTCAAGTAGGATATCAGGCCCAGTACATCCATCTACTAATGACCCGTTGCTGTGAGCGAGTAAGAGCGGCGACAACAACCCATTCACATACTAGTCATGTCTGAAACGAATCGAGATGCATCTGCGTGCGGCCAAGTCGAGTGAGGCAACATATCCTTATCTCCCTCAACAGCATCCACTGGTCAGAGATCTTGGTCCGGTTGTTGGATGAGTAACCAGTGGTTGTTAGCATTCGCAAACAGAAGCATGCCTAGGAAATAGTACTGTTACAGCTGTGCATTGGCTAGCTCTGCACATGTTGTTTACTGAAGGCCGAAGCTGTTACGTAACCATGATTGTCCGGCATTTCATTTCTGTCCTTCTGCAATCATGGTTTTAAGACTCCTCGGCACTTTCAAGATGGGCATGCGACAAGGAATAAAATAAGAAACTGTCTTTTGATGGGAGCTTAAAACATAGATAAATGTGACCAATTTCAATTTCACACATTTTCATGATTCAATGGACCTTTTCGATCTCACACCGTTTTGTTTTCATAGGAAGACCTTTTTTTTCCAAAAAGGAGGTTATCCCCCGGCCTCTGCATCGGAGTGCTCATAGGAAGACCAAACTAAGACTAGAGATGTATGGAAGTCCTATATATACCTTCCGCTCTGGGATATCAAATAAGTGAGTGGGATATGAATACTAATTTGTTTATCTCTTTATCCAGCTTCAAAACGTCTGAAATATTGGAGAAAAACAAAAATACCATCATAACATTTACTTGTTGTAAATCTGTATTGACTTATGCTAGAAAATAGAGTGTTGTCGATGGTTCCAACTACTGTCCTCTTAGATACTCAGTTCGAAAAGCTTTTTTTGAATTGCAGACCCGACCGCCTGTGACTCTAGCCGTTTGATACCCACAACGGACTTTTCGAGAGGTTAACAGCTGTCCTTTCCCACTGCCTACTTCCAGTTTGATTGTTTGACATCATATCTAAGACTTGTACAATACTTTGCTGGACCGTCAACTCAGCGGCATTATTTGGGTAACAAAGCATGGGATATGATGCTCCCAGTGTAGGGCAACTAAATCAAGCGTGGAATTGTCTTTCGTTGCTAAGGAATTAGCTGGGTTAGGTGTAGCGTGATGGCAAAAATGAGGAGACAAATGAAGGAGGTGTAAATCAGTAACGTTAGATATAATGGGATGGAATAAGTGATTCTTTCCAATGAAAAATCCATATGTATATGCATGCTTCGATATAGTTTAGCTCACCAAAAAAAGCATTCGTGCATGCATTTGTCTTCTCTTGATGAAAACACTTTTGTTGATAAAGAAATCAATGTGAAATTATCTACCAACGACACTATGCAGCCACTGCCACTGTTTTGTTGGCGCAATAAGCCATGCCCCCACCGTGATGACAGGCGTTGGGCGCGCCAGGTATGGTCCATGGCCGCGTCAAGCTTATATCTAGGCATAGTCTGGCCTGTATCAGACTTGTGTATGGCCTAGCCATGGTCTAGGCATAGTCCAACCATTGTATGGGCGGTGTACGTCCTAGTCTGTGTGTGGGTTCGAGTTCGTGCTCGAGGAAGAAGCCATTCGTGTGGCATGCGTGTGTGCGCCAGAAACCACCGTGTCCACCGTGTTCTTCCTCCTTTCTGTGTATGTGCGAGAGAGAGAGAGAGAGAGAGAGAGAGAGAGAGAGAGAGAGAGAGACGAGATGGTGAGTTAGGGTTTGAGGAAAATCCAACACTTGGCATCAGAGCGACCAGGTTCGGGGCCGGCCGTGGCACACGGCGGCGGGCGCGGCGCGAGGTGATCGCGTCTCGGACATGGAGGCTGCGGTTTGTGGAGAGAGAGAGAGAGAGAGAGAGAGAGAGAGAGAGAGAGAGAGAGACGAGAGGGTGAGCTAGGGTTTGAGGAAACTCCAACATGTTTTCCCCTTGTTGCTGACAGAGATTCTCTCGCCGTTGGCATCAATGTTGCACAGAGCAAGAATTGTGGAAACACTAGAGAGATATGAAGTGAGAAAGCAGAGGGCAACACTAGGGGTAGAACAGAGAAGCATCAAACGAAGTAAAAATTATTCACAAGATATTGGCACACCCTTTTTACTGCAAGTAGTGCAAGAGTGGGAACTTGTTCAGTCCAGCAATTTGCTTCAGAGCCTCACTAGAGTTCTTCTTTTCCTTCACAATTGGTTTGAATTTTCTAAGAAAAAGGTCATTAACTATTACTAATTTAACCGTACATGTCTCCATTTCTAAATTGTTCTTGTCTGGGTTTCTTTGCCACGACATGCTGATCTGAAACACCGAGTTGAAGGCTTAGCTCAGGTGAGCCGATTCCCATTTCACGCACCTGTCATGATCGTTAAAGAAAAACATTTGTTATGATGCCAATGGAATACTCTATGGCCTTATTCCGTAGTCGAGTGATCGTACACGTGAATGAAACTAACATGTCATGTAAATGAAGTTCTTCTACTACTCGAGAGTTGGTGAAATGGACCCATAAGATGAACCATTTTTTTGCAACTGCAGTAACCGCTCAAGTACTCATTGGTTCAGGAACTCTTCACTATCCTTTTAATGCAAGATCACTCCAACTAAACACACTATTTCTCCTTACTTTGCCTTTTTTTGGTTGGTAATCGGAAACTAACTATTCAGGTAAATAGAATTGGGCATAGGGGGCATAGTGAATAGATCAAAAGTTTCTAGAAGACAAAATAGCTTTTTTATTTGAGGGGATCAAGTTATAGTGTTCTTATGTTTCTTTAGAACCTCCTGTAGTCAGTCAGTCATGTGCTTTTCATAGTGTACTGTTAGTAATGATCTTGACACACACACTATTCTCTTGAGATATGCTCTGTTCTTTGCAGTGGCGTAACTGTAATTTGTTGTACCATTCACAATTCTGCTCCACTCTTGACTCTCCCATACACTGTTTGCTCTTTTGATTCAACCTGAAGCCTTGAATTTTTCTGTCCTTATCTTGCTTTTGCGAGATGGATTGCTGTGGCTTGTGTGCTCAAGTTCCTACAAGTGTTCAAGTGCTAATTTGTTGGTCCTACAGTCTACACTCAGGAATTCTTAGCTTGCTTGTTTACTACTCAAAGAGTGGAGCACGGATAGGGCAATCCCCAAGTCTGTGTCAATGTCTTGAGCAATACTGTATGAAATGGTGATCTCTTTCATGAGCCGTTTTAGCAATGGAATCTTGTTTGTTTGAGAGTCTGTCAGTTGCTCCAGATGTATTCATTGCAAAACGATGATGCTTCCTTGCAGGTGCAGGGTTCTCATCGTGCCCCCACGACGTACCTGTTCCCGAGTATGTACTTCCCTGCTGAAGGACAAAACTGTTTCAATGGCACGAAGCAGATATGTCGTCGAGCATTTCCCTGGTTTAGCATAAGCTGGGATCTATATTAAGATTTGTGGGATATATATTTATGCATCGTTATTTGGTTGAGAAGACATTGGCATTTCACATGTTGAAGAAACATTTCCAACTATGGTTTCATCAATTTCAGCGCGGATAGTAGGCCGATAATGCTGTGGAGTTGTCGGCGGGGTGTCGTCAAATCATCCATTTCGCAAGAGGAACTAAGAGGGTGTTTGTTTCTAGGGACTTATTGATTTAGGGACTTAAAAAAGTCCCTATAAGTCTCATCTAAATCAAATAGGAGGGATTTATATGAACTTAAAGTGGGCATTTGGGCCTTACGAAATAGGACTCTCAAGGAGAGTCTTATAGGGACTTATATTTGTAATATGGTCTTTTAGTCCATGTTAAGTCTCAGAAACCAAACAGGTAGGAACTTTTTAGGGACTTGGGACTTATAAGTTAGGACTAAAAAAAATCCTAGGACTTATGAACCAAACAGGGCCTAAAGCTTTGACTTGTGGAGAAACCTTTCAGCATTCTCTGGTTTGGAGCTAGGTGAAGAATGTTAGTATGCTAGCTAGGGTAATGGATTTTCTTTATTTTTTTTAGAAAAGGAGGATGTACCCCCAACCTCTGCATCTGGACGATGCATGCAGTCATATTATTTATTATTCACAAAGACCATACAAGGTGATACATCAATAAGCCTGAAGCCACCATATTGGCAACACTGTTGCTACTCCTATTCCCTGATGAAGGCGTGCCGAATGCTCGGGTCTAATACCAAACAGACATCGCACCAAAGCCTAACATCTAAAGCCGGGTGTCTCATCCAAGCCACAACCTGGATTGGGCTCCACACCGGTCTGGCACACTCCTAGTGAGCACCGTACGCTGCAAGGGTCGTCACCTCCATCTTCCCTTGGTCCATCCACGGAGAAGAACTGATGCACCGACCTTGCCAGGTCTCTCTGCCATCAACGCCATCATGACGCCAGACAAATACCTCCTCCTGCGGGAGTCCATCTCTAGTACGGGCCCATTGCCGAACCTCTGCGGCGCCATGCCGCCAGGATCCGTCGTCGGCCTTGCGGTAGATGTAACACCGCTGCTCCTCTTGTCCTCTCTAGCCAGCACGTGGTCCAAAACGATGCCCCCAGGAGGGACAATGGCATCGAAGGTGCCATCATCATCCGGTAGACCCAGATCTAGGGTTTCCCCCGAAGCATCACGAGTGGGGCGCCATTACCTACAACAATGATGCCTCTAAAAGGGAACGAAGTCATAGACGCCGCTATCGTCCGCCATGACCGTTGTCGGCGCGATTTTCACCAAAAATCACGGTCCTCCCGATCTTGCAGCTGACTGAAATCGAACTAAGCTTCGCCGTGAAGATCAAAGCCGCCGTCGGCACACCGACAGGGAGCCTCCAGCCGCCCCTCACTAGTCCTCCATGCGCCACCGGTTGCCACGCCGGGGCGGATCTGGACGGGACGCCAGATCCGCGGCTAACGACGCCCATCTTCAGACATAGACTCCACCGAGGGGAAAAGCACCATGCCGGCCATGAATCTTGCCGCCTCCGAAAAGGCAAGGGACGCCGCCCTACCTGCAGCTCGCGGATCCAACACCGGAGTCGCCCATGTCACCTCCGGGCGATCCCGCAGCCCCTGCCGTATCCGTCCCTCCACGTGCAGGTCGAGGCACCACAGCACCGCCGTCGGACCCTCGCGCGAGGAGGAGATGGAGCTAGGGGAATGGAAATTGGCATCTAATTGCTCCTGAAACTGAAAATGAACTGAACTTGCAGTTGCTCTAGATCGAGAATTGTTGGGGCCAGCGGTTAGGATGAGTGCTTGGCGTCGAGGCCAGTCAGCATTGCTGAGTCACATCCGAGGTCGCGCCGAGATGACCTGATTTGGATTTGGTTTCCTGCTGGTTCTTTGGGCGTGTGTGCACAACAGGGGTCAGCTGCAGTTTAGTCTCCCACTCCAATGTTGGCGCTGTAGCCAGTAGGTGTTGTAGATATCTGAATGACTTGCTGGCTGCTTACGATGGAGGAGGACATGGATGGATGTTTGCGGCTGGCCGGCTGGCTGACGCAGCAGGAACTGGAAGAGGGTATGCACTTGAATGAAGAAGTAACGGATTCAACTAATAGTATTATGTACGAGTAAGATTTTGTGTCCTCCGTTTACTTTTGGTGCTGCTTCACTTTATTTACAGCCTGTTTAATTTTTATACGCCCACGAGGCTCAAGCAATACAACAAACTATTTCACCAAATCCCTTTATAACATGGTATCAGCCTAACGGTTCCAAATCCTAGCCGCCGCCCAATGTCCGCATGCCGCCCCGTGGCGGTCGGCCTCCATGAACGACCCGGGGCGGTCGGTCTCCATGACCGGTTTCCCTAAAGAGTCTTTTTGCCGCTCCTTTGTTCCGGATTTTCTCTCTCTCGCCAGTTGTTTTGATCGGCATTTTCTTTTTCTTCTTCTGATCAATGTTTGATCGGTTTGCGTCACCCGCCACCGCCGTCCATCCTGTGCGCCTCTACTACGACACCGTCACGACCAGCCGGATCCTTCACCGACCCGGCGGCCTCGCGCGACAGGCGGCCCCTCCTGGCCGTCGTCTGCGCGCCAGCCCACCTGTCGATGTACGCCAACCGTCTCCGCCCTCTCCGACCGGGACACCTGCATCGCCTCCACCCGGCGGCCTCGCGCCAAGCGGCGGCCAATCATAGCCGCTGCTTGCAGGCCGGCCCGCCGATCCACCTGCCTCCGTCGCGTCTGCACGGCGGCCCTGCAGGTTGCCTCACCGGCCTTGTCCCCGGCTGCGTCGGGCCGGCTGCGTCAGGCCCGTCGGCTGCCTCGAGCTCGGGCGTCGCTCCTCCGTTGGTCGCTCGGGTCTCGCTGCCCGAGCGCCGATGCTGCTTTGGCGGCCCGGGTGCCGGTGCGGACGCGTTCGTCCGCATGTCATCCCACGCTGTCCATCGTCGCCGGCTTCATCTCGGACTCCGCCGCCACCTGGCCTCCACCGAGCAGCGTCCCCGACCTTGCGCGCAATCGGATTGATCACCCTCCCGCCGCCGCAATCCGCCTCATCTACACCGTGCGATCGACCTGGCTCGTCGGTTGCGCACGCCACCGCAGGCCCCGTGAAGACCGTCCCGAGTTTAGCGCGCCCCTATACCGATCAAGCAATGGGCTGCCGTTGCGTGGCCCAATCGGGCCGGAGTGCCGCCGTTCCGTGGTTGTTCTCCCGGCTACACCGACCCGCGTCACAGATGCGTCACTCCTTCGGGTCGTAGTGTCGCGGCCCGCAGTCCACCACCGCCCCGAGGCCGTCCACTCCTGGCTGTCCCGTGGCTGCACCAACCCTCGGGCCGGCCGTAGCAAGCATGGCACGCGGTCCACGCCGCCGTCCTAAGGCCGTCCCCGCGGCTGCACCTACTCGCAAACTGCCATTGTGTCGCCCCTTCGGGCCGTAGCGTCACGGCCCGCGGTCCCCGCCGCCGTCCTGAGGTCTTCCCGTCGTTGCTCCGACCTGCCCGCCGCTACTGCGTCGCCCCTTTGGGCCGTAGCGCCGTGGCCAGCGGTCCACTCAGTCGTCCCTGCGCGTTGACTTCACGTGGTATGCGTCGCGCCGCCTCCGTTGGCATGGGAACGCCACCGTCCATGCCGGTCTTCGTCATGCTGTCGGGTTCTTCGCCTACTTCGAGCATCGCCGCTACGTTCCTAACCTAGCCGCCGCCACCGCTCTTCTTCGGCCGCCGCTACACCCGTAGCTGCCGCAGTCGCCTGTCCACCCGTTCGTCTTCGTCCAGCACCAGCCCGTCGCTAGCGTCGTCGTCATCTACCCCGACCACTTCGTCTACTCCAACAACCGCGGGCGACATCGGCCCCGCGTTGATTGGCGCCGCAATCATTGTCGAGTTCTTCTCTGCTGGCCTCTCCGACTTCTCCGACATGGCGCACAACTCGTACAGGTCCCAGTCTACGCATGCCCGGTGCTGGCAACACCGATGTGCGCCTTCGTCCATGATGTGTTCCCGGGCCTGGCAAGCCATTTGATCTAGATTTGGTTGGGTACAGAGAATCAATTATCGGGGTTAGCACCAGTAGATCCAAGACCGACGCCACCAAAACAGACCTCCACCACAAGATCTGGGAGACGCCATTGCCGAAGCACTACCACCGCCAAGATTTCGGTCGCGTCGCTCCTCTCGGTCCACACTGCCAAGGAGAAACGCCACCACCATAGCAACGTCTCTTGCCACAGAGCCAACCGTTTGTGTCTGCGCAATCCAGGGCAGCAGCCGCCTTGGCATCCATGAACCCGGGGAATCCATCCGGAGACGGAAGCATCAACCCATAGCAGACGGCAGCCACGACCCTCCTGTCGGGCCACCTATCCACCTCCTGGGCCTCATCCCTGGCCCAGATCTGGGTAGGAGCAGGCACCACCGGCATGAGCCCCCAGCCATAGGAAGGATGTGGAGAGGACATTCCGAGTGCTTCAAGCTTGTTAGGGAATTGTGCATGGATCTGCAATGAAGTGGGAATTAGAAACTTTGTGGCAACTGATGACATATTGTGTTATATTGCACGATAATATGATTGTCGAGGATGAGGGTCACGGTGTTGTCCAAACCAATGATTTTTAAGCATCTGCAGAAGAAGTTCAAAACCCGGAAGAGCAAGAAGCAAATCAGTTTATGAACTTTCTGCAGATGCATCAAGATCTCTGAGATCATCAGGTACACGGGTAGTTACTCCGTTTTCTTGTGGAGCATATGTGAACCCACAATGAAACCAAAGAACTAATGTTAATTTAGGGCACTTAAAATAGATTTTATGGAAGAACTATGTATTTTCGTTACCAACATTTGTAATTTACGTGTGACATTGGCAATGATGTGCATGAATTTGCATGTATTTGAGAGCCTCAATTTGAGGTATGTGGCTGCCGTGCACGAGATATGAGGGACGGTTCGGATGGTCCGCGGACGTGTCCGGGTCAGTTGATTAGAGAGGATACATAGCTATTGATATTTGCCTAGTTATATAATGACTAACACAGATCATAATCGTGTTGGAGTCCAAACCGTACCGGACTGGAATACCTATCATGGTTAACTCCAACACTGTTTGGGCAGGTCGGGTACACGCACGGCGCCAAAATGTTTGCCGAGGTCAAGGATTGCACCATGGCAGCCCATACGGAGCAGAGTACCCAATGACGCTGAGCTCACCTTGGTGCATGTGGTATAAACTATATCAAAGTCAGCAACAGTTAAACTAATCCATCCGGATCGCATTTGAAAAAAATATTTAATATGATACGGATCAATGATAGCTAGCTGGTTCTTTATTATATGCGAGCTTGAGGTGGAGCAAGAGCAAGCTAGAAGTGAGTGGTCCTCACGTTGGCTCCCGATAAACAACATGCTGCTCCATCCTATGGGAATGTACCAGTTCGTAAGCAGCTAGCTTGCTCATCTCTATCCATTGCATCTTTTCGTCCTCAATCCTCCACTACAACCACCCACCTAACATTCATCAATGGCGTCCTCTCTGAAGATAGCCGCCGCCATCGCCGTTTGCGTCATGCTCGCCCTGAACATGGGCCACCCAGCGACAGCCACAAAATGCGAAAATTGCCTGGGCGATTGTGTTGCCATTTGCATCGCCTACACTGAAACATCGTGTAGTGGCATCTGCAACGCCGCACCTCCTCGTCCTGCATGCCAGACATGCAAGAACGCGGCCTTAATTCAGTGCGGTGGCACATGCTACGGCGGTTGTACCCTCTTCTGCTAGCTAAACCGGCCGGCCGTAAGCTGCGTGTGTGAATGTTCCTTCTTTTTATTGCTTGTTGATACCTCCGCTGTTGTTTCTAAGCCATGTACTTAATAAGCGAACGAATGTCGTTCCATTGTTGTGTGGGTACTATGGCAAATGTTCCTTCGTTTTCAATGTTCCCCTTCATTTCAACCATCACCTTTCAATATACATGTGTGCAAATGGCGTGTGCATTGTGCTTCATTGTATATATCAAGTGTTTGTCCGATGTCACATTGTTATACTTAACATTAGGGATACATGCATCTTTGTCTTGACAATACTTGAAAATATACAGTTTTGATTCCCTCACGTAGGGTTTCACATCTCTATGGTGGTGAGTTGCAGCCTTGCAGAAGGAGATTGGACGGCAATGTTGGAGCACAAATCCAGCCACAGCATTAGACATGGAGCTCGCGCGCTGGGGCTCGAGGGGCAACTGACGGGGTGCTTAGGGGATTATTGACTGGGGTGTATTTCTTTCCAGGTGCATAGTGGGCCTCATGTTCGGCAATTGGACGTGAATTCGAGGGCCTAGCTAATGAAAATCACTAGTATATGCCCTTAACTTGAAATGCTTTTAGTTGCTTTGGGTTTAAAAAAATCTGGGGAAGCACCGAAGCACAGCCCAAGCTAATCAATACATTTCGATGGCCTTTTCGACAAACTCTGAATTTTATTCACTGAATATGGAGCATCAAAGGGATACAAAATCAATGAGCACACACACCCGGCCTCCACATAGCTAGTATGGACATAGCCAACACCAACGCGCGCACACATACAAAACACCAACAACTAGCAAAGTCAAATAAGACCGAAGCTATGGCATGGTGGACTTAAAAGAATAAGAAAAAACTCCGAAGCGATCAAAACAATGATCAACAAGCTATGACAACGCCTATATCGGCACCAACCATCTCTTGACATGACAAGTATCACGAGAAGGGTCCTTCAACAGCAACGCCATCAACAAAGAAACAAAGCAAAAAACAAATGCCGCCGTTGCCGGATCCAACCACCGAAGGCTAGATCATGGGTTATCACCGTGAAGAGCAAGTCAGAGAAAATCTGAGCCATGCCTTTAGAAAGGTAATGACGCAAGTAACATCGCCACTGCCAGGTAACCAAAAATGGTCAAACCTCAGGTTTTCACCTCGGAGGTTAAGACCGGTACATAAGAAGCACCACCAAATCAAAGGCACCATGTTCCGCGATCCCAACAGGTACGTGCATAGCTTGCTCTTGGCATGAGTGCCAAGTGAAGACCATGCTCGTACAAGCAGGCAACTTAGTCACGACAAGAATCGCTCGCCACCAATGGAATAGAATAGCAAAGGTTGCCGTCGCAATGGAGATTGAGGGAGCAAGATGACCGGCACGGCCAAAATCTTAAATCAGGACGATCCGTCCTCATGTTCCACCATTCTCTCCCTTGGCCGCATAATCAGTCGACAAATCATACTCATTTTTGTGGACCGACCATAAGATCCAAGATGCCTCGTCCCATTGTGCCAATAACTAGTAGAGGACATCGCGGCCACCGACTTCTCAGCACACTGGCCCTACCAAACGATCGATCGCCATCGCTGCCCAACCAAGCCCTATGCCTCAAGCCGCTATCCATTGGTCGCACCTCCGGAGCACCTCCGGCGCAGCTCCATCTGCTAGATCAAGCACCATCTGCTCTACCTCGAGTCACAATGGCTCCGATCATTCCAGCCTCATTTTCACCGCACCCGTCAAAGATGGGGAAGTAGGTTGCCGTCCGCGCAGACGTGGCCACCGCAACATAGGTATGGAGCCTTTGCCCCGCCCTGCCGATTAGCTGCAACCGGCGGCCGAAGCTCCTGGCCGGCAGACAGGGAACTGCAACAGCTCCTAAGCCGCCATGTCGCTAGTACACCCACAAGTCCTGCTGTCGAGCGACGAAAGCCCTGCCGCTGTCGTCATTGTGAGCCTTGAAGGCTTTCCCTGCAGCTCACTCTGGCAGCTGTGAGGAGGGAAGGGAGGAGGAAGGGTGGCGACGGCGCTCGGTTGGTTGCCGCCTGAGTAGCTCTTCATGAGCGACGCGGGGGCGTCCTGATTTTTCGGATCATAACTCACACTTCGTTGGACTTCTCTCGGATGGTGATCCGAAGGTCCAGTTTGACGGCACGACATTGGTGGTTGATTACTGGTGAGATGTTAGTCACATTGCCAGACCATCCATCTTGCAAGAGGAATTTACAGCACTCCGCAATTTGGACGTTATGCATTTCTTGCTCTTCTAGGCGCACATGCAGGAATGGTCATTCTGCTCTTCTATAGGGCGGAAGAGCAGGCCATATGATGTAATTGCGCTTGTACTGATGATCTATCTCCTTCCACACTTGCCAGGTATGTTATTGGCCCTTTTTCTTCTTTTGATATTTGTAATGCAAATTAAATCCATTTCCTTTTCGAGACTTTCCAGCTTCAGTAGAACGAGTTGTAGCATCATCACTTTGCTGACAAGACATTTAGCCTTTAAACTTATTGAGCCATGAGCGACGGTTCGGATGTGTCCGCGGAGACGTGTCTGGGTCAGTTGATTAGAGAGGATACATAGCTATTTATATTAGCCTAATTATATAATGACTAACACAGATCATAATCGTGATGGAGTCCAAGCCGTACCGGACTGGAATACCATATCATGGTTATGTCCAACACTGTTTGGGCAGCTCGGGTACACGCACGGTGCCAAAATGTTTGCCGGGGTCAAGGGTGGCACCATGGCAGCCCATGCGGAGCAGAGTACCCAATGACATCGAGCTCGCCTTGGTGCACATGGTATAAATAAACTATATCAAAGTCAACAACAGTTAAACAAAGTGATCCGGATCGCATTTGAAATAATATTTAAGGGATATGGATCAGTGATAGCTAGCTGGTTCTCTATTTTATGCGAGCTGGAGGTGGAGTAAGAGCTAGCTTGTAGTGAGTGGTCCTCACGTTGGCTTCCTATAAATAGCATCCTGCTCCATCCCATGGGAATGTACCAATTGGTAAGCAGCAAGCTCGCTCATCTCCATTCATTGCATCTTTTCTTCCTCAATCCTCCACCACAACCACCCACCCAACATTCATCAATGGCGTCCTCTTTGAAGATGGCCGCCGCCATCACCGTTTGCGTCATGCTCGCCATGAACATGGGCCACCCAGCGACAGCCACAAAATGCGAAAATTGCCTCGGCGACTGTGTTGCCATTTGCATCGCCTATGCTGAAACATCGTGCAGTGGCATCTGCAACGCCGCACCTCCACGTCCAGCATGCCAGACATGCAAGAACGCGGCCTTAATTCAGTGTGGTGGCACATGCTACGGCGGTTGTACCCTCTTTTGCTAGCTAAACCGGCGTGCTGTAAGCTGCGTGTCTGAATGTTCCTTCGTTTCATTGTTTGTTGATACCTCCGGTGTAGTCTCTAAGCCATGTACTCCCTCCGTCCAGAAATACTTGTCATCAAAATGAATAAAAGGGGATGTATCTAGATGTATTTTAGTTCTACATATACACCTTTTTGTTCATTTTGATGACAAGTTTTTTCGGACGGAGGGAGTACTAAATAAGCGAACGAATGTCGTTCCATTGCTGTGTGGGTACAATGGCAAATGTTCCTTGGTTTTTATTGTTCCCCTTCAATTCAACCATCATCTTTCAATATACATGTGTGCAAGTAGCGTGTGCTTTGTGCCTCTTTGTATATATCCTGTGTTTTTCCGACGTCATGTCGTCATACTTAACTATAGGGATACATGCATCTTTATCTGGACAACACTTGAAAATATATAGTTTTGATTCCCTCACGCTAGGGTTTCACATCTCTATGGCGGTGAGTTGCAGCCTTGTAGAATGAGATTGGACGATGTCGTTGGAGCACAAATCCAGCCACGCCATTAGACATGGAGCACGCGCAGCAGCGCTCGAGGGGCAACGGACGGGGTGCTTAGGGGATCATTGACTGGGGTATATTTCTTTCTAGGTGCATAGTGGGCCTCGTGTTCGGCAATCACTGGTAGAAAAAGGGGCTTCCATACGCCGCCATTAGTCCCCAAAAGAACCGAACCGCGACCAAAGGGGTCTTTAGTCGCGGTTCGGGAGAAGACCCGCGACCAACTATCTGGGCCCAGCGCGCTCGGTCGACAGCTGGCCGACGGGAGGGGCTTTAGTCCCGGTTGGCCAGGCCAACCGGGACTAAAGGTCCTCAAGCTGGCCCGAAGGCCTTTAGTCGCGGTTGGCCAGGCCAACCGGGATTAAAGGTTAGACCTTTAGTCCCGGTTGGTCTGGCCAACCGCGACTAAAGGGATAGACCTTTAGTCCCGGTTGGCCAGGCCAACCGGGATTAAAGGTTAGACCTTTAGTTCCGGTTGGTCTGGCCAACCGCGACTAAAGGGATTTGAGGCCTCATTTTCAAACTCTACCCCCCCCCCCCCCCCCCCCCCCCGGGATCGCCTTTTTCAGTCTTAGAAAAAACAAAAGAAAATTATGGAAATGTCAAAAAAATAAAATAAAATAAGTTTTCCATGTGATATGTGGTCTAGTTGTTGGGAAAATTTGCAAATATGAATTTCGACTTTATTTGCAAAATCTCTCGAGAATTTGTAAAAATGGGCATAACTTTTGCATACTAACTCGGATGAAAAAGTTTTTTATATGAAAAATCATCTACTCGAAAAGTTACATCCGAATTTAACGGGGGAACCCCGTTAAACATTTTTAGAATCCCCAAAAACCTAACAGAAAAAAAGATACGGGGCTTTTAAGTTATGGAGAGGCAAAAAAATTCAAAAAATTTCAAATTGTGGTCAAACTGTGGTCAAACAATGGTCAAACTAATTATTCTAGAATATTAGTGTTACTAAATAATTATTTCAGTTTTTTTAAACTTTGGTCAAATCTGGTCAAACTGTGGTCAAAAAATGGTCAAACTAATTATTCCAGAAATATTAGTGTTACTAAATAATTACTGTTTTTTAAAATAATAGTTTCAAACTCAAACAGTGAAATGTGTCACTTCATGCTCAAGCTAAATACCTGAGGGTTAATAGAATTGACATCCTACTATTGTCAGGAAAACAACAAGTGCAGACTTGGAAACGAGGGAGGATAGAACCCGGAAGTTAAGCGTGCTCAGGCTGGGGGAGTGGGAGGATGGGTGACCGTTCGGGAAGTTAGATGATTTGGAATGATGAGGGGTGATTAGAGATTAGAGAATAAATTGAGCAGTGATGAGGGGTGGTGATTAGAGATTAGAGGTTAAAATAATTCAGAAATTTGAAAATAAAAAAAATTGTAAAAATTCGCAAAAAAAATTCGCAAAAATATTTAAACCTGCGGAGGAGGCCTTTAGTCCCGGTTAGCCACGAGAACCGGGACTAAAGGTCCTCGGCCCCGACGGACCACGGGCGCCCACGTGGCGGGCCTTTAGTCCCGGTCAGCCACAAGAACCGTGACTAAAGCCTTTTGTCGCGGTCCGGAAGAGCCGCGGCTAAAGGGGGGGGGGGGCTTTAGTCGCGACCCTTTAGTCCCGGTTGCACAGCCGGGGCTAAAGGCTGTTGCGAACCGGGACTAAAGGGCTTTTTTCTACCAGTGAATTGGACGTGAATTCGAGGGCCTAGATAATGAAAATTACAATATATGCCCTTAAGGTGAAATGCTTTTAGTTGCCTTGGTTTAAAAAAATCTGGGAAAGCTCCGAAGCACAGCTCGAGCTAATCAATACATTTCGCTGGATTTTTCGACAAACTCTGAATTTTATTCACTGAATATGAAGCATCAAAGGGATACAAAATCAATGAGCACACACACCCGGCCTCTGCATAGTTAGGATTGACGCAACCAATACCAATGTGCACACACACAAAACACCAACAACTAGCAAAGTGAAACAAGACCCAAGCTTTGAGATGGTTGACTTAAAAGAAGAAAAGAAAAACTCCGAAGCGATCAAAACAATGATCAACAAGCCATGCCAATGCCTATATCCGCACCAACCATCTCTTGACATCAGAAGTATCACGAGAAGGGTTCTTCAACAACAACGCCTTCAGGAAAGAAACAACGCAAAAAACAAGCACCGTCGTTGCCGGAT
The DNA here is from genome assembly GCA_032464435.1 of Aegilops umbellulata. Classification (NCBI taxonomy): domain Eukaryota; kingdom Viridiplantae; phylum Streptophyta; class Magnoliopsida; order Poales; family Poaceae; genus Aegilops; species Aegilops umbellulata. Next base: position 513,876,505 of record CP136060.1, on the reverse strand, counting down.
CCAACCATCGAAGGCCAGATCATCAGTTTTCACACTCAACAACAAGTCAGAGAAAATCCGAGCAATGCCTTCAACAAGGTAACGATGCAAGTAACATCACCATTGCCATGTAACCAAATATGCCCAAACCTCAGGTTTTCACCCTGGAGCTCGATACCGGTACTTAAGAAGCACCACCAACTCAAAGGCATCGTGTGTTATAGCCACCACCTTCCACGATCCCTATAGCTACGTGCATAGCATGCTCTTGGCAGAGTGCCAAGTGAAGACCATGCTCGCACAAGTAGGCAACTCTGTCATGCCAAGAATCGGTTGCCACAAAAGGCAAAGAATAGTGAAGGTCGCGGTCGCAATTAATGATGGAGATTGAGGGAGGGAGATCACCGACACGACCAAAATCCTAAATCGGGATGACTCGGCAATTCCGCACCGTCCTCATGTTCCACCATTCTCTCCCTTGACCGCATAATTAGTTGACAAAACATATTCATAATTGTTGTCAGACCATAAGATCCAAGATCCCTCGTCCCAATGTGCCAATAACTAGTAGATGAGATCATGGCCACCGACTTCGCAGCACACCAGCTGAGGGAGTCCTGGATTAGGGGGTATCCGGACAACCGGACTATATCCTTTGGCCGGACTGTTGGACTATGAAGATACAAGATTGAAGACTTCATCCCGTGTCTGGATGGGACTCTCCTTGGCGTGGAGGGCAAGCTTGGCAATACGGATACGTAGATCTCCTTCCTTGTAACCGACCTTGTGTAACCCTAGCCCCCTCTGGTGTCTATATAAACCGGAGGGTTTAGTCCGTAGGACCAAGAACAACAATCATACCTAAGGGTAGCTTCTAGGGTTTGGCCTCTTCGATCTCGTGGTAGATCAACTCTTGTAATACCCATATCATCGAGATCAATCAAGCAGGAGTAGGGTTTTTCCTCCACCGAGAGGGCCCGAACCTGGGTAAAAACATTGTGTCCCCTGTCTCCTGTTACCATCCGCCTAGACGCACAGTTCGGGACCCCTACCCGAGATCCACCGGTTTTGACACCGACATTGGTGCTTTCATTGAGAGTTCCACTGTGCCGTCACCATAAGGAAGGATGCCTCCTCTCGTTGTTAAAAGCAACATCGCCGCCGAGGGAGCCCTGGCTGTCGGCCAAACTCTCCGGCTAGGCAGTTTCATCATGACCGCTCGTTTGGCTGCTACACCGACGATGACTTCTCGGGTCATCAAAAACCGCCTCCACGTCGGCTCAGAATTTGCCGAGCAGATGGATGCGATGGAGCTCTCTTCCCTAAACGAGCTCTTGGATCGCATGGCCACCTTGGGAGTCGCTACGGACTATGATCAGATTGGGCTTAAACCCGATCAAAGGGAGATTAACTCTCCACCGGTCACCCATCATATTGCGGTGATGGAGGAACAATGCGGCGATTCTTCCTCTATCTTGAGGACTAACTATGTCTGGATTCCTGAGCTCTCCGAGCCGGATACCCGTTTACGGGAGGACATCACCCAAGCCCTGAACCTAGAATCAGGCAGCGGGCCAGACTCATTGGGCAACATCCCGAGACCCGAACTTTGAAGATCGGAAACTCCTCGGCCCCTGGGTCTTAGATCGGGTAAGGGTTCGGACTCAAATCCACCCACCCACCCAAACATAAACGATCTTTCCAACATCATGCAAGAGCCCCAGGAAACAGTACATCATTATTGGGCCAGATTCCTCCTTGTGATGAACAAGGTTAAGGACTGTCGCGAGAAAGACGCAGTCTCATTTTTCTGCAATAATTGCACGGACAAGGGAATCCTTAATGCCATAAGTCACCGTGACATATCACGCTTCGCTGACTTGGCGTCCATAGTACGAAAATATTGTGGGATGGAAAGCGCCTGGAAAACCGAAACGAAATTTTGGGATAATCCGGCTCCCAATATACACCTAGTCCGAAGTAAAAGGGTGCACTATCATAAGACACCCGAGTTAATTACAAAGAAGCAAAAACCCTCTACAGGGCGCGGAACCGTATTAAAGGGATGGCTCAACGGACCCTGCAAAATTCATAGTATAGCAGATACCATACCGACACACAACCTTAGAGCTTGTTGGGTACTTCGGCAGGTGGCCAAAAGTGGTGAGGATCTTCTCATCCCAGATGCCACAGAGCACCATCCCGGGGATAACAATACGGTATTAACAGTCTTTGAGACCTTCGCATCAAATAATAGGCGCAAGCGAACCCTCCGCAGCCTTGCCGAAATCTGCCATGTGGCAACGATAATCCATGGAGTGACACGGCTATTACCTTCAATTCCAGTGACGAACCTAAATTCCGAACAGCCCGGGCACCAGCTGCACTGGTCCTCAGTCCAATTGTGGACGACTTTGGACTCACCAAAGTACTCATGGACGGCGGCAGTTGATTAAATCTCATCTATGAGGAAACTCTTCCAAAAATGGAAATAGACTGGAACCGCATTGAGCAAAGCAACACAACCTACAGAGGAATCATCCCCAGTCGGGAAGCACGCAGTGCTGGAAAAATCACACTAGATGTGGTATTCGGCACGCCTGAGAACTATAGGTCCGAAGAAATTACATTCCAAGTGGCCCCGTTCAGTAGCGGATACCACGCCCTTTTAGGGCAGGAGGCGTTCACGATCTTCCAAGCCATACCCCATTACGGGTACATGAAGCTCAAAATGCCCGGACCCAACGGAATCATCACTCTCGCTAGTGATCCGGACACAGCACTCCGCGCCGAAAACAAAACAGCCGCATTGGCCCTCGAGGCATTATCCGAAGCCCTTGTGGCCGAGGAACTAACTGCGCTACGCTCCACAGTGGACAGGAACGACGTGATACTTGACAAAAGATCCAAGTCCACCTCTTTTGAACCAGAGGACGAAATAGTCAAATTCCAAGTCCACCCAACGGACCCTACAAAAACAGCCTCCATCGGGGCACAGTTAAACCCCGTCGTGGACGCCGCACTACGAGAGTTCCTGCGCGAGAATGGCACCCCTCAGATATGCCAGGAATCCCACGCAGGCTAGCCGAACACAGCCTCAATATCCTAAAAGGATTCAAGCCGGTCAAGCAGACTCTTCGGCGTTTCTCCGAACCCAAGAGACAAGCTATGGGAGAGGAACTAGCCAAGTTATTGGAGGCCGGATTCATTAGAGAAATAAAACACCCGGACTGGCTAGCAAACCTGGTGATGGTACCAAAGAAGGACAAATCCTGGCGCCTATGTGTCGATTTCAAGGACCTCAACAAGGCCTGCCCAAAGGATCCCTTCCCCCTCCCCCGCATCGATCAAATTATCGATACTACCGCAGGACACGATTCATTGTTTTTCCTCGACGCATACTACGGCTACCACCAAATCAAGATGGCGGAGTCCGACAAAGCCGCAACGGCATTCATCACACCATACGGCCCCTTCTTTTTCAACACAGTGCCTTTTGGGCTCAAAAACGCCGGCGCAACATATCAGCGCATGATTCAGACATGTCTGGAAAAATAGATCGGCAAAACAGTGGAGGCATACGTAGATGATGTGGTCGTTAAAACCAAACATGTCGACTCTCTAATAGACGACTTGAGGCTCACATTCGACAATCTCCGAATATATGACATCAAGCTCAATCCAGAAAAATGCGTTTTCGGTGTACCAGCCGGAAAGCACCTGGGCTTCATCGTCTCCAGTAGAGGAATTGAAGCAAATCCGGCCAAAATCCGAGCTCTGTCATAGTTGGCTATTCCAACAGACCTCAAACAAATCCAGAAATTAACCGGATGTGTGGCGGCTCTAAGCCGCTCTATCTCCCGCTTAGGAGAAAAGGCATTACATCTTTATCGCCTCCTTCGGCGCACCGAACACTTCGAGCGGACGGATGCTGCCACAGCCGGATTGGAAGAAATAAAAGCCATACTAGCAACCAAGCCAATCCTGGTCGCGCCAAACATCGGCGAACCAATGCTGTTGAACATTGCGGCAACTCATCAGGTCGTAAGCGCAGTGCTCGTCGTCGAACGAAAACAGGACGGACATAAATACCCCCTTCAAAAGCCGGTATATTATGTATCCACTGTCCTCACTCCATGCAAATCACGGTACCCACATTATCAAAAGATAGCCTATGCGGTATTCATGGCATCCCGGAAGCTGCGACATTACTTTCAAGAGTGTTCAATTACAGTGGCCTCGGAAGTGCCACTTAACGATATCATAAATAACCATGAAGCCATGGGCTGGATTGCCAAATGGGCCATTGAGCTCCTCCCGTTCGACATAACATATAAGCCTCGGCGAGCCATTAAGTCGGAAGTATTGGCCGACTTCGTCGGCGAATGGACGGAAGCCGAACTACCTAAAGAGTACGGCGCATACTCCAATTGGATCATGCACTTCGACGGCTCTAAAATGCTGGCTGGTCTGGGGGCTGGCGTCGTTCTGACGTCCCCAACTGGAGATACAGTTCAATACGTACTCCAGATACTGTATACAGACTCCAACAACACAGCCGAATATGAGGCCCTGTTGCATGGTCTTCGCATGGCAGTTTCCATGGGCATTCGACGCCTGGAGGTGCGCGGGGACTCGAACCTCGCAATATCCCAAATAAACGGAGACTTTGATGCTAAAGATCCGAAAATGGCGGCCTATCGCAATGCCGTCCTCAAGATGTCAGCTTGGTTCGAGGGGCTCGAATTCCACCATGTGGCTCGGGAAAACAATCAGGTGGCAGATATCCTCGCCCGCATCGGCGCAAAACGCGATGCTATCCCACCCAACATCTTCTTGGAGAGGCTGTTTAAGCCATCCGTGGTATGGGAAGGGGACACCGGTAACAATAGTCCGGACTCAGCCACAATGCCCGATACCGAACACTCCGACATAATCGGAGGCCCTGCCATCGAAATAACACCTTCAGCCCACGTAATAATGGCCATCATCGCCCCATGGACAGAACCATTCCTGGCCTACCTAACTAAGCAGGAACTTCCCGAGGACAAAAATGAGGCACGCTGCAGGGTCCTTGAGGGAGAGCTTTATAAGAAAAGCACTACCGGAGTCCTTCAAAGGTGCATCTCCGAAGAGGAAGGGCGGAAGCTTCTGGCAGAAATTCATGCTGGACTCGGCGGCCATCACGCCGCAGCCCGAGCCCTTGTAAGCAAGGCCTTCCGTACAGGTTTTTATTGGCCGACGGCCCGGGCAGACGCACAGGACTTGGTCCAACGCTGCGTCGGTTGCCAGGTTTTTGCAAACCAAAGCCATATGCCACCCACCGCCCTCCAAACAATCTCCATTACCTAGCCCTTCGCGGTTTGGGGGCTTGATATGGTTGGACCCCTCAAAGGGGGAACCCATAGGAAAAAATACTTACTGGTCATGGTAGATAAATTCACCAAATGGATAGAGGCCAAACCTGTTAAAACGGCCGAATCCGGACCAGTGATAGACTTCATATCCGGGGTTGTACATCGTTATGGCGTCCCCCACAGCATCATCACTGATAACGGCACGAACTTCACGGCCGACAAGGTAAAACTCTGGTGTAGCAACATGGGAATCAAGCTCGATTATGCTTCTGTCTATCACCCACAAACTAACGGTCAAACTGAGCGAGCAAACGGTCTTATCATGAGCGGCATCAAACCCAGACTAGTGCGGTCCTTAAAGGAATCTAACACGCACTGGGTAGAGGAGCTCGACTCCGTACTCTGGGGGCTGCGGACCACGCCGAATTGTACTACCGGATACACCCCCTTTTTATGATGTATGGCGCAGAGGCGGTTCTGCCCTGGGACATAATTCATGACTCACCTCGAGTGCACATGTACGAAGAAAGAGAAGCCGAGCTCGATCGGCAGGACAGTCTGGACACCCTGGAGGAGGAGCGCGACGTGGCAAAAGCCCGTTCCGCATTCTATCAGCAACAAGCTCGAAGATACCAAACAGAGAAGTACGGGTCAAAACTTACAACGTTGCCGAACTAGTTCTACGCCTGCCGGAGAAGAAAAAGTCCAAGCTCGAGCCCAAGTGGGAAGTTCCCTTCATTATTGACCAGGTTCTGACCGGTGGAGCGTACCGTCTGCGGGATGCATCGGATAATCGACTTGAGCCGAACGCATGGAACGCAGCCAGGCTCCGAAGATTCTACGCCTAGTGTCGGACTCTATGTTCGTCTCCTTCCCCTGTCCATTTTTTGCATATACATTATATGTCTTTTCTTTCTTTCTTTTCTTTTTTCTTTCTCAAAGCCTTCAAGGGCGAACTTGTGCATTGTAGCACACCATTGACGCGCTAACCGCGCTCATTATACCTGGGGGCTTCTTACACAAAAGCTTAATTATTTATCCGGGCTTCACACCCTGCACATGTGTTATTCTTTCGCATGTCCCTTTTCTTCGCCATTATATGCATCGATATGACTTAAGTTTTGGCCAAGCTGGGTTGCCTGGCTCTTGTATTTATGCTCTACGTTCCCGTTAATTCCGCTAGGGCATAAGGGGAGCACCTCTATGATTGTTACCGCCGGTTCAGCCGGATGTGTACCTCAGACTGGGTGAAGCCGAAAGCTAGCGTTCTTAAGGGAATATTCGGTCGGTGAACAAAAGATGATTTTTATTTATTTTCCATATGTGCCCTCAGATGTTTTTGCCTGCGTCTCTTCTCGCAGTTCGGACATGCACTTTAGGGCATGCGTACCCAGGGAAAGGAACCCTTAACGGAACTATTCTCCCTGGAAGATGTTTCTTACTACCCATGTAATATAACATAACTAGTTGGATACTTATATGTTCAAGCAGTAATGACCCCTACGCCTGGTCTGAGCGGGTATTCGGATACACTCCGGACTATCGGGTCCCGAGGTTGAAGCGAAAAGGTCCGCCATGACAAATGATTTACAATCCGGCTAGAAGGCATTATACATGTCACTTTAATTACATAGTCACTTAGACTGACTAAATTCCTCTTCTATACCATCCAACAGGCTGTCCAGCCTACAATCCTGTTGGGAATACTTTGCGGCTAATTCTACTTGCCCATACACTAAGCTAATGGGGATCTCTTTCCCATCGGACCCCACAGGTCCGACCTCGGCCATGTGGTTTGGATCAGCCTTGGTATACCGCGTCTTCACCATGGCCCAGGCTTCCCTGGCACCTTGATGGTAGGCCGATATCTTCCGTAAGCGGAAGCGCCGCCGTCCTCCCTTGAGCTTCTCCGCAAGCTCTCCTATGCCTGCTGGCAGGGATACGGATGGCCACAAGGCCTGGGCAATACCCTGCATCACCTACTGAACTTGTTCGTGCTGTTGCGAGAGCTCGGGTGGAAGATCACCCGCAGACCCGGGCATCTCCTCCGCAGGACGATCCGTCAGCATACCTGCAGATATAACTCTGTTAGACAGCCCCATCGCCGAACTCTTTTGAAGGTTCGTTTAAGCACTCACTAAAAATGCCGCGACGAAGCCGCTTATTCTCCTTCACGGAGTCTGCAAGCTGGGCTCGAACATCTTTCAGTTCCACGCTCAGCTTGGTATTGGCGTTTTGGAGAGTTTTTCTCCCGCATGACCTTAGTCAGCACGCGTTCGCCAGCCCTTTAGCTGTCGCACGACATGCTGGTCCTCTGGATTATCTCCGGAGTCATCTGCAATATCCATTGCTAGATTTGCAGCCATGCCGCACACTATATGGTACCGCTCATTTTTTGAAACAAGTGTTACCAGTTGGGGACTTTTCAGGTTCCTTCAATGCGGCAACGGCGGACCGAAGTTGGGTCTTGCATTCCGCCAGTTCCTGTGACAGTCGAGTATTCTTCTCTATAAGAACCTACACGATAAATGATCCTTAAATCAGTTGTGCCAACTGTTTCAAGTCTCAGGGGCTACTGATATATATACTCATCAAATTTTCTTACCCGTACATCCTTCACAAACTGGTCCGTGGCTCTGGCTAGACCATTTTGAGCAGCACGGATGTACGCATCTCCTGAGTTGAACGCATTAAACGCCTCTTGGGAGAAACAAGCGTCACGGAGTACGGCTCGGCGACGCCTGTGATTCATGGCACTCTCCATTTCGGAATTTGTAGCGGATATCTTATCCGCATCCTCGGTAGATGGAGCATCCGGCGTGTGCCTCGTGTTAGCTTCCGCCTCTGTGTCCGGCCCTGGATCCCGACTGGTAGAAGCGTGATTGGCGACATCTCCGGATATTATCCGGCGAGCGTTCTTCCTTCTAGGAAACACGGGTGTTATTATGTTTTTAAAGACGACAACCGCGGAGTGAGGTGTTGCATCATACCTCTGCGTCGGCGTCTCCGTCCGGACTGCCTTCCTTTTTAGCCTGTCCGGCTTTGGAGCCCCTTGTTGGCGAGTCGCCACGGGCTCGACATGGCATCCCGAGGGCCTTCCCTATAAAACACCGTTTGTATACGGTAGGCGAAGTGCGTAAAAGGAAATCATTTTCAAAGGTTGGGACTCTGGTCTCATTTACCTGCGAGGCTGGGAGTAGCCCAGGGTAGTCGGCTGTAATGACCACCATGTCGTCATCACAGCTTAGCTGATAGAAAATCCTATCGATCAGCTCCACGAATATGTCCGGATCCTCTCTGAGGCCGGGGTCGAGGGCTCATTCAGGGTCCTCCGGTTGTGGAGGTGGGCTATTGATCTCCCCTACCGCCTTACGCAGTTCCTTCGATGAAACGACAAGGTAAATATTTACCACGAAAACAAGGGAAGGATGGAAGTAAAAAGAGCAGAAGCTCACCCAGATTCGAGGGTTGTTCATGGAGAATCCATCCCGCGGCTTAATGCGGAGGAACTCCTCTTCTTCCCCCTTGTACAGATCGGATATAATTTTTGCTAGAGCAGCAACGGAATCCGGTCCCTTGCGCCCGCAGCGAGTGGCATCATCTTCCCCGTTGAAGTGCCACATGTGGTGGCCTCGATATTGAAGTGGCTGCACCCCCCGCATGATGCCAATTGCCATAACCTCGGTTATGGTCAGTCCTGATTTGGCCAGCAACTTTATTCAGCCCATCAGATAAAGGACGTCTCTGTCATCTTCCTCCTAAGGGCTCTGTGGTCGCCAACTCAGGCGTTTCTTCAAAGGAGCATTATGAAACTCGGGGAGGCCGATCCGCATAGGATCCGGAAGGTGGACGTCCTCCATATAAAACCACTCTAAAGGCTAGTCTTCGGATGTCTTCTTCGGGGTACCGGATAAGTATCCTGTCCCGGCGATGCGCCATACTTCGGCTCCGCCCACTTGATATATTGATCCCCTCTCTGTACGGGGCACAAGGCGAAACAACTTCTTCCACAGTGTGAAATGAGCTTTGCAGCCTAGAAACAGCTCGCAAAGGGCTACGTAACCAGCGATGTGCAGTATGGAGGCAGGAGTGAGGTTGTGTAACTGGAGGCTGTAGAACTCCAGGAGCCCTTGGAGAAATGGATGGATTGGAAATCCGAGTCCCCTTAACAAATAAGGGATAAGGCATACCCGCTCTCCCTTAGAAGGATTGGGAAAGCTTTCTTCTTGCTCCCCGCAATTATAGGTGGCGAGCCCGGCTCGAACCGGGACCATATACGCTGGAGGGAGAAATCCCTGGGTGTGTAGCTTCACTAATTGGCTATGCGGGACGGAACACTTCTCCCTATCTCCGGGCTTGGGGCTGCAAGGGCGAGAAGAGGAGCTGCGCTGGTCGGCCATGTTGGGATGGATTTTTTCAGGCGCGCTCCGATGAATGTTCTCTGAGGGAGAAATGGATGGTGTGGTTTGGATGTGAGAATTCTCGTCTCTTTAATAGACAGTTCATTCACATAGCTAGGGTGGTAAATGTAAAAACACCCTGGCTCCTTGCATTCGCTTGACACATGGAAGATGGACATTATTGGGCGCAGAAGCCGAGAAGCGCAACATTTACGAGAAGCCGGACACTATTTAACAGGTACTCAGAGTTTGGAGAAGAACCCGCCTTGCAATGCCGAAGATAATCTGCGCGCCGGACTCATCGTCATTAAAGCCTGGTTCAGGGGCTACTGAGGGAGTCCTGGATTACAGGGTATCCGGACAGCCGGACTGTTGGACTATGAAGATACAAGATTGAAGACTTCGTCCCGTGTCCGGATGGGACTCTCCTTGGCGTGGAGGGCAAGCTTGGCAATACAGATACGTAGATCTCCTTCCTTGTAACCAACTCTGTGTAACCCTAGCCCCCTCCGGTGTCTATATAAACCGGAGGGTTTAGTCCGTAGGACCAAGAACAACAATCATACCATAGGCTAGCTTCTAGGGTTTAGCCTCTTCGATCTCGTGGTAGATCAACTCTTGTAATACCCATATCATCAAGATCAATCGAGCAGGAGTAGGGTTTTACCTCCACCGAGAGGGCCCGAACCTGGGTAAAAACATCGTGTCCCCTGTCTCCTGTTACCATCCGCCTAGACGCACAGTTCGGGACCCCCTACCAGAGATTCGCCGGTTTTGACACCGACACCAGCCCAACCAAATGATCCACCGCCGTCGCTGCCCAACCAAGCCCTGTGCCTCAAACCGTTGTCCATAGATCGCACCTTTGGAGCACCTCCGAAGCAACGCCACCTACTAGATCAAGCACCATCAGCTCTGCCTCGTGTCACAATGTCTGATCATGCCAGCCTCGTTCCCACCGCACCCGTCGAAGATGGGGAAGTAGGCTGCCATCCGCACGGATGCGGCCACCGCAACATAGCCATGGATCCTCTCCCCGGCCTCGCCGATTAGCTGCAACCGACGGCCGAAGCCCACGACCAGCAGAAAGGGAACTGCAACGGCGCCAAAGCCACCATGTCGCTAGTATTCCCACAAGTCCTGCTGTCGATCGACAAAAGCCCCACTGCCGCCATCCTTGGGAGCCTTGAGGGCTTCCCTGCGGTGCATTCTGGCAGCGGTGAGGAGGGGAGGGGGGAGGAAGGGTGGCGGTGGCACTCAGCTGGTTGCTGCCCGAGTCGCTCTTCAGGAGCGACACGGGGATGTCCTGATTTTTCGGATCATAACTCACACTTCGCTGGACTGCTCTATGATCGTAACCCACACCTCACCGACGCCCCCCCTCCCCTCCACTAACCTTGCAACTCCGGCAACTACCCGATCCAGTGCATCCCCCACCCATCCATCCCTCTCGCAACACATCTCTCTCTCTCTCGTCCGACAAGTCGCACCGTGACCAACGCCAGCAGATTCCCGCGACGCCCGCTGCCACACAGCACACTCACGAGTTGTTCTCCGGCACCGCCGTCCTCTAGTCCGGCTGGATCCGGCGCTTCCGGTGTCCAGCGCTCGCCTGCGACACTTAGCCATGGCTAGGGTTTCGGCTGCATCGTGTCCAACGTCGGCGAGTCTCCGGCGGCTCCTCCCCATCCACACCGCGCCTCCTCGCACCATCTCCGCCTTCAGGATGGCGTCCCCTAGCACGGTGTGCTCGTGTGTGTTGGGCTGGATGCGGTGACCCAGACCTCTGCCGCATCTCCGGTGTGGCACTGGCTCCGATGGCGACCTCCTTTACCGCGCAACTGTGGAGGCCGACCTGCACTTCGGTGAGAACTTGTACCTCTGCCTCCCTCCTCTACTCTGTGCCATACTCTGTTTTGTGGCCATCGATCCGAATTTTATCTAGGGATAGTTAGGGATTGCTGCTGTTTGGGCTCAATTAAGTCGATCTGCTATTGTTTAGGCTTGACCAAAGGTGTTCTCTAGTTGAAATGAGAGCGAGAAGGAAGGTGCTACAATTTTTGTTGTTGTTGAACTGACATGTGAACATCACGCATTCCACCAAAGAGGGAGGTAAATAAATTACAGCAAAACGGAACCAAGAAAGTTTGATATCTGATTGTATTTGTAGAGCTAGATCTCGAAATAGCTGAATAGTTCAAACTCTTTCCAATCTCTAAATGTACTGTGCACATCACCGTTGTGAGAATGATAAAAAAACAGGCACCTGAGCGCACTAGTTTTATATGGATAAACATGCATGTATAAACTTGTTAGAATCATCAGCTACACCACTATATAAATTAAAGGTGACAACATGCATTTACATTATACAGGAATACATAGTGGATGTATGGAAACATCAGCATTGCTCAATCAAGGACGATAACTTACCGCTGAGCTACTGCAGATATGAGCCTATGCATTGTAAACCAGAGCATATATGTTGTATTTGTATTTCCTCATGTAGTTTTGATCTTTTATTGCAAGTTAAATAAACACAAGTATAGGAGCCTATGCTTTAAAATTTGTGTCAGGAAGTTATTACTAGATCCACTATCCCAATAATTTTTATTTCCAGAATCTCATGGTAAGTCTGGAAGTTGTGTTGCATATATATGTCATCACCTATCGAATGCATCTTGTATACAGTATCTGGATGGGAATGTTTAGGTCATTTAGAGTAAATTTATTCCTCCCTTATTCTTTTGCGTTTCTGATTGAATCTTTAAGTTTTGTATTAATATGGTTGCAAACAACGCTGATGCAAGAAGCTAAGAAGCTAGACTGGTTCGTTCTATGCACAGACTGGAATTGTTACTTTGCATTTCACTTCCTAGCTAGCATGGATGAGAGCACATCTTCAACCTGTTGTACTCATTGATTCTCTAGCATGCTATCTTTGTCTGATTGCTACTGCTTTGTTCAAATAGGTGACACAAAGTGAAACCCTTGAAATGAACTCCATTACAGCCTTGATTTCTTATTTATTTATTACATGACTTATATAGTTGTACAAACAATCCTTCTGTTCTCCCTTTTTCTTTGGGTTTGCAAGCAACATTTTAATTGATGCGTAGTTTTTTTCGCTTATTACAGAAGAGGTGATGGATTTTGTACTATTGTATCTCCGGAAATGCGCGTACATAGTATTGCAATTTGAAGGAGTGATGGAAGCGAAGATTGCATGTTTTTCTTTAAGATTACTAATAGATGGTATATTATTTTCGATTCAGATTCAAGAGTGTTTAATCTGCTATATAGTTCATTTGTTCAGTCTCAAAATTTCAGTGTTACTACTAGCATTTTCCTTATTTCTTGGTATTATTCACATCACGTCATTGGTGAAAGCTTACTGGAAAGAATAATTAAGCAAGGGTGCTCTAAGTTAAACTAAATTGTTATGTATACAACCAGAACTAAAGAAAAAAGATATCTAGTTATATTCCCTTGAATTATTGCATATCATTAACTAATGGCTACATAGTTAACACGATGTTAGTTTAGTTGGTTCATTCTCATGTACCCTTTTTCATAATACTTTCCCTTGTACTTATTTTATTGTAAAGACAATAATCAGGAAGTGGCATTTATAAACTTTAACATCTTCTCTATCTGAATTCTTTATCCCATCAGATATTGAAGTGTAGGCAGAGATAATTGTGTACCTTGTATGCTATGAATGCTAGTCATACCCCAACTCCCCCCCCCCCCCCAAAAGGCTAATCAGTAAATGGGAGAATGCATGTTTTTTTTCTTCCAGCATATGTTACTGCTCTTCACAATTCCCAGTGTGGTTAATCTACATGTAAAGGTTATGGTCTGAAAGCATCAGAATAAATTTTTATTAGGTTCATCTTGCTTAACTGAATTATTTTGACGCTCGTGAATATTTGGTTTTTGTAAAGAAGTCTACTCTTAGCATAATAAGATCACTAAGAGGACCATTTAATTGGCTAAAATGGTCTTTTCTTTGAGTTGTTTTATTTTACATGACATCTAAAAAGCAAGTTTATTGACATAATTACCTTTACTTGATGATGAAAGTATGCCTTCAGTATTACTATTTTCATGTTTTGTTAACTATAAACTACATTGTATTGTATGGGAGCGCTTGTTGTTATGACTTATTATAATTTTGTATCCGTTTTCGATTCTATGCAGGTTTGGAAGGTAGTCCATGTTACTGGAGATTGAAGGTTTTTTAGCAGGAATTACTTGGGTTAGAAAAGCTGCCTTGAACAGGTGGTGTAGTGTTCTGGTGGTGTAGTGTTGGAGATTAAAATCAGCTAGGAGTGGATTTTCAATGAAGTCATGTTACTTGACTTTTTACAAAAAATGCTTATAGCTTTTTCTAGATATGCTTTTGATGTTTGATATTAAGGTTTCTTTGTTGAAGCCATACTAGATTCTTGGAAATCTGTATTGTCTTCTGAACAAATGCTATTTTTTGAATGAATATAATTTGGTGGTCTTGTTGTAAATTGTGATGCATTGAGAAAATAGGTTAGACTAAAAAAGGGTAAAAAAGGGGCTAATGTGTTAGACTGGAACGGAATTGGGTTGGTTAATACACAGGACATGTTTGCCTCCACGTCAGATCCACGTAGGCAACATATTGCTTCCAGGTCATGTAAATCGGTGACGGATTGTTCCGTCACATCCTAGTTTGGGCTTGGCGGGCCTGTGGCAGATCCATGACAGCCAAGAACCGTCATGGAAGGTACGATATCAAATTATGACGCGATATACATGACGGGTTTTAAATCCGTCATGGAGTGGCACGCATGACAATTTTTGGCTGATCCATGACGGACAACGACCGTCATGTATTAACAAGTTTCTTGTAGTGTCCCAGTCCATGCCGAGCGCTTGGTCCCGCCCGCTCTGGCTGCGCCCGCGACATGCATGCACACGTCCGAGTCGTGGCGAGCCCGCTTCGGACCAACTCAACACACCCCCTATCCTCGCCAACAGAATGCACCTACACGCACGCCTACGGTGTACCCCTGCACGGACAGTCCCATGCACCACACGCACACCAACGCCGCGGACCCGACACGCCCAGCTCATGCCCATTCACGCGTTGGATGTTCCCGACCCGTCGCCGCGGCTTAGTTTGGCCAACAGTCATGGCTTAGGGGTGATTGTTGGCGCAATAAGCCATGCCCCCGCCGTGGTGACTGGCATTGGGCGCGCAAGGTCCGCTCCGTGGCCGCATCAAGCTCATGCATAGTCTGGCTAGTATCTGACTTGTGTCTGGCCTAGCCATGGTCCGGGCATAGTCCGACCATTGTATGGGTGGTGTACGTCCTTGTCTGTGTGTGGGTTCGAGTTCGTGCTCGAGGAAGAACCCATTTGTGCGGCAGGCGTATGTGCGCCAGAAACCACCGTGTCCACCGTGTTCTTCCTCCTTCTTCCTGTGTATGTGCCAGAGAGAGAGAGGGAGAGGGAGAGAGAGAGAGAGAGAGAGAGAGAGAGATAGAGAGAGAGAGAGAGAGAGAGAGAGAGAGAGAGAGAGAGAGAGAGAGACGAGAGGGTGAGCTAGGGATTGAGGAAAATCCAACATGCTTTCCCCTTGTTGCTGACAGAGATTCTCTCGCCGTTGGCATCAATGTTGCACAGAGCAAGAATTGTGGAAACACTAGAGAGATATGAAGTGAGAAAGCAGAGGGCAACACTAGGGGTAGAACAGAGAAGCATCAAACGTAATAAAAATTATTCACAAGATATTGGCACACCCTTTTTACTGCAAGTAGTGCAAGAGTGGGAACTTGTTCAGTCCAGCAATTTGCTTTAGAGCCTCACTAGAGTTCTTCTTTTCCTTCACAAGTGGTTTGAATTTTCTAAGGAAAAGGTCATTAACTATCAGTAATTTACCTGTACATGTCTCCATTTCTCAATTGTTATTGTCTGGGTTTCTTTGCCAGGATATGCTGATCTGAAACGACGAGTTGCGGGCTTAGCTCAGCCTAGTCAATTCCAGTTTCACGCAGTTGTCATGATCTTAAAAAAACATTTATTATGATGCCAATGGACTATTCTATGGCCTTATTCCGTAGTCGAGTGATCGTACACATGAATGAAACTAACATGTCATGTAAATGAAGTTCTTCTACTACTCGAGAGAGTTGGTGAAATGGACCCATAAGATGAACCTTTTTTATTTTTTCGCAACAGCGGTTACCGCTCAAGTACTCATTTGTTCAGGAACTCTTCACGATTCCTTTAATGCAAGATCACTCCAACCAAACACACTATTTCTCCTTTGGCTTTTTTGGTATGTAATCGGAAATTAAATATTCAAGTAGATAGAATTGGGCATTGGGGGCATAGTGAATAGATCAAAAGTTTCTAAAAGAAAAAATAGCTCAATTATTTGAGGGGATCAAGTTATGGTGTTCTTAAGTTTCTTTACAGCCTCCTGTAGTCAGTCAGTCCTCTACTTTCCATAGCGTACTGAATGATCTTGATCCCCACACCGTTCCTTGAGATCTGGTCAATTCCTTGCAGTTGCTTAACTTCAATCTGTTGTACCATTCACAATTCTGCCCATCTCTAGACTCTCCCCTACACTGTTTACTCTGTTGATTGAACCTGAAGCCTTGAATTTTTCTCTTGAGATGGCACGAGCGCTGGCAACGGGTGGTAAACCTTACTCCTTATTTTGCTTTTGCAAGATGGATTGGTGTGGCTCGTCTTCTATCAGATTCAATTTGGTTGTCACATTTTTTCCATTTCTTTTTACCTCCTGTGCCAGGCTGCTCAAGTTTATACAAGTATTTAAGTGTTGATTGACTGGTTCTACACTAAGGTACCTTGCGAAGTTAATTCATAAACTAGTGGGGATGGTATTCCAGAACCTCATGTTGAGGATTCTTTGCTTGTTTGTCTGTGTCTATGTCTTGAGCGTATGTATGTTGTATAGGCGAGTTGCGCTCTTAATGAGGTGGATGGATATTGTTTTATCGGATGAGAATTAACATTTATCGCCTTCGCAATGTTGTCAATAGATAGGAGAGCACATGTGTTTAGGGAGGCTGAACCATACTTATTCCACCTCTCATATCATTACTGATGTGCTGAATTTAGGAGAGATTTCTTCTTACCCTATGAATTTATATTTTTGAGCTATCTATGTGTCTGGTTTGAGCGGGGCATTGCTTAATTGAGAAGACCTTCAACTTGTTGAGAAACTTTCTAAACTGTGATTTTATCTTTGTCAGTGTGGATGGAGTGATTTATGGTTGAATAACAAAAATAACTTGCTAATTAATGTATTCGCTACTTCCTCTGCTGCTGCCCTGTGGGAGATGCACAGCTAGTGATGTTCACTCTTGCTTTGCAAAATGTCTTGCTGGTGAGGTGATGGAAGAAACTGAAGATGGAGATCAATGCAGTTTTTCTTGGCTTTTATTGATTTGAACCAAATGGTGGTCTCTTTCATGAGTTGTTTAAGCAAAAAAATGGAAATGGAGGCGTGCCCCTAGCCTCTGCATCATAATGATGCATGCAGCCATCTTATTAAAGAGTCTCGAAGTAGCACAAAGTCATAAATGTATTACAGCTCGCAAGTGGAGCGAAAAATAAAAACAAAAGTACATGCTCAAAATCACAACTGGTATGACAATGTAAAGGACAAGCTCCCTAGACTCCTATCATGTTAACCGACCGCCATTCGAACCGGTTGAATATAGCCCGTGCTACCATCTCCCACTGGTTGCACCCAGTAACCAAAGGTTCCCTGGAGTCCATAGGAGTGAGTAAGGACCACGTACAGATCCATGCGGTAGCTCTGAAGATGACCTGCAAGAAAGTTAAAGTATGTTGTTTGTTGAAAATCATATCATTCCTGCAATTCTATATAGCCCATATGAGCGCACATATTCAAATCTGAATACGAGCCGCAGTAATATGCTCAACCCCAGCTAACCACGTTCCAAACAACGATTCAATGTTAACTGGAGGGGCAATGTTAAAGGCTATATGGATCGCTCTCCAAAGCAATTTGGCGAGTGTGCACTCTATGAATAAGTGTTGTATTGTTCCATCATGACCACAAAAACAACAATGTGAACTACCTACCCACCATCTCTTTATTAAGTTATCTTTGGTGAGGATCACTTGCTTGTGTACGATGGAATGTTGTTGTTTGAGATCTGTAGAATGAAATGACTTTATGTTCATTTGAGTAATACACATGATTTGGTCATGGTCAGAAGTATAAATAGAGCATATATACAAGGATATTTGTTGGGTTTAAAGTCGATTTCTTAGCCAATCACCAGACTGAGACATTAAAGAAGTTTCCCTTCTTCGAAAGAGTGTGTCCCCATGTCTGTGCAAACTATCTGGTGATATATATGATTCAACATTTATCTCGTGAACATTTGTTGCGTTCTTCTGCAACCAAGCATAATGTTTCGATTCACTCTGTTCACAGCTACTTCCTAGGAAAGATATAAAAAACTAAATACGCAAGTCAAATGGTCACATGATTATGTAGTTTACTCACGTGGTACATATGATGTGATAAATGTTTCCTGGATGGTTTGCTCACAACTATCATATGATTCTTTAGTGCACTTCGTTTTCATAAGAGATGTATGGGAGTCCTATATATACCTTCTACCCTAAGATGTCAAATTAAGTGACAGGGATATGTTCCTGCAAAAAAAAGTGGGATACGAACACTAATTTGTTTATCTCTTTATCCATCTTAAGATAATTTGAAATATTGGAGGAAAACCAAAATATCATGGTAACATTTACTAGCAGTAAATCTATATCAGCTTGTGATATTGAAACTAGTGGTCAGTCCTCTTTGATACTCACATCTAAATGCTTTATCTGAATTCCAGATCCCATAGTCGATGCTAGCAGCTGGTCAATCTCGAGGCATACTTCCAAAGGTTAACGACTATCCTTTTCAATTGCGTACTTATAGTTTCATGGTTTGCGATTATATCTAAAGCCTGCACAATATTTTGCAGGACCGGCAACTCTGAGATATTATTTGGATGACAAAGCATTGGATATAATGATTTCAATGTAGCTCCTTTTTTCCTTACTCTCATTAACACTAGAACTACACGTGAACATGGGATATCAATTAAGTGAGTAGGATATGAAAACTGATTTGTTTTTCTCTTTATCCTGCTTCAATTCGTCTGAAATAACGGAGGAAAACAAAAATAATATAGTAACATTTACTTACTGTGAATCTCTATTGACTTGTGCTAGAAAAATAGTGTTTTTTTTTTGAGAAATCACAGGCGGAGGAGTCCCTCCACCTGAGTATATTACTCAAAGTGGCCATTATGCCAAGAGAGTGATCCAGTTTATAAGGGAAACCGGATCGAAAACCTGAACAAGTTGACCCCGTTTATAAGGGAAACCCGGCCGAAAAACCGTACAAGTAACAAGATGACAAAAGGATGAGAAGAACATGACGCCCAAGATAAGGCAGGACCTAGATAGCAGATGAAAAGGACCATCACCACGAGAGACACAAGTAGATGTAGGGTGTCATCGAAGGATTGCAATACCAAGACTTTGCGAGCAACCTAACGCACCGTACCAGCGTGCATACCAAACCCACGGCGCAACACAGGAGCATCCACAATCAACGAGTGCCATGCACGAACCTTGACTCGGAGTTCCGCCAATGAAATTCAGAACAATTAGCAAGTTGGGGAGGCTTCTTGCGTCGTCATTGAGCAAAGATGAACCAAGACAATCCCAAGAGCATGAAGCTCGCCACAACACAACGACAACCATGGGAGGGTCTTGAGCCTACATAGCAACAGGGATGACACAAAGGCATCGCCGCCGCCCCCCAACAGAACACCACCAAAGACAGACAAAGGGTAGGGATGGCAGCTCCACAACACGGAGCGGTGTTGTTGCCAGACCCCAACACACACCACCATCGACCCTGAGCTAGTTGCACCAACACCACCGACATCCCCACCTACCAAACAAAATAACCTGGCCAACTTCTCGATGATGCCTTCAAGAAGGGGGGCGACGCACGCTTGCGCCGCCATCATCGGTTCCAGGAGGACCTAGAAGCAGAGTTTCCTCCGAAGTTGAGCAAAAGGTGGCGAAATCAACATTTCAACGACGCCTCCAAGAGGGTTTGTGGTGCCCATGGGCGTCACCGTCGTTGGCTCTCAGCGGAGCATGGCTTTCGCCGAGTTGAACATAACAAACACCCTATGAACAGATTATTTGAGGTAGACCGTGCACCTGCATCACCATGAAGTATTGGGCCATGGCAGCCCCAATGCCGCACATGGCCAGAACTCCACCTCCCAGCCACCAATTGTTGTGCAACCAGCAGCGAGCCACCACCACACTACCGGACGGAGTAACCGCCGCGCCACAAAACTCGCCGGTGCTGAAGTCGCCAAATCTGGTCAGCACCGGACTGGGATTCGCAACCACGTTGCCCGACGAGCATCAGGCGAACACCGCTGTGCACCACGGCGTGCCCAGCCAGACCAGAAGAAGGTCAGACCAGCAGCCGTACCACCACCTGAGTCAATGCAGCGCACGGATCTGGGCAGACAGCCCCGCCATACGGCCATCCCCCTGCCGCATCACCACCATCCAGGAACCATTTGGATCTAAAGGGAGAAGTTGGGGCTCGGGAATTGGCTATCCCACGCCGCCAAGCGCCAGCTCGCCGACGGCTGCTGCTGGAGCGGGCGAGCCAGAGAGGAAGGGCGGGCTGCCATGCCACCGCAACCAGCCGGATAGGCAGCCGGGGAGGATCCCGCGCAGCACGCATCCGCTGCATCCGCCGAGCGCACAGCGCCAAGGGGCAGCAAGCCGCCGGAGATGCAGCCCGCTTGCCGGAGAGAGGAGGACAGGCTGTCACCCGTCGCATCCAGCGTCGAAAAGCTGCCCGAACAACCGCGAGAAGGATGGATTCGAGGGAGGAGTGCGAGCCCCCACTTCCAGGAGCAGGCCTTGGCCGCCGCCGGCGAAGTCACCGGCGGTAGTCGCCGCCGGCGGCGGCGTGGGGAGGCAGTGGAGGAGGGTGCTGGCGGCTAGTGTTGGGGGCGCCCCGGTGTCGCCGCTGAGAGCGACAGGGGAGCGAGCCTGTAGTGTTGTCGATAATTCCAACTACTGTCCTCCTAGATACTCTCTTTGAAAACCTTTTCTGAACTCCAGACCCCACCGCGCATCATTGTAGCCGTTTGATCTCCATAATAATTGTCCTTTCCCATTGACTACTTACAGTTTCATGGTTTGCCATCATATATAAGGCGTGTATAATATTTTGCTGGACCGACAACTCAGCAACATTATTGACCTTGCCGGCTGCCGGCTTACCTGGCTCTCCTCCTCGCCCAAGCTCAGACCACTAGATCAGTTTAGCAGGCTTGAGCGCATTAATATCTTGCGGGTAACATGTATGGATGAATCACGAACAAGAAATAATCACTGTACACATTTTTTTAGGTCAAGCAGTAGGAGTTTAGCTTCTTCATGTACTCTACTCATTATCTATATCTATACCTGCTATTAAAGCAAGGTGATATTCTTGGTTTCGTCCTGCTTAGAAAATTTTATATATTTATAAGCTATACGTGGGGTGGTACTAAACAACCGACTAACTGGGTCGGCCTAATTCAACCCGCAGTTCACGTACAGAAACTTTTCGTCGGTCACCTGTCATCTATCTGGGCCGTCCATGGCCGCACGAAGCTCATGGAGAGCAGCAAAATTTTATTTGATTTAAGTGAGGTTCGAACTCACAACCTACAGAGCCAAATTGGATTTTCCCAAACCAACTCACCTAGCTTCTCCTTCTGTTAGAAAATGTGATCCGCTGCCTAATAAAATAGTCACTCCTCGCTTTTTTGCTTAAAATCTCACCGGTTTATATACGCGTACAAGTTGTCGTAGAATCAACCAGCTGTCTGAAGAATTAACGAACGGAGGGTGAGGTGTTGGCCCTACATATCATAGGGAACCAAAGAAATTAAAGTTGAGGAACTCAGTTGGTGTGTGACAAATAAGGAAGTGGCTAATTAAGCCAAGCATGCTCGTGGGATGTGTTGGAGCGGCTAAATAAGTCAAGCATATTGTGCGCCATGGCCAATCAAAGAGGCGCACATGCATTCAAGGGATTATAGCAGTACCAGTACGTCGCTTCTGGCCGGAACCTGCGGAGGAGAGGGAGAAGAAGTAGAATGGTAGCGTCGGGCGAAGCCGAAGAAGATGATTTTAATACAATGGACTTTGCCAAGAGACGAACTGGATGTGAAATCGCCTCGGGGTTAAGCCGGGGCTCAAAGGACGCCATGCCGGCAGCTACGTGCATCTCCATTAATCATGAGGCGATATTCGCATCATTTATTAGCTTCTTCAAAAGAAAACAAATGTTGCTTTCACCTAATTACCTGTAGGCATATGGTATGAAATGAACTAGGAGGAAGCATAGGAGATGACTGAAGGGGGAGAGAGAGATGTATGTCCCCGTTGTAACGCACATCCTTTTTTACTAGATATTCATGCACTGTCCCCGTTGCAACGCACATCCTTTTTTACTAGATATTCATGCATCGGTACAACGCAGGAGCATGTTCGCTATAAAAGTAAAGAGTACAACATGTCCAGTTACATTTTGATTTTTCTTAAAGAAAAGAGACACCACCGGGTGCTAATAGTATACATGTACTTTCTTAAAGAAAAGAGACACCACCGGGTGCTAATAGTATACATGTACTATAGCACGGCTCGGAACCAGGTTCCCACAGGTTCCTAGTACGTATATTTCATATAAAAAGTCTAAACAACTCTTCTATGGTCTATCGGAGTAGACGAGTACAAAGACAACTCCACTGGAAACAAAGAACATGAATCTGAAAGTAATCTATCTCTAAGACTACATCCATAATGAAACTAGCTATAGGTAGGCATAGTGCGCTAATATATTAATTAGCTATGTAAATAATGAGGCCAGCCGACTCCTCAAGGTCACAGATGGAGCGCGGTGGTGCAGGCCAATGATTCGATCTTGTCCAGCCCCGAGCACGCAGCAGCCCACGCATCCACCTTGTCCACGCATTCGGATTCTTCCAAGGACGATGGTGTTGCTGCGCTCTGCCTGTCCATGGCACGCGATGGCCGGCGGTGTTAGTGGCGTGAAAAACTCTGTGTGTCAATGTCGATCGCTGTGGCCGGGACTCGATCGATTGGTTTTCTTATATGAACGGACGCGCTTGATCTTGTATTTTATAGGTGTACGTACGCGCTAATATATAGGAGTAGATGAATTCGGCTCCAACTAGGACTTGTGTCGGTTCTACAATCTTTTTCTGGCGAACAATGACTTGTCCCTCGATCTTAAGGCGACTAAACTTAGGAGGAGAAGGAAACAAGCAGTCCAATTGGTTGTCGAAGTACGGCCTGCGTACAGGACGGATTCAACTATACAACGTCATGAGCCCGGAGGATAGCGGACGGCGACGGTGACGGACAGCAGCAGCTAGCGGCGACGGTGACGGCGATGCACCACGGATGCCGGCGACGCACGGCAGTGGTGGCGTCTGCTGGCGACCTCGTGGTCCTCCTAGACGGTATGGTGCTGGCTGTCTTGCCGCCTCACCCTCTAGGTCGTGGATCACAACGTTCTCATCTTATCGACAAAGGTCAACACCTCTGAAATATCTAGCCTGATCGATACTTGTAGCACAGTTGGGTTCCTATGGAGAGTTGTGAACTGATCAATGACCGTGAATTGCATAGATTTGGTGCCCGGGTTCAGGTTCTCATCGACACGACGATGTTTTAGGTTCCTCAAGCCAAACATGTTTTTTTCTTTCTAAAAGCCTGTCTGTCGTAAAACTGGTTTTTCTAAAATTCCTACTAATTAAGGGCCTGTTTGGCAGTTTCCCAACTCCTAGAAATCCTTAAATCTGGCTCCACATTTCGTATGCCAACTTCCCAAGTAAAGAATGAAAACAGAGAGAAAGAAGCCCCCTGTCTTATTCTTATAGGAGACTTAATTAATGAGGAGACTTGAACCCGTGCCGGTGACAGGAATCTTTGTGCTGTCCACCACTCCACCTAGGAGAGCTCCTCCTAGCTTCCCAAGTGAGAGTTAGCGATCAGAAAACCGTTCAGTATGCCAGCTCCAGTTTTCTCTCGCAATGCATGGGCTCATTTTGGCCTATTTGGAGTTGAGGATTGGCCGACCTTAACCCAAGTATGATTGAAACTTGTTTTCTAAAAACCAATCACCCATCGCTCTTATCAAAACAATCACTAATAGCCTGTTCGCTCTTATCATATGTTGAGTATTACAATCTAGCGAAGCATGCTTTCAAGTTAGAAGCTGGCCATCATGTTTGGTTAGGTCAACTCGATGGGATTCCCGTCGTCCCTGTAAATGTGGTGACGGTCTGAAATAAAAGCTTCGCGAGATTGTCTAGAAAAAACTAATAGCATGTTCAGACTCTCTCAGCTCTCCAACTTCATGCCGGAGCGAAGCAGCATCCAATTCTAATTTGAGGAGTGGCTGAAAGGGCGCTCCGCTCCGTGGCGATTTGCCGAACAGGGCCTAAGTGTCCACAGCTCCAGCTCATATGAGCTCTGCATGAACAGTACATCCGAAAAATAGAAAACAATTCAAAACATTCTGATTTTATTTGGCAAACGTTCACACATATTTTTAATGCTTGCAAAAGTTAGCACTCCAAAATGCTTTTGAAAATAACTTTTTTGAAGCCTTGATCTTTTTTGCGACGTGGCCCATGAATGTCATTCCATGATGAAACTTTGCAAGAAAACAAAACATATGTTCCCATATAAAAGCATTTTCAACAGCTTCCCTTTCTCCAAAAAAAATACCAGTTTTAGGAAAAGTTGCCAAAAAACACACACACCAACAACTTCTTTATACCAAAAATATTTTAGGTGATCACCTAAAAACACACCATTTTCCATTATAACAAAATTGGTGTTGGCGGGAGCCAATCGCCTGACACTTCACAGATTCGCACGCCATTGCCACATATGGCGATCACCACCATCCACCTTGGGCCATCGCCCTGCCGTGTTGCTGGTCGCCGAAGCTCCATTGGCGTTGTTTTAGCAACCAAAACAGCAGGAGAGGCTCCCACTTTTATATTAAATTAAGATAAATATGTACAAAGATTTTACATGCCTCCAAACAAGGAGAATGATAGGTGGGGGTCTATTTACAAAAAGAAGGCTAAGAGAAGGGCTAAAAAATTTACAACACTAGCAAGTACTCCCTCCGTTCCAAAATAGACGACCTAACTTTGTACTAACTTTATACTAAAGTTAGTACAAAGTTGAGTCATCTATTTTGGGACGGAGGGAGTACAAGTTTAGGAGAGATGTGATCAAAGAATCTAGGAATGCAATTATATCAGTTTTAATCCTGAATTTCAAGATCTCCATGTCTGAAATAACACCTCTTTTCCAACCCCGTAATGAAGGAGCAATCTTATTTATGTACATTAATTTTGGTTCTGGCAAATGCGTTCTTATCTTATCCACTTGCTTCCATTGTCATCACCTCTCACTTTCTCGCCAACTTTGGAGGACGGCGTAATTGTGGTTATAATTATCTGTTAGTCTAATCTCATGTTTGCTTTAAAAAAAGAATGACATGTTTTTTAAAGAAAAAGAGAAGAATGGAATGAAGAAGTTTTTTCTAAATGACAGTTCAACTCATCCTCATCTGACATCAATGTTGATATATACAGTAACGGCACTTAAACCGAAGACATGGAAGGAAATTTCTAAACTAGTCCGTGAGCGGAGGCGGGCAGCTCAGAAGGCCAGGGAACGCCAGCAAGCCATGCAGGAGTAAACAGTGCGGGAACCACCTCGAAAGCAATGCATTCTTTTCGCTGCAGATAATGTAGTACTACTACTATGTTATGTCATGATTGTTGCTGGCTTTGGTTGAACTTTGACCTTCATCTTGTTAAGATTCAGATACTTGTAATGTGGATTAATGAGCATTTTCTGGGTTTAGTACAATTTGGGATAGTATGTACATATGCATCTAGTATTTGTTGTTTGGTTGAGAAGACAGTGGCCTTCATTAAACAGACTGAGATACTCTGTAAACTGTGATTTTTGTCTGCTTTGATTTGACGCTGAGGATGGTACGCCGGCAATGATGGTTAATTACTAGGGAGATGCTGGCGGCATGCCTGCCAAATCCTTCATTTCCCAAGAGGAGGAATGAAAGCTTCGATTCGTTGCGAAACTGTCTTGATGCTGTGGAACTTCCTGGTGGCTACATGTGAAAACACAACTGTTGTAGGGCGATATGCTCTGGATTTGGTTTTCTGCTGTGCTGGTGTATGTATGCAGCTACACGTGTGAACTATCTATGCATCTATCTAGCTAGCTAGCTAGCTAATTTTAGCCACGGTTACTTTGTTGACAGGACATTTGCCTTTTAACTTTGTTGAGAAACTTTGTAAACTGCGGTCCGGTTTTATCTGCTTCAATACTGGTGGAACGATGGTACGCCGGGGCAATGCTGGTTACCAAATCAAAGCTTTAACCTGCCTGGTTGAGAAACTAACTTCCCAGCACTCTGTGGTCTGTAGACTGCGGAAGGATGCTGTGTATTTCTGCTCTGCTAGAGTGTTAGGGGAATGAATGCTGGTCTGTGATTGCTTCTACAACTCAACTGTACTCACTGCAGTCGCTTTCGGTCGAGAATTGTTGGGGCCTGCTCGGCGTCGAGTCAAGCATCGCTGAATCACGTCCCAGGCCGGCCAAGACGGTCCCTTTTTCTGGTCCTTTGGGTGTCTGCAACAGGGGTCATCCGTTTACTCTTCCTGTAATTTCCATGTTGGCTCCAGCACCCCAGTGTTGTATCTGAATAACACGACATTACAAACTTTGTCCACAAACCAGAATAAATACGTACGCTAGCTTGTCAAAAAGAGAATAAATCTACAGATCAGAGAGTGCACATTTCCATAACACTGAAGACGTATGCACAGCAGCAGCACTAATGATTCTTTTCATCCAGCAAAAAAACACGTTGTAGCTGAAGCTTGCTAAATCATGATCTTTGCAAGAGCAATGTTTCATTTTGCGGCGGAATGTAGTATGCAAGTAACATGGAAAACGACCTCGCAAGAGGAAACAGTTGGTTTAATTACCTAATAATACTCATCAAAACACATCATTAATTCGGGCCCGCAATTCAAGTTTCATATTGCAGCAGAATGTAGTATGTAAGTAAGTAACAGGGGAACCCCTAAATTCAAGGACATTTGGGCCTCGTCCAGACCCTCACCAGAATCAATGTACAGCTGATGGTGTTTCAGCTCTCACCAAAAAATCCAGGGACGTTATTCATTGAATCATCCCGACAAATCAAAAATTGTGTGCCTGACACCTCACTCACTTCATCGCAAGCGCTACTGTCTACTAAGCAGCTCCCATGGCGCCACCGCTCCTCCTCGCTATGCGGACGCACGCCTTGTGTTGGGATATCCTCCTCATGTGGGCTGTGAGGGGATGACCATTTGAGGCCTTTTAGGCAGCCCAAAGAGGTGCAGAAGCCCACCACCCATTAGGGTTATGACCTAGGGTCATTTTGGATTTTGCACATGAGTGGATGGGGATGCTTTACCCTCCATTCAGCAGCCACCACCAAGTGTGACGAAAATCAGTTCATCCTCCAAGAGAGAAGAAGAGAGAAAACCAAGAGAGCAAGGGAAGAAGAGGAAGATTGAAGGAAGAAGAAAAGGGAGCTCCTCCCCAAGGTTGTGATGGTCCAGATCCACTACCTTGCCTCCTTCAAGCTTCGGTTCCACCATCTTTGTTGAGATTGTTCCAATCCCTAGTACTTGAGCCCCAAATCTTGTTGTGTTCATCCAAGATTCAGAAATCTTGATGTATGAGATCCTCTAGTGCTGTCTAGAGAAGAACTTGTTGTATCCCACATTTGATAATAGTGGAAGAGGATTTGGGTGGCTTCGGCCCGTAGTTTTTCCCCTCAAGTTGAGGGGTCTTCCACGTAAAAATCTGGTATCTCTTTGTTGATGCTTGATGCTGCTAGGAAAACTTACTCCTACCACAAGACACTAGGCTGAGGAGTGTCTTGCCCGCTGCTTAACATTTTCTGCCTCCATATATGTTGCTGCATATGTTTCCTTCCGTGCTAAGCAACGATCCTTGAGTTAGTACATGATGTGGTGCTGAGATTACTTGTTTCCGCTGCAGTTTTTAGTTAACCACAAGTGCATTTGTGTGTTAATTCCCAACAGAGTGGCATCAGAGCCTTGGTTGCTTAGAAGGTTGCAAATCTCAGTTGCTTGATTGTTGCTGGAAGTGCTGCTCACAATGGCTTTGGAAGAAAGCGCTACTACAAGTGGCATGATAAAACTTGATTCTTCCAATTACTCATTATGGAAGCCCATGATGGAAGACATCCTTTATTGCAAGGATTTGTATGAGCCAGTTGTGAAAGACAAGATACCCACAGGTGTCACGGAAGAAGAATGGAGAGTGTTGCACAGAAAGGCAGTAGGTATGATTCGGTTGTACATCAACCACAATATTTTCCACCATGTTGCAAATGACACAAATGCTTATGAGATGTGGCAGAAGTTGGAGTCTATGTATGAGAGGAAGACATCAATGAACAAGGCATCGGTGATCAAAAGACTTGCAAAGCTTGAGTATCGAGATGGCACAAGTGTGATTGAGCACTTAAATGTCTTCCAATGCCATATAAGTCAACTTTCAGCCATGAAGATCAACTTTGAGGATGAGGTGCAAGCATTGTTGCTGCTGAGTTCCATGCTTGATAGTGGGAACATGCTTGTTGTGTCACTTAGCAACTCAGCTCCGGATGGGAAGCTGACTTTGGAGATGGTGAAGAACAGTATGCTGAATGAAGAAGCCAGAAAGAAGGAAAAAGGTGATGCCTCTTCTTCTGATGCGTATGTGGCTGAAACCCATGGGAAGAATGAGAACCGTGGACGCAGCAATACAAGATTTCAGCAAGGCAAAAGCAAATCCAGGGGGATCAAAGTCAAAACAGAGAAAAGATATAACTTGCTTTCATTTTGGCAATCCGGGACACATAAAGAGCGAGTGCAGGAATTACAAGAGAGAGCTTGCAGAGGGGAAACTCACAAAGAAAACCGAGCAAAAGGCTGAGAGCAGTTTAGCCATGACCGCAACAGATGAGGACTATCTAGTCATTGAAGATGAAGATTGCTATAGTGCTGTTCGTGATGATGCCATGAGTTGGGTTGTGGATTCAGGTGCGTCCTTGCACATCACATCACACAAGGAGTATTTCACATCTTACACTAGTGGTGTTGCTAGCCAAGTGAGGATGGGAAATAGTGGTTCGTTAGTAATTGTTGGCAAGGGCTCTATATGCATTGAAACAAACACAGGTTGCAGATTGGTGCTCTATAAGGCTGAATTTGTTGTCAGTGGGCAAGCTTGATGATATCAAACATCCTAGTTATTGTGGTGAAAAGTGGAAGCTCACCAAAGGCTCTTTGAATGTGGCTCGAGGAAGTAATCTCTATGTGACTAAAACCAAGTTGTGCAATGAGGTGTTGAATGTTGCTGAAAAAGACACTTCGGTTGAATTGTGGCACAAGAGGCTTGGGCATATGAGTGAGAAGGGCATGCACGCTCTTGCTCGCATGGAGTACCTCTCTGAGTTGAAAGGTATATCCTTGAAACCCTGTGCACATTGTTTTGCTGGCAAACAACATAGGGCTACATTTCGTACACTCCCTCCACATCGTGCAGAAAATGTTCTTGATATTGTGCACACTGACGTTTGCTCCATGACTGAAAAATCTCATGGTGGAGCATTATACTTTGTGACTTTTATTGATGACCATTCCAGAAAGGTTTTTGTGTATGTGCTGAAACACAAATACCAAACGTTTGAAGCCTTCAAGGAGTTCCATGCCAAAGTTGAAAGAGAAACTGGCAGGAAATTGAAGTGCGTGAGATCAGACAATGGTGGTGAATACAGAGGTCCTTTTGAAAGGTATTGCAGAAATGTTGGCATCAGGCTTGAGAAGAGTCCACCAAAGACACCCCAGCTCAATGGTCTTGCAGAGAGAATGAACAGGACACTCATAAAGAGGGTCACAACTATGCTCTCTCATGCTCATTTACCTAATTCATTTTGGGCTGAAGCATTGATGAATGCTATGTATGTGGTTAACCTATCTCCCTCAGTTCCTCTTGCAGGTGATATTCCTCAGAGAGTTTGGTCAGGGAAGGAGGTATCATACAAGCACTTGAAGGTCTTTGGTTGCAGGGCATTTGTACATGTTCCAAGGGACGAGAGATCCAAGTTTGATAGAAAGACAAAGCAGTGCATCTACCTCAGCCAACCAAGTGAAGAGTTTGGCTACAGGTTGTGGGATCCAGCCAATAGAAAGATTGTGAGAAGCCGAGATGTGGTGTTCATTGAAGATGAAACAATAAAAGATATTGGGAAACCAGAGAAGCCAATGACCAGCTCACCTCAGGTTGATATGGATCCAATCCGTCCTCCTCTCGTGCATGACAATCATGGGGGAGATGATGACACTGAAGACATTGGAGATGCAACTGATCAAGGCAGTACAAGTCAAAGTGGCGAGCAGCCATCAAGTGATGATGATGATGAAGTTGGTAATGATGATGCCAAAGAAAATCCACCTGATTCATCACCAGTGCAGCAGCAAAGAAGAAGTGAAAGAGGTCACATTCCTTCTTCTAAATATCCACCACATCAATATGTGTTGATGACAGATGCATGTGAGCCCTCATGCTATGAGGAGGCAATGTCTGATGAGAACAAGGAAGAATGGTCAGAAGCCATGCAGGATGAGATGAATTTCCTATATGAGAATGATACCTTTGAGTTGGTGAAACTGCCAAAGGGCAAGAAAGCACTCAAGAACAAGTGGGTGTACAGAGTGAAGACCGGAGAAAATACCTCACATCCAAGGTACAAGGCCAGATTGGTTGTGAAAGCATTCAGTCAGAAAAAGGACATTGATTATAGTGAGATATTCTCTCCAGTGGTCAAGATGTCTTCGATCCGAGTTGTGCTTGGCATGGCTGCCACCATGGACTTGGAAATTGAACAACTTGATGTGAAGACTGCATTCTTACATGATGACCTAGAGGAGGAGATATACATGGAGCAGCCAGAGGGATTCATGGTTCCAGGCAAGGAGCACTTAGTTTGCAAATTGAAGAAGAGCTTGTATGGCTTGAAGCAAGCTCCTCGGCAGTGGTACAAGAAGTTTGAGTCTTTTATGACTGGGCTTGGTTACCATAAAGCACAACCTGACCATTTGTGTCTTTATGAAGAGGTACATCGACGGTGACTTCATTATTCTCTTGTTGTATGTTGATGATATGCTAATTGTTGGAAATGGCACAAAGAGGATTGCTCTCCTCAAGAAGGCATTGAGTAAATCATTTGCCATGAAGGATTTAGGACCAGCTAAGCAAATACTTGGCATGAAGATCTCCCGTGATAGATCAAAGAAGCTGCTTTGGCTCTCACAGGAAAGATACATTGAGAAGGTGCTTGAAAGGTTCAATATGAAAGATGCAAAATCTGTTATCTCTCCGCTTGCAGGCCATCACAAACTGAATTCAAAACAATGTCCTACAAGCAAGAAGGAGAAAGAAGAAATGAGGAAAGTACCTTACCAATCTGCTGTGGGCAGTTTGATGTATGCCATGGTATGCACTAGGCCTGACATTGCCCATGCAGTTGGAGTTGTTAGTCGGTTCATGACAAATCCAGGTAAAGCTCACTGGGAAGCAGTGAAGTGGATTCTCAAGTATCTCAAGGGTACTTCTACATCTTGTCTATGCTTTGGAAATGGTGATCCTGTATTGCAGGGCTATACAGATGCAGATTACGCAGGTGACAAGGATCGTAGGAAGTCCACATCCGGATACCTGATGACTTATGCAGGGGGAGCAGTTTCATGGCAATCAAGATTGCAAAAATGTGTTTCTACATCAACTACAGAAGCTGAGTACATTGCAGCAGTTGATGCTGGCAAGGAAGTTTTGTGGATGAAGAACTTCTTGCAAGAGCTCGGCATGAAGCAAGAGAAGTATGTTTTGTTTTGTGACAATCAGAGTGCTATTCATCTTGCCAAGAATTCAAACTATCACTCTCGAACCAAGCACATTGATGTGAGGTATCATTGGATTCGAGATGTTGTGAGTTCCAAGTTGCTGAAACTTGAGAAGATCCATACCGATGACAATGGTTCGGATATGATGACCAAGATATTTCCAAATGAGAAGCTACAAGCATGTTGCAAGGTAGCGGGCATGGCGGTGCCCCCCTCATGAGTCGGAGGGGGAGATTTGTTGGGATATCCTCCTCATGTGGGCTGTGAGGGGATGACCATTTGAGGCCTTTTAGGTAGCCCAAAGAGGTGCAGAAGCCCACTACCCATTAGGGTTATGACCTAGGGTCATTTTGGACTTTGCACACGAGTGGATGGGGATGCTTTACCCTCCATCCAGCAGCCACCACCAAGTGTGACGAAAATCAGTTCATCCTCCAAGCGAGAAGAAGAGAGAAAACTAAGAGAGCAAGGGAAGAAGAGGAAGATTGAAGGAAGAAGAAAAGGGAGCTCCTCCCCAAGGTTGTGATGGTCCAGATCCACTACCTTGCCTCCTTCAAGCTTTAGTTCCATCATCTTTGGTGAGATTGTTCCAATCCCTAGTTCTTGAGCCCCAAATCTTGTTGTGTTCATCCAAGATTCAGAAATCTTGATGTATGAGATCCTCTAGTGCTGTCTAGAGAAGAACTTGTTGTATCCCACATTTGATAATAGTGGAAGAGGATTTGGGTGGCTTCGGCCCGTGGTTTTTCGCCTCAAGTTGAGGGGCTTTCCACGTAAAAAATCTGGTGTCTCTTCGTTGATGCTTGATGCTGCTAGGAAAACTTACTCCTACCACAAGACACTAGGCTGAGGAGTGTCTTGCCTGCTGCTTAACATTTTCTGCCTCCATATATGCTGCTGCATATGTTTCCTTCCGTGCTAAGCAACGATCCTTGAGTTAGTACATGATGTGGTGCTGAGATTACTTGTTTCCGCTGCAGTTTTCAGTTAACCACAAGTGCATTTGTGTGCTAATTCCCAACACCTTGAACCTCTTGACTGCCTCGGCGATGAAGGAGCATTCAAACTAATTATCCAGATCGCGTGTGCTTGGGGCAGTCGCACGGGGAAGAAGGAACGACATGGGTGGAGGGGTGGTTGTTTTTTTGTTTTTGCATGGGGTCGTTTTTTTATCGTGAGGGGTATTGTCGAGGTGGAAACCGTGAGTACGAAACGCACTGGCACGCGCATTCTCATGGATCCGAGGTGATGGTGAGAGGTGAGGCAAGAAAAAACAAGTTAGAGAAGATGGTGAGAGGTCAGGCGAAAATAAACCGTGGATGCCGGCGTATCAACTCCTGTTTTAGAAGTGAAGATTCAAATACTACTACTTTTCTTAGGGGCCCAATTCATCACTTCATATTGATCATATCGGTCCTCGTCCCACTATTGTACCTTTCACTTGTACGACTGTACCTCGTATGTCGTCCACTAGTCTTTTGTTGTTGAACTTATCTCCTCCTAGTTCACTTATAGTACTTAAAAAATGAAGAATCAAATAGTTTATGAATTAAAAAAAATCAAGGATATAAAAAAAGGTTGAAAGGGTAGACCGATGACTTTTTAGAAACATTTCACAGAGTTCAGAAAAATTTCACAAGCTTGACAATAGTTCACAAATTTTTGAACAGTTCATGAGTTTGAAACAAATTCACAAATGTCAAAACATAATTCATGAATTTAAATAAGGTTCACAACTTGGAAAGTTTGTTATTTGAAAAATAAAATAAAAATCCACTAATTTGAAAAAAAGGTTGACAAACATTTAAATAAAGTTTGTAATATAAAAAATTTCAAAAAATTTGGAAAAAGTCACGAATTTAAGAAATGTCTAGTATTTGAAAAAACAAAGCAATTTGGAAAAAGATAAACAACTTTGAGAAATGTTCACAAAATTGTGAAAATTCCATGAATTGGATAAAAATGAAAAATGAAGAAAGAAAGAAAAATAGACTAAAACAAAAAAGAACATGAAAAAAAAAGAGAAAACCAGCAAAACCCATTTTGGGGAAAACCAGAAGGGAAAATGCCCGGACAAATCATCAGTGCAATCATTGAAAAGGTTTCCAAAAATCCTTCAAGAAAAGATGTACATGAGCTGGCTCATTTACATACATAGTGCAGTGGAGGAGTTTACACCGGTTCGCGAATTGCACTGTAACCGGCGGTAAAGGCACGGAATGGGAACTAGGTACTTCACTAGCTATTGTATGTCATCGCCGTTTGAAGAGAGTACTCCGGATATTACACCACGAGCTGTTGTGTATAAGCTGCTTAAGCCTATTTCCAGGTTATTTTACCTTTTTTTTCAAAAGACTTTTCAATTTTTTAAACATGTGAGTATTTTTAAAATTCATGAACATGTCAAAAATCATAATAATTTCAAATTGGTAAATATTTTTTAAATCCATGAACATGTGTTGAACCGTGTATATTTATTAATTCCGTGATCATTTTTCAAATTAGCAATTGTTTTCAAAATTTATTAAGTTCTATTCAAATTATGAACAAGTTTTAAACCATGAATATTGATTAATTCTGTTAATGTCTTTTAAATTGTCAATCTTTTTTTAAAATTCATGAAATTTTAAATCATAAACAAGTTTTGAACCATGAATTTTTAAATATTAATGAAATTTGAAATTTGCAACCTTTTTTTAAATCATTAACTTTTTAAAAATTCATTGACTATTTTAAATCCACGTCCTTTTTTTAAATTGATGAACTTTTTAAAATACAATTTTTTGACATTTTTTAACTTATTTAATTCTTTTAACAATTTTTGCAGATTTACAATTTTTTTGCATTTCCCGGTCCTATTCAAATTTGTGCAACTTTTATAAACAGACAGGAAAAAATCGAAAAAAGTAAGTGGACACGGAAATGAGCTATGGCTAGCGGAGAAACTAATGAGCCACTCGGCCGCGACACGAGAGGTAGCAGGCGGGAGCACCATAGCGCCTCTTATGTAGTAACAACAGTATGTAAAGCTAGTGGCGGTAGCCGGGCGAGAGCGGGGCATGGTTTACCCATGTGGGCTCTATTCTTAGGGACCCCCAAAACAAATCACAAGCCTAGCCCTGCCATCGTTTTGTCGACTCTGCATCTCCTTTCCTCTTCCTAGGCCACTACCCATATCTCCTATTTAGCGCATAGATCGCTGTCTAGCGACCTAGCGTTTACCCCAACCCCCCCCCCCCCCCCCCCCCGAGCGCATCTCTCCACTGTATAGACCAGCTCAATTTGATTTTTCATCAGTTTTGGAAAGGTTCTAGAACCTTCCCTGAAATTTTACTAATTTTCGTTTTTCATTTCTATTTTAGCTTTTTTGTCCTTTTCTTTTAAATGTTATTTTCATTATTTATTTAATTTTTAATTTATTACAGCTACATTTTACTTTTTCCTCTTCATTTGGCGAACATATCTCAAATTCGTGAACATTATTTTGAACTCGTGAACATTTTATGTATTTTGAAAGAACTGTTTTGAAATGATGAACAATTTAGCAAAAATCCGCAAACACTTTTTGAATTCGTAAATCTTTTTTGAATTTGTGAACATTTTTTTAAATTCTAAACTTTTTTTAACCTCATGAAGAGGTTTTGATTTGGTGAACATTATTAAATGAAAGAACACTTTTTGAAATTTTGGAACAAGTTTAGAAGTACATGAACATATTTTCGTTTTGAATAACATCTTTTGAAATTCATGAACATATTTTAGAATACATGAACTTTCCAAATTTGAGAACCAACTTGGAATACCCAAAAGTTTTCTGATTTTTTTGAATAGTTTTTTAATATCATGATCATTTTTTTGAATACATGAACTTTTTTTTAAATTTACGAACATTTTGTTAAAATCATGGACATAGTTATATTTCCTGCACATTTTTGTTTTCAAAATCATGGACATCCTTTGACTATGCGAACAAAATGATCATGACATTCTTGAACATTTTGGAAATTTAGAAAAAACTGGAATTCAAAAATATTTTAATATTTCTCGAACTTATTTTAAAAATGCGTAATTTCTTGAAATTTGGAACTTTTATGAATGCCATATATATTTTTAAGATGGAAAAAAGAAAAGAATTAAATAAAAAAACAAAGGCATCCTGCCCCACACATGGGCCGGCCCAAAATCACGTAGGGGTGGGGGAGCGGGAAGTGTGCGTCTGCTCCCTATTATGCGCATAGGTCGCTGAATAGGGGCTCCCGCCGCCACCGCCGCCTCCAAGGCCAGCTGGACCGTTTGCCGAAATAGAGGGTTATCCCCGCTTTGTATTACAAAGCAATCATCACCGATACAACCACATTAGTGCTTTGTTGGGGAAAATCATCTCTTTCTCTTTGCGTCGTACTGAAATGTAGTGATTGGTTGCCATCTAGCAAGAATTATATATCATTTGAAAGTTGTATTGAGGACGTTGCTGACGAAATACACCACCATAATTTTATTAATCCACTATTCGATGGATCTAATTTAGTTAATTTTGCAACTAAATGATCCTTTAGTATATTTCAACTGCTATTTATGTGTGTACAAAAGTTGGTCTTGATGAATCTTTTCAATCCAGTGCATTTTCTTGGGTAACATTTATCTTCAACTGGTTTGTAAATGATTTGGCAGCTGCTGAATGTGTTGGTAGGTGGAGCTCTCACTGAATAGAGCAAGGGAGGTGGGCCATCTGATGGAGTAAGAGGTGAGCCATTCAATGTGTGGGTAGGTGGAGACATCTGCTAGTCTTTTATCTAGGAAATGAACACCATTGGCACCTGTCGTGGTTCTAAGTCTAACAGTAGAATGGGGGGTAGGAATGGAGAGGCAAGATCCTAGCTTTGGAGTAGTTCTGCACGCAAGAGTTTTACGAGTTCAGGCCCTTCTCCGAAGAAGTAATAGCCCTACGTCTCGGAGCCCGGAGGCGGTCGACTGGATTATATGCGTGTGTATTACAAAGATGCGAACCCTTGATACTGAGGAGGGGGGTGGCTTATATAGAGTTCGCAAGCCCTCTCCTGCCCTCAGTAATGCTGGGTTTAAGGTACATTAAGGTCGAGCGTTACAGGTAACGCCTCTAATAAAGTGCTATGATGACCATAAAGACTACTTAATGACCGACCGTTTGCCTGTGGAGTGACTTTAGATCTCCTGACAGTCGAGTGGTTGGCTTCGTGGTCGAGTGGTAGCTTCTTGGTCGAGTGTCTTGAACCCGTCGAGTGGGTACCTTCAAGTCGATTGAAAGGTGACTTCTTCTAAGGATGTCCTTGGGCAGGGCTCTTAGGACAGGTCCGTGCCCCTACCCCAGGTACATAACTTCATCATTAGCCCCCGAATGGATCGAGGTTAGAGTGGGGAAAGGGTTGGAGATCTTTCCGGCTGGTTCTTTGTGCTACATGAGTGCCTTGTTTTGGATCAATCGCCACGAATGACGTCATCAACCTTTTTCAGTCGCCTTGATCCATTCTAGGCCTTTCGTCGAGTGAATTCCCTTGTTTGTGACATTCCGAATGATGGTGTGAAAGGGATCTTCTGCCTGACGATTTGTTCTGCAACCCGCGGATTTCGCGGGATTTGAATTTAGGGAAGCGCGCGGGACGGGAGCGGCCGCGGTAATCGGACGTTATAAGACGGAAGCTCCTCGATTTCCGTGCCACCTTTTTCGCCACGTACTGCGCGCGCGTCTGCTGCGTGATTTAACGGGATAGCTTGGGCCTACCAGTCAGCCACTCGGAAGCGACCTCTTATAAGACACCGGCTCGAGACTTCCGAACAGTGTGCTCTTTCTTCCCTTTCTCCCTTCGCAAGGACCTCCGCCGTCTCCATTTCCACCTTAGCACCGCAGGCCCGTTCGAGATTTGCCGGCGACGATGGGGAAGGACAAGACGTCCACTCTGGAGCGCGCGAAGAAGGCGGCGACCCAGGGGAAAGGGAAGAATTCCTCTCGGGGCGGATCTTCCTCGAGGACTGCTCTGCCCAGAGGCTGGATCCAGGGCGACTGGATGCCGACGGTGATTCGGCAGGAAGATCTCGATGATATGGTTGAGGGAGGGGTCATTCCCCACGAAGCTGCGCGTCTCCCAAGGAAGGAAGTCGAGCCCCAACCTCTTGATGGTGAGTGTGTCCTCCTCGCCACCCACATCGATCGCGGGTTTTCTCTGCCGCCTCATCCTTTTTTCCGGAGCTTTCTGAACTTCTTCGGAGCGCAGCTCCACCACTTCACTCCCAATTCCATCGTGTATCTGGCTGCTTTCATTTCCTTGTGTGAGGGTTTCTTAGGTTGCCGCCACCATTGGGGACTCTTTAAGCACATCTTCACTTGCCATTCTCAATCAGTCAAAAAGGCCAAGTCGAGTGACGAAAGGACGCAGGTGATCCAGCTGTGCGGGGGCCTGGCGATCCAGACGAGGGGAAAAAGCTCTTTTCCATCCATCACTTTCCCTGAGTCGGTCCGTGGTTGGCAGGCGACCTGGTTTTACTGCAAAGACCAGGCGACTCCGGGTCAGTTGACTGGACTTCCCCCTTTCTCTCTGGAACGAGCCCAAAAGCCTGCTTCTCTGAAAGTGACGCCGAAAGAAAAGGCCCAAGTCAAAGTGCTGGTTGGTCGAGTGGTTCAGGTTGTCCGCGACGGCGTGACTGGCATGGACTTGCTGGAGGTCTTCCTTAGGAGGCGCATCCAGCCGCTCCAGGCTCGCGATCATTCGATGTGGCTGTATTCAGGTCTTGAAGACACCACTCGGATCCACCCGGAGGAGGTCACTGATGAGATGCTAGAAGGATGGCTGTCGAGCATCACAGGAAACAAAGACAATCCCCGAGGAGCCAGGAGGGTTCCTCCACTCGACAACACATATGAAGTGGACCAGGTCTGACCTTATGCACCTGACTGAGATCTTGCTTTCTTCATTGGTCTTCTTTGAATTGGTCGACTGACTTTTGTTTTGTCTGTTGTTTCCCAGGAAACTACTGAGATGTACTCGACGCCCAACGGGGCACAGGAGCCGACTGAGGAAGGGGAGGCGAGCGGAGGTGAAAGCGGAGACGAGCACGACGAGTGGGAATCCGATGGCGAAGGGGAGGGAGACGACGACGTCGACTCCAGCGAAGAGGAGGATGAGGAAGTTGAACCCCCCCCCCCCCCCCGCTCGGAGAGGCGATCCAAGCTTACACACGATCCCGCGAGGGAACGGGGTAAGGCGACTGCTCCTATTGGGCAGTCGTCGAAACACCCTCGGACCTCTTCTCCTATGCCGACTGAGAAGGCTCCCAAGCACCCACGCGCGACGCCATCCAAGCCGCCCAAGGCTCTGCCCAAGATGAAGATGACTGTCCCCACCATTTCTGGGTAATAATAATACTTGTTTTCCTTTGTCGACTGTG
The DNA here is from genome assembly GCA_032464435.1 of Aegilops umbellulata. Classification (NCBI taxonomy): domain Eukaryota; kingdom Viridiplantae; phylum Streptophyta; class Magnoliopsida; order Poales; family Poaceae; genus Aegilops; species Aegilops umbellulata. Next base: position 513,837,154 of record CP136060.1, on the reverse strand, counting down.
GACGGATACTTGGTCGATTCATTGAGCCAACTGACTAACTTCCGAAATTTGTAGTGCTGCTACTTCTGGGATCTCTGCCAAGGACGGAGATCAAGAGAAGGAAGATGCTGTTACTTCCAATCCAGGTACAATTACTGATGTTCTGTCTTCGGTCGACTGAATATTTCTTGTAACTCTGGTAGATTCACTTTTCTTGCAGCTCCCCCTCATGTTATCAACTTACCAGACGATGAAGACGACGAGCCGCTAAGAGTAAGAAGGAACCGGAGGGCATCGACTGGCAAGACCCCCCAATCTGCTCCAGTGTCTGAGGCCGTAGCTCAGGACGGTGGTGATACCACTCGGACTTCCGTGACTTTTGCTGAACCTCTGATGAGCGTGCGGCCTTCGGCGTCGACTGCAAATCCGCCTTCGCTTTTTGCTACATACCCTGTCCCAGAGGACCAAGTGGGTGCCGCAAAAGAGGCTATACGCCAGGCGGGTATCATGATGGAGCAAGTGAAAGTGGTTCGGGACGCCATCCAAGCAGCATATGACGCGAGTTCGGCTCTTCAGAGCAACGTCCAGGTCAGTCGACTCGACACTTGGTCTGTTGCAATATGCTGTTCAAAGAATTTCTTTTCCGAAGATCTTTATATCTGTACACCCACTGGGTGTGTCTGTCAACCTTTGGTCGAGTGGGGGCACGCTAAGTGCACCCACTAGGTGTAGTCTCCGAGACTACGGTGGACTGCTGGCAGTCGACTGTAGTCTTTATATTGCGTTGCTGTATTTGTACTTCTTCACTCGGTCTGGTCGGGCCATGTCGAATGGAACTGTATGCGGTCGACTGCGGGCAATCGACTTTTTTTTGGTCGAACCAGTGGGGGCACGCTGAGTGCACCCACTGGGTGTAGTCCCCGAGACTGCTGTCGAATGTTTTGATTCGGCTGTAGTCTTAGAAACGCTGACTATTAGTCATGGCACTAGAATCATATTTGGTCGACTGATCGATCAGGATTTTGAAAGATTACCGGTGGGGGCACGCTGAGTGCACCCACTGGGTGTAGTCCCCGAGGCTACTGTCGAATGTTTTGATTCGGCTGTAGTCTTAGAAGTGCTACAACTTTTCCTTTAGCCACTCGGAAGTAACTTGTCTTTGATATCTTTTGTCGATTGACTCTTTGCAGAAGTCTTGCGAGCTTGTTGCTCATCTTGCTGAATTGAAGGAGAAACAGGTCCAGCTTAACCTCGACTTGAAGTTTGCCCAGGAGAACTTGGAGAAGGCGAAGGACGAAGCAAAAGGTATGGCTGGTGAGGATTCGACGGCTGTCTTTGTTTTTCTGCCTATTCTCAACTCCGTTCTCATTATTGTTTTGCAGACCAACTGGAGGAGGCTCTGAGGAAGAAAGATCTTGACCTTGCGGAAGCACAGAAGGCGACTTCGGAGAAAACGAAGCTCGCTGAAGAAAAGCTTGCTTTAGTTGGTCAGCTTGAAGACGAGAATGCCAAGCTGAAGTCTGCTCTTGACGCGGCCAACAAGGAAGCAAGTCGATTGAAAAACGACAAGATTGCTCTGACTGACAAGGTCGGCGATATGGCGGGGAAGCGAAAGGATCTGGAGGCTTACCTCGGAGGGCTCGCCAAGAAACTATTCCTCATGCTTGAAGGTAATCCCCTTACTCGATTGACTTGTCGTTGTCGATCTCATCATTCAATTATAATATTGGACTGTACCTTTCAGAATTCTGTCAAAACTTCGAGGAAGAAACTGGTCGAGTGGAAACCAATCTGGACCCCATCAACTCTCCTGTGAA